>OY728144.1:525504794-526129794 GCA_963277665.1 Viscum album
TTTTGAACTATTAATTTACATTTTTTTCATATAGTGTTAAATATTCATTTCATAAGTATATATACATAACATAAGCCCCATTAATCATTTTACTACACTTACAAGACAATGTAAAAAACTCATACCAACATGACCCATAACTACAACCTCTATGATCCACTTCCTTCTCCTGTCATCCATCATCATAATTGTTGCAACATCAATTTTCTTATATATTCATGGATTTTCTACCTGTGGAGCCGGAGGAGTGAATGGGTTAACATAAGAAACACATAACTTTCCACGAGGAGAGGGATATTGACACATGCCGCTAGGCCTCCCCATGGCCAAGACAATAATATGGCCGCTAGAAAATAAGAAGAACATAACCAACAAAACCAAACACATCACTCTATTATGCGACCCTCCTTCACCCATACATCAAATATCTCTTTGTTTTTTGGAACCAACTATTCCTTTACATTGAATTTTATAAAAAGACCAAAAATTAAATTCAAATAAAATATTTCAATACATACCTAACATGTTATTTTTATCTATAAAATTCATGGACCACATTAATTATTTCATATTATACTACTTTTAATGTTTTAAATACCATTCATTTTATTCATTAATTAGATAATTATTGTGTCAGCATTTTGTAAGTATTTAATTAATTTATTTAATCTCTTCGAAATAAAAATAAATTAACATGATAAAGATAAATTATTAATATTTAAAAATAAAATTTATAACTGAACAAATACACTGGTTATACATATGTTAAAAATATATTTTTTATTAAAAACAAGAGAGATATTTTTTACTTTTCTTTACGTAAAATATTATAAAGGTTATAATAAAATCCAAATAGAAAAAGGATTATATAACCAAATATGTGATGATTTTGGATGAAATGAACTCATACAATAAAATTAAAGCAAGTGTTAGGGTCATTTTAGGTCCTTATCATGTCATTTTTGACTAAAAATTTCCTAATTTACCGTTACTAGGGTAAAACAAATTACTAATGTAACTATTCATAATCACAAAATTAAAGGTAACTATTTAATAAATTTTGAACTGCAGAATAAAAATAATGAATACAATTTTTAAAATTCAAAACATTGAAATTTTATAATTTAATATAAAATCAAGCCATAAATACGTAATGCAAAACAGTTTTAAAAAAAATCTATTTTAAAATATAAAATGTTTTTATTATAAATTCAAGAATAAGATTCATTTAAAAAACAATAATTGAGTTATTTTAAATAAAAAATAATAAATTAAATTTTAAAAACAAATATAATATTTAACTTTACTTTTTAAATACTTTAAAATAAAATAAAATTTTCATTAAAAATCAATATTTTCACTATTAATTGAAGAATCCAAATTTTTAGAAAATTTTCCAAATTTCGTAATAGGATAATTTAAAATGTTTATTTCAAAAATGATTTCTATTTTATGTAATAAAATTTCTGAATATTCTAAAAAATAATTATATTATTTACTCATATAATACAATATGACCAATATTTGAAGAAAAAATATCTTTTTTATGGAAAATAATAATATGATAAGTGATCAATGTGTTAGAGTTGGTTTCCTAGAACCACTTAGTTGTAAATTTATTACATGGTTGTTTAATTTATTTAAATATTAAACATCTTATTACATGTTGTACATTTTTCTGCATGACTATTACGTAATAATGTCCAAGAGTATTTGTTGCATTGATAATGTCAAGGATGTTCCCCTCTATGATGAGAACCTTGAAATGATTTAAAAATATTCTTAAATACAGTTCTATAGTTGTATGACATACTATGAAGGGAGACATTGAATGTAGATCATCAGGTGTGAGTACTCGTAAGCAGATGCGACTTTCTCTCATGAAGTTCTCACTTGGTAATCAACAAGACAAGAGATTATGAGAACAGACCCGCTAGTAGGAATCCAGCACATTTGGTGTCATCATATATTTCTATCCGTGAGCATGTGTAATGACCCTTAAACTTTAATATTATCATTAATATGTGTTATTAATCACGCAAGTTTATTTACTGATGAAAACCATCACACAGATAGTTGGCGGGAAGTAGGGTACATTGGGTGTTTCATGAGTGACATGATATTAAAGGATAAGTCTAGGAAGGATTTGTCCCTTTCATTTATAGAAGTTGATATCTTATCCCTTTGATTGAAATAGAACTATCACACTAAATTCCATGGCCATGGTGTGATGAAGAGTTTATTTCAGGTAGTCAAAGAACTATGTAACAAGTAAAAAGGTTGATGACACTATCATGAAACTTGCTTGATGAGATGTTGAGAAAAAGGAATATGTTACCCAGTGAGTGTTCATATGTGGATGTTATTATTGCGAATTTATATTCTTTCTCTTGGGTTCATTGACCCATTGCTAGATAATACTCTCGGACTTTAAGCAAGCCCACATAATGTAACATCCTGGTTCCGGAAGCTGCCCAGAGACGCCCCATACCTAGTTGGTCACATGGCCTTAAGGGCATTTCCCCGAATTCTAGAGGATGTCGACTATGAGCAAGGGCCTTGGGTGTGATAGTGGGGAAACTATTCCCTAATTGGTAGAGTAAGATAGTTTAAGTAAACAAATATACAATAGCAGAAGCTATAGTAATGAAAAAAACAAGAAACAATGGAAGACTGAAGAAATAAATATCTGGAGAACATTTATAAAAATGATGCATTATACATATGTCTAGGAATGTAGCCCACCAAATTTCAATGCTGGAATACAAAATATTACTAAATATAAGTACAAAAGAAAACATATAAACAGTGCCTCATCTTGGTCCCATGCTCTCCAGCTCTGCAACTATCAAGTACCTGAAGTACAAGGGTGATTTCCATTATCTATACAAGTAGCAATATAATCTTTTTGGGCCTAAAATCATGGCCCAAACAGGGTGTGAGACTAAATCCCAGTAAGAAACCACCACATGATTTGTACCTAACAGTCAGTGAATTTATGGCAGGTAATGAGTAATGGAAGCAGTAAACAAGGAAGTACTAAATAGTAACCAATCCACAATTTCAATGCATTCAGTTCATATATCAAGCAATAGTTAATCGAGTAGGTAAACACAAATAGGTAACCCTCTGGGATGTACTCACGGCCTATCCCCTCTGGTCCTACCTTGTTGCACAATCAAATAGCTAAACACAAAAGGTAACCATATATGACGTACTCACAGACTATCCCCTCTTGTCCTTCCTATCATCATAAGAAAACAGTTAAACAAAAAAGGTAACCCTTTGGGAAGTACTAATGACCTATCCTCTCTCGTCCTACATAGAATCCCAAGAAACCCTCTGGGCAGCACACACAGTCTCACCCCTCTGGTTCAGCTATATAATACTCTCCGAGGATGCACTCACCATCAATTCCTCCTGTAGTCTCGTATCAGTAACTAAAGGAACTATGGAGAAGCCCTTACACCACATTCCCCTTGTATTCCACATTGAGGAACTACAGACACTATGATAAAGCACTTATTTCAATTCCGCTTGTGGTCCCGCATCGTAAAAGTAAATATACTCTCTGGAGAATCCCTTACATCCATTCTCCCTATGGTATAATACACCAGGTTCTCATGACCCTAGGTAAGTAAAGAAATCATAGTAATGCGTATCGGCCAAAGTAACCCTCAGAACTACTTGTCTAGAAAACTACAGTATATCATCATGTTCGATATACAAAACACTCCATCCTACAATACGAGGCATGGTAAGTAAACAAGGTATGCTAACATGTTAAGCAAGACAAAACAGTAATAAGCAACATTCATGGGAAACCCCATCTAGATAATATCAATTAAACCTATTCACATTCAATTAACCTCTACACAAGAATACAAGCATAACAGGAAATTAACAGGGCTAAAATAGTAAATACGCAATACCCCGTTCAAGGGTATTGGGAAATTTTTCACATATAACTCAAATAATTTCAACAGAAAGGCACAAACCACCTACCTCGGTATTGTTGGATCGATATAAGTGAACCTTAATACTTGAATCACCCAAGAACACCGTAGATCTACAAAAACATCTAAATTGTTCAACCGAAGTTAACTCTTGACATAGGAAGAATTGAGAAACGAATCTCTAGAAGAAGGAAGAGCTTACTGAGGTGATCCTGACGCAATCGATGACAGTCGATTCAGAGAATGGGTGCTTGATCGGGGGATCGGGGAATAAACATGGTCAATGAGTGTTCTCAGTCAAAGAAGGCGAATAAGAAGGTGTTTGTATCGATAATACTCAACCCCGGTCTATTTAATGAAAAAAATAAAGTACACGGTGTGTACTTTATATGTACATGGTGTGTACTTGCCTTCACTAGCCCCCACATTAGGTGGTCTCTAGGTCACCACAAACGGTCGTGTGCATGGCCGCTACATAGCTAGCACCCGGCTACCTTTGGTAGACACGTGCATGGCATGTACTCATAAAGTAAATGAAATGTACTTAAGAAATTTCCAGAAAAACCCTTTTTTTCAAAAACACCAGAAAAAGGAAAAAATATCTGAAAATAAGATCCGTGTTCTAACAAACTTCCCCCTTAAAGTAATTTGTCCCTGTATTTCCCTATCAAGGCGGCACGGAAGGAGAATCCTCAAACTGCTCTAACCGCTGTGATTGTACATCGTCCTCCCTCTCCCAGTTCGCATCCTATACCGGCCCATGATACCATAGCACTCGTACCAGAGGGACATACCAGCCATGAAGAACCTTCATCCTACGATAAAATATCCTGATAGGATGCTCTTTGATTGAGGCGTGCACCTCAAACTCAACCTCCTCGGGTTGAAAAACATGAGTCAGGTCTGAGAAGTAACATCAAAGCTGAGAAATGTGGAAGATGTGATCAATAACCGAGTACCTCTGAGGTAACTACAACTGATAGGCGACCAACCCAACTCTCTCCAACACATCAAAATGCCCGATGTACTTCGGTGAAAGATTACGCTGTCTCCTAATCCTCCTGTGCCCCAAACTCGGTGTGACACGCAAGAAAAGCTGGTCCCTGACCTCGAACATTAGATGTCATCTTCGTTGATCAGCATAAGACTTCTGTCAAGACTATGCAGTAGCCATCCTCTTCTGAATCAACTCTATCTGCTATGTGGTCTTCAGGACAATACGAGGTCCCAGCATAACTACCTCTCCTGCCTCCAACCTACATAAGGGTGATCGGCATGGCCTACCGTACAATGCCTCATAAGGTTCCACAAGAGGTATGTTCTTCTCCCAAGAACCTCCAAAATCCAGAATTCATACTCATAGCATGTCCTCAAGCACCAGAATCGTAAGCTAGGACTGGACATCTGTCTGGGGATGGTAATCTGTACTCAAAAGTACCTATGTACCCAAAGCATTATAAAGCCCCTACCAGACTCGAGAAGTAAAACGTGCATCTCTATCTGAAACAATAAAGTGTGAAACTCCATGTATGAACACCATCTTTCAAATGTAAAACCTTTACAGCTCATCAACACTGAAGGTATCCTTAATTGGAAAGAAGTGAGAATCCTTCATGGGTCTGTTAATGAAAACCCATACAACATCATTCCCTCAAGGAGACCTCAACAAACCTGTCAGGAAGTCCATTGTGAAATCATTCCACTTCCACTAGGGAATGTGTAACTGCTGTAAAATCCCATCTATTTTCTGATGCTCCGCCTTCACCTACTAAAAGGTGAACAGCTCATGAAAAATCTAGAAACATCTCTCTTTATACCTGGTCACCAATACTGATGGTGTAGATCATGATACATTTTCGTGACACTAGGATGAACTGCCAAAACTGAGGAATGAAAGTCCTGCATAATCTCCTCACGTATGTATGCTGGAACCCATATGCGCCCCTGGAAACAAAAGACCTCCTCCTCACCTATGGTCCATCTAGGAATAGGATCATATCCTGACATTCCTTTCCAGAGGACTAGGCATTCAGAATCTGATAGCTACCTCATTCACACTCGATCAAGAAGAGTAAAGTTAACAGCTACAGAATAAATAAATGTCTGACCCTTCCAGTCGTGCACCTACAAATGTATCTCATAGAATTGAGACATAAGCTTCCACTCACTGTTGACCTCTGAAACTATCTGTATTTGAGTCCTCCTGCTTAGCGCATTAGCCACTGTGTTGCCTTTTCTAGACGTGCAGGCAAGCTCAAATTCAAAAGACTAAAGGTACTCAACCAACCTTCAATGTCTAAAATTCAAGTCACGCTATGTGAAGATATACTTTAGGATTTTTAGGTTAGTGAAAACCATAAAATGCTCTCCCGGAAGATAATGTCTCCAATAGTGTATGGCCTGAATAAATGCAGCCTACTCAAGATTGTGAATCAGGTAATTCCTCTCATGTTACCCCAACTGCCGACACCCGTACGCAACAACTCCTTCCCCTTGCATAATAACTTCTCCATGCTCGATACCTGATGCATCACACTATACAGTATAGCTCTTGCCCGACTCTGGAAATACTAGTATCAGTTCTGAAATCAACCTCACTTACAACTCCTAAAAGGTTAACGCACAAGAATATGACCATAAGAACTTTGCACCCTTCTTAGTCAGACCTGTCAGTGAGACTGATTAGTGTGAAAAGTAATGTATGGAATTTCTATAGTATCCATCCATCCTTAGAAAACACCGCACCTCAAATATTTTCTTCGACAGCTCTTAAGAAACTACTGCTCTCACTTTATTTGGTTCTACTGATACTCTTGTCTCTGAGATAACATGAACCAATAAGTGAATTTGGTCCATCCCAAAGTGGAATTTTGAGAGATTAACATATAAATGGTGCTCAATCAGTGTACTCAAAATGTTCTCAAGATGGGTAGCATGGTCATGTCGAGTGTGAGAGTACACGAAGATATCATCCATGAAGACCACCACGAAAGAATCCAACTATGGATGGAACACTCGGATAATCAGTTCCATAAACACTACAGGCGCGTTCGTGAGACCAAACAACATAACTACATACTCTTATGGACTATACCTGCTCTCAAAGGCTATAACAGGTATATCAGATGGTCTAACATGCAACTGATGGTAACCAGATCTCAATTCAATCTTCGAAAACCCTCAAGATCCTCGAATCTGATCAAAGAGATCATCAAGCCTCGGTAAGGGATATTGATTCTTGACCGTCAACTGATTCAACATTTGATAATCTATATAATGCCAGAGGGTATCGTCTTCCTTCTTCATAAACAGAACAGGTAAACCATAAGGATAAGTACTGGGTTAGATGAAACCCTTTTCTTGTAACTCTTCCAACTATTTCTGGAGCTCCTGTAACACGGGTGTAACCATCCAATAAAGAGGAATGGACACCATTGCCGCTCCTGGCATAAGATCAATAGAAATATATACCTCTCACTCTAGAGGCAAACCTGAAAAGTCCCCAGGAAAGACATCCCTGAAACGATCCACCACTTGGGGAATGTCCATCATTGAAGTCCCCTAGTCATCCATATATAGACTAGAAATCTAGGGTGTAACTCCTCCCATCCCAAGATGCTCGTGTCCTGCTCTACTCTCTTGGACATCCCATTAACCCTTATAATGAAACGATCTTCCCTATGGTGACATAAAACTCACCCTACAGCGATAACAATCAATAAAAGCCTCGAAGGGAACTAACCAGTCCATTCCAAGAATGACATCATAGTCTGTCATCTCTAAGAAATTATGCTCCAAAGAGAAGTGACACCCACCAACCTTAAGAGGGCACTCCTCGCACTGACTTACACTAGCTGTTCTTGTCCTTAATGGGGTGTCTAATGTCAAGATATTCGTAGAATAAAATATATAGATCCCAATGATCTCCATAAATGCAACAGATATAAATCTATGGGAATCCCCTGTATCTAAAAGAGAAGAATCTAAAACTGAAGAAACTAAGATCATTCCTCGACTGTAGAGGGTCTGAGATCCTGCTCCTGCTGGGTCTGCTCCACTGCAAAATTTTGAACTGCACCATATTCCTGTGACCCAGCCTGACCACTCTAAGCTAATCTACCCTGCTGTCACTAGAAGCCTTGTGACTGGTTACCATGGCCATGACTTTCACCTCTGCCTGAATAGCTAGAAGAACTTCAATTCCTAGACTGGTGAGAAACTGGTGGTGCGGCTCATTAATGGGGAGTCATAGAAGAACCCCTGTCACCAACTGCTAGTGAGAAGGTCTGGAAGAAGTTCTAAAGATGGCCCATATTGCCACAAGATCAGAACTCAACTAGGTCTCTTGGGGAATGTGTCCTTGTATGCCTGCTCAACCCACACTGTTAGCACACCCCCAGGATACTATAAAAAGTGTCTTGACTCCTTGGATCACCACGTGAAGACCCCCTGCGGCGCTTCTTGCTGTCAGTGGGAAGAATACTAACTCTGGATATCGAACATATTTGGATCGCAACTCCAGAATCCCTCATATTTCACTTTGTGATCAGCTCCTGATTGTCGATATAAGTGATGGAAGTCAACCTGAAGATATTAACCTGAGATCAGATGTTGTGCCTTATACCATCCTCAAACTTCCTTGCTCCGAATAACTCATCACCTTCTAGGATGGGTATAAATCGTTGTAGATTTGTGAAGCATGAAGAATACTCCCTAATAGAAAGAGTACCCTATTTTCAACTCATAAACTCTCGGGCTCGATCAGCCCTCAAACTCTCTAGGTAAAAGTTGTCATAGAAGCCACACTAGAGCTCATCCCATGCCATAACCTGCTGGTGTCTTTCCTATGATATCGCATCCCACCATCTCTTTGAGGAATCCCGAAGCATATAGATAGTGAGCTTGACCCTCCTCTCTGGAGGTGTCTCTAGAAGCTTGAAGATAGAAATTATGGCTTCTAACCATGACTCTGCAGTCTGAGGTCCTCCTTACCCTGTGAAAGTGGGGGGATGCTACTGTTGGAAAACCCATGTCAACTCTTCCATGGAAGGGGTAGGATGCGGTACTCCTTGGAAGGTCTGCATGAACCTTATAAAGATCTCTCAGAACTGTGGATTGGAACCTATGGCTAGAATGACTGCTGGTGCCAAGACTGGCACAACTGGAGGATCTTCAGGTAGTCCTTGATCAATCATGTCTGGTGTCTGATTGTTTCCCTGTAACGGGCTTACAACAGGAGGACGTCTCAGTGACACGACTCTGCAAGGTCAAGTGCACACCTTAGATCATGATTGTCAAGGACTGAAAACTACAAGAAAAGGAGGGAATAGGAGAAAGAAATCATTCATGTTTCTTCAGAACAAGGATACTCGGCTTGTATACTTAACTACACGGCGTGTTCCAATAATCCATTCACATGGGTGTGTACTTCATTCAACCCAGGTCATATAACACCCCTTACATGGCGTGTTGTCCTTACACACTACGTGTACTTGAATCCTCTTCCCCTGCCCGAGTTACCTTACCCAGCTAGGCCACACGGTTCTCATAGAACAATAATACATGATGTGTTAGTTCCAGACACATTATGTACTAGATGAGCTTCACTAACCCGTGTTGTTAGAGACATGACTAGATACACATCTCACACTACACGGCGTGTTCCAGAGGGACACTGTGTGTACTAGGAAGATTTTTCCGACCCGTGTTGATAGTGACATGACCAGATTCTAAGGATTACATTGCACAACCTATTTACGACTGAAATGGTGTGAATTAGAGAAGACTCAACTGACCCGTGTTGTCAGTGACACGACCGCCTACACGATTCAACAACATGGAATGTACATCCGGTACATGGCGTGTCCGGCCAAGGATTCCAAAACCCGTGTCCCTGCCCACACAGTTTGTGACATGATTAAATACTACACGACGTGTACATGCGGTACACGACGTGAACTCAAGAAATATAATTTCTTCCTAAATAGAAGAATGCATGGCATTTATTCATCATTAAATGGTGTGTATTCTGAGTTTTTCTAGACAGTAAGCCTTAGAAACTACACTAGAGCCTAGAAAATCACTGAAATGATCATTTAAGTGCCAAATTTCGATCCGTGAGGGCCCATAATCCCCACGAATCAAAGCATGGCATATTACATATGTCATAAACAAGAATAATAGACCAATGATCAACCAAATTCTGATCCACGAGGGGCCATAACACCTCAAGAACCAAAGTTTTGCATCCATTCAAACAAAACCTTACACCATCCAATATCCTATCAAACATCATGAATTTTTATCAAAGAATCTATCAGAACAACATGCATATCTAGAAAAACATCTATCACAACAACATAAAATTTATAATGCACCCTAAATGGAATGGAAAGAATGCATGACATGTGATTTCTAGAAAGTGCCTATATGATGCATGAGATGGGATACTCTCATCTCATTGGTTTGCAATAGAAATAGAACCTCAATAACATCAACAATAACAGCACAAAAATGCGAATCACCCAATGGTGAAAATCAAATCAATTGTAAAATTGAAAAACTAGAAAAATTGCAATAACAAGGTAGATTGGCTTTTCCCTATTCACAGGTTAGCTAATCCCAGGTACAACTTATTACCAAGTACCAATTTCTTCTTATCCCTATCTATAGGCTCCAAATAGTAAGTCATGAAAAAATAATTCATCTGATACCACTTTTTAATGTCCCAGTTCTAGAAGCTTCCCAAAGACGCCCCGTACCTGGTTGGTCACATGGCCTCAAGTGCATTTCCCCGAACGCTAGAGGCTACCGACTAGCAGTGAGGGCCTTGGGTGTGATAGTGGGGAAACTATTCCCTCATTGGCAGAGTAAGACAGTGGAAGAAAAAATATATACAATATCGGAAGAAATGGTAATTTCAAACAACAAGAAACAATGGGAGACTGAAGAAATAAATAGCTGGACCACATATATAAAAAATGATGCATGATACATAGGTCTAGGAAAGCATCCAACAAAATCACAATGATGGAAAAAACATTACTAAAACCAAGTATAAAAGTGAATAGATAAACAACTCCTCAGCATCGCAAGCCTCAACTTGATCCCATGATCTCCAGCTCCATAGCAGTGAAGTACCTGAAGTATAAGGGTGATTTCCCTTATCTATACATGCTGAAATATAATCTATTTGGGCCCAAAAGAATGACCCAAACTGAGTGTGAGACTAAATCCTAGTAGGAAACCACCACATGATTTGTGCCTAATAGTCAGTGAATATGTGGTAGGTAATGAGTAAAGTAAGTAGTAAACAAGTAAGTACTCAGCAGTAACCAATCCATAGTTTCAATGAATTCAGTTCATATATCAAGCAACCACTAATCAAGTAGGTAAACACAAATAGGTAACCCTCTGAGAATTACTCATGGCCTATCCCCTCTGGTCTTACCTCGTATCATAAGAAAATAACTAAACACAAAAGGTAACCCTTTGGGAAGTACTCACGGCCAATCCCCTCTGGTCTTACCTAGAAGTACAAGCGAACATCTAAACACAAAAGGTAACCCTCTGGGAAGTACTCACGGCCTATCCCCTTTGGTCCTACTTAGCAGAACAAGCAACCCTCTAGGAAGCATATACAGTCTCACCACTCTGGTCATCTCTAGAATAGACTATCTGAGGAAACACTCACTGTCAATTCCTCCTATAGTCTCATATCGGTAACTAAAGGCGATATGGGGAAGAACTTATAAACATTACTTATAACACCCCAAACATTTTATGGTATTATTATATTAAATAAATTCCTTTTCATATCATATATTTCATAAAGAACAGTTTTCTTTTGAATCAACACTTGGTTATTTAGGAAATGGTCAAACTTAATCCATTACACATAAATTTTCCACTTTTATGTTTTGGAATTTTGAAAAACGGTCATCTAGAGTTGTGGCCAGTAAGTCATTTGGAGTCTAACAAAACCAACTTGATTTTTGATGAATATTAACATACCCTTATGAATAGTAATATTAATTGTAATATTACCCTTATAAATATTAAATAATGATAATATTTTATTTCCTTAATTTAATAATATAATGAGAAGTTAATTGAATTTTCAATGTATTACAAACCTAATTATACCTTTAAATTGTTATTTTTCGAATTAACTAATATTTTATTTAAAAATTAAATTAAAAATAATAAGAAAATTATTTTTAAAAAATGGAGTTCATTTTTGAATTCTACACATCGAAAAATGTTTATGGTTAATATTTTGGATTTTTCTAAAATACTTGGAATTTTCATGAATAGTAAAAATATAGTTTTGAGTTTTCAGTAGTTTAATGATATCATAATGAAATAATAATTAAAATAAAATGATGGTAGAATTTTTTACTGTAACATATTAAATGAGGTGTCCCAAGTGGCTAAAACCATGGGCAAATACTATGGAAAGACCATGGTTTGTCAAAAACCACTAATGAGGTGCCCCTTTGAAATTATTAAAAAATACCTCTCTTTTTCTATAAATACCCACTCATCCATCCGTTTTCATTCATTAGAAATCTCTCATCCTAGAAGATCCGGTGGTTTTACCTCTCTAATAGTCCTCCCAAGGTGTTTTTATGCCTCCAAGGTCCCATCCTTCATGATCTCGGAGTTACTCTACATGGTAAGGGAATCCGTCATTCTCTTCTTTTAGTCGACTCTTATTTTATGTTATCTGTTTGAATTTACATTATCATATGTTGGGGTTTTATTTTATGTATTATTCTTACTGTAATTTTGATTTCAATATTATTAGATACCCTTTTGTTCTAATCATGTCATTTTATGAAATTTTAAGCGATGTCGTTAGGCTACGAATTTTAATAAGGGATCTCTCAACTTTTCTTTGATTTTCAAGTTCATCTCTTTTCTTTTTCTCTTCTTACCTCATCTGTAAAAACGACCATGATAAACTCTAGTATCATCTATATACTGGAATTATATCATGTGAATGGAATAACTATCATCAATTTTCTTACTCTCCCTTTTTATTTTTATAAACAAACTTAACATCCATCGGGTTCCAGTTTGTAACCTTTGTGGATGACAAAGTTTCATTCTTCACATTATCCTTCATTACTAGTCATGAAACCATATTAACGGTTGAAACATATAAGAATATATTTATTTCATCTCATTAATGTTATATAATACTTATACACTCATAATATAAAATAATAATACAAAACAAGTTCATTATGAACAAAAAGACCAAGTTAATCCGAATATTTGTAATAAACTTTTAACTAATGAATCATCATCATGGTATATAACCCAAAATAATTATAAGATCATTTATATCTCCTTAATTTCATTAATAATATATATTAACAATTCCAGATGTTTTACCACATTTAAAATGAACTTCCATTCATTAAAATAAGTAAACTAATCATGAAAACTGAGGAAGAAAATGCTTCGAAAACAAGAAAATTAAACCCCTTAAACCTATAAAAAGGGCCATGAATGAACCTAATAAGGTTATAATAAATTAAGTAAATGTATAGGAGGTTATGGAGTTATTAATTAATGAATTTAAATTTGATTATTCAGGTCATTAAAACAAAAAAAATAACACACTCGAGCAAAAGGTAAGGGGTTTCTCATCTCACTTTCATCTCTGTGAGATTTTCATTGTTTTCCACTAATTTATTGAATGTGGTATATGTGTACTTCCATTTGATATATAATAACATTATTCTATTTATATTAATGTTATTAAATGATTCATTTGAGGGTTATTATGTTCTGGTCATATGATTCGACCGATTACATAGTGGTAAGAGACTTCGTCTTAACTACTATTTTGTTGTGACAAACTTTTTATGGTGCACCTAATAATACTTATGTGGTGTACCTAATTCTAATTTGAGATCAATTTTTATTTGAAATTATATTTATATTGAATATCCATAATCTCATATCATGGATATGTTTTTTTTTTCTAAACCGTATACCATTTTAATACCGTGTTTATTTGGAAAGTTATTTTAATTATGTAAATATTGATGAATCTGTATACTCTAGTCTATAAAGATATTGAAAAGGAATATTTCTCTTTTGTTGAATCAATTTATAAAGAAATATTTTTTCATTCAATGGTGGGTGGGGCTGCTATAGCCCCTCGATGCATCGGTAGGTCTCATGAGACAAATTTGTTTGGCGACAAACCCTTCGAGTTTGTTTCCAAAAATAAGATGGGTTTCTACCCACAAAACTAAACCATTTTTATGGTATTATGGTATTATGTGAAAAATACATGACATACAATTAATAATCATTCTCTTTATTCCTTATCATTTATTACTATCCATGAGTTTTTCACTAGGACAAAATCTATGGATACAGTTTCATTCTCAGTTTATTAATGGCATGGGTTTTTAATTTATTCACCATGACAAGTTGTTTATGTCAAATTATTTACATTTCCGTTATTAATGATTCATTATTTCTCCATTTTTAACCCTTACTGAGCATTTGACCTCACCCCTTTCATTGTTTACCTTCAACAGGTGATGAATCAGAGATCATTTATTGAGATTCTGTGGATGAAGTTTTTAGTTTTTGTTATTTATTGTATTTTGTAACCTTTTCCAATGTAATTTGAGTTGCATTAATGTATCTAACTTCTTCAAGACTACTAAACTGATAATTCCATTGGTATTTTCATTCCTTCTAACCATGCCAATATAACAACTAATGCACCGGCTCTGGTCGATAGGGGTCGGGGTGTTAAAATTCGTATCAGAGGATGTTTAGTAGAAAACTTAGAAACTACAGCAGGAAATTGATGTAGGGAACAAATCCCTAAGGTAGTATTTGAGGATAAACATACAAGAATATCCTAGTATTTTTCCAAGGTATAGATTATGTGAATCCTTCTAGGGAATACATCCCTGTCTGGATACGAGAAGGTAGAGGTGGCTCTAGCACAGATTTACCTAGGAGTGAAAACTCCGATAAGGAGTTTCAGGCTTGACCTAGGGTATCCTAGTACAAGACAATGGTTCTTCCTGCACTCTTAGTTATGAAAATCTTGGGGGATATGATTAGGATAATTCATATTTTCTTTACAATCCATTGTGAAGGATTGAAATGTAAATTATTCCTCAAAGAAACCATTTTTCTGATTATGGGATTAGCCATGCGTAGGATCTCAATTTATGCTAATTATTTTGTTAAGATAAGATTATAAATTATGATTCATACCCTAATATAGTGTGTGAAATTATTTAGAAATGGTGTTTAATAGAAGAATGGGAATCAATACTCATGGGAAACATTGGGATCTCTCCACTGAGGATGTCAACACAGTAAATGTTGGAGGAGATGAGATCATGACCATATTGGGACAACTAATTTAGGTTGTAACAAATAACCATTCCACACCTGTGTTGGATCGTTTTAAGTGGCATAATCCCCCATCTTTAAGGGGGACTACTAATCTAGTGGTAGCTGAGTAATGGATCAATTCCATTGAAAATATATTCAAGGAATTAAGATGCAATGAAAAATAAAAGGTTGTTCTGGAAGTATATTTTCTTAAGGGAGATGATGATCAATGGTGGTCCATGATTCAAAATACCATAGAGGAAGAAGAAATAGAGGATACCGAATAGAGGAATTTTAAGGAAATATTCTTCAAAAAATATTTCTCTCCTGAGCAACGAACTGAAATGAAGAGGAAATTCCTTAGCTTAAAGAAAATGGAAGAAAAAAATGTTGTAGAGTCTGAGGATACCTTCACAAGGCTAGATAGGTATTCCATAGATTACGTATGTGACACAGTAAGCAAGATTGACCATTTCTTTAAAGGTTTTAAGTCATGTACTTGAAGGGCACTGGCCTCTCAAATATTTTCATCATATTATGAAATTGTATCAAGTGACATCAAAATGAAGAAGGGATTTTCTAGATCAAATTTGTTCAAGGGAAACCAAGATTAGAAGAGGTACTATGATAACCAAGGGAAAGGTGAAGTGCCAAAGAAGAACAATGAAACAAATAAATTACCATTATGTGAAAACTATAGAAATAATCATCTCAGGAAATGCTTAAAAGGAAAGGGAGTCTAGTATAACTATGGAGAAAAGGGTCATCTATCTCATGAATGCAAGGGGATGAAATAATTTGATGATGTTCAATGTGACAATTATAGAGAGATTGAACATTATGAAAATGAGTTTCCTAAGCGCCATGGAAACATGCCTTAGAAAAATCCTAGAGACAAAGGGAGAGATTATGCGATTACAACCGCAGAAGTTGAAGTTACCAATGGTGTGGTGGTAGGTACTTTAATTATTTCCTCCAACATGGCCAACACTTTATTTTATTATGGATCATCACATTCATTTATATCTTCCCACTTGTGACACATTAAAGTGCTTTAGTAGCTACCCTTATCATCACACCAATGACTGAATTTGATATAATTCTAGGTATGGATTGGCCATCAAATTATGATGCGAAGATTTATTGCAATAAAAAAGAAGTTACATTTTTTGAAAATGGTGTAGAATCTCTTATCTTTAGAGTGGAGACATCGCCATATGATCTTATCTAGACCCGCCCCCAATATCTATATTGAATGCAATTCTTGTAGAGGAAGATAACCCAATATCTATGGGTGAGGAAAGAAATATTCAAATTCAATATGTGCATATAGTTCAAGAATACATTGATTTATTTCCAAAGGATTTACCTGGACATCCTCAAGAGCATGAAATTGAGTTTTCCATTGACTTAATTCCTAGTAAAAGACCTATATCAAAGACCCCCTATAAAATGGAGACTGTGGAGTTAGTGGAGATAAAGAAACAACTAGAGGAGTTGTTTGAAAAAGGATTTATTTGACCCAGTGTTTCTCCATGGGGATCCCCAGTCTTGTTTTTCAAGAAGAAAGACGGATCCGTGAGGTTATGCATTGATTACATGGAAATTAATGCCATTACATTAAAGAATAAGTATCCTCTTCCCTGAATTGATGATTTATTTGATAAACTTCATGGAGCTCAATACTTTTCAAAGATTAAACTTCAATCTGGATATCATCAACTATATGTGAGGAAGGAAGATATTTCAAAGACACAATTTCGACCCAGGTATGGGCATTATGAGTTTACAGTGATGCCTTTTTGAATGATGAATTCACCATCTGTTTTCTTGGATTTAATGAATATATCATTCAAGGAAACTCTTGATAATTTTGTTGTGGTATTCATCGATGATATCCTGTTATACTCAAAATTCTATAAAGACCTTGAGGATCACTAGTGTATTATTCTGAATACTCTTAGACGAAATTAATTATATGGGATGTTTATAAAGTGTGAATTATAGCTCCAATCAGCTTCCTTTATAGGTCATATTGTCTCTAAGGATGGAATCATAGTTGATCCTATGAAGAAAAAGGCAATCCAAGATTGGCCAACACCAACAAACATAACTGAGGTACATAGTTTTATTGGCTTAACAGGTTACTATCGGTATTTTGTTCAGAATTTCGCCCGACTAGCTAACCCGATAACCAAGATCACATGTAAAGGACTTAAGTTTGTGTGGAAAAAATAATGTACTGAATGCTTTAAATAATTGAAAAGAAGATTGGTCAATTCTCTAATTTTGACTCTTCCATTTGGAAGTGACGGATTTGTAATATATAGTGTTTCATCAAAGAATGGTATGGGTTGCATCCATATGCAAAACGATAGAGTTATTGTGTATGCATAAAGATAGTTTAATACCCATGATAAAAATTATCCAACTCATGATCTTGATTTAGCAGCCATAATGTTGGCTTTGAAAATATGGAGAAATTATCTCTACGGATAAAGATGTGAGATTTATACAGACCATAAGAGTTTGAAATACATTTTCACACAAAACTAACTCAACATGAGCAAATGGATATGGCTTGAGTTACTCAAAGATTACGATTTTTCAATACACTACCACCCAGGAAAGGTGAATAAGGTGGAAGATGAATTAAGTAGGAAGGATCATGGACTTTTAACTCAAATGAAGATTGAGAGAGATCCTATATTTTTGGATCTACTAAAGATGGATATGGGAATTATTAAGGAAGGGGAAACATCATTTATCTTTCAAATGATTTCTAAACCATCTTTATTAGAGAAGATAAAAATCTCTCAATCTGATGATGAGAATATGCACAAGAAAATTAATGATGTCCAGGATGGGAGACTGGATGAATTCGTGTATGAAGAAGGAGTTCCAAAATTTGGGAAGAGGTTGTGTGTTCCATTAGTACCTAAGCTAAAAAGGGAACTATTAGACGATGCCCATAGCTCAAATTTCTCTATACGCTATGGTAGCACCAAGATGTAAATAAATCTGAAGGAATATGTTTGGTGAGATAATATGAAGTGGGAAATTACTGAATATGTGTCAAGGTGTCCAGTTTGTCAACAAGTGAAGGAAGAGTGAAAAAATCCCAAAGGAGTGATGCAACCTCTACCTATTTGTACGAGGAAGTGGAATAAAATTATGATGTATTTTATCACTGGACTATCAAGGACACCTAGAAGGAATGATGAAATATGGGTAATTTTTGATCATCTCAAAAAATCTGCACATTTCCTTCTTATAAGATAGGATTTACCACTTGATCACCTATCAAGACTATATATTAATGAAGTTATAAGACTTCATGGTGCTCCTCTATGAATTGAATCCGATCGAGATCCCCAATTTACATCAAAATTCTAGAAAAGTCTCCATAAGGCTTTGAATACTAAGCTACGTATGAGTACTATAACACCCCGACCCCAATTACCCAGATTCGGTGCATTATTTTAATACAATGGCATGATTACAAGGAATCAAGTCCCGAAGGACCGATCGGTTTAGCTATCTCGGAAAATAGATTACATACATGAATGTTACATTACACTTTATAACATAAAAAAAACATAAATAATCCTTTATGAATGCCATTATTCCCATGGATTAACCCTGAATATCAATCACAATACACTTCATAGAATCCTAGGAAAATAAAACATAGAAAGGGGTGAGCTCAAATGCTCAGTAAGGGTAAGAAATACAGTAGAAAATTGCAAAAATAAGCATAAACATTTAAGGAAATGTATAAAACTAAAACAACAGATTTTTAAACTTCAACTTTAGGATAATATGGAAGAAAAAAAATGAAATAATTCTATTTACTTATTCACATGGATATTCTATTAGTCGAATAATCACATGAAACATCACTAACCACTTTCATAATGATGGAAATGCATAATTCTGAACTTTAATTTCTGTGTCAAGGCCTCGTGCCAAGAACTAAGGGATAACTGTAACCGGAACCCAACCCGGAGAGCCTCTATAACTGAACTCTATCCCATAGATCCTCTTTAACTGGACACCAACCCAATGTGCCTCTAATAACCGGACACAAACCCGGAGTGCCTCTAATAACCGGACACCAACCCGGAGTGCCTCTAATAACCAGACACCAACCCGGAGTGCCTCTAATAATCGGACACCAACCCAGAGGGTCTGCTGTAACCAGACCCCAACCCGGAGGGCTTACTTTTACCCGTCCCCAACGCGGAACATTCTAGTCCAACACATTCATCTTAAGAAGAGGATGAAATATAACATAAACATTCGTATTAAAACTAACATACGAAATGCCAAAACATTAATCATAAACCATTAATGGCATAAAAATAACTCAACCATAGTCAAACATATCACAAAACCTTAAATAAAATATGTAAGATTTGTGTCATAATAAATCAACTTCAAAAAGTGTAAAATTTATCAAAGGATGTTGACCTAGATAGAATCATAACTATTTGAGAGAAATATCTCTTTTTTTGAATTCATTTCAAAGTCACATAATTATAAAAGAAAAAAATTAATTTGAAAATATTATTATAATCTTTTAAGGGAATATTCAAAGATTTTATAACGGAAAAAAATAGCCGCACCCGCCGTATAAGTTAAAAAAAGACATTCTTACCTTAATTTTGTCAAAAAGGTTAAAAAGTACCTTGTTTGGAAAACGACGGAAAGATTCCTTTCAAAAAACATAAGGGTATAAATGACTTTAACAAATTGTATAGTAAATAGTAAAAATGTTTTGAAATATATTTTTAAGAAACATGGATGTGTATGATAAAGAGGTCCCAGTAGATAATTATGTATAAACCACCTCAAATAATGAAGAGATTGTGAAATAAACCCATACCAATTTGGTAACTTACGAAACATACACCCCATGAAAGTGGTATCATACAATAAATATGTAAATACAAATAAAATAAAGTGTATTACAAAAACAATACAATTATGGGAATTACATACACCACACAAAAGGTAATAGTGGAAATATGGTACGAATCTCACGGGAATAAGGAGTGTGATGAAAACCCCTTACCTTGCACTTTCCTTTTGTTGAGGGTACGTTTAGCCTCTTGTATGAAGACTATAGTATGTTATTAAACTATACCAGAACCATATTAATATTTATGATATCATATATTATTAATTAATTACTTTATACTACCCATATAATAAAAATTTCAATGTTATATTAATATTTCAGATAATAATCGCTTCCTTTATCGTACGTGTTTTAACTTGTTACTCTTGATTGAATCACTAATATCAGAATTTAAATACTTATAGAATATAAATAATGATTTATTTATCATATATATTAAAAAAATAAAAATTTATAATAGACGTATATATGAAATGGCAAACAATGTTTATGGAGACGGTAGTTCGTACGTACGCATAAACGATGTTTCCGTTTTCATATAGTATTGAACGGAAGTAAGTGAATAATATATATGTAAGTATATAAATATATATATCTACAATATCATTATTATTTCATATATTAAATACTTATTAGTAATATATATTTTTATAATCATCGATGAATGGTGAACTTGGAAATGAATCTCATCGCGTCGTGGAGACGGTAATCCATACGTACGCACGAGCGAAAATATCATTCATTGGATATTAATATAATATATAAATGGATGGTATATAATAAATAAAGAATCTTTATCATGTTATATTTATTATTTACATAATATACACATCATTGTTATACCCGTCCAAATAATAATGTATTGAATAACAATTACACCACAACGTGGAGATGGTAAGACGTACGTACGCACGTATGGTGACATGTCATTAAAAGGGTGGATAGAATAATGAATTTTGTTATACCATAATTATAATAACATCAAATTGTATAGAATATAGTAGATTTATTATTTTATAATGGAAACAACAAAGAAAAAGGAAGTGGAAGAAGAAAGGAACTTGAAAGAGGGTGGTGAAATCATTACCTCTTCTTCGGGTTCTTCCTTTTGATTTGATCGAAAGGGCTACCAAGGTTGGCTTTATGATCAAAATAAGGCCTGTAGGATTAAGGTAGGAAATATTAGAGGTTATTTGGGTAGGTTTTGGAAGAAACAAAGTCTTAGAATGTGTTAATTAGAGAGAATGGGTAGTTACCTTTTATAAGAGGGGTGTGGGGAACCTTAAGAAAAACTTAACATATTATTTTATAATAAATTCATATTTGGTTTCTAATGGCTCCAAAGTTGATTATTTAAAGTATAAGGAGGTTATAGGTCTAAAACAACTCAACCAATAGGTTTTATACATGTTTATGTTACCATTTTAACCTTATCATTTATATTTAACTCTACGTTAAATAATTTAACTTTTACTGTGTCTTCTTGTATTCTTACACTATATAGTTACTGAAATTACTATATACTGCTAATAAAACCCCAATTGGTTACTTAATGTCATATATATTATTATATAAGTCTTTTGGCCAAACCTTATAATTTTAGGACCATTATATAAATTAATAATATAATATTAGTTTTAAAAACTATTTTATGTCAATTTTGACAGTATTTGGTATTTGTTTTTTGTTAAAATATTAAAAACATGATTAATTCAATAAAAATACATTTAATCAATACTAACATGTCATATTAACCTATAAAATTCGTGGATGTCATAGAAAAGTTTAAATTATATTTATTTTAATACTTATAATACCATTTATTTGATTCTTTCGTGAATAAGGTAATTACTGCATCATCATTGTGTTATAATTAAATCGATTTATTTAATGTCTAAAAATTATAAATAAAATACCATGATGTAGGATATCTTCCTACCTTTCTAATTAATATTTATAATATAATTTATATTTTGTAAAACCGTATATTAAATTTTTTTTCGTTATTAATAATTGATTTTAACTCTTTTAACTCTTCTTTGAATTAAATAATAATAAATGACCTAACCTAATCCAAGTGGACCTAAATGATAATATTTTATTCCTAAGGTTGTTTTTGGTCAAGATAAACTTGTACAATAGAATTAGGACATCTCCGAGGGTAATATTAATATCATTTCTACCCTTAATTGCCCTATTTACTTTTAACCGTGGTAAATAAAAGTAAAAAGTTAATATTCATCAAAAATTATTTTCATCTCATTGAACCTCATTTTACTCCTTGATATTAACCATGCCTATCGTATTTTTGAAATTCAGCTCACAGAAGTGGTAAAATTATGTTTTATGTGAATTTACAAAACCTCCTAGGAGGTGGGTAAAAGACGGTGAAAAGTTCAATGAAATTTCTATATATCTAAAATTATTATAAACCGACTCCAATGAATTAAATTTAAATTATATAGGTATTATTTATATATTTTTCAATTAAATAATTTAAATAAAATAAATAATTATTTAAATAAAAATTCGGTTTTAAACTATAACTCAGTGGTTTTCACTATTCATCAAAAATTAAAAGTTATCAGAAAAATAACAAAAATTCACCCTAAGATAATTTCGATATTCCAAATCCAAAAATGAAGTCCATTTTGAATGATAAAATGTATAAAATATCAAAGAGTGGGTATTACTATTCATAACGGCTAGTTTGATTGGTTGTGGTGTGTGTTAGAACTCAAAGTTGCGTACAACACACACTACTGTATTATTCAAAGAGAAGCGTATTGTGGAAGCTTGGGGTGTTACATTCTCCCCTCCTTCAATAAATTGCGTCCTTGCAATTTAGGCTTGGTATTTGAAACTTGGGGTTGACATTTCGAAATATCTTAGTTGAAATCCCACATCGAAAAATGGATTAATGAGGCCTCTGTTTAAAATAAAGAGTGGTAAGTTTGAAGGTTACCAAAAATAACACATACTAGGGTTCTATATAGGAAAATATGGATATGGAAGAGAAATTTATCCATCAATATTTGATGGAGAGTGGTAGAGAACATGGCTATTAAAAGGCCAACAATCACAAAGCCATAAATTTTTGATGATCTAAGGTACCATCCAGGACAACATTTTTGTTCTAAGTTCCTTTTATTAATGTTGAGGAATTTATTTATGAGATTGTCTAAGATCATAAGGAAATATACTTACATTATAATTAGAGTTTTATCCATTAATAAATTTCTATAAAAAACTCAACTTTCACCCCAAAACATAATACAACTCAAAAATACTCTTTTTATCATAATCGTATAGGGTTCCAAATATAATGAATTTATAAATCAAATATCTGACCTTTTAAAAAAATAAACTACATTATACCATCCAGGAACTTCACCTAGTCCAGTGGTAGGAGATAAATACCAATCGCACTATGGTTGTGGGTTCGATTCCAGCAGCTTTGTCCGACATGACGGGTTGTCACACGGTTTGCATGCTATCCTTTTATAAAAATTCAAAAACAACCTTTCAAACTCAATCCATTCCAACTTTTAGACTTATCCAAAATACTACTATCCAAACTCACAGTCCAAAATTTATAAGGAAGTTAAACACAATGAAGATCCTTTTTTCCATTTAATAATATGTGAACACCTTCACCATGTATTATTTTAAAACATGGTAACATCCTGAATTACCATAAAACCTTATTGATTACATTCATGCTCCCTTATTGTTTATAGAATACTAGATATATTCCTTCTATCAAAAAATGTTGCAAACTCTAACGATGAAAAATCATTAATCAGTTTCAAGGTAGTCAAGAATATCCAATATAATTTATCCAAATCAATATTGTATTATTCCAAAATCACTCCCTCGGAATCAGAACCATATTATGGTTTATCGTTCTCTCATCCATATATTTTCCAAAAATTTAACTTACTATGGAGTCAATTTTCTTGGTTCCACACAATCTCAAGTCCTTAATAAAATAGTACGGCAGTATAATCCTTGTATACTCAGTAATTATTATAACCAGTACATTGTTGATACAACACTCAAATGAAATAATCCTATAATAAAAACATAAGAAAACTAGTCATTCTTCTTCATATGAGGTAGTATCATAACTTGACTATTATCCAATAGCATCATTTGTGGCATTCTCTGATGATTTTGACATTGGTTCGCGTAGTGTGCCAACTCCTTGTAGATGTAGCATTGTACATTTGAAACCTTTTTCTTACACTTGCAGTCACATACTTGGTGTCCTTTTTCTCCACACTAATAACATACTCTCAATCCCTTCAATCATTTCCAAGGTGATTCTTTCCACAGTTATCACATATAGGAAAATCCTTCTTTACCTTCTTCCCTTTATCTATCCTTCTCTCTACCATCATTTTCTTCTCTGGCTTCCCTTCAAAGCAATAGGAATCCGAGAATTATTTACTTATCTTATCAACACATGATTCTATTTCCTCATATGATGATAATACATGGGAGACTATTTCCCTTCTAAATTCTAGCTTAGTAACATGAAAGATATGATCCTTCTTACTCTTTGGATCATGTGTATTGTTGGAGTTCTCATTCCTTCTACTGGGCACCATTTCTACACAATGGCATACACTAGATTAGTTTATGAACAAAAATACCTAATTCCAAACTTGTACAAAACATAACATAAATTAAACAGTTTGTGGATATAATCCATAATCATAAAAATGTTTTCTTTGAGTAAGTATATACTTATAATCCCTTCATAATGGTTTGTAATAAGAATTAAAATTATCCTAAGAATATCCTCTGGGAGTGTCGCAAAAAAGAGTCCAGCAAGGCCCGTTGTCGTGCACCAGCTCCCGTTCGAGTGTACCTCAAAGTGGGGTTTTTGGGTTTTACACCTATATACATCTGTGGAAGATCCGACTCTACCTGATCATATCCAGACAGGGATTTATTTTCTTGGAAAAATCACAAAATCTCTACATTACCAAAATTCTAGGAATTTCTTCTATACTAATCCTCAAAGTCTATCTTAGGGTAATGTTCTCTAACCAATGTATCTAAATCTAGTTTCTAAGGTTATTGCTAAACATCCTATGATACTAACTTTAACACCCCGACCCTAGTTACCCAGAGTCGGTGCATTATTTTAATACATTGGCATGATTACAAGGAGTCAAGTCCCGAAGGACCGACCGGTTTAGAAATCTTGGAAAATAGATTACATACATGAATGTTACATTACACTTTATAACATACAAAACAATATAAATAATCCATTATGAATGCCATTATTCCCTTGGATTAACCCTGCATATTAATCACAATACACTTCTTGGAACCCTGGGAAAATAAAACATAGAAAGTTCTGAGCTCAAACGCTCAGTAAGGGTAATTAATACAACAGAAACTTTTAAAAATAAGAATAAACATTTAAGGAAATGTATAAAACTAAAACAAAAGCCTTTTAAAATTGAACTTTATCATAATATGGAAGAAATAAAATGAAATAATTCCATTTAATTATTCACATGGATATTCTACTAGTCGAATAATAACATGAAACATCACTAACTACTTTTCATAATGATGAAAATGCATAATGCCGAACTTTAATTTCGGTGTCAAGGCCTCGTGCCAAGACCTAAGGGATTACTGTAACCAAAACCCAACCCAGAGAGCCTCCGTAACCGGACTCCTTCCCAGAGAGCCTCTACAACTGGACTCCAACTGGAGTGCCTCTAATAACCCGACACCAACCCGGAGTGACTCTAATAACCGAAACGAACCCGGAGTGCCTCTAATAACCGAACACCAACCCGGAGTGCCTCTAATATCTGGACACCAACCCGGAGGTTCTGCTGTAACCAGACCCCAACCCGGAGGGCTTACTTTTACCGGTCCCCAACCCGGAACATACTAGTCCAACACATTTATCTTAAGAAGAGGATGAAATATAACATAAACATTCGTATTAAAATTAACATACGAAATGCCAAAACATTAATCATAAACCATTAATGGAATAAAAATAACTCATCCATAGTAAAACATATCACAAAACCTTAAATACAATATGGAATATTTGTATCATAATAAATCAACTTCAAACAAGTTTAAAATTTATCAAAGGATGTTGACATAGATGAAATCAAAACTATTTGAGAGAAATATATCTTTTTTTTGAAACCATTTAAAAGTCACATAATTATAAAATAAAACATTTACATTGAAAATATTCTTATAAGATTGTAAGAGAAGCTTCAAAGATTTTATAATGGCTAAAAATAGCCGCACCCACCGTATAAGTTAAAAAAATACATTCTTACCTTAATTCTGTCGAAAACGTTAAAAAGTACCTTATTTGGAAAACGACAGAAATATGTCTTTCAAAACACAAAAGGGTATAAATGAATTTAAAAAATTTTATAGTATATAGTAAAAAGGTTTTGAAATATATTTTTAAGAAATATGGATGTGGATGATAAAGTGGTCGTAGTAGATAATTACATATAAACAACCTCGGATAATGAAGAGATTGTGAAATAAACCCTTACCAATTTGGTAACATACGAAACATGAACCCCATAAAAGAGGTATCATATAATAAATATGTAAATAAACATAAATTAAGGTGTATTACAAAAATAATACTATTATGGGAAGTACATACACCACACAAAAGGTAATAGTGACAATATGGTATGAATCTCTCGGGAATAACGAGTGAAATGAAAACCCCTTACCTTGCACTTTCCTTTAGTAGATGGTACGTTTAGCCTCCTGTATGAAGACTATAGTATGTTATTAAATTATAAAAGAACCATATTAATATTTATGATATCATACATTATTCATTAATGACTTTGTACTACCCATTTAATAATAATTTCCATGTTATATTAATATTTCGGGTAATAATCGCTTTCTTTATCGTATGTGTTTTAACTTATTACTATTGATTGTATCACTTAGATCATGATTTAAATACTTCCATAATATAAAATATGATTTATTTATCATATATATTAAAATATAAAAATTTATAATAGACGTATATATGAAATGGAAAACACCGTTTATGGAGACGGTAGTCCATACGTACGAATAAACGCTGTTTCCGTTTTCATATAGTATCGAACAAAAGTAAGTGAATAAGATATATGTAAGTACATAAATACACATATATATAAATATATATATATCTACAGTATCATTATTATGTCATATATTACATACTTATTAGTAATATATATTTTTATAATTGTCGATTAATGGTGAACTTGGAAATGAATCTCATCGCATTGTGGAGACGGTAATCCGTACATACGCACGAGCGAAAATATCATTATTTTGATATTAATATAAAATATAATTGGATGGTATATAATATATACAGAATCATAATCATGTTATATTTATTATTTACATCAAATACACATCATTATTAGAACCATCCAAATAATAATGTATTGAATTACAATTACACCACAACGTGGAGACGGTAAGTCGTACGTACGCACGTAGGGTGACATGTAATTCAAAGGGTGGATAGAATAATGAATTTGGTTGTAACATAATTATAATAACATCACAGTATATAGAATATACTGGATTTATTATTTTAGAATGGAAACAACAAAGATAAAGGAAGTGGAAGAAGAAAGGAACTTGAAAGAGGGTGGTGAAATCATTACCTCTTCTTCGGGTTCTACGTTTTGATTTGATTGAAAGGTCTCCTTAGGTTGACATTATGATCCAAATAAGGCCTCTAGGATTAAGGGAGGATATTTTAGAGGGTATTTGGGTAGGGGTTGGCCGATCCAAATGGCTTAGATGGTGTGAATTAGAGAGAAGGGGGAGTTCCCTTTTATAAGAGGGGTGAGGGGCATCTTAGGAAAAACATAAAATATTATTTTATAATAAATTCATATTCGGTTTCTAATGGATCCAAAGTTTATTATTTAAAGTCTAAGGTGGGGATAGGTCTAAAAAAACTCAAACAATAGGTTTTAGACAAGTTTAGGGTACCATTTCAACCTTATTATTTAGATTTAACTCTAAGTTAATTAATTTAACTTTTACCGTGTCTTCTGGTATTCTAACACTATATGGTTAATAAACATACTATATATTGTCAATCGAACCCCAATTAGTTCCTTAATGTCATATAAATTATTATATAACTCTTTTGTCCAAACCTTAGATTTTTAAGACCGTTATATCAATTAATAATATAATATTTTTTTTACAAAATATTTTATGTCAATTTTGAAACTATTTGGTATTTGTTTTTTGTTAAAATAATAACAACAATATTACTTCAAAAAAATAAATTGAAGCAATCCTAACATGTCATAGTCACCTATAAAATTTATTGATGTCATGAAAACGTTGAAATTATATTTATTTTAATACTTATAATACCATTTATTTGATTCTTTCATAAATAAGGTAATTACTGCATCATCTATGTGTCAAAAATAAATTGATTTATTTAATGTCTAAAAATTATAAATAAAATACAATGAGGTATTAAATCATTTTATATTTCTAATTAGTTTTCATAATCGAATTTATCTTATGTAAAACCCTATATTAAAATTTTTTTAGTTATTAAACTTTGATTTTAACTCTTTTAACTCTTCTTTGAATTTAATAATAATATATGTCATAATCTAATCCAAGTGGACCTAAATGATAATATTTTATTCCTAAGGTTGTGTTGGGTCAAGATAAACTTGTCCAATAGAATTAGGACATGTGAGATGGTAATATTAATTTCATTTTTACCCTTAGTTACCCTATTAACTTTTAACCGTGGTAAATAAAAGTAAAAACTTACTATTCACCAAAAATTATTTTATCTCATTGAACCACATTTTACTCCTTGATATTAACAATGTCCTTAGGATTTTCAAAATTCAACTCACATAAGCGGTAAAATTATGTTTTATGTGAATTTTCAAAAGCCCCTAGGAGGTGGGTAAAAGACGGTGAAAAGTTCAATGAAATTTTTATATATCTAAAATTAATATAAACTGACTCTAATGAATTACATTGAACTTATATAGGTATTATGTATCTATTTTGACATTAAATAATTTAAATAAAATAAATAATTATTTAAATAAAAATTCGGTTTTAAATTATAACTCAGTGTTTTTCATTATTTATCAAAAATTAAAAGTTATCATAAAAATACAAAAAATTCACCCTAAGCTAATATCGATAATCTGAATCCAAAAATGAAGTCCATTTTGAAAGATAAAATGTATAAAATTTCAAAAAGTGGTTATTACTATTCATAATGGCTAGTTTTATTGGTTATGGTGTGTGTTAGAACTCAAAGTTGCGTACAACACACACTAATGTATTATTCAAAGAGAAGCGTACCGTGAAATCTTGGGGTGTTAAATTCTCCCCTCCTTTAATAAATTGAGTCCTCGAAATTTATTCTTGGTATTATAAACTTGGGGTTGACATTTTGAAATATCTTAGTTGAAATCACACATCGAAAATTGGATTAATGAATCATCTATTTAAAATAAAGAGTGGTAGGTATGCAGGTTACCGAAAATAACACATACTAGGGTTCCATATAGGAAAATAAGGATATGTAAGAGAAATTTAACAATAAATATCCGATGGAGAGTGGTAGATAACATGTCTATGAAAAGGCCAATAATCAAAAAGCCATAAATTTGTGATGATCTAAGGTACCATCTATGACAACATTTTTGTTCTAAGTTCCTTTTATTAATGTTGATGAATTTATTTATGAGATTGGATAAGATCATAAGAAGATATCATTACTTTATAATTTGTGTTTTATCCATTAATAAATTTCTACCACAAACTCATCTTTTACCCCAAAACAGAATACAACTCAAAAATACTCTATTTATCCTAATCGTAAAGGATTCCAAATATAATGAATTTATAATTCACATATCTGACCCTTTAAAAAAAGAAACTACATTATACCATCCAGGAACTTCATGTAGTCCAGTGGTAGGAGATAAATCTCAATCGCACTATGGTTGTGGGTTCAATTCCCACAGCTTTGTCCGACGCGACGGGTTGTCACACGGTCTGCGTGTTGTCCTTTTATAAAAATCCAAAAATAACCTCTCAAACTTAATCCATTCCAACCTTTACACTTATCCAAAATACTAATATCCAAAGTCACAATCCAAAATTTATAAGGAAGTTAAACACAATGAAGATCCTTTTTTCCATGTAATAACATGTGAACACCTTCACCATGTATTATTTTAAAACATGAAAACATCATGAATTACCATAAAACCATATTGATTGCATTCATGCTCCCTTATTCTTTATAGAATACTGGATATATTCCTTCTATCCAAAAATGTTGTAAACTCCAATGATGAAAAATCATTAATCAGTTTTAAGGTAGTCAAGAATATCCAATTTAATTTATCCAAATCAATCTTGTATTATTCCAAAATCACTACCTCGGTATAAGAACCATATTATGGTTTATCTTTCTCTCAGCCATATATTTTCCAAAAATTTAACCTTCTATTGAGTCACTTTTCTAGGTTCCACAGAATCTTATGTCCTTAATAAAATAGTACGACAGTACAATCCTTATATACTCAATAATTATTATAACCATTACATTGTTGATACAACACAAAAATGAAATAATCTTATAATAACAACATAAGAACACTAGTCATTATTTTTCATATGAGGTAGTATCATAACATCATTATTTTCCAATAACATCATTTAGGGAATACTATGATAATTTTGACATTGGTTCGTGTAGTGTCCCAACTCCTTGCAGATGAAGCATTGTACATTTGAAACCTTTTTCTTACACTTGTAGTCACGTACATGGTGTCCCTTTTCTCCACACTTATAGCATACTCCCATTCCCTTCAAGAATTTTCCAAGGTGATTCATTCCACAGTTATCACATATGGGAAAATCCATCTTTACCATCTTCCGTTTATCTATCCTTCTCTCTACCATCCTTTTCTTTTCTGGCTTCCCTTCAAAGCCATAGGACTCCGAGAATTCTTTACGTATCTTATCAACACATGATACTCTTTCTTCATATGATGATAATATGTGGGAGACTATTTCTCTTCTAAATTCTAGCTTAGTACCATGTAAGATATGATCCTTCTTACTCTTTGGATCATGTGTATTTCTATAGTTCGCATTCCTTCTGTTGGGCACCATTTCTAAACAATGGCATACACTAGATTAGTTTATGAATAGAAATACCTAATCCCGAACTTGTAAAAAACTTAAAATAAATTAAACAGTTTATGGATATAATCCATAATCATAAAAATGTTTTCTTTGAGTAAGTATATACTAATAAGCCCTTCATAATGGTTTGTAATGATAATGATAATTATCTTAAGCATATCCCCCGAGAGTGTTGTAATCAAGAGTGTAGCAAGGCCCGTTTTCATGAACTAGTCCTCGTTCGAGTCTAGCTCAATGCGGTGTTTTCGGGTTTTACCCCTTGGTACATCTGTGCCAGATCTTCCTCTACCTGCTCATATCCAGATAGGGATGTATTTTCTTGGAAAACTCACAAAATCTCTACATTACCAAAATTCTAGGAAGTTCTTCTATATTAATCCTCAAAGTCTATCTTAGGGTAATGCGCTTTAATCAGAGTATCTAAATCTAGTTTCCAAGATTATTGCTAAAAATCCTTTGATACCAACTGTAACACCCCGACCCATGTTACCCAGATTCGGTGCATTATTTTAATACATTGGCATGATTACAATGAATCATGTCCTGAAGGACCGATCAGTTTAGCAATCTAGGAAAATAGATTACATACATGAATGTTACATTACACTTTATAACATACAAAACAATATAAATAATCCTTTATGAATTCCATTATTCCCTTGGCTTAACCCTACATATCAATCACAATACACTTCTTGGAATCCTGAGAAAATAAAACATAGAAAGGGGTGAGCTCAAACGCTCAGTAAGGGTAAGAAATACAGCAGAAACATTCAAAAATAAGCATAAACATTTAAGGCAATGTATAAAACTAAAACAAAATACTTTTAAACTTAAACTTTGGCATAATATGGCATAAATAAAATGAAATAATTCCATTTACGTATTCACATGGATACTCTACTAGTCGAATAATCACATGCAACATCACTAACCACTTTCATAATGATGTAAATGAATATTCCCAAACTTTAATTTCTATGTCAAGGCCTCGTGCCAAGACCTAAGGGATAACTATTATCGGAACCCAACCCAGAGAGCCTTTGTAACTGGACACCATCCTAGAGAGCCTCTGTAACTGAACTCCAACCCGGAGTGCATCTAATAACCGGACACCAACCCAGAGTTCCTCTAGTAGCCGGACACCAACCCGGAGTGCCTGTAATAACTGGACACCAACCTGGAGTGCCTCTAATAACCGGACACCAACATGGAGGGTCTTCTGTAACAGGACCCCAACCCGGAACATACTAGTCCAACACATTCATCTAAATAAGAGGATGAAATATAACATAAATATTTGTATTAAAACTATCATACGAAATCCCAAAACATTAATCATAAACCATTAATGGCATAAACATAACTCATCCATATTCAAACATATCACAAAAAATTAAATACAATGTGGAAGATTTGTATCATAATAAATCAACTTCAAACATGTGTAAAATTTATCAAAGGATGTTGACATAGATGAAATAAAAACTATTTGAGAGAAATATTGCTTTTTTTGAAATCATTTAAAAGTCACATAATTATAAAAGAAAACATTTACTTTGAAAATATTCTTATAATATTTTATGGGAAGCTTAAAATATTTTTTAACAGTGGAAAATAGCCACACCCACCGTATAAGTTAAAAAAGATACATTCTTACCTTAATTCTGTTGAAAAGGTTAAAAAGTACCTTATTTGGAAAACAGCAGAATGATTCCTTTCAAAACACATAATGGTATAAATGAATTTAAGCAATTGTCTAGTAAATAGTAAAAATGTTTTGAAATATATTTTTAAGAAACATGGATGTGGATTATAAAGAGGTCCCATTATATAATTACATATAAACAACCTCGGATAATGAAGAGATTGTGAAATAAACTCTTACCAATTTGGTAACTTACAAAACATACACCTCATAAAAGAGGTATCATACAATGAATATGTAAATACAAATAAATTAAAGTGTATTACACAAAGAATACTATTACGGGTTGTACATACACCACACAAAAGATAATAGTGGCAATATGGTACGAATCTCACGGGAATAATGAGTGAGATGAAAACCCCTTACCTTGCACTTTCCTATAGTCGAGGGTATGTTTAGCCTTCTGTACGAAGACTATAGTATGTTACTAAATTATAACAGAACCATATTAATATTTATGATATCATACATAATTCTTTAATGACTTTATATTACCCATTTAATAATAATTTCCATGTTAGATTAATATTTTGGGTCATAATCGCTTTCTTTATCGTACGTGTTTTAACTTGTTACTCTTGATTGTATCACTTAGATCATTATTTAAATACTTCCAGAATATAAAAAATTATTTATTTATCATATATATTAAAATATAAAAATTTATAAAAGACGTATATTTGAAATGGAAAACACTGTTTATGGAGACGGTAGTCCGTACATACGAATAAACGTTGTTTCTGTTTTCATATAGTATTGAACGGAAGTAAGTGAATAAGATATATGTAAGTACATAAATACTTATATATATAAATATAAATGTCTTGAGTAGCATTATTAGGTCATATATTACATACTTATTAGTAATATATATTTTTATAATCGTCGATGAATAGTGAACTTGGAAATGAATCTTATCACGTCGTGGAGACGATAATCCGTACGTATGCAATAGTAAAAATATAATTTTTTTGATATTAATATAATATATAATTGGATGGTATATAATATATACAGAATCTTTATCATGTTATATTTATTATTTACATCAAATACACATCATTATTATACCCATCCGAATAATAATGTATTGAATAACAATTACACCACGACTTGGAGACGGTAAGCTGTATGTACGCACGTATGGTGACATGTTATTATAAGGGTGGATAGAATAATGAATTTGGTTGTACCATAATTTTAATAACATCAGAGTATATATAATATACTGGAGTTATTTTTTTATAATGTAAACAAAAAAGAAAAAGGAAGTGGAAGAAGAAAAGAACTTGAAAGAGGGTGGTGAAATCATAACCTATTCTTCGGGTTCTTCCTTTTAATTTGATCGAAAGGGCTCCTTAGGTTGGATTTTTGATCAAAATAAGTCCTCTTGGATGAAGGTCGGATATTGGAGAGGGTATTTGGGCTGGGTTTTGCCGAGAAAAATGGCTTAGAAGGTGTGAATTAGAGAGAAGGGGGAGTTCCCTTTTATAAGAGGGGTGAGGGGCACCTTAGGAAAAATATAAAATATTATTTTATAATAAAATAATATTCTTTTTTTAATGGCTCCAAAGTAGATTATTTAAATTTTAAGGTGTGGATAGGTCAAAAAAACTCAAACAATAGGTTTTAGACAACTTTATATTGCCATTTTAACCTTATCATTTAGATTTAACTCTAAGTTAATTAATTTAACTTTTACCGTATCTTCTTGTATACTTAAACTATATTGTTAATAAACTTACTATATACTAAAAATAGAACCCCAATTGGTTCATTAATATCATATATATTATTATATAAGTCTTTTGGCCGAACCTTAGATTTTTAGGACCATTATATCAATTAATAATATAACATTTCTTTTAAAAACTATTTTATGTCAATTTTGACACTATTTAGTATTTCTTTTTGTTAAAATAATAACAACATTATTACTTCAAAAAAAATACATTGAATCAATCCTAACATGTCATATTCACCTATAAAATTCGTGGATTTCATAAAAATGTTGAAATTATATTTATGTTAATACTTATAATACCATTTATTTGATTCCTTAACGAATAAGGTATTTACTGCATCATCATTGTGTCATAAATAAATTGATTTATTTAATGTCTAAAAATTATAAATAAAATACCATGATGTAGAAAATATTTTTATCCTTCTAATTAATATTTATAATCTAATTTATATTTTGTAAAACTTTATATTAAAAATGTTTTCGTTATTAAACTTTGATTTTAACTCTTTTTACACTTCTTTGAATTAAATAATAATAAATGTACTAATCTAATCCAAGTGGACCTAAATGATAATATTTTATTCATAAGGTTTTTTTTGGTTGAGATAAACTTGTCCAATAGAATTAGGACATGTTTGAGGGTAATATTAAGATCATTTTTACCCTTAATTTCCCTATTTAATTTTAATTGTGGTAAATAAAAGTAAAAAGTTACTATTCAACAAAAATTATTTTCATCTCATTGAACCACATTTTAATCATTAATATTAACAGTGTCCTCGGATTTTTAAAATTCAGCTAATAGAAGCGGTAAAATTTAGTTTTATGTGAATTTGCAAAAGCACCAAGGAGGTGGGTAAAAGACGGTGAAAAGTTCAATGAAATTTTTATATATCTAAAATTATTATAAACCAACTCTAATGAATTACATTGAACATACATAGGTATTATGGATCTATTTTGACAATAAATAATTTAAATAAAATAAATAATTATTTAAATAAAAATTTGGTTTTAAACTATAACTCAGTGTTTTCCACTATTCATCAAAAATTAAAAGTTATCAGAAAAATACCGAAAATTAACCCGAAGCTAATTTCGATATTCTGAATCCAAAAATGAAGTCAATTTTGAAAGATAAAATGTATAAAATTTCAAATAGTGGGTAATATGATTTCTAACGGCTAGTTTGATTGGTTGTGGTGTGTGTTAGAACTCGAAGTTGCGTACACCACACGCAACTATATTATTCAAAGAGAAGCGTACCATGGATGGTTGGGGTGTTACAAGTATTGATTATCACCCCAAACTGACAGACAGTCTGAAAGGACTATTCAAACTCTAGAAGATATGCTAACGTCATTCTCCCTTGACTTCCAAGGTATGTGGGATCAATATTTTCATTTGCTGTAATTTTCATACAACATTAGTTTCCATTCTAGTTTTCAAATGGCTCCATATGAAGCATTATATGGAATGAGATGTCAAACTCCAACTTGTTGGGATGAAGTTGGTGACATGAAACATATAGACCCAAAACATATTAAAGATACCACAACAAACGTGAAGAAAAGACAATCCCATATTAAAGCAGCCCCAAGTAGGCAGAAGAGTTTTGATGACAACCAAAGAAAGGATTTGGAATTTAAAGTGGAAGATCATGTATTTCTAAAAGTATCTCCATGGAAGGGGGTCTTAAGGTTCAGTAAGAAAGGGAAACTAACACTAATTTAAATTTAAGTTATACCAACGGTTCAAAAACCACTAGGATAGACTGGAAACCCCTTGGGATTGGGTATCCCAACAGTTTAGTAAACTGTTTCTATGCTGGCTATGGGGATAGCCCTTTACCAACGGTTCTGTGTGAACCATTGGCTTAGATTGAATTCTATTTCATATGCCAATGGTTTAGGTAAACCGTTGGCAATTAGATATTTTATTTCATTTTAGCAACGGTTCACAAGAACTGTTGGGATAGGTATTATATATCCCTAGAATAAATACCCCCACTTTTATGCCTACACCTGCACCTGAAATTAAAAATAACAACACAATAATTGTTTAAAAACAACATTACCACAGCTATATATATGCATCCATCCACTGCCTATTACACCTCCAATAAAAATATTCACCTGCACCTAAAATTAAAAATAGCAGCACCATAATTTATTAAAAACAGCAGCACTCCTATTATATATATACAACCATCCACTGCCTATTACACCTCTAATATAAATCACACTTAAGTAGATAGACTTTATCATTCAATAAATTTCAATATCCGATAGCCTCACACATCAAATGAAAATAACCGATAAATGTGGAGTAAAACAGAGGAAGTAGTGGATGAAAATTGAAGCCAAATGGATTGTGTAGTTGTTCATCTAGGATGCATAACACCCCCTCACCCACGACACCATCAACAAAGGTGACAGATGAGAATTTTGACTCCGGGTATATATCCCTGGACATATGCTTTGGCATCTCTTCCTACCACACACATGAAATAACTCATGATATGAATCATTAAAATAGGATTACACTGTGTTTGTTTCAACAAAAACATTTTGATGAACTAAACAAAGCCTGACAAACAAATTGACAAACAAGAAACTTACTTATTTCGGTGATTTATCCAAGTTCTTGTGCTAATAGATATCATGAGAATGGCAGCCCGTCTGGGATGGAAAATACACCCACACATTGCACACCTTTTGCACCAGCTTCACACTTTTAGCCTGATCCAAACAAGACTAGATATAGTTAGCAGTGATGTCTTTGTGGTTAGTCAGACCCCACCGGATGGCCATGCCACCATAATCAACATGGAGTTTAACATTTCATTCAAATGGGAGAGTCCTTACAGTTATTATTTGTCCTATAAAGAGTAAGAAAACGAATTTTTAAGTGAAGTTACCCAAACAAGACAGAACTATGATTTTGGATCAAATCCATTACCAAATTCATCTTCACTTTCAGGCTTATCATTTGGATCCTTGTTAATGACATTCCCCGGGATCCATAGACCAATTTCTTGGAGCAACATCAGCCAGTTTTCCTCTATAGCTCTAAGTAACTACTCTGTAGACACACTCATTCACATCACAAAGAACGGAATGACAAAAAATGTTACTGTCATGGCCCATATATAATGTAACGATAGAAAATGTTATGGTCATGGACGATAGATATATTTTAGCTACAAGGTTATTATTATAATTAGTTTTAACATGGTTGAATACAAAAATAATACCTTAATTAATTCAATTCTCACATCCACTGAACTATATCAGATAATGTTAATTAATATGTAAATGTTTTTCATAAAGATAAATCCAAATTACTTTTAATAATTTAATATGCAGTAACTTTTTAAAGTTAGTCCCTTTATAAAATCTCTTTATTAAACCAAAATAAAATGTAATATATGTAATGTCTTAGAAAAATAATAAATTAAAATTATCATTCTGGAATGAACATGATTAAAAATTCATGTACACATACTTATACTCCGGATCTCTAACATCTTAGGTGACTTAGCCACTCATGAATAAATCATATTTAACTAATAGTAATACAATCATATTAAAAAATAGACTTTAGAATTATATTATTGACTAATTATATTAATAGAATCAATGAATAAAAAATTTAATCCCTCAAAGATTACTGTGTAAAATTCTCCAAGGTTATCCTATAGAATGGAAAACAAGTGAGATAAAAAAATAAATTCGAAAAAATTCCCAAATTTATAAAAACAATAATTATAGAAATCAATAACCTACTTCATGAAACTAGTAACCATGACATCATGACACAATATGGGGAAAAATGAAATATCCTCAAACATAACCTACTTGAAATGGTTTGATCTCCTCTATTTTAAATCTCATTCATTCTCTATGGGCCATGACCTTAACTCTGTTAATGCACTCGATTAACATATTTATGTTTTCTATGCATTCCAAAATATTGATTCTCCAATATCTTTCATTTCTTCTCCCATGATTTTTTCCATCTCTATCTAAAAAACATTGTACCAAACACACCAGATAACAAGTGCTAGAACGACAAGAATTGTAAAATTGGGAAAATAAAACTATTAAATCAATGATACTATAATTAGAAATCAATCTTTAGTATGAGGGAGAGACAAAGAAAGGGGGTCCCAGATTCATAGAACTAGTTTATTTCTATGTATAATAGTATAAACTTTTATGAATGATGAGTTCGAAAAATCAATCACGTAAGGGGTTCATAATTCAAAGTAGATAAAAGAAACAAACAAAATATTGTTCAAGTTTACTACCAGATTGCAATAGAACCAGAATGAAAAAAACCAAAATAAATGGATAAAGAAGATAAATCATAGTTATAACTCACTAATATAAAGTGGAAGATGAAACGATAATGTAAAAAAGGATGGATCACCGCTAGGGAGTTTGCATTCACATCCTGTGAAAAAGATGAGTGCTCTGATTATAGGAAACTAATTTCATCCCCTTGGTGAGATGACATCATTATACTAGTTTATTGATAAGAAATTGGTTAATAATCTTTGATTCATTTAAAAATACTAAGAAAAAACCCAAAATAAATCAAGTCAGAAGATATAACAAATTGGAAAATTACCGATTTGAAATGTAAGATAAAATAATGTATTAAATCGAGATGGGGCCAAGTGGGAAGAACTAGAACCACATGTGCTATGAAGAGTCGTTGGGAAGAATAGGAACCGCTAGGAAGAATGGAACCAAAAGAACTAGTAATGAGACACCGGGAGGAACTACTGGGAAGAATGGGTACCACTAGGAAGAAGAGGAACCAAAACCGTAGGAAAAATGGGGCACTGTGAATCTGGATTAGGGCTTCTTCACGCTGATCATGTCTGGAATCAGAAGGGCTGGGATTTTTTATACGGAAAATACATCCCTTTAAAAATCATTGGGAATAATGGAACCACAATCACTAGTAACGGGACACTGGGAGGAACTACTGGGAAGTGTGGGAACTACTGGGATGAAGAGGAACTACAGCTGTGGGAAGAAGGGGGCACTGCAAATCTAGTTTAGGGCTTCTGTGTGCTGATTAGGTCTAAAGTCGGGAGGGTTAAGAAATTTTTATGCAAAAAATACATCCCTTTAAAAATTGTCGGGACACAACTGCACCGTTTGTTTTTTGGGGGTAAGATATGCCAACAGTTTAACAAAACTGTTGGTATATTGGAACATATTCCCACGGTTTTTATAAACCATTGGGGAATGTTTATATCATTCATTCTATACCAATTTTTTGACAAATCCATTGGTAAATACTCTTATACATAGCTTATTTTAACATTTTTTCTAAATCGTTGGAATAATAATGTTGGGATAGAGGGTATTTCCAGTTGTGTAAGCCCTTGGTATATCAGACCATTTGATGCTTTGGAAAGAGTTAGAGTTGTATCATACCATTTAGTGATGCCGCCAAATCTCTCCAGAGTTCATGATGTGTTACACGTGTCATTATTAAAGAAATAAATGCCAGACCCAACACATATACTCCCATATGAAGAAATAGAACTAGAACCTGATTTGTCATACCGTGAAAAGCCGATCAGGATTCTTGACACAAGGGAGCATGTATTGAGAAATCAGACAACTAATCTAGTAATGGTTCTTTGGGGGAACCAAAATATATAGGAAGCAACATGGGAACCAGAGTATTTCATGGAGAAGAACCACCCATATCTTTTTTGTGGTCTTTATACATAAAATTTCAAGGATGAAATTTCTGAAGGAGGGAATAATATAACACCCCAAATATTTTATGGTAGGATTCTTTTAAAAACATTATTTTCATAGCTTATATTTCAAAAAGAATTGTGTTCCTTTGAAACAACACTTGGTTATTTAAGAGATTGTCAAAACCAAGCCATTAAACTAAAATTTTCCAGTTATATGTTTTGGAATTTTGAAAAACTGTCATCTAGAGTTGTGACCAGTAAGTCATTTGAGTCTGACAGAACCAACTTGATTTTTTTATGAATACTAAGATACCCTTATGAATAGTAATATGACCATTATAAATATTAAATAATGAAGATATTTTATTTCCTACAGGTAATAAGATAATGAGACGTTAATTAATTTTTCAATGTAATACAAAACTAATTATAACTTTAAATTTTTATTTTTCGAATTAACTATGATTTTATTTAAAAATTAAATTAAATATAATTAGAAAATTATTTTCAAAAAATGGAGTTAATTTTTGAATTCTACACATCAAAAAATGGTTATGAATAATTTTTGGGATTTTTCTAAAATACATGAAATTTTCATGAATAGTTAAAATAATGTTTAGAGTTTTCGATAGTTTAATGACATCATAATGAAATAATAATTAAAATAAAAGGATGGTAGACTTTTGTATAGTACCATATAGTATTAGGTGTCCCATGTGGCTTAAACAATGGTCAAATACCATGGGAAAGCTCATGGTTTGGAAAAAACCACTAATGAGTTGTCCCTTTGAAATTATTAAAAAACTTCCTCTCTTTTTCTATAAATACCCACTCATCCATTCGGTTTATTTCATTTCAAATCCCTCATACTCAAAGATCTGGTGGTTTTACCCCTGTATGAGTCCTCCCAAGGTGACCTTAATCCCCCAATGTCACATCCTTGAAGATCTAGGAGCTACTCTGCAAGGTAAGGGAATCATTCATTATCTTCTTTTAGTTGACACTTATTTTATGTTATCTATTTGAATTTCCGTTCTCATATGTTGGGTTTTGATTTTTTGTATTATTATTACTTTAATTTTTATTTAAATATGATTAGATACTCTTTTTTTCTCATCATTTCATTTTATGAAATTTTAAGCGACGCCTTTAGGCTGCCAATTTTTCATAAGGGATCTATCAACATTTCTTTTATTTTCAAGTTCATATATTTTTTTCTCTCCTCACCTCCTATATCCAAATAAACATGATAAACTCCATTATCAACTATATACTGTAATTATATCATGTTATTGGAATAACCATCATCAATATTCTTACTCCCTCTTTTTATTTTTATAAACAAAAACAACATCCATGAGGTTCCAATTTATAACCTTTGTGGACGACAGAGTTTCGTTCTTCACTTTATCCTTCATTACTATTAATGAAACCATTTTAATGGTTGAACCAGATAATAATATATGTAGTTAATCTCATTAATTTTCAGGAATCCTTAGAAACTCATAATATAAAATAATAATACAAAACAAGTTCATTATGAACAAAACGGCCAAGTTAAACCGAATATTTATAAAAAAGATCGAACTAATGAATCATCATGATGGTATATAAAAAAAATCATTATAAGATAATTTATATCTCATTAATTTCATTAATGATATATATTACAAATTCTGTATGTTTAACCAAATTTTAAATGAACATTCATTCATGAAAACAATAAAACGAATCACGAAAACCAAGGAAGAAAATGCTTCCAAAACAACAAAATTGAACCTCTTAAACCCAAAAAAGGGCCATGAATGAACCTATTAAGTTTATAATAAATTGATTACATGTAATAGGGTTCAGGATTTACTAATTAATGAATATAAATTTGATTATTCCGGTCATTAAAACAAATGAAGAACACACTCGAGCAAAAGGTAAGGGGTTTCTCATATCACTTTCATATCTATGAGATTTTCATTATTTTCCACTTATTCATTGTATGTGGTATATGTGTACATAAATTTTATATATAATAACATGATTATAATTATATTCATGTTATTAAATGATTCATTTTAGGGTTATTATGTTCTGGTCATATGATTCGACCAATTACATTGTGCAAAGAGACTATCTCAACTACTATTTTGTTGTGACTAACTTTGTATGGTGCACCTAATAATATTTATGTGGTGTACCTACTGCCCATTTGAGATAACTTCTCATTTGAATTTATATTTATATTAAATATCCATAATCTCATAAAATGGATATGTTTTTTTTGTCTAAATCGTATACCATTTTACATACGGTGTTTATTTGGAAAGTTATTTTAATTATGGATATATTGAGGAATCTGTATACTCTATTCTATATGGATATTGAAAAGACATATTTTTCTTTTATTTAATCATAGTATAAATAATGGTTTTGAAATTAAATGGTGGGTGGGGCCTGCTATAGCCTCTCGATGCATCGGTAGGTCTCATGAGACAAATCTGTTTGGCAAAAAACCCTTCGAGTTTGTTTTCAAAAATCAGACAAATTTCTACTGAAAAAACTAAACCATTTTTATGTTATTATGGTATCATGTGCTAGATAAATGACATCCAATTAATAATCATTCTCTTTATTCTTTATCAGTTATTACTATCCAAGATGTTTTTACTATGACAAAATCTATGGATGTAGTTTCATTCTCAGTTTATTAATGGCGTGAGTTTTTTATTTATTCATTGTGCCCTGTTGATTATGTCAATGTTTTTACAATTCAGTTATTATTGATTCATGATTCCACCATTTGTAACCCTTAATTATCATTTGAGCTTACCCGTTTCACTGTTTACCTTTAATAGGTGATGAAGCGGAGATCATTTATTGAGTTCTTGTGGATGCAGTTTTTAGTTTTTGTTATATATTGTATTTTCGAACGTTTTCCAATGTAATTTGAGTTACATTTATGTATCAAGTTTATTCAAGACTACTAAACTGATCATTCCTTTAATAATTTCATTCCTTCTAACCATGAAAATATAACAAGTAATGGACCAGCTCCAGTCTAGAGGGGTCGGGATGTTACATTCCCCCTATGGCCTGCGTCGAGAAACTATAGACACTCAGAGGAAGCACTTACGTCAATTCCCCCTGTGGTCTCGCATCATAAAAGTAAAAATACTCTATGGAGAATCCCTTACATCCATTCTCCCTATGTTCTACTACAATAGGTTCTCACGGCCCTATGTAAGTCAAGAAATCATAGTAATGCGTATTGGCCAAAGTAATCGTCAAAACTACTTGGCTAGAAATCTACAACATATAATCATGATAGATATTTAAAAAAATCCATCCTACAATACTAGGAATGGTAAGTAAACAAGGTAGACTAACAAGCTAAGAAATAACAAACAGTCATAAACAACATTAATGTGAAAAAACCTTCTAAAGCAGAGCAATTAACCCTATTAAAATTCAATTAACCTCTACACATGCATTCAAGCATAGTAGGAAATTAACATGTTTAAAACAGTAAACACGCAATACCCCGTTCAATGGTATTGGGCACTTTTTTCACATATAACTCAAATAAATTCAATGGAAAGTCACAAACCACCTACCTCAGTGTTATAGGATCGATATATGTGAACATTAAGCCTTGAATCACCTAAGAACACCATAGATCATCAAAAACATCTAAAATTTTCAACTGAAGATAACTCTTGAAAGATGAAGAATCAAGAAACAAATCTCTATAATTAAGAAGAGATTACCGAGGAGATCCCAACACAATCAACAACAGTTGATTCGGAGAGCGAGTGCTCGATCGGGGGATCGGGAAAGAAACGCGGACGTATGGGCACTCTCGATCGAAGAATGTGAAGAAGAAGGTGTTTCTGTCGATAAGATGCAACCCATGTCCGTTTAATGAAAAAAAAGTACATGGCGTGTACTTTCCTTCACCGACCCCCACATTAGGTGGTCTCCAGGTCACCAAACACGGCCGTGTGAATGGCCGCTACATGGCCAACACTCGGCTATCCACGGTAACCGAGTACACAATGTTTACTCATAAAGTACATGGCATGTACTTATGAAATTTCTAGAAAAATAACTTTTTCTCAAAAACACCAAAAAAAGGAAAACATACCTGAAAAAAGGATCCGGGTTATTTATTTATTCAGGTGTTCAATAAATGGAAGTGGAGATCGAGGGGAGTAAGGATGACCCGATAGTAAAATAAATATTTTCAAGATGATAAATAAATATTAGTTGGAATAAGTTAAAATAATAATGATGTTACTATTATTTTGTGACGTGGAATACTACTCATAATTCTGTTTTTTACAAGTTAGTGCACTATAAATAATGATGCGGTATTATTATTATGAGCAATGAGTTTTCTCTAACTTCATGAATTTATTTAATTTTTTTAATGCAATTAAATATTGAAACTGAAGTTCCATGCATATAAATATAAAATTACGCCTATTGTGCCATAATGAACACTCTGTATGCTTGGTGAATTGAGAATTGTTGAGCTAAAAAATATCTCTCTCGAATCCTCTTCCCTCCCCTCTCAAGAACGAGGGGTGTTATTCAAGACTGAATAACAAGAGATCAATAATGAACAAAAAAAATACACTCTCTTTGCTGTGATAGCACCCAAATAACAAGTGGTATCGATCGGAGGGCATCCGATCATGTATGAATCACCGCTAGGGGGATTCTAGTTTGGATCCTCGTAAGTGCAACAAGATAATTTGGATGGGTCATTCTGAATGATCTAAATAATCAATGGATAAAATACCAAAGATCCAGGTATTCTTTTCTTTATAAAATTAATTAAATTAATTATAAACATAATGTTCAAGATCCTTTCTAATGGTTTCAGGCCTCTTCGTTCTTTATCTAAATCATTGATTCTATTACTTAGAGACTGAAATTCATCGTTGTATTGATCCCATAATAATTGTTGATCATGGAAAAAATTAAATTCAGGTGTTGTCCTAACCGCTCTTTCACTACGCCCGGAACCATAAGTCTTATCTAAGTGAGGTTGCAAAATTTTTTACAATTATTTACGTATTTCATTGATGATTTACACATTTAATAATTTTGTTGTTTCATTTCATGGTAATCGTTCAAAAAGTCTAAATCTCAAGATATATTCCTCTTTCATTTCTCGTCCACCTTACAGAAACTATATTTTCTTTTAATTTTGATTAAAATAAAATAGAGGATATCTTCTGGAGGTGCCAAATATTCCTGGACGTACAACACCAAAACACATGGCATGTATTTGGTTGTACACATCATATAATCAAAATTCAATGCATCAAACCGGTTCACCAAACCAATCCATTTGTTGGAGTATTTATAAGTCTTAAATGACTCAACATGTTGGCCAGGAATAGGTGGCACATAGTTTTTGGATTACACACTGTGTAGCCCACTAGACACAGCATGTAGTCCCTTCAGGATAGGGTTAGACCGTGTACCCTATATACAGCTTTCCCAACTGGAAACCATGTAACACAGATACTACGTGATGTGTGGCCCACTGAACTCATTGTGTACTCTGAAGATTTCTGAAGTACATCTACATGCCATGTCCCAAGGCGTGTACTTCGGATGGACAGATGTCATGCAGTCGAAACTACATGTTGTGTACTCATCCAAATTATGCAGATTTGTTAAAATTTATTATTATATTATACATACCCTTGAGACGCGTTCCATTGTGTGGGTGTAAAGTCAAGTCACAAAATGTGATAGGTGTTTTACATATATTTGTTTAATTTAACATATGTGTAATGTTAATTTATACCCATTGGGTAGTTATGAATGGTAATTCACTAGGTTGCCTCCAAGGTACAAGTTACGTACAAAGATAATTTTAAATGAATTTATTTGTATAAAATTATGATGGATGAGAATCTCATGGAAATTCATAAAAGGATTTAAGATAAGAGGATTGATTAATTAAAGATGACAATTAATTTATTTGAGCATGATTTATCTTAAACAAGAATGATTAAAGAATTTAACACTATTTTAATTTATGCGTAAATATAATTGCATGTTTGGATGATCATGAGCTTGACCAAGACCTTTGTATGTGGATGGTTTCTTTTAATTTATTTATTTAAATTAAATTATTTGGCCTGTGAGGCTTCTACTAATTAATATGTAGGGAATGTGTTCCCAATGTTTCTTTTATGTAAAACCCCTTTTTACCCCTCACCTACATGTGAGTTTAAAAAAATACATATGTAATAGATAAAAATCCCATGAAAGTTGAGGCAGTTCAAGCTAGAGCCAAGACAAAACCAATCTCAAGAGATACAGAGGTGGACAAGTGGAAAGCTGTAAACACGAACCCAAAAGGTTCAAGATGTTTCTCCCCTAGGCCAGGGTTAGTTTATCAACCACTATATAAACTAACCATTATAAAATATCATGATCATTCGCATTATTTTATTTCTATCAGTTTCATGATTTGTCATTATAGATGTGCTATCACGATCACATAATTAATGAATTAAACAAGTATGCAATATGGAACTATAATAAACCAGACTTATGTGTAAATATTATCAAGATATTGTTAACCACTTAAGTAAGTTCCACTTAATATTAACAATCATGTGATCATGATAATAATAAATTCACTAAAAAGAGATAAAAATACCTCAAATAAAATATTTTGTCAGACGAATCCTTCCATTACTTGATTAAGGTAAAAACTCAATAAAACTATGTTTTTGACCAACCCTTTTTGGGACATTTACTTTTTTACAGCAATGCCTTATCAAGGGTTTTAGGTTTACTTAACCATATTACATAAAGTGGAGTATCCCTTACTATACTTGGTGTAATATTGGAGGCAAGAGTTGAGGAAATCTAGAAGTCATGATTTTAGGATTGGGGACTCCACTCAACAGAGAAAAGAGCTTCAAGACCACAACTGTTAAATACCTTCTTACATAAATACCTTCTAATAGCATGAGAATCACATTTCGAGGTTATGAGAAGGGGAATATGGATCATTTCTACCAGAATGTCATGGAAACTGGACATTTTGAGTTAAATGGTGAGGGTTATTGGGACTTGATAAAATAGCGGGATACTTAATAAAAATTTATTATTTCACATAAAATTTAATCAAGAATGTACTAATGATCTACTATTTTAATTGAAGAATAAAAATTATATGCTCAGAACCCAAACTATCCCTGCGATCAATTCTGGATAATGGCCACACGCTCAATAGTAGTAAATTCAAGGAATGGTTTTGACACCTTCAGGTTATCCTATGCCATTAACGGAAGTCTTACGTGCTGGAGTCAGCATTACCTGATCCTCCTGCCAAAGAGAGGAGTGATGAGGATTTCCTAGTCTATGAGAAACATATGAACGACATGGTCGACATTCAATGTTAGATGCTATCATAGATGTATAGTGAGCTCATGAAGTCTCATGAAAACATGGATGATTATAGCATGCTTGAGAGCCTCCAAGGTATTTACTAGGAGAGAGAAAGACAAGAAAGGTTTGATATCCCTATAGAAATTTTTCAATGTAAGCATGGAGAATGTTCCCCAGTTGGCCCTCATGTAGTCAAGATCATTAGGTACATTGAGTGCCTAGAGTTTTTAGTGTTTAAAATTCCCAAATAACATGGAACTGATCTCATTCTCACGTCACTTCCTCAGATATTCTCTATCTTTTTTTTTCAATTTCAATATGAACAACTTTGAGAATTCTATATCTGATCATCTTATTCTCATTCGTCAAGTGGAAAAATATATGAAGCATGAAAAGAGTTATGTCCTTATGGTGAATAAAATTAAAGGGAAGGAAAAGAGCTTTAATCCCATAACTTCTTCATGACCTTCCAAGAAAAGGAAGATAAAAGGGGACGAAAAAGAACAAGAGGATGTTTGTTTTGCATTTTGAAGGAAGGGCCACTCGAAGAAGAACTGCACCCAGCCTAAGAAGCAAGGGGAAGCTTGAAGTGCATTTGTTATCAAATGAAATATATATATATTTCTACAAATCTGGTATTAGATACAGCCTTTTGTGCTCAAATATGTATCCAAATATACGAGCCAAGTAAATTCTGGAATATTGACCGAGGGGAGGTAGATCTACGAGTAGCTAATGAAGAGAGACTTGCTACTGTAGCTATCGGGGACTACCACCTCACATTTCTAACTGGGATGATCTTTGTGTTCAAGGGTTGTTATTATGTACCTTCTATTACTAAAAACACTATTTATCTATCCAAATTTGATACAAATGGATTTTGTTTCATGTTTAGAAATGAATGTTGCTTCTCTTACAATGATATCATTTGTTTTGGTAGGTCACCTTTATACAACGGTCTTTACATGTTGGATTATAGAAACCAAGTAATGGAAATAGATAACAAAGATACTTCAAATGACTCATACCACACCCAACATTGGAATCACTGGCTAGGTGATGTTAATGAGAAACACGTGACAAAGTCACATCAAGATGGATTTTTAGATTCGTTCAAACTAAAACCACTTGGCGTATGTCATGAATGTTTACAAGGAAAATGACTAAAGCCCTATTTAGTGGGAAGGGTGAAATGGATAAAGAACTTCTTGAATTAGTTCATACAGATATGTGTGGACTATTTCCAATAGATGCACGGGGAGGGTAATCGTACTTCATAACTTTTACTAATGATTTTAGTAGATATGGATATATCTACTTAGTAATGTACAAGTCAGATTCTTCTAATAAGTTCAAAGAATACAAGAATGAAGTTGAGAACAAGCTTGGTAAGAAGATTAAGAAACATCACTCATACCTAGGTGAAGAATACCTTAATCAAGACTTCATTGATTACTTATAGGAGTTTGGGATCCTATCCCAACTCACTCCTCTATATGCGCCCCAGTGGAATAGTTTAAGAAAAAGGAGGAATCACACCCTATTGGACCTGGTGATATCAATGATGTGTCATGTGAGTCTTCCATTATCCTTTTGGGGATATGTGTTACAAACAACATCACACATACTAAACCAAGTAACAACTAAATCGATAAATGGTATTCCATACGAGTTATTGAAATGGAAGAAAAGACATGTTATCGAATTTACATGTGTGGGGTAGCGAAGAGTTTGTTAACGCCTCTTCAGGTAACTAACTAGCACCCTAAGGCACAAAGTTTACCTTTATAGGATACCATAAGAAAACAAGGGGATATTACCTATAACACCCCTCATACAAAAAAGATTTAGTAGAAATACATTCCCCATTACATAAGAGGGAGAACATGTCCAGAAGAGATAATGGGAGAGAGATAGAAATCGATGAAGTCGAGGCTCAAGGTACATAAGATTTGGTACAAAAAAAGATTCCACAAAGCCCCATGGAAGAAGAATTTGTTCTAGAGGCACAAGTACTATGTAGGAGGACAAGAGGTGTTAGAAAACCATAATGGTATTTTTTTCTAGTTTCTGAGGATGGTGAATCATTATTAGTTGTTAGTAATGATAATACAACCTATAAGGAAGTAGTAAGTGACATAGACATTTCCAAGTGGCAAGAAACCATGAATTCTAAAATTGATTCCATGTATCAAAACAAATACTAGATTTTGGTAGATCCTATAGTTGATGTAAATCCTATTGGATGAAAATGGGTATTCAAGAAGAATCATGACATATAAGTATATGTCAGTACCTATAAGGCACAAATGGTAGTAAAAGGGTTTAAACAATGTCAAGGAATTGACTATGATGGATCCTTTTCACCAGCTGTAATGAAAAAATCCATTAGAATTCAAACTTCCATTGTGGCTTACAAAAAATATGATATTTGGAAAATGAAAGTCAAAAAAACCTTATTTAATGGGAACCTTCAAGAAGATGTCTACATGAAACAACCTGAAGGGTTTGTGACTCCAAAGGATTCCAATAAGTTATACAAGTTGCAGGAATCCATTTATGGATTAAAGAAAGCATCCTGGTCATGGAAATTTGTTTTGATGAAGCCATAACAGAATTTGGTTTTATCAATAATGAATGTGATTCTTGTGTCTACAAAAGGTTTAGTGGGAGTGAAATAATTTTTCTAATAGTATATATTGAGGACATATAATTATTGGAAATGAGATACCAGTTTTACAGTCTGTTAAGGCATGGTTGAAAGAATACTTCTCTATGAAGGAATTGGGTGAGGAAGCAAATATTATTGGGATCGAGACTCATCGTGATAGATCCAAGAGATTGTTGGGCCTAAGTCAATGTACATACATTGATAATATACCGAATAGATTTAGTATGGAACATTCCAAGAGGGGATTGTTTCTAGAATCACTTGGCATTCATATTTCCTATAAAATGTGTCGCTAGACACATGAGGAAAGAATGATTATATAAAGGACTCCGTACACATCAACGATTAGGTCACTAATGAATTCCATGCTCTGTACAAGGCTTAATGTCACCTATTCATTATGTGTGGAAGGAAGATATCAAGCTAAACCAGGTGAACACCATTGGATGATAGTCAAGAATATCCTAATGTATCTATGGCATACTAAGGATGTGTTGTTGGTTTATGGAGGAGATGAGGAACTAGTTATCAGAGGATATGTAGATGTGAGTTTCTAGACAGATAAAGATGACATGAAGTTGTAAATGGGATACATCTTCAATTTGAATAGAGGTAAAGTGAGATGGAAGAGCTCAAAGAAGAGTGTGTTCGTACATTCTATAGCAGAGTCCGAGTATATTACAACTTCTGAGGCAGCTAAAGAAGCAGTTTGGATGCGAAGCATTGTCCAAGAGCTGGATGTGATACCTAGAAGTAATGATCCCATCACACTGTACTATGATAATACTACAATGGTGACTCTCTCAAAAGATCGTAGGTCACATCAGCAGACGAATAAAATACTTCAGAAGTATCATCTCTAGAGGGATTTTTCTCAAAGCGGTGATGTTCCAGTGAGCAGTATTTCCACAAAAGACAACATGGAAGACCCCTTGAAAAAATCCGTGAGACAATAGAAATGTGATCACCATCTGAAGTCTTGCGGACTAAAAGTCTTAGGAAGTTGGCTCTAGTCCAAGTAGGATTTTGTAAGAGTTGGTGTCCTAGAACCAACTGGTTGTACTTTTATTATATGTATATTATAGGTATTTAAATATTAAACATATTTTTACATATTGTTCATTATTCTTCATGACTATGATGTAATAATATCCTACAATATTTGTTGCATTGAAAAGGTCATGACAGTTCCCTGCTATGATGAGGACTTTGAAATGATATAAAAATATTCTTAAGTATAGTTCTATGGTTGGATGACATACTATAAAGGGACACATAACATGAAGACCATCAGGTGTGAGTACTCATAAGTAGATGATACTTCCTCTCATGATGTTATCACTTGGTAATCTCCAAGACAGAAGATTATGTGAACAGACCCTCCAGTAGGAAATCAACATGTTTTGGTGTCATCGGATATTTGTATTTGAAATCGTGTGTAATGATCTTTAGAATTTAATATTATCATTAATACATGTCATGACTCACACACATTGATTTACTGACGAAAACCACCATTCAGATAGTTGGCAGGAAGTAGGGTATGTTGGGTGCATCACGAGTGACATGATATTAATGGATAAGTCGATGAAGGATTTGTCCATTCCATTTATGGAAGTTGATATTTTGTACCTTTGATTGAAATAGAACTATCACGCGAAATTCCAAGGCCATGGTGTAACGATGATTTTATTTCAGGTAGTCAAAGAATGATGTATCAAGTATAAAGGTTGATGGCACTATCATGAAACCTTCTTGATGAGATATTGAGACAATGTGATTATAATACATAGTGATCATTTGTATATAGATATCACTGTTGTGACCTTATGTTCTTTATCTTGGGTTCCTTGACCCGTTACATGATATTACTCTTAGACTTTAGGCAATCCCACCAAATGGCAATGAGAAATAATCCTAGAGGGTCACACACTAAGTGTTTTTGGTGATCTTAGTTAAATTCTATTTGAATTTAATTAATGAAATAAATATTTTTCTCAAGAACATGGAATAATTTCATTCAAGTTAAAATGATCACATATATTAAATAAAATATATTTATTTATTTTATTGAACATTTAATAAATATTTATTTACAAGTTTTTATATAAAATAATTATTTAAGAGAAAAATTATTTATTTTTTCAGGTGTTCAATAAATGGAAGAGGAGTTCAAGTGGACCAAGGCCGATCCAATAATAAAATAATTATTTGCAAGATGGTAAATAAATATTAGTTGTCTAGATTTAAAAAAATAATGACACTACTATTATTTTGTGACTTTGAATTTTATTCAAAATTCTGTTTTGTGCAAGTTGGCGAACTATAAATAACGACGTGGTATTATTATTATAAGCATGGGTTTTCTATAAGTTCACGCATGTATTTAAGTGCTGTTATGAAATTAAATATTGTAACTAAAGGTCCATGCATATAATTAGATAAGTAAATCTATAGTTCCCTAGAAAACACAATGCATTCTTGGTGAATTGAGAATTGTGGAGATAAAAAATGTCTCTCTCGAATCCTCTTCCCACCCCTCTCAAGAATGAGAGACGTTCCTCAACACCGAAGAACAAGTGATCAAGAACGACAGACTCAAGAAACTTGATTCACTATGCTGGCACCCAAAGAATGAGTGGTGTCGATCAGAAGCCTTCAGATCACTTGGGGATCACCACTAGAGGGATTCTAGTTTGGATCCTTGCAAGCGTAATGAGATAATCTGGAAGGGTCATTCTGAATGATCAACATCATCAACGAAGAAAATATTAAATATCTATGTATTCGTTTCTTTATGAAGTTAATTAAATTATTTATAAACATGTTATGAAAGATCCTATCTAAAGGTTTCTTGCCTATTCCTTCTTTATATAAATCTTTGATTCTATTCTGTGGGGACTGGTATTCATTATTGTATTGATCCCAAAAAAATCATTGATCATGGGAAAAATTAAATTTTGGGTGTCATCCCAACCACACTTCTGCTGCGCCCGAAACCTACACAAAGATCAGTTAATACAATAGAATTCATCCATAAAAGAAATTCATTTTACCAAATATGTGAATCTATATAATGAACATGTGTCTCTAAAATTTTAGAACCTATATTTTCATCTCTCTTGATGACTAAGAAGGAGAAAGATGAAAAGTGGTGGCATAAAGACTGAATCCCCCCCACAAGCATACTGAATTGTTGAAGGTTGTCATCAAGAGACAGGACAATGTTGATAATTGTAGGTAACTAGAATCCATGATGATGGAACTCTATCCGCTCATTTCTAACAATAATATATGAATATTATTTAAATTTAAGAGACCATTTCGCATATAAATAATGTTTTCAAGATGCGATAATCGAACTAGAGGAGTCCCAAATGACTAGTCCCACACTAAAGTACACTCCAACTGAAATAGAAACATCAACATTAATTTAAAAAAACTAGATGGAGGGAATTTCCAAGTGTTATATTTTGGTCATGCACTAACGACTTCATGTAGTACATCATTGTGTTCCCAAGTATCCAACCCAGAGGAGATGCAATTTACACAAAAATGTACTTGTTCTAACCATGTGATTAAAGACTAAATCATTTAACATACCCAGATCATCCATGCTAGAGTAAAGAGAGGGAAAACTAACTTCACTAGAAGAGAAACAGAACACTTCACTAGTATCATATAGAATCCAATAGTCAACTCTTGGAGAAATCCATCATTAATGTCGAAACCAAGCCTTACCTCTTTAGCACCTCAGAAATTGAAGAACAATTTCATGGTAGATTAAATAGATTCCATACAGAGGGGGAAACTTAGGTAATCTTGAGCATGATGATACATGTGGAATTCATTAACAGAGTGAATACCAGAGTGGGTTGTTCACTATAAATAAGATGCCTTGGGAGGTATCTAAAGGCACCAAATAATGTTCAATATTTTTAAAGAATATGAGGATAGGGATTCTGGAACCCACCAATAGTTATTATTGATTTTATAAGAACTAGATCAATCTTTCCCTAAAATAGGTGATATGATCCCATGTTTCTAGGACATAGAATACTCAAGATGATATTTCCATCAATCTCATTGAACAAGGAGTCACAATTTTCGAGTCACTATATATTTCCATCATCATTGAATAATTATAGAACCCTTAAATTTTATAGTCTGACAATGACATGTGATGTTTACATAGAACCATTATAATCGATCATCCATGAGTACTTCTAGATTTCAACACTAGCCTCATCCCCAATCATCTAGTAGAGACAATTATTAACCAGTCATGTGAGCCCATCAACTTCTCCATAAAAAGCTACAAAATGGTCCTAACTTTGATCCATGGAAATACATTTGTGGAAACTATTTGGCATGAAGGACTCAAGATCCTAATGAAATATGGTGATATAGGACCTGACACCCATTCTTATTAAGAAGGGAATTATTAAAATGATACAATGAAAAAAAAAATCCATACCCCCACTTGATTTAGGGAGGAAACATTTAGTCCAGGTCATCCAATGTATTTTATTCTTACCATTATTGGATCCATAATAAAAGTTTTCAATAAGGGATTGTAATTAATTTATAATGCACCCAAGGATTTTGAAAATGGATATAGCATGATATGGGATTGACTGGGCCAAAAATTTAATGAGGATTTCCATTCCCATTTTGGATACCATTTTTCTCGTCCTCACTTGAATCTTTTTTGTAACCCAATCCAAAACTTGAGAGAACATTTAATTTTTTTAGAACTAAAAATTACTAGGAAAACCAATGTATTTTTGATGATTATCAACCACCCATATATCATATTATTTAGGGAGTTCATAGTTTTTTATCAAAGAGATTGATTTATCCTAACCGAATAGATATCTTGAAAGAACTAGAGAATAAGATCTTGTATTTCCTTATAGATTGATGTAGATCTTCCTTCTGAAGTTGTAAGATAAGAAATATTTTTTTCAGTACTATATAAAGTCTATTGATGAATGTAAAGAGTATTGGAGTCTCCTTCTTTAATATGAGTCTCACACAAACACAATGACCAATAGATTTTTTTTATGAGTGTTGCATCATGTTCTATATGATGGGATGATATTTTAGAGAGATTTCCATATAAAGAAGGGAAGGACTAAAGCTTATTAAATTTTAACTATATATCATCACATTGGATTTCATTATGGAGAAACTTTTTTCCACTCAACATCTTCAGTTTTGAGGACACCTGATTAATTTTTGTTCAAAACTCAGACTCCCCATATTTGTAGAAAGCATATAAAACCAGTTCACATTGCTTTTACCTTGTCTAAAATAACTTTAATCTAAATTAATTTTTCATATTTCAATGTAAGTAGTCATAACACTTTGATTATCATAACCTATAAGAAGGGAATGCTTCGTATAAACTAAAAAATCTTCAATTTTTTCATTCATACACATTACTTATCTATATTGAGTGGAAAAACCATACTAAACTTAAATAGTTATGAGATTCATTATATTTAACTTATTTGTATGGAAACTATCAAAAAATTACACCAAGATGAAAATCCACTAGATGTGCATATTTTTTCATCAACACAACCTGTAAACTTTTCATCGATGTAACCAACTAGTTCAATCTTTCTTATTATGACATATTTTATTTCAAAATAAATTTTGCCTTTAACATATGAGAAAATTCCCTTTTCCTTGTACAAGATTAGATTCATTTGGTTCACTTTGATACTTATCGAAAATTTTAACAACACACACTATATATTCCCTTGAAGCTATTATGTATAAAAAGATTAAAATAAAATTTATAAAATATTTAGTATCAACCTCTATTAATTTAAAATAATTTTATAACTTTTTCCCATTGAAAATGATTTTGAAATAAGCTTTGAATCTCCTATTAAAAATTTCATCAGAATTTCATTAGCATACTTCTATTGAGATAAAACAATGTACCTTTTATTTTGAGAGATTTGTAAGCTGAGAAAATATTTCATCTCTCCTATCATGTAAATTTCAAATATCTTCTTCATATCTTCAACAAAATTTTCAAGTATTTCTTTATCATTCCATAATAATATTATATCATCAATATAAACAGTCACAATAAGTGAAACCTATTGATTTTGTTTTTTTGAAGATATTACTATTAACACTTCCTTTCATGAAATTCAACTTTTTTAATTAGGTATCTTGTTTAGAATATAATTATATCACATTTGGATTCAACCCATAAAATCCTTCTTCAACTTCTTCACATATATTTCATCTCTACCAAGAAAAAATCCACATGGTTATTCTATATAAAATTCTTCATCGAGATCTCCAATGATAAAATCCAACATGAAATCTATCAAGAATATATTATACCTTAGGTTTGTATTTATAGAAAAAAAATATTCTGATAGTTTGATGTCTTTATACTTAGGAAAGGGTATCATAAACATCAATTCCTTCAAAATATGAGTATAATTTAAAATGCATTCACACTTTGATTCTAATCATTTCACCACATTCATTAAAAATGTTTTAAAAAACCCATTGTGTTCCAATCCTATGTATTGTTTTAGTTTAGGTACAAGTTACCATGTCTAATTCTTTCCAATCTGAATCAATTCTTCATTCATGGAATCAATCCACTCTTTATGCTCTAAATATTCTTCAACATCTCTTAGATAAACCTAGGAATATAAAGAGTTATATGAAACTATCCTTGATATCCTCTTATTTTAACCCGTTTTCCTTACTCCAAAATAACCTTTTAGACCACCAATTATTTTCATATCCTTGGATCAGAAGAAAGAGACTATTGCAAATCAATTGAAGTAGATGAAGCTGAATATCCATCTGTACATATTCTATATTTAAACATGTATTAAGAACATTTTATTGTTGTTAAGAAAAGAACTTCATCTTCACTTTCTATCATATCATTAATTGACTGAAAAAATAGATTTGGATATTATATTGCGTTCAAATCTATATATTCAATGATATTTTATAGAACATATATCCTTTAACATTATTACAATAACCAAGAACGATACCATAAATACCTCATTGATCAAACATTTCTAGATATTCACCTTTGAGCTTGATAATGTAGGGACTACCAAGAACACTTAGGTATTTTAAACATGATGTCTCTTTATAATACATCTCATAAAGAGTCTTGTCAATGTTTAGCATATAAAAATTTAGATTATAAAAATAAAATCGATTCTCCAATATCTTGAATCCAAAAACTAATTTAGAAGTATCATGTTCTATCAACATAGTATATTCCATCTGAAACAAACTTCCATTTACTCTATCAAAACACCATTCTTTTGATGTTTGTATGGTTCACGAAATTTATAATGAATTCCAAGCTTTTCAAGATAGTCTTTAAAATTACCATTTGGGTTTTCTGGACCATTATCAATTCCAATATACATTCCAGAATACCAACATTCATTTTCAACACTTCTCCAAAAAAATTAAACATTTATAGAGCCTTTGATTTATGATTCAAGAACATAATACACATTATATAAGGAAAATAATCAATAAAAGAAATAAAATAATTTTCTCTATTTATTTATTTCATTCACATGGACTTGTAAATGTGAAAATGTGTATGCTCAAAGTGGTGAGTTTAATTTATCTTTACTTTCTTATATAATGAGTTTGTAATATTTACATTATACTATATCGAAAAACCAAATATTTTTTTCTTATAATGTCAAAAATATCATGAATACCTTCTCTCATTTTAATCTTTCTCATATTCCACTTGCAAAAATATCCAAGACTCTTATTTTGTAAATTATGTTTTTCATCCGGAGAAAATAACAAGAATCATGCACATATTTAACATGAAAAAATTTTCCCTTGGTATATTTTCCTCTTGTAACACATATCCAAATTTTTAGAATTTTAAAATATATATATCTTATAAAATATTTTTTCCCTTCATTAAGGAGTTGTGAAGCACCTAGTATTTTGTGTTTTAGTCCATCAATAAATAAGTATATATTGGATTTTATATTTTATTTTTCAAAAATAGTAAATCTAATGCCTTTTTCCTATAGACTAATCATTTCTAAAAGTTTTTATCCCTTATTTTTGTTATTTTACATTAATAAAAAAACTTCATATATCCAATCATATGTGAGGAACTCCCATTGAAAAATTATGATGGTTATTCTTCTTTTGAATCTTTGAGAGAGGATTCAATAAGTAATGCCTTTTAATTTCCTTTTTCTTCCTTCTCATATGGATTTTGATATTTATTATATAATTTTTCTGAGCTGGTATTATATAAATACATCTTTTAACAATATATCTAGTTATATCACATATTTAAAAAATTGACTACTAATGTTGAAATATATTCAATGTTTTGAAACTATCTTTTCTAGGATGCTTTACATTGATTGGGTTGGATCTAACTAAATATTTTTTTTCCAGTTCCTTATATATTCATCATAGTGTTTATGATTGAACCAATACACTTTCATAATATTCCTAAAATCCACCATAGTATAATATTTATCCATATAAATCATATTTTCCTCTGTAATGTACATTTTTTTGAGAACTATGTACCTACTTTCCTTCCCCATTATCACCTTCATTATCAAAACCATGTTGGGAAAAAAAGGATTTAGTGACCTCCCGATATCTTATTTTGTTTATCAATGTTTTATTCTCATACTTAATAGAGTCTCTAGTAGTAGTAGTTTTATATTTATACATTTATTCTTCAGATATTTCTGAACTTTTTTACTTCACTTGTTTTGGATACATACATGGTCTTATTGACTTTCTTTTTATTATTCAAAAAAACATTAACCTCTTTTAGACACTTATGAAGATATTTCTTCACCTTATTATTTTTATACTTTATAAAAAATTCACCAAATTAGGAAATTGAGTTTTTTATGTCTCTTGTTCCTTAATCAAATTCAATAGGATTTTTTTGAAAAAGATAAAAGTATTTCACCTTTAGATTTATATTTTATTTAATCTAGGTATTGAGGTTTTTTTCACTTAATCTTGTAATTTATTCAGATCAATAATCTCTTTGAGCAATATGTATTTTTTTATCATGAACTAATTCTTAACCTTTTACTTAAATACCTTATTTCTTCAACTTATTTTTATATCTTTCAATCTTCAAAATTGTTTCCATACATTCTCTCACCTATATATTAAGAATAAACATCATCTAAGACTCCTCTTCATTCTCGTCAAAGATGTTGTCACGAACCAAGCCGGAACACCATATGGACAGGTGCCTGACCCAACCCATGGTAAGGCCCAAAGGGGATTAATTATTTCCATGGGTTGGAAACAAGTTCCCAGGTATCAACAATGAAACATGTGAAATATTTCACCCGATTACATAAACATAAAGGGACAACAATAATAAATAAACAAAAACTCATCAAACACAACCAAAAAATATTTATCAAATTTTTAGATTTAGGTTTATAACTTTTAATGGAAAGCAGAAAAATCTACAACAAAAGGGAATAAGAAAACTATTCAAAAAACCACCATGTGACAAGAGGGGAATCTTCCTCAATCCACCACCACAACACCAAAAAGGGGAGATCTTTTTCATCCCAGAACACCATATCTAAACATCTATCTTTTACCACTATCAAAAATAACCATGCCTAATTACACCCAAAGGTGTAGGTAGGGTGTGAGACAAATACTATTAGGATTCTACCCAACAAATAGATTCCATGATATAAACAATATAAGATAAAAAACCTGAAAGTATTATCAATGAAAAACAAGAAACATTTTTATTGAAAACTTTTTAAATGAAAACATTCTTTTCATTCAAAATTACCGACAAAGTACACTGTATTCTAATTATAATATTAGTATCACAAAAGTAAACTGCGTAATTGGAAAACTCTATATGAACTATCAATTAATAAACACTAGGTATATCATATCTCAGTGAAAAGGTGGAATTGAAATTACGACTAATAGTGTTCAGATACATGAGCCACTAAGAGGGGACACCCCATGGGCCTAGTAGTCTGTAATCATCATTATAATTTAGTTAGTGTTTTAATCATCAATAATAATAGATTAATCTAGGATGAACCACCTACTATTTACTAGAATACTAGTCCTAGTCTGCCCACCTATATACCTGGGTTTCCCTTCGTGGTCAATTCTCATTTTACCGTCACAAGGATAATACCAATTTACATACACACATATTGAACAATATAACCATGCTTGATAAATCACTACTTTCACATCCAAACCCACATTCAAATCCCAAATCACAAAAAAAACTTTCTACAACATGCTTCAGACCACTTTCCCATTTTATTGAACATTTTTTCTAATTAATAAAGCACAATCAAAGTTCACTATAATGGTTCACACTTTAAATAAACCCATTTTACTTGAGAAAAACTACATCAAATCCATATACATATAAAAAACCCTCAAAAACACTATTATCACCACACACATAAATCATAGAATTCATTTAAACACTCAAGCAGGAATATCAAATTCATTGAATAATGTTTAAGCACAAAACCACCTACCTCAAGTGAAGAAACTTTCAGAAAATGGTTGAAACCAAAAACCACACCTCAAAAGAACCTTATAAAGGCACGATGTAACATAAAACATCTAGATAGAACCCGAAAAAACATTATTTGAGCCTTAAAGAAGACAACCAACCCACTAGTGGGAGGAAAACCCAAAGAAAGATAGAGAAAATCCTAAAAGATAGGGAGAAATCAAGGACTATGAGACTTACTTGAAGAGTCTTTAAGATTTCCCACCCAAAAAACCTAAAAATGGAGGTCAATGGGAGCATGAGGGAGGACTAGAAGCTTTTAGGGTAGGAAATACTAAGTGGGGAAGAAGAGGAGAATATTTGGGGTTAAATATAAAAACGGTAAACTAGTAAAAACATTTTTTAATGACCTAGATTGGATGGAAGGTTAGTCTGTACGGTTTTCAAATCGTTTGGTTTCCACTGAATACCCAAGTTATGTCACACGATATGTTTCAAAGGTTGAAAAATTATGTTCTAACCATGCTATTCAGCTCAATCAATGAATGAAACCTCAACGCATGGAGCATGGGCAAGGCATATAGTTTCCCCTAACCATGTGCTAGTCGTGCTCCACCCCCTTCCAAATCCAAATTTTCAATTTTTCTCAAGAAAATCATAGGAAACACAAAGAATAATCATTGAATAAAAATAAAGATAATAAATACCTAAAAACTGAAAACACAAGTGTCAAAATTCTCCCCACTATGAAATCATTCCAACTATAAAAAGCCAATCTGAATATCAACCGGAGAATAAAAAGTGATACTCCTGCATAACCCATTAATTCTGCTCCCACATATCATTCATATCATTTCCATGTCTCCAATAAAATAGTACTAGTTTAATGGACTTCCTAAGAACCACATTCTCTTGGGAATATACTATCTACATCTGTCGCTTAGACATGGATAAATCAGGCTCTATTTCCAACTCTTCCCAATTTAGCACATGAGATGGATCTAGGTAATACATTTTCAACTAGGATGCATGAAACACGTAATGAATTTGATGTTATATTTAAAGGAAAGGATAGCCTGTATAACACCTAACCAACCCACTCGGTGATCTCGAAACGTTTGGTATGCCTTTATGTTAGCTTCCATTTCTTTCCCAAATGGTAATGACCCAAGCGAGGTGCGACATTCATGAACACCCAATCATCTACAAAAAACTCAATATCCCTATAAGGCCCCAACCTTAAACATTTCATAATCTTGATTTAAGTCAAGAATTCACATAGAGGATCTTTTCACGTTTGTAGTATTAGAGAATTATGACGTAAATAATACATAATAACTCAAATTTATAAAAAGTGGATACCACTACAACACTATCTATTTCTTCCAAAATATAAAACATTTAAAAGTAAACATGATTTCTTTTTCTTCTTAAGAATATTATTTACTTCTTCCTTTCTCTTACCCATCCTAAAAAACAATGAAAATATTTTAAAAACTTTTGATGAGATCAAAAAACATAGTAAGGGATATAAAATAAATAAATAAAATGTTTGTCAATTAATATTTATAAACCCGTTAAATCATAAGAATACGAAAAATAATAATAGAAATTCTAAATCATAAAGGTAACTTGTGGAATCCATATCATACATACATTATAGCTTTCACAGCTATATAAGGAGTAAACATCTTGGTTATGTTCGGAATACTCATCATTGTATATTCCCAAAATATCATAGGAAAAAATTAATTGTTTAACTCCATCTCATTACCTAATGCTTTGGAGAGCTATCAAGGGCCCACCTACTATTGGATTATCATGAACTTCTCGTATACATAAGTAATTCCCATGAACCATTACATAATCATAACACATAAACCATACATAAAGGGAAAATAAAACTTCAATCTTGCAGTCATAAGATATCATTTCAAGATATTGATATAATCAATTCATTCTAATAACCATTTTCAATATCAAAATACATAAAAAATTTAAAATGGGGTTTACTTTTCTTTTAAAAAAACTATAGCTTGTAGAGGAATCCATGTACCAAATAATGGTCACGATAGAGGAAAGGTCTTTGTCACCACATATGTTATAAAAATAACTTTATAGTTTCATAAAATTATTTGTATAAAAAATATCCATTTTAAAAACCATTTAATGAAATTAAATGTTAAAGGTATTTATTATTCATACTATAAAAGAAGGCAGTGTATAATGTCCAAATATACCTCAATAAAAGGATATTGAGACGAAGTACCTTACCTTGAGTCCAACTTGTCTCGTAAAATATTTATATTCCTTAATAATAGACTTATATTAATTTATAGTCTCTTGAAAACCCTTTTCATGTTTATTATTTTATTTATATCACTTATTTATATGTTATAAAAATTATATAATTATTTATGTTAATATGATATGCTTTGTTAATATTCAGCAATTGAGTCAAAAATGAACATGGTTTTGATATCACTAGACCATGTGTTCATAATTATATCATCTATATAATATTATTCATGAAATAATCATTAATTTTATTCATTAATCATAATTTTTAAATAAAACAATTATTTATGGTTATGAAAAATGAACAATGTTATATTCATGGAGACAGTAGGCTGTACGTACGCATGTGTAACGTTTTCATTTTTTTGATCATTATGGAAATAATGTAATTATTATTTTATCTTTATAGAATTATTATAATATTAATAACATCATAAATTTTTTAAAATATAATTATACATACCATACATGTTATGTGGTGAATAAAAATGATTCACATCACTTCTTGGAGGTGATATTTGACACATATGCAGGAAAAATGATATAGTGTTTATGTGCATGGAAGGTAAGAAAATAATTTAAATATTATTATTTGACAATGATAAATATGTAATTAATATCACATATGAATATTAATTCAATCATTATAACCTATTTTGATAGATGTTAATGTAAAATGAACTAAATTGGTTCATAGAGGTGATAATTCACACGTACGCATGAACGATTAATTCCTCTCCCATTTGATGGAAGTAGAGATAGATTTTGGGGATAATATTAACATAATATCATATTAGTATATTAAGGATACTGTAGAAACTATTTAATCTTGGAATAATATGATTTAAAGGAAATGGAAGATGAAATAAAATAGAACCTCTTAAAAAATGATACCTCTGCTACGGTTGATCACCTTTAAAAAACATGTTAACACCTCTGAGAGGGGTCTTAAGACTACAATAAGGGCTGCAGAATTTTGGGAGGTTTTATAGGAAGATTTTTTGGAATATATTTTCTGAACAAAAAGGGTTTGTAAGTGTGAGTATTAGCGAAGAGAGGGTACCTTTTTATAGGAGAGGGGAGGGGCACCCTTGGAAATTCTTAAAATATTAAATTAATATAAATTATTTTTTTAATCCAAATGCTTAAAAATTGAAATATGCCAAAGATAAGATGAGTATAGTTATAAATACTCTAATAAAATAATTTTTAGAAATTTATTGAGTATATTTTAAACCGTATCGTTTCGGTTTACCCTTAATTGTTCTCTTTTAATTTTAAAAGTGGTAACAACATATAAATTATTAATAGGCTACTAATTTTACTTATATGAGATGCATTTATGATACTTGAACACATAATAAAATTTTAGACCTTATAATAGTCACTTTTGTATTTTAAAATATTTTTTTTATTTTTATATAATTTAATAAATTACTATTTTTATAAAGCATCAATTATGTGAATTTTTACACATCAATTTATTGAATTTAAATAAAATATAAACAAAGTGATTACTTTAGAAAACCCCTTTAATAGTATTATAAAATGTCATGAGAACCTATAATACTCTTGGATGGAATAAATCATGTAAAATAATATTTATTTTAATATTTATAATATCATTTATTTGATTTATTCATTAATAAAGTAACTAATGTATCATCGTTATGTCATAATTAAATTTAATTATTTAATGTCAAAAAATTATAAATAAAATACAATGATGTCAGAAATATTTTCATATTTCAAATGACTATTTATAGTCAAGGATATAACTTATATATTAAACCATATTTAAATTCTTTTGTTAAGAAGATATATGTTTATAACATATTTTCCATTACTTTAAATTAAAAGTTATAAGTGTCATAATAACTCCCATGAGGCTTCCAAAAGCCAAATTCTCATCCCTAGGGTTTCCGCGGTCATCCATATCTAATAAAATTGTATTATTAAAGGTTTTATTTATTTTAATATTATTATAAAATTATTTTTACCCTTATTTACCTAGTTTAACCTTCGACAGTGGTAAATAAAAATAATTACTGAAGTAACTATTCATCATGTCTAAAGACAAAACGGACCTATTTTCATAATTTTTACCTTATGATTAAAAATATGGAATCCATCTTTCTAAATTCAAAACTCATAATTTGAAAATATTAATTGAATATTAATCCCCATTTTCAAAATGATGAAATGTGTTTTTAAAAGTAAAAAAACATTAAAATATTGGCATGCATTTATACCTAATTTCAATGTGAAATTCCATCAATGAACAGAATTAGATTAAATAAAAAAAACTTAGTAAAGTGAAACATTAAACTCAATTAAAATAATAAGAAGACTATATAAATAAATTAGATTAAAATTTAGTTTTGAATTTAAATGCAGTATTTTTAACTATTCATTTTTAAAAATGATTTTTATCATAAAAAATTAAAAAAAAGTAAATTTTTATGTACCAATTATAAATAAGAAGTTTATTTTGGAAAATATAACATATAAAAGGGACAAAAACAAGATTTAAAAAGGTTTCTCCATCAAAAGGTAGTAAAACATCATTTTAAAAATATTAGATTATTTTATACTTAAAACTAGATTTATTCTCATTTTAAGCCTCTAAAATTTATGAGATTAAATTAAAATCATTTAGTAAACATGTTTAAACATAATATATTTAATTATGTTCATTCCCACCAATACAACATCTAGGTGGTAACTACCATTCAAAACAAATTAGTAATAATATATTTTTGTCAGTATAACTCAGTCTTGTGTGAAACATAAGATTTCAGAGAAACCTATTATTGCGTATCGGGTATGCTATCGAACAAAGCATCCCATTTAACATAAAATTAATTCATTATTCCTTAATATTAATTGATATTAAAATGTATTATTCTATAACTACCTAGGATGTTACAATCATAGTGTCTCTGATCAGTATAAGACTGGTGGAATCACTGAGCTGTTAAGAACCACTAAATGATTAACTTGACTTCTTAGATGTCTCTTGAACTAAGCTCAGTACCAAAAATGAGGTCTCACCTACATCATCACAACACAAAGGTGACCAAAACAACCAACCATAAAGCGCCTCAAAAGGATCCATTTGAATCGAAGATTGGTAACTATTGTTATATAAAAACTCTACCAATCCCAAATGGATATATCTTAAACCACCGAAAACCAAAAACATGCCTAGATCATGTCATCCAAAATTTGATTCGCTCACTCCATTTGACCATCTATTTAAGGATGTTATGAAATTCTCATTTTTATCTAAAACTCCATATTCATTTTAAGGATTTCTGAGAAATACTAGTTTAAAGGGGGGTCACTATAAGAAAAAATTTCTAACAACCCAACATGGATCCACACAACCATCAAAACATATATCAGTTCCAACTCATCCACCTTCTCTAAATCAATGATCATGATGAAATGTAATAACATTGTCAAATGGTCAATCACCACCCAAATGGAATTCTTTCCTGAGGGTGTATGAGGAAAGTCAATAATTAATTCAATGTATATGTTGTACCATTTCTATGTAGGAATGGGTAGTGGATGAAAAAAAAAACTAGAAGTACTTTTGTGATCTAAGTTTAACTACTGACATTTATAACATCTCAATACGAAATCTGCTACATCATGCCTCATACCTGGCCACCAGAACTATAGACGCACATCATAATACATCTTGGTATCTCCAGGACAAACAACCCATTGAGACTGGTGGCCATCCTACATCACCACTTTTCTCATACATAAGGGACCCAAAATATGACCCTTGTAACGTAAAACTCTCTCGAGAGACAATGCCCAATCGCAAGGTATCTCCCCACCATGAAGAGACAACTTAGACTGCTGGCTTCGCTCAACCACTGGCTTCTCCAACTAAATCATCTCCAAAAAGGAGATATCCATCTAAACACTTTCTAAGAACACACCTCCACTATTCTACTTAGTATCCAGGTGAATCTGAGAAAAAAATCCTTCATGTTCCACTCATCAGTATACTCTTTCAACGCCTGCATTGGAACTTTTCTGCTAAAAGAATCTACTAGATCATTACCCTTCCCTGGGAATAAAAGATCTCAAAATAGAACCCCTATAGATACTCAACCTGATGGATCTGCCTCAAATGAAAATATTTCTTGGAGAAAACATAGATTAAGAAATTATGATCTAAATAAATCACATATTTCTCCCCAAATAGATAATGGTGCCAGGTCATTAGGGAATGCCTCACCACTGCTAATTTCAGTTCATGGGTCGGGTAGTTCATTCAATTTGGTAGAAGTTGGTGAGAACCATATGCCACCACATAATTATATTCCATAAGAACACACCCGAGAGCCATACCTAAGGCATCATAATAAACAACACAAGAGGGTTAATCAACAACCACTTTATCTCCTCGAAAGGTGCCTAACATTCTGGTCTCCGTTCCAACTCCAACCTATTTTGAGTGAGCACTGGCATGGATGAAGCATTTCGAGAGTAGTCTAGAATGATTTATATTGATGGTTACCTGGTAATCAATACACAAAAAAGTGATCCATTTTACTTTTTGGTGAATAAGAATTGGGCAGCTGAAGGAGAGACGCTTGGGTGAATGAATCCTTTGAATTCTAAATTATCTAGTTGTAGATTTACTTTCCTCAACTTAGTGGGGTCGTACAGTAAGAGAGAATATATATCTCCTTTGTTCCCAATTCCAGATCGATCGAATGATCCACATCACGCTCTGTATTCAAGCTTGAAAATTCTTATGGAAGAACCTCTTTGAACTCATCCACCATAAGAGGTAATCTACACTTAGAGGAACCACTATATTCCTCTAACACATGAAATGATAATTGATGAAAAAGAGTACACAATTCCAGAAGTGGAGGTCCAACACGGCAAGACTAAGGATCCCATTTCCCTTCAATAACTTGGGTAATTACATCCAGTGGCCAAATCTCACTCGTCGTCTATAGTAATCGATACGTGACTAAAATCAAACCATTCAATCCATATTGAGGATTAAATCAAAGAGGTTCATTTCTAAAACATGAAAATAACATTCAAGATAGACACCTGACATGGTGTGTGTGAGAGGACTAGTTTGGGATATGGGTAACACTGAGAAGGGGTGAATCATTGTTTTGGAATTTTTAAACGATTTCTAACTATTTATCTTTGTAAATCTTGACATGTTAGGATCTTGATTCTCTTATTCACTTTTCCCTCTCTCATGAAATAATAGAAAGAATTAAAAATATTCACAAGATATCTTTACATGGTTCACTACTTAATAAGAGAAGATACATCCTTTCTATTCAGGGGAATGACCAGTGAATGGATTATGACCTATAATTTGATAATTTTTACAGAAGATTTACTAAGAAAATAAACCTCTAGTCAATATGAGTCCCTATAATTTTGAGGGGGGAGGGGAAAAAATCCTCTTCCAGAACTGGTAATAGCCTATTTCAACATACATCTTCCCTGCTAGTTCTTTATACTACCAAAAAATACAATCTTCTTCCTTATTGATAAGGTAGGTTCTACTCTTGATTATCTTTAGTTATCTTCACTTGGTTACTTTAAAAGAATTAGGAAATCAACTATCCTTTCTTCTTCTCACTTCTCCTCTTGTGCAAAACCAACTTCACTACTTCTTCTTAATTCTTTTTCTTTAGTGAAACAAACTACTTCACTATAACATCTTCCTTTTCTTTGCGACAATCAAAAACACCTTTGTCATTATTCAAACAGTAAGGATCATCTTACCTAGAATCATTACAATCAACTTCTTTTCTTTTCTTCCTTTCATATATGAATTAGATCATCCATGTGACATTTAATTTAATTCCTCTCTTCACCTCCTTCTTTGTCACAAGTTAACACACATACAAACTTTAAATAATGCTCATGGGTGTATGCATGTATGCACTTCCTTTTGCTCACAAACTACATTGGGCATCTCCTTCCATTTCTATTCCTTTATTTGTACCTGGTTCAAGTATATTTATATCATACACATGAGTGCATGTGTTTCATGTATGGTCTTATTCAATTACAAATGGGTGTAAGCATGAAGTACCCCTTCCCTCATGCAGTGTCAGTCTTATTAAAATCCCCTACAAATATTATATTATTTACATGAAAACAAGAGGGTGCTTTCCTTCTCTTTGTGACCCCAAATGACTAAAGGGTCTTCTTCTTAATTCTAGAAAAGAGCTCCATGTGTCTTAATTTTTTTTCGTGCTACCAGAGTGGTTTGCGGTTCAAGTGACTTCACAAAGTACCACAGTAGTGATCATGCACTGATTATGTACCCGTGAGATCTTATTTGTGAATCACAACAAGGGTTTTCATAAACATGTCGTGTGTTCGCAATTTCCCTTCGCATAGAGGGTGTAGTTATCTTTCTTCATAAGACTCTTAAAGAGTGAATAGCACTTGTTGAAGGCTTGCGGGACACCAATATTTCACGCACCCATTTTGGGAAAATTTCACACAACATTAATGACTTGTCTGCTATATTCAACTTTGGTTATGGAATATCTCTTGTGCAAAACTAAATTCTTGCACGCAACTCTCCACTTCTGCATGACTCCCCCTTCTTGCATGCAACTCTTCCTTATTTCGTCCAACTCCATTTGAGTAAAAATATTCCATGATTCAGAGCTGTAATTTATTCCAAGTGTTGAGATTAACAAATGGGAGAGGGTAACCTCTTATTTATAGGCATCACAGACACCTGTACACAAATACCCTAACATGTTGCACAATATTTTCTGCGCATCGTGCAAACCACCATTTGACAATGCATTTGGCCCATATGCCTCTTTCACGCCACCCTCATCTTTCTCACACTTCTTGAATATTCTGCGCACATCATTCCTTTCCTATTTTTTCAAATACATTATCTTGAGTCATGTCTTGTGCGCAACATTCCAACCCTTCTTCAATCTTTCACGCAACATCCTTTGCCAAAAACACATTTCTCCATCTCTGGATTTTCAGACCCAAAATTTTGGCAAAAAATGGGAAAACATTGCCACCATAAAATGTTCTTTTGCACCAACACTACATCATCCATTCCTTTGTCATGATTCTATTCAATTCATTCCATAACCATTATTCATATTTCATCACGAACTCCACTATGGTGATATGTATCCTTTGATCGAATAGCTTTGGCATCATCAGATTTTCAATGGAAAGTACTGCAACATCCCTATCTCCGCACAACATCATTCCTTCCAATCAAACTGAATATGATTGGCATCAGCATTTATCTACCCTTACTTCATAAGAGTTGAATCACATGTTCTCCAAACTTATGATATTTCTGAAATATGAATTACAAAAGCATATTTTGGTTTTACACAATGAATAATTTCTCAATTATCTAGGCAAACTTCCTTTAATCAACCTACTTTAACATTGACATGAACTTTGGAGCTCCTTATTCATTTTGAACTGTTTTGACAACTTTTGAAAAAAAATACATCTTCATAAATAATGTTGTCCCATAAATATACCCCATTTTATTTGTTGGAAATACATAAAATTCCCCTCCAAATGAATGTGTCAATATCAGAATATGAATCTTCTCTCTCCCCTTTAATGTCACTCTACCTTTCACTTTTTGAACATTCATTTAACTTTATCTCCCCCTTATTGACCAGAAAATACAATGTCTATTGGAAAAGGGTATCAATCCATGCTTAAGAAATGTTTCATCAATCATTTCACTCTTAGTCTACTTGATAAATACTCTATGTGTAAAAAAGAGTATTTGATTGAGAAAACAATGTTGTCCATTATCAACTGATCATGATACCTCATGAGATGAGAACTCATATACTTGACTTAAAAGGTTTTCCACTTTCATTCCAAGATTTTCCAATGACATAATATTAAAACAATCTTCAAAGTTATTGAATTTGATACCAACTGAATTTGATACTAATTAAAATAATAACTCTGGATGCTTCTTCATGTGTCTCCCCCTCAAGGGGAACACTCCTCATCACTAAATCTTTGGTTCCCCCCATGAGATGATTCTTCAACTTCAATTACTTGTAAGATACAAATAAATACAATTCACAAAGATTTAAGGGAATAAGGTGGATCCACCATGATTCATCAATATGAATAGCACAGTTGAGGTGATTTTCTAAACCAAGATGCTCCACTTATTCCACTCTTCACACTCACACATTTGATCTTCAATTTTGATTGTGGTTGTGTGGATTTTATTAATTTATTATTTTTGTGGTGTGTGAGCCTTCTTTCTTCAAGAGATTTCAAAGCACTATAATCTCATGGTTCCACTTTCATCTTCTTAATAAATTTTTCTTGGTATAGAATAAATTAAATACAATTTCTAATATAATGACCAGCCTTGTTGCACCATACACATAGAACTTATTCATATGTAATCTTCTTTTTTCCTTTTTAAAATAGCCTCAACTTGTGAATCTTCCATTTCCCCCATTATTTCCAAATATTTTGTCCAGATAACCAATAGTTTATTAAAATTTGTGGCATCAAGATTGGATTTCCCACATGGCTTCTTTTGAGTGACATACTTCTTAGGAGTTCATTTGGATGTACCACCCTTAACCTTCTTGGATTTAAAATCCAAAATCTTCTCTCCTTTCCTTGTGGAAATATTATTGGGAGGATTTTCTTTTGTAACTTTCTTCTTATTTAATCATATAGATACTTCTTCTTTCTTAGACAGATTTTTTGATATTATTTTCTTATTAGCATTGGATTCATGTTGAGATGAACACGTACCAACATTATGACCAATTTTATTTCATACATCACATATTTTATCAAGATTTACAAATATGTTGGCAGTATATAGATGCTTATGGACCTATGGATGTTTTTTCTTCTTCTCTGGATTTTCCCCCTTAATATAGACTTCCTTTGTGATTTTTTTATTTAAGGGATTTTACCCACAATACAATGCACAATTCCAAAATCTATTGAAGCACCCACATTGACCAAAAAACCTTGTATTCTTGATAACATCTATATATGGTTGTTGAGCCTTCATCATGATTTTTTGTGCTCTCTGTGGGGAACCACCTTCTATATTCTTCTCCATATCCATCCTAACCCTGGGGGTACGTATCTCATCACCTTTCCTCATCCATACTTGTTTATAATTTTTCTTCCACCCTACACTTTTGTAAAAAACAATTAAGAATTAGTACAAGATGGTATGGATGGTGCCTTTTTATTCTTAATTTAGTGTGATAGATCATTGAGTGAATTCCTAATCTTATTATCACATTTTGGAGTTCTTTCACCATTAAAAACCTCAAATGAACATTGAATACAAGTAACAACTATCACCTCATTTTGTGAGGGATCAATATGTTTCTTCTTTAGATTGGAATAATGAGATTCCAATTATAGAAATTCTATATTGAGGATGATAGTTTTGTCTTAAATCATGATAATATTCTCTTCACAAGTCTTCTTTAATCTTTTAACTTCATCTTCATGCAGCTGAACATTGTTTTGTAACAAAGAGTCAAATTCCTTGATCTTCTGGGTATTTTCTACCAAATTCAAACCCTTGAAATCTGTGCAATTTTTCAACTCATCTTCAAGTGAATGGATCTTATTTTATATACTCTTATTGAATTCCTATTTCTCCTCAACTTCTTTGATCCATTTAGAGGAAATTATTTGAAATTAACCCTTTTTTTCTTCATAGGATCCAACATGTCCAGAGAGTATTAGACATTCGAAAAACATTTCTTGCAATCCATTCTATAAAACATTAGTATCTTCTTCCAAATGGGTGATATATTATTGCATGAATTGAAATACTCCAAAAAGAAGCGATTCACTTTCTTCAATAATACCGTGAAGAATATCTCTTAATCTATCAACTAATAATTCGTGTGAATTTGTAGATTTATCCTCACCACTTGTGAAAGTATTTCCATAATAAGAATAATTTTTAAATTTAATAACTCATACGTCATGATCATTTGTGTTTGGAAGGTTGTTCTTCTTCTTGGTGGAAACTTGATCCACCTACTCAGAACATTCAATACCTAATATATCTTCCTTTTTAGAAAGTTATGGGGATCCAGACACATCTTCTTCTTTAGATAAGAGGGAATTATTATTCAACTTTATCTTCACCTTATTTTTCTTATTCATTATGGTCTTGGTCGATATGATCTTCTGCTCAGAGACAATTGAATCTTCACTGAAACTGCACTTAACTGATTAATTAGGAAAGAAACTCAACTCTTTAAAAGAGAATAACATCAATGTAGAGAATCTAACAGAGATGTGCATCCCTCTAATTCCAGTTGAGAGGACCAGTTTGGATATGGCTAACACTGAGTGGAGGGTGAATTGGTGTTAGGGAATTTATAAATCAATTCCTACTTTTTATCCCTGTACCTCTTGACATGTTAGGTTCTTTATTCTCTTATTCTATTTTCCTTATCATATGTAATAATATAAAGGAGTAAAAATATGAACATGAAATTTTTACAAGGGTAACTACTCAGTAAGAGAAGCTACATCCTTTCCATTCCTGGGAATGAGAAGTGCATGGAATCTCTACTATAATGTGATATTTTTTACATTGGATTGACTAGGAAAAGAATCCTATAGTTAGTGTGAGTCCCTACACATTAGAGGGGGAAGGGAAACAATCCTCTTAAAAAACTGGTGATGGCATGGTTCAACTTGAACATTCCATGTTGGTTATTTATACTACCACTGAAGATTGTCTTATTCCTTCTTGATAAAGTAGGTTCTACTCTTGATCTTATTTAGTGATCATCACTAGGTTACTTGCAAATTAGTAAAAAATAAACTCTCCTTTCTTATTCTCTCGTCTACTCTAGTGAAAAACCAATTGCAGTACTTCTTCTTTTTATTCTTTTGCGAAACAACCAAATGCACTAGAACTTCTTCATTTTATGTCATATACTCAAGAAAACCCTTTTGATTATTCACACAATGAAAATTAGATTACTTTTCATCATCTAAATCATATTATTCTCTTTTCTTCTTTTCATATATGCATGATATAATGCATGTTACATTTAATTGAACTTCTCCCTTCCCCTTATTATTCATCACAAGGGAACACATATACAGACTTTAAATAATTCACATGGGTGTATTCATGTATTCAATTCTATTTGGTAACAAAATACCTCGAGCCTCTCCTTCCCTTTCTCTTCATTGATTTCTACTTTGTTCGAGTATCTTTATATCATACATCAGAGTGAATGTGTTTCTGTTATACTTTTATTCAATACCAAATGGGTGTAAGCATGAAGTACCCCATAACTCATGTAGTGTCCTTATTATAAAAATCCCTAGTAAACATTATAGTATTTTCATGCAAACAAAAGGGTGCTTCCTTTATCATTGTTACCCCAAAGGACTCACATGTCTTCATCTTCGTTCTTGCAGAGAGATCCACTGGTCTTCATTTCATATTCATGCAGCGAGAGTGGTTCAAAATTAGAGTGCCTTATCAAAGTACCACAGGGGTGAGAATGCATTGATTTTATACCCACGAGATATCCTTTGTGAGACACTCAGAGGGTTTTGGTAAACATGTTGCATGTTTTCGGTTTTCCTTCACACAAAGGGTTTGCATCACCTTCTTTGTGAGACTCTTCAAGAGTAAATATAAATTTTTAAAGGCATGCGGGACGCCAATTTTTCACACACCAATTTTGGGTGACTTGATACAAAATTAATGAATTTAATGCAACATTAAACTTTTTACATAGAAGATATCTTGCGTGCAACTACAGTCTTGCACACAACTCTCCTCGTGCGTGTAACTCACCCTTATTGTGTGCAACTCTTCCTAGTTTCACCCAACTCGCTTTGTATACAAATCATTCATTCTTAAGAGCTCTAATTTATTCCAAATATTGATCTTAACAAATTAGAGGGGGTCACATCTTATTTATAGGCATCACTGATTCCTACGCGCAAATCCCCTCACCTATCACGGAATATTTTTCACATGTCACGCAAACCCCCATTTGATGTCTAATTTTGCACATAAGCATCTTTAGTACCACACTTATCTTTCGTGTATTTCATGAATATTCCATATAATTCATGGATTTACCATTTCTTCAATGATTTATATTGAATCATGTATTTCACACAACTTTACAAACCATTTTCAATCATTCACACAACATCCTTTTCCAAAAACACATTTCTCCATCTCCAGATTTTCAGTCCCAAAATTTTGGAAAAATTGGAAAACATTTCCACCATAAAATGTTCATGTGTACCACCTCCACATAATCCATTATTTCTTTTCATGATTCTATTTACTACATTCCATAACCATTCTTTATCTTTCATCACAAAATCTACAATGTTGATATGTATCCTTTGATCGAACAACTTTGGCATCATCAGATTTACAAGTAGAAGTACTATAACTTACCTATCCTCTCACAACCTCATTCCTTCCAATAAAAATTGAATACGATTGGAATCAGCTTTCCTCTTACTTTCCTTCATAAGGCTTGCATCACAGGTTCTCCAAACTTATGATATTTTTGAAATCTGAATCAATAAAGCATTTTTTGGTCTTACACTATGAAGAATTTCTCAATTCTCCATGCACACTTTCTTTAATCATAATACTTTAACATTGACATGAAATTTAGAGATCTTTATTCATTTTGACTAGTATTGACAACTGTTTACAACAATACAAATTCAAACAAAAAGTGTTCCCAAAAGAGTGCACATGATGGGCACCTAAACCCCTTCTCTCGCTTCCTAACAGGTGGTGTTACTAACTCCTTCACACACGGTGTATATGCAGTCAAAAAAATCAATACATCCTCATAAAAAAAGGATATGAAACTGAATCCCCAGTATCATTGAGAAAAAATAGCCAAAGAATATTTAATTATAATGGTACCTCAATATTTATATGGCCTTTCATTGTCTCTTCTGGTGCTTGGTCTACGACATGGAGATGTCTTATCTACACCCGAGTCTCAGTGCGACCACTATCCTATTGCACCACTCAAGGATGACTCCAATCAGATGGAAATATAGTCCTATGGCCACGACTACCAAACTCAGAGCCCACCATCCTGGTTGTCTATGACTGGACTAACATTCTTCAAGAATCCACAGATCCTCCAAAACACTAATAAGGAATCTCCACAAGGAAAAAATGGTGCAAGTATCTCATAGTTCCATATCTGTGATAAGGTATAGGTGTAGATGTGCACATGTGTCATATATTCCATGTCTTCCCACAATTTTGGCACACAACAAACCCTACATTGGGAGATATGGATGAAGTCTGATGAGAAGGATGGCCTGAACTCCCTCATCCCTTGTTCCCATGATCACCCCACTTCCTCTTCTTTTCTAATGAACTACCATTTCCCACAACTGGCAAGGATTCTTGGAAACAATGATTGTAGTTGGGATCAATATCGGTCATTAGGGTTTGATCAACCACCATAGAATAGGTATTTTGTTTGGAAAAAATTACATGATACATGCCACAGAATAAACTGAAATAAAAACCCAGATTACAAACATAATACCCATAATACAAAAATAATACCCATAATACATTGGTAGAACATAATAACACATGCCACATAATAAACTGAAATAAAAACCGTCCTTGAAATCTTACTAAAAGTTCCCTTATTCATAATATGTGTAAATAAACAAAATAAGGGTAAGATCAAATGATCTGCAAGGGTAAGTACAAAGGTAGAAATAATGAAACAATCTATATATAAAGGTAAATAACTAATTAAAAATTCCATAAAAATAACTAGATAAGGCATAAACAATGTGGTATGTAAGAAACTGAAACACATTCCATAAGTCAATAAACTCAGAATGAACTATGTCCATAGATATATCAATGAAAAATCTCATGGATAAACAATAACAAATACTAAATGAGGAAAATTTCATTATTTTCAGATGTCATATATTAGGCACATTAAAATCTATTACCATCAAGACTCTTCAAAATATGGTTTAAAATGAGGATAGAAACCTGTTTAGTTTGGACAAATTATTTGTCTCATGAGAACATATTATTATATCGAGGAGATCTATAATGTGTGGGATCCACCCATCATTCCTAGTACAAATAATTACTCAGATTGAATATTAAAAATAACTAATATCAATTCTCAAATAACCATATTTAATGAGAAATATAGATCTACCAATAATTCCCCATATAAGCCAATAATTGTCAAAGTGATCACCATATGAAAAATGGTATACGGTTTAGGAAATACTAATATCCATTATATGAGAATATGAATATTCAATTAAATTCAAAATTAAAAATGATTAAAATAAATTTATTGATTCTAGGGAAGCTAAAAATCACAAAATGATGTGATATTAAGAACATTTTAGGAGAATAATATTTAATCATGATATCATATATCAATATGGGAAGTAGTTATGGCATGAATAATAAGTAATTAGTGAATATGACATTAATCTCACATATTTAAAAAGTTAGATGAAAATCCTTACATTAACCTTCCTCTTGTTATGTGGTCTTTAAACTCTTGTATAGTGGTTTAAAATATGTTACTTACTAATAATAGAACAAAAATAATGTTTATAATACCATATATTAACCTCTTAAAATATTTTATTACTCATTTGATAACACTTTGTAATTATTTTAGCTATTTTTGGTGTTAATGGTCTAGTTTTTTAAAGTACGTTTTGACTTGTTATTTGTTTTTATTATTAAATATATCATGGTTTCATCATATCCAGAATTTAAACCATAAAAAAATTTCTTATATATTCATTACATATTTATTTTGAATAGTACACAATATTTGGAGATTATAAATGAATTGCATCATTCATGGAGACAGTAGGTCGTACGTACGTATGAACGCGACTTTCATTTCATTGTCATATTAAAATAATTAAAACTAAATGATACATATGTATATTATAATTTAAAGTATTATATTTATGTTATATATGTTTCAAATATTTATTATAACCAACCTCAATACGTTCCATGTATGGCATGAATGAGTAATATCACTTTGAGGGGAAGGTAGTCCACATTTTCTCAAATGAAATTATCATATTTACACATGATGGGAGCATAAAGATATTTTATAAATAAAAATAAAATAATCATAAATTCATTATAAATTAAAACTATATTATATTATATATAAATATATTGTCCATCATAATGGCCAGCATGGTATGTGGTAAAGGATAATTGAACAATCATCGTTCCATGAGGCAGTAATTCACCGTACACAGAAACACTATGTTCGTTACCCATTAGATGGAGGTTTTTTTACATTTATGATGAAAAATTATCATAAAAATACTATTATATTGAGTATACTTGTGTTTTTATGTATTTATCGAATAATAATTGTGTAGGGAGAGGAGAATGAAAATGAAACTATAAATCCTGAGAGAAGGCGTTACCTCTTAATCAGATAACTTCTTTTGGTTTGAACCAAAATGCTTTCTTGGAAAGCTTTAATCCAAAATATAGGATTAGTGGATGAGGGTAGGTATGTTGGGAGACTATTTGGTTAGGTATTGGTCAAATATATGTGGTTTGAGAGGTGTGATGAATGGGGAATGGTTGTGGACTTGTACAGGGAAGGAAAATGACTCACTTCAAATTTTTAAAAACAAGTTAAGTGTTCACATGTTATTACCTAATAAAATTAGCAAAAAACCAAATAAAATAGAGAATTTAAATTTAATGGAAGAATTATGTCATGAAAATTGGTTTTGGACAAGTGGATATTTCATCTGGGCCATTATGTTAAAATACTAGTCATATATTAAGCTAAATTTCAACTTAATAATTGTAAGCGATTTTAATTTATTTAACTAATAGTTTTGGTCAAAAACAATGTTTATATTATTATAAATCATAAATTATTATTATTCAAAATATGTAATTAATTTATTCCAATTCTTCTAATATATGTGGAATTAATAAATTTAAATTTAATTCTGTAGTCGGGACGACAACACGAGTTTTAAATGTAAAACAATTTAAATGTTTTCCATGTTTTAATAGATAATATCATTGTGAAATTGATTCTAATGATATAAATATTATATAAAAATTCTTTAAAACCAGTTAAAATTTTAATTTAATCCAACAAATTAATTATACAAAAAATTAGTTTTGAACTAAAATTCAGTGTTTTTTCTATTCAATCAAAAATGAATATTCACTGAAAAATAAAACAAATCCATCATAACTTAATTTTTATGTTCAGATTTCAAATAATAGGTTAATTTGGATATATTAAATTTATAAAATGGTAAAAATTTGGATTCAAAATACATTCTCCATCAAAAGGCGGCAAAATGTTTGTTGTATTTTATATGTAATATTGGGTTCCTTCTTATCTTTTTTCCTATTAGAAGAGTATAGAATTATTTGTTTGGATATATAATATATAAATAAACTATCTAAAAGTGTTATAATTTAATTTAATTTTAAAAAAATTACTAAATAATGTTTTGTTTAAATCGGGTGTTGTGTGTATTGTAAAGATATCTAAATATAAATATGGTAAAGTCTTAGGGTGTTGCATTCTTCCATTTTACAAAAATTTTATCCTCAAAATTTTAAGGTTCATACATTTATAAAGATGTGGGTAGTTTTCCTTCATAGAATCATCTGGTTCCTAAGTTTCTTCTTCCATTTTTTGATTTCTCTAGAGTACCTTTACTAGACGAGTCATCCGATTATTCAATAATTGATTTCCGGTATCAAGAATTTGGATGGGTTCTTCAAAATATTAAAGGTCAAGTTCCAACTGAATATTATCATATGTGAGCACATGCATTGGGTCTAGAATTCACTTCATTGGAATTAATATATGGAACACATCATGAACCCTTGTGAAATTTAGCGGCAAAGCCAGATGAAAAGCAATGATTCCAACTCTTTCAAGAATTTTAAAGGTCCTGATGTACCTACGACTCAGTTTCCCTTTCCTATAGAACCTGATGACACCCTTATATGGAGATACCTTCATGAAAACTTGATCTCCAATTTAAAATTCCAAATAATTTCTCTTATTATTGGCATAAAGCTTTTTCCAACTTTGAACCATTTTGATATGTTCATGAATATCTTTCACCTTTTTCATAGTCTCTTCAAATATTTTGGGGCCTACAAGTTTCCGTTCACCAACTTCATCCCAACAAGTGAGAGTAAGACACCTCTTTCCATATAATGCATCACATGATACCATTTGAATAATTGAATGGAAAATATTATTATATGAAAATTTCACCAAATGTATGTATTGATCCAACATACATTTAAAATCGAGTGAACATGATATCAACATGTATTCCATTTTGGAATTGTTCTTTCAAATTGTCCATCAGTTTGTGGATGGCAGGCAGTGCTCAAATTAATATTAATGTCAAGAGCCTTTTGAAGACTCTTCCTGAACATTGATGTAATGCAGGGCTCTCGATTAGAGACTATAGATATATGTTCTCCATTAATTCTTACAATATTTTTAATATAGATCCTTACGAGGCACTCAAGAGGAAGATCTTTTCTTATTGCAAGGAAATTTTCATATTTGGGTAGGTGATCAATAATAACTCATATTTCATAATTATTTCTATGAGTCTTTGAAATTACAAAAATAAATTCCATAGTAATTTAATACCATTTCAACATTGGGATAATAAGAAGTTACACAACTCATTTTGGATGTTGTTTTATAGATTTTAATTGTTGAAAAACCAGACATCAAGGAAAATAATCTGCAATTTTAAACTTCATGTTATCCCACCCACAGTGTTCCCTCAATTACTTATACATCTTTTTTCTCCCAGGGTGTATAGAAAAATTTGAGCTATGAGAATCATCCAACAATTCCCTTTTTAGCTCAGGTAATAATATAGCACATAGCCTCTTTCCAAATTTTGGAACACCATCTTCATGAACAAAGTATGCTAATATTCCATCATTCATGCCTTTAATTTTCATCTAAAAGTCCTTATCATTAGATTGATAATTATTTTTCTTCTCTATTAAATATGGTTTTTCAATCATTTGATAAATGATTGATTTCTCCCCTTCTTTATAAATTCCCATATCCATCTTTACTCGATCCACAAACATAGGATCCTTCTCAATCCTCATTTGGGTTAGATGTCCATGCTCTTTCCTACTCAATGAATCTATCACCTTATTTTATTTCCCATGGTGGCAGTGTATTAAGAAATCCAAATCCTTGAGTAGTTCAAGCAATCATCTTTGTCTCATGTTGATATATTTTGGTGATAATATGTTTTTCATACTTTTATGATCCATGTATATCTCATATCTTTATCTATAGATGTAATGTATCCATATTTCCAAAGAGAGGATTATATATGATAAATCTAGATCATGGGTTGAGTAGTTCTATTCATGAGTCTTTAAATTCCTTTATTCATATGCAATAATGTTTTCATTTTCCATTAATACACAACCAAGTCCCTTAATTGATGAATCACTATATATGACAAACCATCCCTTCCATATGGTAGAGTAAAAATTGGAGCATTAATCAATATTCTCTTTAGCTTATCAAATCATTCTTCATATTACTTCATGCATACAAACATAACACCTTTACGTGTAATCTTGGTTAAGGTTTCAGGTAATCAGAAAAACTTCTGAACGAATCACCGATAATAACTAGCCAAACCAATGAAACTACATACCTCAATTATGTTTGTTGCTATAGGACATTATCTGACTACCTTTTTATTTGTAGGATCAACTGATATTCCATATTTGGAGACACTATGTCTAAGAAAATAGTCTTCATGAAGCCATAAATCACTTTTACTAAATTTCCCATATCACTCTTCCCTTATAAGAGTCTTAAGGAAAATCCAAAAGTGATGCTCATGACCCTCCTAGGTTTTAGAATACACCAAAATATCTTCAATGAATACTAAAACAAAATTTTTAATATATTCCATGAATATTATGTTCATTAGTTATATAAAAATGAAGAGTGAATTATTCATCACAAATGGCATTACTATAAACTCATAATGTCCATTCCTTGTATGAAAAGATGTCTTTATAATGTCTTCCTTCGTCACTCATAATTGGTGATACAGAGAACGAAGACCAATATTTGAAAAATAATGGGGTCTGTGAAGTTGATCGAACAAGTCATCAATGTGATTTAGATTATAATTGTTCATTATTTTAATGTCATTGAGTTCCCTATAATCAATGCACAACCTCATGGATCCATATTTCTTTTTGAAAAAGAGGATAGGGGCTCCCTAAAGTGAAACAGTAGGGAGAATAAATCCTTTATTACCCAAATACCCTAGTTGATTCTTAAACTCTACTAACTACATAGTGGCCAATCTATAGAGAGTCATTGATATTGTCCTTGCATCACGGATTAAAGAAATGGAGATTTCAACCTCACATTCTGGGAGATGTCCAGGTAAATCCTCCGGAAATACATCAACGTATTCCTAAATAATAGGTACATATTCAAATTAGAGATTTAGTAATTCATCATTAGACATTGTTTGATATTCCTCTCCAAGAATTTAATTCATTAGAGATACTGAGAGGAGATTTAAATAATAATCGAGTGAGGAAGATATTTATCTAAATATTAGGGATTCTACATCATCCCCCCTAATAGTAATTTCATTCCTCTTGAAATAATTTTTTGCATCATATCTTGAGATCCAGTCCACACCAAGGATATTATTATAATTATTTATAGGTACGATAACAGGGTCATCACATAGAATATGTTTATGTATCATAATTGGGTCTGACCCACAAATCTTTGTTTCAATGATACTTCCCATTGGAGTATTGATTGAAAACTCTCTTATTAAATCAAAATGGAAGTGTATAATTTTCTTAGAAAACAAGGTAGATATAAGTGATTGTGATGATCTATAATCAAATAATGATTTGGATAGATTTGAATATAAGATTAATATATTTGCGACCACATAATTTGGAACTTCTACCTCTGGTGTAATGATCATATAGTCTTGTCCATTTCCCCTTAGCCTATTCTGTGGAATATTCCCCTAACGCATGGGACAATCATTTTCATAATGTCCCATATACTTACAATTATAACACTTGAAATCATTGATTAGCATCTTCCCCTTACATTCATGATCCTATTAAACCATATCTCTTTATTTATAAAAAACTACAAATCCCTTCAAAAATTTCCCAAGGTGCATTTCCGATAGTTTTCACTAGATATGAATCTATCACTATTATTATTCTTCTTTGAATTTACTTTATCATGATGCTCATATGAAATCTTCTTGTCTTGATTTACCTTGAATATATTGATTCATAAAAATTCCTTCTCCATGTCAATGGCACATAAAACTATCTCTTTGTATGATGAAAAATAATGAGAAACCAGTGCCCTTTGAAGATTGGGATAATGTCCTTAAAAGAAGTTATTGAACTTGTAATGAAGGATGCATATATAACCCAAAGCATACCTATATATCCTTGTGAAGGTAGATTCATAATCTTTTTGTAACACCCGAGACTTTTATGTTATATAAATCATCAAAGGAATCTTTTTCTACACAACACTTGCTTGGCTTGCTTTACACGCAATCGCGACCTTCCTCGATAGCTTGCGTCGTACGCAATACCGAGTTTCACTAAACAACAATATGCTATTAAAACTAGCCGTTATGAATAGTAATAACCACTTTTTGAAATTTTATAAATTTTATTTTTCAAAATGGACTTCATTTTTGGACTCAGAATATCGAAATTAGCCTAGGGTGAAATTTTGGTATTTTTCTGAAAACTTTCAATTTTTGATGAATAGTGAAACCACTAAGTGGTAGGTTAAAAACTGAATTTTGCATAAAACTTAATTTTACCGCTTCTGTTAATGGAATTTCAAAAATCCGAGAGACACGGTTAATATCAAGGACTAAAATGTGGTTCAATGAGATGAAAATAATTTTTTGGTGAATAATACCTTTTTACTTTTTTTTACCGCGGTTAATAGTAAATAGGGTAACTAAGGGTAAATATGATATTACTATTACCCTAACACATGTCCTAATTCTATTGGACAAGTGTAATTCGACCAAAAACAAACTTAGGAATAAAATATGACCATTTAGGCCCACTTGGATTAGATTAGGACATTTATTATTAATTTATTTAAAGAAAGGTTAAAATAGTTAAAATCAAAGTTTAATAAGTAAATCATTTTTAATATGGGGTTATAAATAAGATAAATTCGATTGTAAATATTCATTAGAAAGCTAAAAATATTTCCTACATGATGGTATTTTATTTGTAATTTTTAGACATCAAATAATTTAATTTATTTATGACACAAAGATGATGCAGTAATTATCTTATTAATGAAATATTGACAAAATTGATAATATAAATACCAAAATAAATGTAATTTAAGACTTTTTATGAATTACACTAATTTTATAGGTTACTATGATATATTATTGTTGATTTAATCAACTTGGTTCGAACATATAATTCTGTTATGACTTTCACAAAAATCATATATCAAATAGTGTCAAAATTGACACAAAATAGTTTTTAAATCAAATATTATATTATTAATTGTTATTTTATTCCTAAAAATCTAAGGATCGGCCAAATGACTTAGATAAGGATATATATATTAATAATAAACAATTTGGGGTTCGTTTGGCATGTTATAGTAAGTGTATTAACCATATAGTGAAAGAAAACAAAAAGACACAGTAAAAGTTAAATTAATTAACTTAGAGTTAAATCTAATTGATAAGGTTAAAATAATACCATAAACTTGTCTAAATCCTATTGGTTGATAGGATTTCGACCCATCCCCACTTTAGATTCGAAATAAGACCCTTTGGAACCATTATAAACCGATTTTGACTTTAATATAAAATAATATTTTGAGATATTCCTAAGGTGTCCCTCTCCTCCCTTATAAAAGGGCACCTCCTCCCCCTCCTCCTCACACCAATTTGAGCACTCAAGTTCGGCCAACCCCTGCCATTTTCTCCTCTCCACTTACCTAGAATAATCCTAGAGGTCCTGGTCTTCTCCAAATACCAATCTTAGTTCCTTAAGTGGAGGATTCAAAGAAGCGTTCCAAAGAAGAGGAGCTTCGGACACGAACAAAGCAAATCGGACCTAAGGTAAGGGAAAATATCACAATCTCACTTTTATCCGAGATTGTTTTTACTTTGGTAATTACTGGGGTGTATTTTATCATCCACATCCATGTTCCCTCGATATGTAATATTATTTCCTTCCTTCTATAATAGTTTATATCCAATTTTACCCTTCGGTAAGTTTTTTGTAAAAGATATGAAAGGAATCTTTTGTCGTTTTTCGTACGAGGTACTTTTTGACTTTTCCGACAAAAGTTAGAAGAATGTTTTTTTTTAACTTATACGGCATGAATGTATTTTTAAAACATTATTTCCAAGAAGATTCCTTTACAAGTTTTCAAGTTTATTTTTAATCAACTTATTTTAGTTTATAATTGTATGACATATTAAGAAAAGAAAAGTGTTTTTGAAGAAGAAAGGATATTTTCCTCAAGAATGGTGTTCAAGTGTTTTATCAAAATTATTTTCCATCTAAGATAATAAAGGGTTCTGTTTTTATCCCTTTAATTACATTGATTTGATTATGTTGTGAGGGAATTATTTTTATGAAGTCATTTTCCTTATAAGATTTGTTTTATGATGTCATGATGTTTCAAGAATCCCATTTTTTGTTACATGTGTTATGCGATGATGTATGATTTATGATTATGTGGCACACATAAGAAAGGATTCATTATAAGATGGGTGGGACCTATATCTCCCTCCAATGCATTGGGTAAAGATTTTATATCTCATGAGATAGACATGGCTGGAATGGTAGGTTATACCGGTTCAGTGAAACAGGACTGAAACGAGGATTACTCGATTCAGAAATGGACTTTGTCCACTAAGATAGTCTTGGCAATGAGTCTTGACTAACAAGAAATGATTCTCTATGATTATGTGTGTATGCCACAATGAGTAATGTTTTAAGTTATGATTTCATTTTCACTTCTATGATTTGTTCCATGTTAAGATATTATGCTCTCTTTTGCAGGTTAAGATTTCCAAAAAGTTATGTTCTTGTGAATATGATGTGATTGATTTTTCTTTTGTATACCCTTACTGAGCATTTGAGCTCACCCTTTTATGTTTTCTTTTCCCCAGGATATAAAGAAAGGTTTTAGGTATAAAAAAAAAGAAGATCTTTATGGGAGATGTTGACGATCTTTCACCAGGATTAGAAGATTACGTTCCGAGTTTCCAAAGACACTAAACTATTACGGTCCTTATGTGTGTGTTTTTGTTATGTACTAAGTATTCCGCAAATGTAATGTAATGTCCATGTACGTCAGGCTACGGGTCTCTACAGTTGGTATCAGAGGAAAGGTTTAGTCAACCTTTGGAAACTAGGATGCGAAAACGTTAGTGAGATCCCTAGAGATATTTCTAAGGTATGTCTAGGGATGTCTCTAAGGTTAAGTATACGTATAGGTTATAGTAATAGAATTACGCTAACGATCATAGAATTAAACCTAAGATGTTGGATATTGAAGGTACTCCCCCTTTATTATGTTGTTTTCCCTAGCATGATTTTTGCCTCTCACACTATTCTTTATGGGTTTTAGACGATGGCTGGAACCCGAAGGAACCGTGTTGATCAATGCAATGGACAATGCAATGATTGCCCTCCTGAACAAACAAATGTTATGGGAGATGGAGTGCAAAACCTTATTGCTATACTTACACAAGCTATGAATCATTCTGGACTTCCAAATGAGCAGAGAAGGGAACAATATTCTATTGAGTCCTTCATGAGGCAACGTCCACCTTCTTTCAGTGGGTCTACTGATCCATTAGTTGCTGAACAATGGATTAGTACTACTGAAAAGATATTTTCAGTTCTTCAATGTTCTGAGCATGATAAAGTCATCCTAGCAGTGTATCGTTTGGAAGGAGATGCTGATTAATGGTGGAATCTTGTTAAGAATACAAGGCAAAGGGATGAAATTGAGTCTATGGAATGGGACGAGTTCAAGAACTTATTTTTCAATAAGTACTTCCCTCGTATTCTCCGAACAAAGATGGAGAAAGAGTTCCTTGAACTGAAGCAAAGGGATGATGAATCTGTTAGTACCTATGAAGCAAATTTTACAAGACTTTCAAGGTACGCTTCTGGTATTATTATCCAACCTGAGAGTAAGATCGATCGATTCTTTAGTGGCTTAAAACCAAGTCTTCGAAGGGCGTTAGCCATAAGGGACTTCAATAGCTATGAGGAAATCGTTCGATGTGCTCTCAAAGTCGAGATGGAGATTGGAGTAACCCATCAGTCACATGGGTTTGATAAGAAGAGGAAGATGGAATTCAAAGAAAAATCTAAAGAGCACACGGAAAAGAAGATGAGCTTTTCCTTATGCTCAAAGTGTGGAAAGAAACATGGAGGGAGTTGTCTTAAAGGGACAAGTAAATGTTTTAAATGTGGAAAGGAAGGCCATCGGGCATTTGAATGCCGTGATAATGGGAAGAAGATGTCTAATGATGCAAACAAAGGAAGGGATACACAGAATGAACATACTACACTTCAATGTTTCAAGTGCAAGGAGATGGGGCATTATTCCAATCAATGCCCAAATCCAAGGGTTGATGATGATGGTCGACGTCAACAAACTCTTAAGGCTAAAGACAAAGGAAAGTCACATGCAATTTCTATCAGCGATGTGGAGTACGATAACGATGTGGTGAAAGGTACACTTACCATCCACTCTAAAGTAGCAAATGTTTTATTTGATTCTGGATCCACCCACTCTTTTATTTCTGAAGACTTTTCTAAGGGTATCACCGTATTACCTCAACAATTAGATGTTGAGTTAGCTGTGACAACACCTAATGGCACATCAATCGCATCAAAAGTTTATAATTCTTCTCCGATCGAAGTTTGTGGGAAAGTGCTTCTTGCAAATCTTGTGATCCTTCCTTTAGTGGAATTTGACGTGATTCTTGGCATGGATTGGCTTTCTCTACATGGAGCTCATATCAATTGCCAAAGAAGGGAAGTCACATTTCATATTCCAGATAAATCTACGATCGTCTATCGATGCAAGGATGAATATAACCTTCCAGTGGAAATTTCTTCCATCTTATGGGTCTTGATACCACTAAATGAAGGTTATTTATCTCAAATGGTTGGTGAGAAACTCACGATTAAGAATATGCCCATTGTACGGGAGTTTGATGATGTCTTTCCGGAGGAATTACCGGGTCTTCCACCAAATCGTGAAGTTGAGTTTTCAATAGAACTCGTACCGGGTGCTTTGCCTATTTCAAAGACACCTTATAGAATGGCCCCAATTGAGTTGCAGGAATTGAAGAAGCAACTCCAAGAGAATCTTGATAAGGGATTCATACGCCCTAGTGCGTCACCTTGGGGAGCACCTGTTCTATTTGTTAAGAAGAAAGATGGATCAATGAGACTTTGCATTGATTATCGAGAACTTAACAAGATCACTATCAAGAACAAATATCCTCTCCCACGCATTGATTACTTATTTGACCAACTACGCGGAGCTCAATACTTTTCCAAGATTGATCTTCGTTCAGGGTATCATCAATTAAGGGTCAAAAGGGAGGATATACCAAATACGGCTTTCCGTACAAGATATGGACACTATGAATTTATAGTGATGCCATTTGGTCTTACTAATGCCCCTGCTATCTTCATGGATCTAATGAATAGAGTCTTTAGAGACTATCTTGATCAATTTGTGGTAGTCTTTATAGACGATATTCTTGTCTATTCAAAGAGCAAGGAAGAGCATGAAGATCACTTGAGAATTATATTGAAGACCCTGAGAAAGGAGAAGCTTTATGCCAAATTTACCAAGTGTGAATTTTGGCTTCAAAAAGTTGCATTTTTGGGTCATATAATCTCAAAAGAGGGGATATCTGTGGATCCAGCAAAAACAGAGGTTATCGAAAGATGGTCAAGACCAACAACAGTAACTGAGATCCGAAGTTTTCTTGGTTTGGCTGGATATTATCGACGTTTTGTAAAAGATTTTTAACGATTATCTAATCCAATCACCAAGTTGACTCGGAAAGGAGTTAAGTTTGTCTGGACAGAGGAATGTGAAGAGAATTTCAAGGAGTTGAAAAGAAGGTTATCCAGTGCACCTGTGCTCACACTACCTTGTAGTGGAGAAAGGTTTGTGATCTACAGTGATGCATCCAAGAAGGTATTGGGGTGTGTTTTTATGCAAAATGATATGGTGATAGCTTATGCCTCACGACAGTTGAAAATCCATGAGCAAAATTACCCAACACATGATTTGGAGTTGGCTGCGGTAATCTTTGCATTAAAGATTTGGAGGCATTACCTTTATGGTGAAAGGTGTGATATTTATACTGATCATAAAAGTTTAAAGTATATTTTCACACAAAAGGAGTTGAATATGCGTCAAAGAAGATGGTTGGAGCTGATTAAGGATTATGACTGCTCAATCCATTACCACCCTGGGAAAGCAAACAAGGTGGCAGATGCATTAAGTCGACAAGACCATGCTAGTTTATCCATGATGAGGATCACAAAAGATCCAATATTTATGGATTTACAAAGGATGGATCTTGGAATTATAATGGAAGGGGAAAAATCTTATCTTTCTCAAATGAATGTTCAACCATCTATACATGTGAAGATTAAAGAGGCACAGAAAGAAGATGTCGAGTTACAAAAGAAGGTGAGAAATGTTCCTGAATTCAACCTTGATTGTGATGGGATAATAAAGTTCAGGAATCGGGTTTGCGTTCCTCCCATCCCCGAATTAAAGAAAGAGCTGCTGGATGAGGCTCATAGTTCTTCATTCTCTATTCATCCTGGAAGCACGAAGATGTATAGGGACCTGAAAGAGTACTTCTGGTGGGATGGCATGAAAAGAGATGTTGCTGAATATGTCTCTCGATGCTTGGTTTGTCAACAAGTTAAAGCTGAGAGACAGAAGTCTAGGGGGATGTTACAACCATTACCCATACCCGAATGGAAATGGGAAAACATCACTATGGACTTTGTCACAGGACTTCCTAAAACATCCAAAGGCAATAATGCTATCTGGGTCATAGTTGATCGTCTTACAAAGTCTGCACACTTCATTCCTATTAGAGAGGATTTCTCTCTAGATCAGCTTTCCAGGATATATGTAAAGGAAGTGGTAAGATTGCATGGATTACCACTTTCTATTATATCTGATCGGGATCCGAGATTTACCTCGAAGTTCTGGCGAAGTCTTCAGCATACTCTGGATACAGAGTTGAGTTTCAGCACTGCTTATCATCCCCAGACAGACGGTCAGTCTGAGAGAACAATTCAAACCCTAGAAGATATGTTGAGATCTTGCTCTATGGATTTCAAAGGAGGTTGGGATCAACACCTACCTTTGGTGGAATTTTCTTATAATAATAGCTTTCACTCCAGTATTCAGATGGCTCCTTATGAAGCTCTCTATGGAAAGAAATGCAGGACTCCAACTTGCTGGGATGAAGTTGGGGAAAGAAAGCTATTAGGACCTGATCTCGTTGATGAAATGGCAGAAAAGGTCAGATCTATTCAACAACACATAAGAGCAGCTCAGAGTCGACAGAAAAGTTATGCCGACAACCGAAGAAAAGACCTAGAGTTTGAAGTGGGTGATAAAGTGTTCTTACGAATATCTCCCTGGAAGAGGGTTATGAGATTTGGGAAGAAGGGGAAGTTGAGCCCTAGATATATCGGTCCTTTCGAAATAATGGATCGTGTTGGGAAGGTATCTTACCGATTGGCGCTTCCACCGAATCTCTCTCAAGTTCACGATGTGTTCCACGTATCTCTCCTGAGAAAGTACATACCAGATCCTTCACATGTACTCAGCTCAGAAGTTGTACCGCTGGAGCAAGATCTTTCTTATGAAGAACAGCCAATAGAGATTCTGGATCGTAGCGAAAAAGTCCTACGAAACAAGACCACTCGCTTGGTGAAAGTTTTATGGAGAAACCACCAACTTGAAGAAGCTACATGGGAGCTTGAGGATATGATGAGGGAGAAGTATCCTCATCTGTTTGTTGCAAAGTGACGAATTTCGAGGGCGAAATTCTTTTTAAGGGGGGTAGAATGTAACACCCGAGACTTTTATGTTATATAAATCATCAAAGGAATCTTTTTCTACACAACACTTGCTTGGCTTGCTTTACACGCAATCGCGACCTTCCTCGATAGCTTGCGTCGTACGCAATACCGAGTTTCACTAAACAACAATATGCTATTAAAACTAGCCGTTATGAATAGTAATAACCACTTTTTGAAATTTTATAAATTTTATTTTTCAAAATGGACTTCATTTTTGGACTCAGAATATCGAAATTAGCCTAGGGTGAAATTTTGGTATTTTTCTGAAAACTTTCAATTTTTGATGAATAGTGAAACCACTAAGTGGTAGGTTAAAAACTGAATTTTGCATAAAACTTAATTTTACCACTTCTGTGAATGGAATTTCGAAAATCCGAGAGACACGGTTAATATCAAGGACTAAAATGTGGTTCAATGAGATGAAAATAATTTTTTGGTGAATAGTAACTTTTTACTTTTTTTTACCGCGGTTAATAGTAAATAGGGTAACTAAGGGTAAATATGATATTACTATTACCCTAACACATGTCCTAATTCTATTGGACAAGTGTAATTCGACCAAAAACAAACTTAGGAATAAAATATGACCATTTAGGCCCACTTGGATTAGATTAGGACATTTATTATTAATTTATTTAAAGAAAGGTTAAAATAGTTAAAATCAAAGTTTAATAAGTAAATCATTTTTAATATGGGGTTATACATAAGATAAATTCGATTGTAAATATTCATTAGAAAGCTAAAAAGATTTCCTACATGATGGTATTTTATTTATAATTTTTAGACATCAAATAATTTAATTTATTTATGACACAAAGATGATGCAGTAATTATCTTATTAATGAAATATTGACAAAATTGATAATATAAATACCAAAATAAATGTAATTTAAGACTTTTTATGAATTACACTAATTTTCTAGGTTACTATGATATATTATTGTTGATTTAATCAACTTGGTTCGAACATATAATTCTGTTATGACTTTCACAAAAATCATATATCAAATAGTGTCAAAATTGACACAAAATAGTTTTTAAATCAAATATTATATTATTAATTGTTATTTTATTCCTAAAAATCTAAGGTTCGGCCAAATGACTTAGATAAGGATATATATATTAATAATAAACAATTTGAGGTTCGTTTGGCATGTTATAGTAAGTGTATTAACCATATAGTGAAAGAAAACAAAAAGACACGGTAAATGTTAAATTAATTAACTTAGAGTTAAATCTAATTGATAAGGTTAAAATAATACTCTAAACTTGTCTAAATCCTATTGGTTGATAGGATTTCGACCCATCCCCACTTTAGATTCGAAATAAGACCCTTTGGAACCATTATAAACCGATTTTGACTTTAATTTAAAATAATATTTTGAGATATTCCTAAGGTGCCCCTCTCCTCCCTTATAAAAGGGCACCTCCTCCCCCTCCTCCTCACACCAATTTGAGCACTCAAGTTCGGCCAACCCCTGCCATTTTCTCCTCTCCAATTACCTAGAATAATCCTAGAGGTCCTGGTCTTCTCCAAAGACCAATCTTAGTTCCTTAAGTGGAGGATTAAAAGAAGCGTTCCAAAGAAGAGGAGCTTCGGACACGAACAAAGCAAATCGGACCTAAGGTAAGGGAAAATATCACAATCTCACTTTTATCCGAGATTGTTTTTACTTTGGTAATTACTGGGGTGTATTTTATCATCCACATCCATGTTCCCTTGATATGTAATATTATTTCCTTCCTTCTATAATAGTTTATATCCAATTTTACCCTTCGGTAAGTTTTTTGTAAAAGATATGAAAGGAGTCTTTTGTCGTTTTTCGTACGAGGTACTTTTTGACTTTTCCGACAAAAGTTAGAAGAATGTTTTTTTTAACTTATACGGCATGAATGGATTTTTAAAACATTATTTCCAAGAAGATTACTTTACAATTTTTCAAGTTTATTTTTAATCAACTTATTTTAGTTTATAATTGTATGACATATTAAGAAAAGAAAAGTGTTTTTGAAGAAGAAAGGATATTTTCCTCAAGAATGGTGTTCAAGTGTTTTATCAAAATTATTTTCCATCTAAGATAATAAAGGGTTCTGTTTTTATCCCTTTAATTACATTGATTTGATTATGTTGTGAGGGAATTATTTTTATGAAGTCATTTGCCTTATAAGATTTGTTTTATGATGTCATGATGTTTCAAGAATCCCATTTTTTGTTACATGTGTTATGCGATGATGTATGATTTATGATTATGTGGCACACATAAGAAAGGATTCATTATAAGATGGGTGGGACCTATATCTCCCTCCAATGCATTGGGTAAAGATTTTATATCTCATGAGATAGACATGGCTGGAATGGTAGGTTATACCGGTTCAGTGAAACAGGACTGAAACGAGGATTACTCGATTCAGAAATGGACTTTGTCCACTAAGATAGTCTTGGAAATGAGTCTTGACTAACAAGAAATGATTCTCTATGATTATGTGTGTATGCCATAATGAGTAATGTTTTAAGTTATGATTTCATTTTCACTTCTATGATTTGTTCCATGTTAAGATATTATGCTCTCTTTTGCAGGTTAAGATTTCCAAAAAGTTATGTTCTTATAAATATGATGTGATTGATTTTTCTTTTGTATACCCTTACTGAGCATTTGAGCTCACCCTTTTATGTTTTCTTTTCCCCAGGATATAAAGAAAGGTTTTAGGTATAAAAAAAAGAAGATCTTTATGGGATATGTTGAAGATCTTTCACCAGGATTAGAAGATTACGTTCCGAGTTTCCAAAGACACTAAACTATTACGGTCCTTGTGTGTGTGTTTTTGTTATGTACTAAGTATTCCGCAAATGTAATGTAATGTCCATGTACGTCAGGCTACGGGTCTCTACACTTTTTCCCTCTCTTAATCATTTTTCTTTAAGATATGTAAATTTTTCTTCATATTGATCATGAGGGAAGTATTCATTGAATAATGTCTCCTTAAAAGTCTTCAATCCCATGAGTTCAATTTCTTTTTCTTATATTGTATTTTCAATTAAATACCACCACTAATCTGCATCACCTTAAAGTCAACCAACCGAAAGTGTATCCTTATCCTTTTCACTGCATTCCAAGGTTGTAAATAACATCTCTAGAGACTTAATCAATTTCTAATATATATTTATATTAGTAGTACCACTAAATGATGGGGGATTCTGTCACAAAAAATGATCATGAATAGGAGACTCCCTTCGTTTAATTGGTTTCTTCATTAGGGAAAGGTTATTTGTCATAACCAGATTAAGTTGCCCTAATATTTCAATGATTTCATCTATTCCAATACAATATGTATTGGTTTCCTTAGGAGAGAAATCTCTACATTTTCCTCAAAAATTAACACAATTATTCTTCCCATGATCCATTTATAGACAATGAAATACAGTATATTAACTCATAAAAGTATGAACTATCTAAAACTCTAAATATAGAATAGCACATAACATAAATTTATGCATCATAAATCATCAAATCATAAGATTTGGATACTTGGGGTCCACCTTTAATCTTAAATCCTTCATAATGATAGGTAATGATAATTTGAATTATCCTAAGAGTTTCCCCTAAGATTTTCAAACTAGGTGCATAGTAAGGTTGTTGTCCTATACCATGTCACCCCGATTCATGCATGGAACACCTTGTCGGGGTTGTTACTCTTAGGTACATATGTTACAGTACCACATCCACTTGTATTATCCAGATTGGGATGTATTTATAAGAATACCCACATCATATTTTACTTAATAGAATTCTTGGATGTTCCTGTATACTTTTTATCAATATTTATCTTAGGGTTGTGTTCTCTAATCTATGATTTCCAAATCTAGTTTCCATGTATGTTTCAAAGCTCCCTTAGATACCAAATGTAACGCCCTGAACCTAGTGCCCCAGAGTATGTGCACAATTACATTACAATGGCATTATTACAAGGATGAAAATCTTACGGGACCGTTCATTTTAGAAGTCTTGGAATGCTAGATTACATACATAATTCCCATTACACATTGGGAAAACAAAAGAAAACATGAAACACAATAAAATGAAATAAAATCTATCCTTGAAAGCTTATTCAATGTTCTATTATTCAAAATATGGGGAAAGAAACATATTAATGGTGAGTTCAAATGCTGAGTAAGGGTAATTAAAAATGAAGTAATAACGAATCAATCTATTTGGAAAGGTTAATAACTGAGTTTTCTTTCCATAAAAATAACTAGATAAGGCATAAATAATGTGTAATGTGAGAAATAGAAACACATGATATAAATCAATAAAATGAGAATGAACTACGTCCAAAGATATGTTGATGAAAAATTTCATGGATAAACAACAACTAATACTAAATGATGGAAATTCCATTATTATCGGATGTTATGTCTCAAGAACATGAAAACCTATTACTATCAAGACCTTTCACTAGATGGTTTAAAATACATAAAGAAACCAATTTAATTTTTCCAACATATTTGTATCATGAGTACTTATCAATGCATCAAGGAGATATAGAAAGTCCAAAATCCAGCCATCATTTCTATTCTTAATCAATCCTCAAATTGAATAATCAAAATAAATAATATACCTTATCAAATATTCACATTAAATGAGAAATAATGATCTGTTAATAGTACACCAATAATGAAATAATTGTCCAAGTAATCACAGTATGAAAAATGTAATATGGTTCAGAAAATACTAATATCCATTGTATGAGAATAGGGATATTAAATTAAATTTACAATGAAAATCTATTACAACAACGTTATTACTTCACAGGAATTTATCAATCACAAAAGGAAGAGAGATTAAGAACATTTTAGGAGAATAATCTTTAAACATTCCCAAGTGTCCCATACCACTTTGAAACATTTAAATCATTATCAATAGAAATGTATGACATTAAATGAATCTTATAATAAAATTATAATAATAGGATTCATGATATAATATATCAAAAATTGGTAGTTGGTATGGCACAGAAAATAAGTTAGTAGTGAATATGAAATTAATCTCACAGATTTAAAATGTGAGATGAAATTTTTTTCCATAACCTTTCTCTTATTTTGTGGTCCTTAACTTCTATTATAAAGGTGAAAAATATTTTAATAACTAATACTAGAATCAAAATCAGGTTTATAATACCATATATTATTCTCTTACAATATTTTATTACATGTTTGTTAATAATCTGTAATTATTTTAACTATTTCAGGTTTTAATTGTCTAGTTTTCTCAAGTACATTTTGAATTTTATGTTATTATTAAATATATCATCATTTAATAATCTACATAATGTAAACCATTACTAAATTACCTTATATATTATGTATATAAATATTTATAGTAGTCCATAATATTTGGATATTATAAATGAAGTGCATCGTTCATGGAGTGGGTATACCATACGTACGCATGAACACTACTTTCATGTCCTTGTCATATTAGAATAATTATAAATAAATAAGAAATTATGTGTATTATAATTTCCAGTATCATTTTTATATTATATATGATTCATATTTTTAATATATAAAAAATTTACACCTACCATGTATGGCATGAACAAGTCATATTTCTTTGAGGGGGCCGTAGTCCACACTTCCTCAAATGAAATTATATATCGTATTTACACATGTTGAAATCATAAATGTATGTTATAAAGAAAAATTAAAGAACAATAATGAAATTATAAATTACATATATATATATATATATATAGTATATATATATATATATATTCCATCATAATGGCCACCATGAGAGGTGGTAAAGGAGAATTGAATAATCATCCTTCTGTGAGGGATTAATTTTTCGTACATAGAAACACTATATGTGTTACCCATTAGATAGTGGTGTGTGTAAGTTTAGATAAAACCCTTACCCTAAAAAATCTTATTATATTTAAAATAAAATTTTCTTTATGTAATCATATAATAATAATAATATAGGGTGTGGATAATGGAAATGAAACTAGAAATCATGAGAGAATGTGTTACCTCTTAATTAGGTAACTTATTTTGTTTTGAACCAAAACACTTCATTGGAATGATTTCTTCCCAAAGTGAGGATTCTAGGTAGAGGGTTGTTTTTTGGGAGACTATTTGGGTAGGTATTGTCCGATAATAGATTTTTGGATATGTGTCATGAATGAGTAGATGTGTGGCCTTTTATAGGGAAGGAAAATGACTCACTTGGTATTTTTGGAAACAAGTTAGGTGTGCACATGTTCTTACCTAAACAAAAGTCCTACCAAACCAACAAAAATAAATAATGGATGGTTCATTTCCAATTTATTTCTATTCAATGGGTGTTGGATAGGTAGGTAGGAGAATTTTTCCCTTGAGTTAAAAGTTTAGTCCATCATTACGCTTAATTCTACCTTAATAATTGTAATTAATTTTAACTACATTAATATTTTTGGGTAAAAAAGATTGGTATTATTAGAAATTATTAATTATTCTAATTCCAAATATTAAATACATTTTACCCAATTATAATCATATAATTAGCTATTATAAATTTAAATTTAATCCTATAGTAAAGATGACAATGCGGGTTTTTAAGGTAAGAACATATAAAATATTTCCATGTTTTAATATCTAATTAAAAGTGAAATTTATTCTAATGTCATAAATTGTATATTTTGATTAAAATATTATCTATTTAATCTTTAAACCTAATTAACATCATAATTTATCCTTATAAATTAATTAGATGAAAAAGCAGTTTTCAACTAAAATTTTGTATTTTAACTATTCATTTAAAAATGTATCCCCTATGAAAAATACCATCAATTCATCATAACCCAAATTTTAGGATTATATTTAAAATAAGAGGTTTATTTTGATATATTAAATTTATAAAAGGGTCAAAATTTTTATTTAAAGAGGGTTCTCCATCAAAAGGCGGGAAACATATTTAGTATTTTATGTGTAATATTGGGTTGGTTCTTATCCTATGCATATTATGTGAGTGTAAAATTATTTTTTTGGAAATATAATATTTAAATAAAATCTCTAAAAGTGATATAATTTAATTTATAATGAGAAAAGTTACTGAATAAGGTTTTATTTAAATCGGTAGTGGGGTGTATTGAAAAGATATATAAAGGTAAATATGGTAATGTATTGGGGTGTTACATGCAATATTCTCATCATTCTCTTTCATAAAAACCAATTTTTAGCAGTAGAATCCCTGGAGTTTTTATCTTCCACTTTATTTTGTGATCTTAAAATCATTATCATCACATATGAAATGAGTAGATTAAATTATATAAATCACAATGAAAAGGTTGCCGAGGAAATTTCTTTCAAATCCCTAAATAAACGAATTTCAATGAAATTTTCCATAGAAGAAGTTAGTGACTCTATCACCAAATATGATTTTGGTAAAAATAATTAATGTATTCACTCCTCTATTTTCTAAAAATGTGGAACATGGTAGTATTAAGAATAATTACTACTATAATTATTTGGATATAGATCCATTGGAAATTTTTCATCTTAATTTCCAATACTGAAGGAAGTTAAATATAGTGATGAGGAAGGTAGAAAATCCAGAAGCTATTTAAAGATGAAGGTATATAAATCAAAGTAAATTTTAAAAGTAAATGAAAATATTTAACATAAATATAAAAATGGAATTGTTTTTTCAAAATGTAAGGAAGATGATGATAATAAAGTGGAAGCTGAAAACTCTGGTGATGCTACAACTAAAAATTGTCTTATTGTGAAAGAGTATGATGAAAACATTACAAGTATAGAGAGGAATGCATAACATTTATGGATCACCAAAAATTATTTAAATTCTTTTAATTAGTAGATATTATGGGATTAACCATGTTATAAGGATGGAAAAATCATTAAAATCTCCAATAACTTTATAACCAATATAAATAAGACAGGGAAACATTATGTCCTTCAAGATATGATAGTTTATCCCATATAATATAAGAAACCCATTAATATTCACCGAGTTTTGAATATCCATGGTATCTTTTCATTTATTAAATCATTAGTAAAGATTCAATGAATGAATCTCTACAATAATACCAATTAAAAGGACAAATCAAGATATGCATGATCATTGAGAGTTGGAGGGGGTGAATCAATAATCCTTTATTTTTTATATTTTCTTCTTTAGAAATAACCGTTGCTTATTATTACTAAGAATATAATATTATTAACAACAAAAAACAATCACACCCATGGAAAAATAGGTATTTAAAAGGTTCAATACTCAAAAAAACATTCTAGTCCTTGACATAGTTTGGAAGTAATGTAATACCACACAACCACTAGAGAAATATTCTTTTGGTGCTACCAATAAGAAGAAAATATCCATCCCTTGCATAACACTATATTACTTCGATAATGAACGTGTTCCTCAGATAAAAAATATATTATAACATTTTTTCTATAGTAAAAGGTGAGAGTGGTCCTATTATAGACTCATGTCGGAGTATATGGAACTCTAGGAACATGGCCCAATACGAAAGCACTCCCAACTAATGATTGGGCATGCATGTTTGGTCTCAATATTTTGTGGTGGATTTGAGATATATCTTGAATCAGTTGAAGAATACATCCACCCAAATTATGGTCATGGATGACAGGAGGCCGAAACCATCATCTTAAAGGATCCATACTCTATGGCGATGGATTTTTTAGAACCCTCCTCAAAGAATATTTATACTAAACATTTATGGTTCTTGTATTCTATTCCTTGTGTAGGGGTGGTGTTCTCTAAAACACCCTAATCTTCCACAACATGCTTCCCTTTGAATAATACAATAGCGTGTGTTGTACGCAACATTGAGTTCAAACACACCACATCTAATCAAACTAGCCATTATTAATAGTAATACTAACTTTTTGAAATTTTATAAATTTTATCTTTCGAAATGGACTTCATTTCTGGATTTGTAATATTGAAATTAGCTTCGGGTGAATTTTTGGTATTTTTCTGAAAACATTCAATTTTTCATGAATAGTGAAAAACACCGAGTTATAGTTTAAAACCGAATATTTATTTAAATAATTATTTATTTTATTTAAATTTATTTTAGATCAAAATAGATATATAATACCTATATAATTTCACTGTCACTCATTGGATTCAGTTTATAATAATTTTAGATATATAAAGATTTATTGAACTTTTTATTGTCTTTTACCCACCTCCGATGAGAATTTGAAAATTATATAAAACATAATTTTACCGCTTTTGTGAGTTTAATTTCAAAAATCCGAGAGACACAGTTGATATCAGTAAGTAAAATTTGGTTCAATAAGATTAAAATAATTTTTGGTGAATTGTAACTTTTTACTTTTATTTACCACTTTTAAAAGTAAATAGGGTAATTCAGGGAAAAAATGATATTATTATTATCCTAACACATGTCCTAATTCTATTGGATAAGTATAATTATGGAAAAAACAACATTAGGAATAAAATATGAACCTCTTTGGTCCATTTGTTTAAGATTAGGACATTTATTATTATTTAATTCAAAGAAGAGTTAAAAGTGTTAAATTCAATGTTTAATAACTAAACCATTTTTAATATAGGGTTATACATAAGATAAATTCTACTATAAATATTAATTAGAAATATATAAAGATTTACTACATAATGGAATTTTATTTATAATTTTTGGACATTATATAATTAAATTTATTTATGACACAATGATGATGCAGTAATTACCTAATTAATGAAATATTAAAATAATTGATATCATAAATATCCAAATAAATGTAATTGGAGCCATTTTATGAATTCAACTAATTTTATTGGTTAATATGACATTTTAGGGTTTGTTAGATGAATTTTTTTCGAAGTAATAATGCTGTTATAAATTTAGAAAAAAAATACCAAATAGTGTCAAAATTGACATAAAAACGTTTTTAAAATAAATATTATATTATTAATTTATATTCTATTCCTAAAAATCTAAGGTTCATCCAAAATACTTATATAATGTATGGTGTATCATTAATTAACCCCTTGAGGTTCTCTAGGAAGTGTATAGTATGTTTATTAACCACATAATATAAAAATAGAAAGAGACATGCTAAATGTCAAACTATTTAACTAAGAGTTAAATCTAAAAGATAAAATTAATATAGTGACCCAAACCTGTATAAAACCTATTGGTTGAGTGGTTTTCAACCTATCCACACCTTATCCTTTAAATAATCCTTTTTTAATCCATTAGAAACCGAAAATGATTTTATTATAAAATAATATTTCTAGCTTTTCCTAAGGTGCCCCTCACCCCTCTTATAAAAGGGAACTCCCCCTTATCTCTAATTCACACCTTCAAAGCCATTTTAATCGGCCAAACCATGAAACAATACTCTATAATCTATCCTACCTTAAACCTAGAGGGCTTTATTTAGTCAGAAATATAACCAAAGGATCCCTTTTGATCAAATCAAAAGGAATAACCCAAAGAAGAGGTAAATATTTCATCACCTCTTTCAAGTTCCTTTCTTCTTCCACTTCCTCTTTCTTTGTTGTTTCCATTCTAAAATAATAAGTCCAGTATCTTCTATATACTATGATGTTATTATAAATATGGTACAACCATATTCATTATTCGATCTATCCTTTGAATGACATGTCACCATACCTGCGTACGTACGGCTTACAGTCTCCACATCTTGTTGTAATTGTTATTCAATACATTATTATTTGGATTGGTATAATAATGATTTGTAATTAATGTAAATAATAAATATAACTTGATAATGAATCTGTATATATGATATACCATCCAATTATATATATTTTTTAATATCAAAAGAATGATATTGTCGCTCGTGCGTACGTATGAATTACTATCTCCATGAATGCGATGAGATTCATTCCCCATCGTATCCATTCAAAAATAATTTTCATTAGATGATTAAAAAAAATGTTTAAAGACTTAATATAATTCTGAATATGAATATTATATATCCTATCCATAACAAACATTATTACGTAACAAAGAATATAATGGAAAATGAATCAGTTAACACCTGAAACGACAATAATACTAAGATATTATTGACAAATCAATGTTAAAAGATCATATATGATATCATATTTATGTATAAGATTCTTGTATAATTTAATAACAATTATTTCACCATTATACAGGAGGTTAAACTACCCCCGACCATAGAAAAGTACAAGGTAAGGGTTAATTTCACAATATCTTCATTATCTGAGGTTGTTTATATGTAATTATATATTGGAACCTCTTTATCATCAACATCAATGCTTCTTTAAAATTTATTTCAAAACATTTTTAATATTTACTAGACAATGGGTTAAAGTCACGTATACCCTTATTTGACCTTATATGTTTTGAAAGGAATCTTTCCATCGTTTTCCAAACAAGGTACTTTTTGACATTTTCGACAAATTTAAGGTAAGAATGTTTTTTTAACTTATACAGCGGGTGTGGCTATTTTCCACCATTATAACATCGTCGAAGCTTCCCATACAAGCTTATAAGAATATTTTCAAATATAAATGTTTTATTTTATAATTACGTGAATTTTAAATGATTTCAAAATAGAAAGAGATATTTCTCAAAAAAGGATTTGATTTCATCTATGTCAATATCCTTTGATGGATTTTAAGCTTATTTGAAGTTGATTTATTATTATACAAAACTTCCATATTGTATTGATGGTTTCATGATATTTTTGATTGTGGATGTGTTATTTTTACACCATTCATGGTTTATGGATAAAGTATTCACATTTCTTATGCCAGTTTTAATACGAATGATTATGTTATGTTTAAAACTTTTCATATGAGGAATGCATTGTACATAGTAAGTGACAGGTGGAGCCCACTATAGCTCCTCGATGCATCGGTGGTTCTCATGAGACAAACTATTTTCTTAGCATAAGTCCTTGAATAAATCTTATTTGTATTCTTGGCACAAGGCCTTGACTATGTTTTTATGAAAATCTGGCATTATGCATTCCATCATTATGAAAGTGTCTATTGATATTGCATGTGATTATTCGACTAGTATAATATCCATATGAGTATGTAAATGGAATTATTTTATTTATTTTTTTCCATATTATGATGATGTTTATGTTGAAAAGTATTTTGTTTTAGTCTTATACATTACCATAAATGTTTATGATTATTTATGAAAGCTTCCTCTATATTGTTATCCTTACTGAGCATCTGAGCTCACCCCTTTCTATGTTTTATTTTTCCCAGGATGGGAAGAAGTATATTATGACTGACCTGCAGGGATAGTCTATGAGATCTTATTGTTTTCTATGGAAACAATGTTGTTGTAGTTTTCTATTTTATGATGTAATGCAAACCATATAAATGTATCTAGTACTTCAAAGGCTATTAAACTAATCATTCATTTGAGATTTGATCTTTTGTGATCATTCCAGTGATACGTAATAATGCATCGACTCTGGGTATCTAGGGTCGGGGCGTTACAGTTGGTATCAGAGTACGTTTAGTACAAGCCTTGGAATCTGGATTTAGATAAACTATGATTAGAGCACATTACCCTAAGATAGAATTTGAGGATTAGTATAGATGAACTTCCTAGAATTTTGGTATTATAGAGATTTTGTGGGTTTTCCAAGCAATAAATCCCTGTATGGATACGAGCAGGGAGAGGCGGCTCTGGCATAGATGTACCTAGGGGTAAAATCCAAAAAAACCGCTTTGATCTAGAGTCTAACGGGAACTGGTGCACAACAACGGGCATTGCAGCACTCTTGGTTACGAAACTCCAGGGGGATATACTTAGGATAATTCTCATTTTCTTTACAAACCATAATGAAGGGATTATGAGTATATACTTCCTCAAAGAGAACATTTTTTATGATTATGGATTATATCCATAAACTGTTCAATTTATGTTAAGTGTTTTACAAGTTTGGAATTATGTATTTCGATTCATAAACTAATTGAGTTTATGTCATTGTTTAGAAATGGAGCCTAGTGGAAGGAATGGAAACCATATCAATTCATGCACTCTATATAAGTATTCCCTCCTACTAAAGATTATTATAGTGAATCTAGTGATGCAATTGGTTTTGATCAGCTAATCACCATACTGGGACAACTCACTCAGGTTATGAATAATAACCTTACCGATATGGAGCACCCTGATCCGCAACGTGGAGGATCAATGTTAGATCGCTTCATAAGGCAACAAAAACCAACATTTAATGGGGGTACATATCCACTAGTAGCTGAGAAATGGATAAATTCATTAGAGAAAATATTCCACACCATGGGGAGTAGCGAAAGGGAAAAAGTTGTCATGGTAGTTTATCGCCTCACTGGAGATGTTGATAAATGGTGGTCATTGATTCAAAACGCAATGGAAGATGAGGAAGTATAAAATATGGAATGGAGGGAGTTTAAAGAGATTTTTTGAGAAAAATACTTTCCTTATGACCATTGAGAAGATATGGAAAAGCAATTTCTGAGTCTGAGGAAAAAGGAGGATGAGAATGTCACAAAGTATGATGATAACTTTACAAGGATAGCGAGGCATGTTGCAGATTATATACATAACCCAAGAAGTAATATTGATCGTATCTTTGATGGGTTAAAACCATTTCTCTGTCAAGAATTAGTCTCACAATCCTTTTCTTCATAGGAAGATATTGTCTCATATGATATCATGAAAGAAAAATAATTCTCAAAGTCTTACCACTTTAAAGAAAAGAAAGAGATGAATAGATCTGCTGAACACTCTTGAAATGGAAATATGGGGAAGAAAGGAAAAGTTGAATATCCATCCTATAGTAAATGTGGGAAGAAACACTTTGGTACTTGCCTGAAGGGAATGGTAGTTTGTTAAAAGTGTGGTGAAAAAGGCCACCAAGATAGTGATTGTAAGGGTAAGAAATAGTCTATCGATGTTGAACTCTATAATTGTAGATATAGGGGGAATTATGAGAATTAATTTCATAAGTGTCATGGGAACTTTACTCACAAAAGGCCAAGGGATCTAGGCCACGCTTATGCCATCACTAATGCTAAGGTTGATGCTCTGAAAGATGTTGTGGCGGGTCATTTAATGATTTCCTCAAGATTAGCAATTGCTTTATTTGATTCTGGATCATCGCATTGTTTCATATCTTCCCAGTTTTCTATGAAAATTAGATATTTACAATTTTATTTAACAAGGGAGTTTTTAGTAAAAACACCTATGGGAAGTAACATTGCAATAATGTTTTGTGAATCAGTACCCATTAGGGTATATAAATGTTCTTTATCTACTGATCTCATCGTCATACCCATGATTGAATTTAAAATAATACTTGGTATGGATTGGATTTCAGACCATGATGCAAATATTTATTGTAAGAAGAAGGAGGATACTATTTTTGATGACAATGATAAAGAACACCTTATCTTTAGAGCAGAATCATCACCACCTAATTCTTATCTTGATCCACCCTCAATAGATCAACTAAATTCAATTATTGGGGAGAAAGAGAATGAAATAACTGTGGGTGAGTAAAAAAATGTTCAAATAGAGGATGCACCTATTGTGAAAGAATATATTGATGTGTTTCCAGAGGATTTACATAGACAACCTCCAGAATGAGAAATTGAGTTTTCCATTGATTTAATTCCCAGATCAGGTCCCATATTGAATACCCCTTATATAATGGCCACAGTATAATTATTGGAACTAAAGAAACAACTAGAGGAATTGAGTAATAAGGGATTTATTCGCCCTAATGTTTCTCCATGGGGAGCCCCTTTCCTTTTTTTAAGAAGAATTATGGATCTATGAGGTTGTGCATTGACTACAGGGAGATCAATGCTATAATAATAAAGAACAAGTATCCCCTACCTTGCATTGATGATTTATTCTACCAAAATCATGGATCTCAAATAATTTTCAAAGATTGACCTTAAATCTAGATATCATCATTTGTGTGTGAAGAAGGAAGACATTCTAAAAACTGCATTTCAAACTAGGTACGGGCATTGCGAGTTTCCAGTAATCCCATTTGGATTGACTAATGCACCCTATGTCTTCATGGATCTAATGAATAGAGTTTTCAAAGAATATCTTGATGAATTTGTAGTGGTATTTATTGATGATATCTTGGTATACTCCAAATGGTACGAAGATCATGAAAATCACTTGCGCATTATCCTGAAGACTCTTAGAAGACATGAATTATATGGGAAGTTTAGAAAGTGTGAATTCTGGCTTCAGAAGGTTTCTTTTCTTGGTCATATTGTCTCCAAGGATGGAATCTTTGTTGATCCTTCAAAGATAAGTTCAATCCAATAATAGCCAGCATAGATGAGTATAACTAAGGTACACAATTTTATTGGTTTATCAGGTTATTATCGGCCTTTCGTCAAGAATTTTTCCTGATTGGCTAACCCATTAACCAAGATGACACGTAAAGGGGTTAAGCTATTTTGGAAATAAGATTGTGAAGAATGTTTTGAATAAATGAAGAGAAGATTATTCAATGTTCCTATATTGTATCTACCATCGGGGAATTATGGGTTTGTTATTTTTAGCGATGCATCAATTGAAGGACAAGGTTGTGTCCTTATACGGAATGATAAGTTTATTGCCTATGCATCATGACAACTAAAAATTCATGAACAAAACTATCCTACTCATGATCTTGAGTTAGCATCTGTAATCTTTGCTTTTATGATATGGAGACATTATCTCTATGGTGACAAATGTGAGAGATATATAAATCACAAGAGTATAAAGTATATTTTCTCACAGAAATAAATCAACAAGAGGCAAAGAAGATGGCTTGAACTACTCAAGGATTATGATTTCAAAATACACTACCACTCGGGGAAGGCAAATAAGTTGGAAGATTCTTTGAGCAGAAAAGATCATGGAGTTTTGAACAAGATAAGAGTTGAAAGGGATCATATTCTCATGGATCTAGTAAATATGGATATGGGAATAACCATGGAATGTGGATCAACAATACTTTTTCAAATGGTTGCCAAACCAACTTTATTAGAAAGTTTAAAAAGTTCTCAGACCAATGATGAAGAGTTTCAAAAGAATATTAAAGCTATGAATGATGGGAGACTGAGTGACTTTGAGTATGAAGATGGGATTTTAAAATTTGGGAAGAGACTTTGTGTTCCCGATATACCCGATCTAAAAAGAGAATTGTTGGACGATGCTCATAGATCCAATTTCTCTATACAGCCTGGGAGCACCAAAATGTATAGATATTTGAAGGAACATTTTTTGTGGGACAACATGAAGAGGGAGATTTCTGATTTTTTGTCAAAATGTATGGTTTTTCAACAATTGAAAGGTGGACAGAAAAATCCTGTAGGAGTCTTGCAACCTCTTCCCATACCTTAGTGGAAATGGGATAATATTATGATGGAATTTTTCATGGGACTACCAGACTCCAAGAAGGAGTGATGAAATATGGGTCATTGTTGATCATCATACCATGTCAACACATTTTATTCCTATAAGAAAAGATTTACCACTTGAAAAATTAGCAAGACTATATATTACTGAAGTTGTAAGACTTCATTGAGTACCACTATCGATTGTTTCTGATCGTGATCCCCGTTTTACATCAAGATTTAAGAAAAGTCTTTAGAAATCCCTGGATACTAAACTTCGTTTGAGCACTGCCTACCACCCCCAAACTGATGGACAATTAGAACGGACTATTCAAACATTAGAATACATGTTGAGATCATGCTCACTTGACTTTCACGGTATGTGGGATCAATATTTACCTCTGGTATAATTTTCTTATAACAATAGCTTCCATTTAGGTATTCAGATGGCACCATATGAAGAATTATATAGAAAGAGATGTCGCAAACCAACCTGTTGGGATGATGTTGGCGAAAGAAAACTTGTAGGCCCAGAACTTGTTGAGGAAACGACGGAAAATGTGAAGGTAATCCAATCCCAAATCAAGGAAGCTCAAAGTAGAGAGAAGAGCTATGCTGATAACGGAAGGAATGATTTGAAATTTCATGTTGGAGATCATTTTTTCTTGATGGTTTCTCCATGGAAGGGTATTATGAGTTTTGGTAAGAAGAGAAAATTAATTCCTAGTTACATCGGACCTTTCAAAATTCTAAAACTAATGGGGGGTGTAGCTTACCATTTGGCAATGTCGCTAAGTCTCTCCAAAGTACACGATGTATTCCATGTATCACTGTTGAAAAAATACATGTCAGACCCAATCCATGTACTCACCTATGAGGAATTAAAACTGGAATCCTAGAATTCTTATTGTGAAGAGCCTGTCAAGGTTCTTGATACAGGAGAAAAAGTTTTGTGAAACCGAACTACCCATCTGGTAATAGTTCTATGGAGAAACCATAAGATGGAAGAAGCAACATGGAAACCCGATGAACTTATGATGAAGAACCACCCGAGTCTTTTTATGTAGTAATAATCTAGAAATTTTGAGGACAAAATTATTTTAAGTATAGGAGAATGTAACACCTCAATCTTCCATGATACGCTTCTCATTGAATAATACAATAGCGTGTGTTGTACGCAACATCGAGTTCTAACACACCACAGCCAATCAAACTAGCCATTATGAATATTAACACCCACTTTTTAAAATTTTTTATATTTTATCTTTCAAAATGGACTTCATTTTTAGATTCGGAATATCGAAATTATCTTAGGGTGAATTTGTGGTATTTTTCTGACAACTTTCAATTTTTGATGAATAGTGAAAAACACTCAGTTATAGTTTAAAACCGAATTTTTATTTAAATAAATATTTATTTTATTTAAATTTAATTTATGTCAAAATAGATATATAATAAATATATAATTTTAGTTTAATTCATTGAAGTTATTTTATAATAATTTTTTATATATAAAAATTTTATTGAACTTTTTACCGTCTTTTACCCACCTCATAGGAGAATTTTCAGATTTATATAAAACATAATTTTACCGCTTCTATAAGTTGAATTTCAAAACCCCGAGAGACACGATTGATATCAGTAAGTAAAATGTTCTTCAATAAGATGGAAATAATCTTTGTTGAATAGTAACTTTTTACTTTCATTTACCACGTTTAATAGTAAATAGTGTAATTAAGGGTAAAAATGATATTATTATTACCCTAACACATGTCCTAATTCTATTGGATAAGTATAATTCGACCAAAAAGAACCTTATGAATAAAATATGATCCTATTTGGTATACTTGGATTACATTAGGTCATTTATTATTATTTAATTCAAAGAGTTAAAAGTGTTAGATTCAATGTTTAATAACTAAACCTTTTTTAATATAGGGTTATACATAAGATAAATTCAATTATAAATATTCATTTGAAATCTGAAAAGCTTTCCTACATAATGGTATTTTATTTATAATTTTTATACATTAAATAATAAAATTTATTTATAACACAATGATGATGCAGTGATTACCTAATTAATGAAATATTAAAATAATTGATATTATAAATATCCAAAAAAATGTAATTTGAGACTTTTTTTGAATTCCACTAATTTTATAGGTTAATATGACTTGTTAGAGATCGTTAGAGGAATTTCTCTTGATGTAATAATGTTTTTATAAATTTAGAAAAAACAAAATATCAAATAGTATCCAAAATGATATTAAAGAGTTTTTAAAATAAAAATTATATTATTAATTGATATTCTATCCCTAAAAATATAAGGTTCTGAAAAAAGACTTATATAATGATATTTGTATAATTAATTAACCACTTGGGGTTCTCTTGAATGTCTATAGTAAGTTTATTAACCATATAATATAAAAATACATAGAGACATGATAAATGTTGAACTATTTAACTAAGAGTTAAATCTAAAAGATAAAGTTAATATAGTGACCCAAACCTGTCTAAAACCTATTGGTTTAGTGGTTTAGACCCATCCCCACCTTATAATTTAAAAAATACGTTTTGGAGCCATTAGAAACCGAAAATTATTTTATTATAAAATACTATTTCTAGCTTTTCCTAAGGTGCCCCTCACCCCTCTTATAAAAGGACACTCCACCTTCTCTCTAATTCACTCCTTCAAGGACATCTGGCTCAGCCAACCCCTTCCCAAATACTCTTTCAAATGTACTCCCTTCATTCTAGAGGCATTACTTTAGTCATAAAGGAAGCCTAAGGATCCATTTTGATCAAATCAAAAGGTAGAACCCGAAGAAGAGGAAAATAGTTCATCGCCTCTTTCAAGTTCCTTTCGTCTTCCACTTCCACTTTCATTGTTGTTCCCATTATAAAATAATAACTCAGGAATATTATATATACTTTTGTTTATTATAAATATTGTACATCCATATTCATTATTCTATCCATCCTTTGAATGACATGTCACCATACGTGCGTACGTAGGACTTACCGTCTCCACGTCATGGTGTAATTGTTATTCAATACATTATTATTTGGATGGGTATAATAATGTTGTGTAATGGATGTAAATAATAAATATAACATGATAATAATTCTTTATATATGATATAACATCCAATTATATATTATTTTAATATCAAAAGAATGAAATTGTTGCTCGTGCGTACGTCCGGATTACCGTCTCCACGAAGTTGATGGGATTCATTCCCCAACATATCCACTCAAGACTAATTTCCATTAGTTGATTAAAAATAATGTTTAAAGACTTAATATCATTATGAATATGAATAATATACATCCTATACATAACAAACATTACTTACGTAACAAATCATATATTGGAAAATGACTTAGTTAACACTCAAAACGACGATAAAACTAAGATATTATTAACAAAGCAATGTTAAAAGATCATATATGATATCATATTAATTTTTATGATTCTTGTATAATTTAATAACAGTTTTTTCACCATTATATAGGAGGTTATCCTACCCTCAACCAAGGAAAAGAACAAGGTAAGGGTTAATTTCACAATCTCTTCATTATCTGAGGTTATTTATATGTAATTATCTACTAGAACCTCTTTATCATCCACATCCATGATTCTAAAAAATGTATTTCAAAACATTTTTACTATATACTATAAAATTATTTAAATTCATTTATACCCTTATTTGACCTTATATGTTTTGAAAGGAATCTTTCCGTCATTTTCCAAATAAGGTACTTATTGACCTTTTTGATAAACCTAAGGTAATAATGTTTTTTAACTTATACTGCAGGTGTGGCTATTTTCTGCCGTTATAACATCGTCAAAGCTTCCATTACAAGATTATAAGAATATTTTCAAATATAAGTTTTTTCTTTTATAATTTCATGACTTTTAAATGATTTCAAAATAAAAAGAAATATTTCTCTAAAAAGGTTTTGATTTCATCTATGTCAACATCCTTTGATGGATTTTAAGCTTATTTGAAGTTGATTTATTATGATACAAAAATTCCATATTGTATTGAAGGTTTTGTGATATTTTTGACTATGGATGTGTTATTTTTACACCATACATGGTTTATGGATAAATTATTGACATTTCGTATGCTAGTTTTAATACGAATGTTTATGTTATTTTTAAACGTTTTTATATGAGGAAAGCATTGGACTTAATAAGTGACAGTTGGAGCCCTCTATAGCTCCTCGATGAATCGATAGGTATCATGAGACAATCTAGTGTCTTGGCACAATTCCTTGATAAAATCTTATTTTTAGTCTTGGGACAAGGCCCTGACAATGTGGTTATAATTTTTTGTCATTATGCATTCCATCATTATGAAAGTGGCTATTGATATTCCATGTGATTATTAGACTAGTATAATATCCATGTGAGTAAGTAAATGAAATTATATTGATTTATATTTTTCATATTATGATGAATTTTATGTTGAAAATTCTTTTGTTTTAGTTTTATACATTTCCTTAAATGTTATGCTTATTTATGAAGGCTTCCGCTATATTGTTATCCTTACTGAGCATTTGACCTCACCCCTTTCTATGTTTTATTTTTCCCAAGATGGGAAGAAGTATATTATGACTTACCTACGTGGATATTCTATGGGATCTCAGTGTTTTCTATGGATACAATGTTGTTGTAGTTTTACATTTTATGATTCAGTGTAAACCTTATGAATGTATCTAGTACTTCCAAGGCTACTAAACTAATCGGTCTTTCATGACTTGATCTTTTGTGATCATCCCAATGATATGTAATAATGCACCAACTCTGGGTAACTAGGGTCGGAGCATTACATTATCTATGAATCCAAATGATAGGTTTTGGTGGACATCAAATGATTTTTATGTCAGGGTGATTCACTTTTTATAAAGTAATATGCCATTAAAAAATTTATCAACGATTGTTTTTCTATACTATCACTCTGGCCATGACAAAAATTGAATCCTCAGTTATCCAAAATTAATTACTGGAAATAATTACCACCCCATGGTAAATATCTTTCCACATTTGAATAAGAAATATATACAATACAATTTGGGTGAAATTTCTCCAAAAATAGAATTAATGTTACAAAATCATAGACTTTCTCTCTCTTAGAGGAAACTAGGAAAATATGATTATGATCTTTTTACCACGGTTTACCTCCATACAAAATATGTGGATCTTGTTCGAGTTGGACCCCTAAGAATAACTTATTTTAGAAATCCCTGAATGTTTTGGGTCATTCTTTGCCATTAATAGTTTTTTAACGTTGGATGGATGATAATATTTTCTACAACAAAATACCCTTTATTACGAGGCTTCAATGTTGAAACTATGAAGATTGAGCTTTCTTCACACTTACATTGTTGCAATTTTTTCTTATTCCTCTTTACATTATTACATTTTAGTAAGAATGAAATTTTGTATAAAATTATTTATCTATTCATAACTATATAGTTTATTTAGTATGTATCCCCTGGTTTAATAAACTCTTTTTGTACTTTTTTCAACTGATACCAACTGATTTCTTACTTATCTGATTCTATCCTCCTATTTTTATAATACCAAATGATAGGAAGACTCTGTCAGGTATTACTCTTTACATTGTAACATAATCTAATTCTATGACATAAGATATCTCTTAAGCTCTTCATTCGGAACCACAATTCATTAGAAATTCACACACACAAAACATATTCAATTTATTCTTTAAGATCCTTCTCCCTTTTATACAAGTAATGTTTCTCCAAAAACTCTGCGATAAATGAGAACTTCAAATAAAAATTTATATCCTGGATTATGAATATCCTACTCAAATCATAGTACTTTTTACCACATGAAAACATAAAAACAAATAAGTGTCAACACTCTTCACAGAATATTTCTTTAATACATGGCATGAATTTTTTTCAATCTTTTTTAAAATACTGAATAGAATCAGGATTATTCCATCATGATTTTTGGAGTGTTAAATGAACCGACCAAAAACACGTAAACATTTCAACGTCATAGATATATTTGGGTAAATTCATTCAAAATTTTTTTAGAGCCCTTAGATCAATTCCTTGAAACACAATATTCATCTATTTGACACTATCTTGAAACCTATTTATTTTGGATTCATTTTGATTCCTCTATTATAAAAAAAAATTAGAATTATTTGTATGAAAGATTTTCTAAAAAACATATGTCTGATAAGAGTCTTCTAACTCCCTTTAAAATTATCTATCTAATGATATTCACACATATCACCAAAACATTTTCCAATGAAGTAACTCAGAAAAAATCTATAACTTCACCACTTCATATATATAACTTTATATAAGTATTTATGATATAAATCATATATCTCTTAGTCTAAAAAAACATCAACCACATTTATCTTTGTTTAGGAAGCTTATTTTCACTGTGTTCCATCAAAAAAATTCCTTATACAAACATTATTTCTGTTTATGGATTCTTTATAAATATTATTATGTTTGGTACATTTATGATCAGCACATCATTTCATGAATTTACATTATCTAATGCATCTATCCTAAATATCTATGACTAAAATTTAATAATAATTTCATGCCACACTCTATTTAATTGCTTTAGTCCATTAATATCAATCTGTTAGAAATGATCCATTCACCTTTTAAGGGAATGTTCAACATTTTTAAGTGATTTATATTTGAAAATAAAATGAATTTTTTATCGTAAACCTTATTTACTCTTAACAAAATTATTCTTAACATAACAAAAAATCGTAGTCTTAATAATAGGATAGAGGTTTATCATTATCAAATAAAAACAATTCACTATTATCAGGGACAAAGAAAACCATTTCCATGTTCTTCTAAAATCTCTATAATTTTCATGTTTGGTAAAGGTATCTCTAGAATAACAACTTTAATGGGATAATGAGGCATTTATTCATGTTACAATGCCTTTATATCTTGATCATCAACTTCAACAAAGTCAAAAATTATCCCACCATATTTTTTAGTGATTTTATCCCTCTTGAGTAATAAGAAATTTATTTACACTATTATATTTTTATCTAATATTTCATATAGATAGTATTCCCTTGTTTCCTTGGGTTACTGTATAAAGATACACAACATGCCTTGAGTTGATTTTTTGTTTCAATATATTTCTTTAAAAACACCCTACAACCTCATATAAATTCTATCATGGTAAAAATACCTTATTTTATTCCCATACATGAATAAAAACCTATATATCTATATAAACACATAGATATAATGATTTTTATATCACTAGGAACACAATAATAGTTCTTTTAGAATAAAATAAAACGTTTTCTAAATGTAATGTGGAAGTCATTTATATCCATTGCAACCAATCATGCTCTATTGGCAGCTTGGTGATCCTCCTCACCTATTGAAAACTTTATAAATATTATTGGTTCTTGTATTTGGATATAAATGTGAACAATAAAACCTATATATAGTACACAAATATTAGAAACATAGGTGTCACATTTGATAAAATTAATGCACATTAATATTATCCATTCTTATTCACTAAGGTGTATTTCTTATTCCTATAAAACTTTTTACTACATTAAAAAAATTATGAATCTTGATCCTTATCCATCTACATAATCCATATTTTTTTTGTTGATGAAAAGAATATTAGACTTGGAATTAATCATAGTTCCCATTTCATTTCCCTTACTCATATTCACCATAATTATTTTTGGCTTTTCAAGCCTCGTATCCTTATCTTCTTAATGAATTAGAGTATGTTTTTCTAAAAGAAACTTATCTATATTTTTTATATTATTATTCACAAAAAAACTAGATAATATCTATGGTGGTGAAAAATAAGGAGGTATATATGAAACTAAATGAGTATCTAAAAACTAGGTTGCATAAATTATCAATATATCTAATCATATTGGCTATATGAGGTTCGGATGTTGCACTTTTTCCAAGGTTTTACATGAAATGTTACTTGGATAGCTCATACATCTATTTTCCAGCATTATCAAGATAATGATTATGGAGATGATACAATATGTTATATTTATTCATGTCCTCATAAATCTTCTAGAGCTCAAAGTACATATACAATAACATGAGGCCCTGTGTAATTACCCAAGATTTTAAATAATATTTTATTCCTAAAATTATGTGTTATTTTATTTTATACTCAACAAAACTATATACTTTAATTAATGAAGTGAGTATAATTAAATGAGGCCATTGTATTTTGACTTTTATATGACCATTGGTCAATATGACCATTGGAAACAAAATTCTTAACATTATGATTATTTTTAAAAAATACAAGTGATCATGATTAATATAGAAAGAGGAGTCGATGGCCTCATCTTGTAGACTTGGGCCATACGAAGTCCATCTGTCAGATCTTGGGAAGGTGTTTGCATCACTAGGCATTGCTCTGGACCATGCCCAAGACGAACTCCAACATGTGAAGCTTGAACGGAATCGAATACAGGAGAAGTTCAAGCAGATATAAATCCCCACTCATGCAATGTTGTCTGAGCCGCCCCAAGATTTTATCACCATAGCACATCTTCCACTTATGTCATATGCAGGTGTTATAAGGGGCTATGTAATGTGACCTTAGTTACGTTGTGTAATCCTTATGTATAAATAAAACTATTATTTCTTATTATATTAATATTTTGAATTTAAAATGTCCAGATAAATGTAGGATGAATTTATAGAATTTCTATATTATTGATGAATTTTGGAAAAAGGGTATTTTAAAGTGTTTTTTTATACATTAAATAATTAATAATGAAAAATAATTTTCAAAAAATGGTCTTCTACAGTTGTGACTAGTAAGAAATTTAGAGTCCAATAAGATCAACATTATTTATAGCGAATAGTAGAGTATGAATAGTAATATACCCTTGTGAATAGTATTGAATAGTAAATCGACCAAAAAAATAGAAACATCACCCATGAATGTATAAATACAATTTAGATGTCTTAAAAGTGAAAAAACGATCATAGTATAAGTTTTGGTATTTTTGTATGTCATAAATATTTATTTACCATTTTATAATTAATTTAATAATTTTCAATAGAAATTTATTTTCATAAAATTTATTTATAAATTGTTACTTCACTGTCTTATGGGTAAACAATAATTTTAAGGGACCTTGATTACTTTTTTATGGTGTTACAAAAGAAGTTACAGTTTCAGAGTTGTTTTTTGGAATAAATAATAATATTATTTAAAAATTATGTTAAAAATATTTAGAAAGTTAAATTCATAAAATGGAGTTCATTTTTGAATTCGGAGCATCAATATTAGGTTTGGGTGAATTTATGAGTTTTTTATAAATTGTGTTGTTATTCGGTGAATAGTAAAAATACAGTTTTGAGTTTTGGTGTGATTGATGACATCATTAAGGATTTAATAATGATGTAAAATTTCTGGTCGACTTGTGAATAGTAATATATATTATGAGGTGTCCCAAGTGGCCAATACCTTGGGAAATTACCATGGGAAAGCCCATGGTTTTTCAAATACCACAGATGAGGTGTTCCTTGGAAATTAATTAAATATTCCCCCACTTTTTCGATAAATACCAAGTCATTACCACATTACGTTCATTCAAAAATCCTTTTCAATGAAGCTCTGGTATTTTAACCTCCCAAGGATTCCTCCCAAGGTTTTCTCAGGCCCCCCAAGATCCCAACCTTTGAGCTTTTGATGTCACACTTCAAGGTAAGGGAAACTTTCACCCTCATCTATTAAGTCATGACATCCTTTATGTTATGTATTATAGTTTCCTCTTTATTATGTGGGGGTATGTTCTTCTATATAATTATATTTGTAAATTTATTTCCAAATGATGAGAGACAATTTCCAATCTCATCAACTGATTTTTTGGATTTTGAAGTTACGCCGTTAGGCTGCCGAAATTTTGTAAAAGAAATCGCATCTTCTCTTATCTTTCAAGTTCCGTTTACATGTGGTATGCCATTAAAATATCCATAAAATGTTCTTATTTATTTTTTATTATATACTTATATTATATTATGATTTATTTAGGAGTGATTTATCATTTTCCCCTCTCATTTTTTTTCAAAAAAAAACATGTCATATAGCCGTTATGCTGTAGAATTTTCATCTCAAAATCTAACTCTTTTTTCTCTCAAGAAATTCTCCTGTTTTATTTATACGAATACCCAAATTTATTTTCATTTACATGGGTATTCATCAAGAAATAAAATCAATCTATTTCATTCTGTAATTGACATAAATATAACCCTCCCTCCCTTTCCATGGGTTATAAATGACATAATGATCTTATTTTTAAGAACTTTTAAAAACAAATTTTTTTGAATTGAAAGCCATTTATTTTACTCTATTTGGGTTATTTATGAAATGTATGATTATGATATATGTGTCTCACATGAAAAAAATACATTATAATGTGTTCCCTGATAGTGTTCCAATACATTGGGTAAAGAATTTAATCTCTAGAGATGACAAGTTTTACGATACCATGGTGACTAACCTTGGTAATTTCTTATAACACATTGGGGATAAACCTTGGTGATATTTTCATGAATGTCGAAATTAAATGTTTTAGCCAAATAATCATGTTATGGTTCATGTTCTTTTTATTATGATATTCCTCTACTTCCATTTCTTTTGTCCTTATGTTTTAATTAATTTCTTATTGATATCACAAGTAAACTGATTCCCTTAAATTCTTTATTAGGCCTTCTGCTCACCCATTCCTTTGACGTATGTCTCTAGGTTTTGAGATGTAGTATATTTACATAGGATGATAATTTCAAAAGTATTTTCAAGTTGATTTAAAAGAATATTTTAAGTTTTCATGCCTTTTTTCTTGATTTCCAAGACACTAGAGTTTAAAGGTCCTCTGTTTGTAGAATGTAATGAAAAGTTACGTATTAAAAAGGAGGGATTCCATAGTTGGTATAAAAGGATAGTTTAGTTATTTATGAAAATTAGGCTGTGAAAACTTTAGGAAGAACCCTATATAAAAGGTTAAATATTGGAAAACTTCCTGGTATTTTCTTGAAATATTAAGTAAGTGGTTTCTAAAACATATAAATCACTGTCTGGATACAAACATGTGGATGTGTCTCTTTCACAGATGTAACTAAGTGTGAAAATGATGACAAGGAGTTTTGGAAACAACCCAGGGTATCCTGGTACATGACAATGTGCCTTGCTGCACTCTTATTTTGACACTCATTGGGGATATGTTTAGTTAATCACAAGCTTTTTATGAATCATTGTGATAGATTTATAGAGAAATGTAATTGTTTAAGAATAACATTTTAATACATAAAATCTTTTATAGTTTAAAGATTCATAAATGAAATAACCTTATAACAACAGTTTTATTCTCTTATAAAATGATGGGCAATGGGAGGAACCATGAAAATGGTGACCACAATAGACCATGCGCTGATGACCCTCCGATGGAAGCTGAAATGGAAAATTTCATTAGAATGATGAACCAACTGGATCAAGTTATGGGAAATAACATTAATCAAACTAAGAGACTAATCTCACCATGAAGGGAACAATATACTGTTGAGTCCTTCAAGAATCAATGACCACCAACCATCAGTGGATCTACTGACCCATTGATTTCTGAATAGTGGATCTGCTCTATAGAAAAGATCTTTTTGATGCTTTGCTGTTCAGAGCAGAAGAAGGTCACCCTGGCTATTTACTGCTTTGAGGGAGAAGTTGATCAGTGGTGGGGACTAATTTAAAACACGAATCCAAGAGTAGAGGTTGAAGATATGGAGTGGGAAGAGTTCATAAGGATCTTCTTCAGTAATTATCTGCCTCATTCCATGAGAACAAGAATGGAGAAGGAGTTTCTCAGGATGAAGCAGAATGAGAATGAATTTTTGGGAAGCTACGAGAAGAACATCACATGGATTTCACATTTCATCTCTAGCTATGACATGGATCCAAATGGTAAGGTTGATAGATTCTTCGGTGGACTGTGACCTCATCTGTTGAAGAATCTATCTAACCGAGACTGTGATAGCTATGAGGAGATCGTATGGAGTATGATGAAAGTAGAACTTGAGTTTGGTGAGATGCAATGGTCTCATAAATCCAATGATAATAAAAGATCAATGGATCCAATATTTGAGCATACTTTTGATTAGGGAAGAGGAGGAAAAGAATTGAAACGTCCCATGTGTAATAAATGAAGGAAGAAGCATTCAAGGAACTTCCTGATCAGGAGAGGGAAGTGATACAATTGTGGAAATGATGGCCATATCACACGAAACTGTCATAGTGAGGTGAAGCCTCAAATCCCAAACACTAAAGACAAGGGGAATATGGTGTAAGACTTACCTGAAGTTCAGTGAAATATGTATTGACAACTTCGACACTTTTCCAATCATTGTCCAAATCTAAGGTAATTAGGGGGGAAACAACATCAGCCACAACATCTTCCAAGGGAATAAGGTTATACATTTGCAATCACTACATCAGAATTTGAAGTGCCAAATGATGTGGTGACAAGTACTCTTTTTGTTCTCTCAAATATAGAGAGTACTTTTTTTATTCTGGTTCCACACATTCCTTTATTCTCTCCAAGTTTGAAATGAATATAGAATCAACCCCTGATTTTCCAAATGTAGATTTATCAGTCTCGACTCTTGGAGGGATTATGAATGCATCGTTAATGTTTAGAACTCTAGTATTTACATTAGTGAGCATAATATTATCACATATCCAGTAGTCATTCCCATGATGGAATTCATCATTATAATAGGAATGGACAAGTTCTCAATGTATAATGCTAAGATAAAATGTATAAGCAAGGAAATATCAGTAGTCTAGAATGGAAAACCTACAGTTATCTTCCAACAAGAGATATCTCAACATGATCTTTGTCTAGAAGAACCTATTATATCTATCTTTATAGAGTTGATCAGTGAATTAGAATAAGGGAATGATTGTTTATGGATAGAAAATGTCCCCATTATCCAACAATACGTTGACATATTTCCTAAGGAGTTACCCAGACCATCCCCAAAAATAGAGGAAGAGTTTTCATTGAACTCATACCTTTATGTCAGCCAATATCAAAGACCCTGTATAAGATGGAATATGTGGAGCTGGAGGAATTAAAGAAGAAACTCCAAGAACTTTTGGAGAAGGGTTTTATCAGTCCAAGTGTGTCTCCATGGGGAGCACATGTTCTCTTTATGAAAAAGAAGGATGGATCAATGCAGCTATGCATTGATTATAGAGAACTGAATGGGATCATAGTGAAGAACAAATACCATCTCCCAAGAGTTGAAGACTTATTTTACCAACTTCATGGGGCTCAATTGTTCTATAAGATTGATCTTAAATCTGTTTATCATCAATTGAGGGTGAAGAAAGAAGATATTCCAAAATCCACCTTCTAATCAAGATATGGGCATTATGAGTTTGTTGTTATGCCATTCAGACTAACTAATGTACATACTATTTTTATGGATTTTATTAATAGAGTCATTAAGGACTACCTTAGTAACATTGTGGTAGGTTTTATAGATGATATTCTGATATATTCAAAAAGTCTCGAGGAGAGTGAGGATTATCTAAGGGTTATATTTGAAAACCCTGCAGAAGGAGAGGCTTTTAGAATGATTAGAAAATTTGAATTTTGGTTACAAAAATTTTCTTTCTTGGGAAACATTGTTACCAATGAAGGAATCATAGTTGACCATACAAAGACTTAAGTTGTAGTGGAGTGTCATAAGACTACCATAATAACTAAGATTCATAGTTTCCCTGGATTAGTGGGATATTGTAGGGGGTTTGTGAAAAACCTTACAATACTATCTAATACATTGACCAAGTTAACTCAAAAAGGGGTCTTGTTCATCTAGAAAAAGGAGTACGAGGAAATTTTTTAAGAGCTGAAGAAAATATTGGTTACTGCATCCATGTTAACCCTTCCCTCATGTGGAGTTGTATTCATTATTTATAGCGATGCATCTATAAAAGGTATTGGGTGTGTCCTCATACAAAATGGAAAAGTCACTGCTTATGCATCTCGACAATTGAAGAATCATGAGCAGAACTATCCTACGGATGATCAGGAGATGGTTGTGGTCATTTTTGATCTGAGGATATGGAGGAAAAATCATTATGGGGATTAGTGTAATATATACAAAGACCATCAATGTTTGAAGTATATTTTCACCCAAAAGGAAATTAACATGAGACAAAGAAGATTGTTGGAACTTCTTAAAGACAATGATTGTTAAATTATTTATCATATTGGAAGAGAAAATAAATTCGTTGATGCATTAAGTAGGAAAGACCCAGTTTTTCATTCAATGATGAGGATTCAAAGAGAAAATTTGATCAATGTCCTAATAAATCTAGACACGGGAATTATAAGGGAAGGTACATAATCAACTCTAACCCAAATGATTTCTTAACCGTCATTAGTAGAGAAGATCAAGAAAGCTCAGAAAGAATAATTTTTGTAATAGAAGATGATTGAGGCTCTCAAGGATGGGATGTATCCTAAGTTCAATATTGATCATGAAGGTGTATTGAATATTTTTACAAGACTATGTGATCCATCTATTCCAAAAATAAAGAAGGAGCTGATGGATAAACCTCATATCTCTACTTTCTTTATACATCCAGGAAGCTTGATAATGTATAGACACCTTTGTGATTATTATTGGTGGGATAATATGAAAATTGAGATTGTTGACTACACTTGAAGGTTCCTAGTATATCAGTAAGTGAAGGCAGAATGACAACTTCCTAAAGGGGTATTGCAACCACCACCCATACCTGCATGGAAGTGGGACAATATCACTATGGAGTTTGTCACTGGTCTCCCAAGAACTTCCAAAGGAAATAATTCAATATGGGTTATTGTGGACTATCTCAGTTAGACTACCCATTTTATCTCCATTCGGGAATATTTCTCTCTTGACCTACTAGCCATGATTTACTTAAAGGAATTTGTAATTCTATAAAGAGATCCATTTTCTATCGTATCTGATCGTGATCCAAAGTTAACATCAAAATTCTGGAGAAGTCTTGAACATTCTCTGAGCAATCAATTGAATTTTAGTATAACCTATCACCCCAAAATTATGGTTATTATGAAAGGTCTATTCAAACACTTGAGGATATTTTCAAAACATGCTCTATGGAATTTAACGGTGGATGGGATCAACATCTTTCTTTAGTTGAGTTCTCTTACAACAACATCTTCCACTCATGAATTCAAATGGAACCATATATAGATATCTATGGTAAGAGATGAGTAAATCCTACTAGTTGGGATGAAACTAGTTAGAGAAAGCTTCTTGGGCCTGATCTTGTGGAAGAGTTGGCAGAAAAAGTCTATACCATCCAGCAGCACATTAAAGCTACTCAGAGTCGACAAAAGAGCTATGCCAACAACCATTGAAGGGACTTGGAGTTTGATTTTGGTGAGAAGTTATTTCTTTGAATTTCACCTTGGAAGAGAGTCATGATGTTTGGGAAGAAATGGAATCTCATCCCAACGTACATTGGCCCCTATGAAATCCTTGATCGCATAGGAGTAGTGGCCTATCGGCTTGCACTCCCATCAAATCAAGCAAAAGTTCATGATGTTTTCCATGTATCCCTCTTGAGGAATTACATACCAAACCCTTCACATGCACTTAATCCAGAGGTGGTACAACTGGAACATGACCTATCTTATGAGGAGCATCCGGTGGAGATCTTGGATCATAGAGACAAGGTTCTACGCAACAAGACTGCCCACCTTGTTAAGGTGTTGTTGAGGAACCACAAATGTGAAGAAGCCACATGGGAACCAGAGAATTCAATGAGGTAGAAGTACCTAAACCATTTCTCTTCTTAGGGTACGAGTTAAAATTTTGGGGAAAAAATTTCTTTAATGTGGGAAGAATGTAACAACCTGAACTTTTTAATAATATTTATTTCCTAAATTTGTGTGTTATTTTATTTTACACTAAAAAACTGCATCCTTTAATTAATTAAGTGGGTATAATTAAATAAGACCATTGGGTTTTTACTGTTATTTGATCATTCGTCAATATGACTATTAGAAACTAAATTTTTAACGTTATGATTACTGTTTATAAATACATGTGATTATGATTAATACAGAAAGAGGAGTTGATGGCCTCATCCAGTAGATTTAGGCCATATAAAGCCCATCTGTTAGATCTTGGGAAGGAGGTTTCATCACTGGGATTTTCTTTGGACCAATCCCAAGCTGAACTCAAACAAGTGAATCTTGAACAGAATCACCTACAGGAGAAGTTTAAGATGATAGAAATCACCACCTGAGAAATGTTTTCAGAGCCACCCCATGATTCTATCACCATAGCACATCTTACTCTTTGTTCTTATACAGGTGTTCTGAGGGGCTATGTAACGATACCTTAGTTACGTTGTGTAATCCTTTTGTATAAATAATTTTTTTTTCTTATTATGTTAAATTTTGGAATTTCAATTGTTTGAATAAATGTAGAATGAATTTATCGATGTTTTGTATTATTGATGAATTTTTGAAAAGGGTATTGTAATGTATTTTTTGTTTAGATTAGATAATTAATAATGTAAAATGATTTTCAAAAAATGGTCTTCTATAGTTGTGACCAGTAAGAAATTTAGAGTCTAATAAGATAAAATATATTTTAAGTGAATATTAAAGTATAAATAGTAATATACCCTTATGAATAGTAATGAATTCGTCCAAAAAAATAGATACTTCACCCATGAATTTTTAAACCCAATTTAGACATCTTAAAAATGAAAAAATAATCATAGTATATGTTTTGGTATTTTTTTATGTTATAAATATATTATTTACAATTTTATAATTAATTTAATAATTTAAAATGGAAATGTATTTTCATAAAATTTAATCAAAAATTTTTATTTTATTTTCTTATGGTTACACGATATGTTTATGGGACCTTGATTACTTTTTCATGGTGTTACATAACTTGTTACAGTTTCAGAGTTGTTTTTTAATAAAAAATGATTTTATTTAAAAATTAAATTAAAAATATTTAGTAAATAGTTTCCAAAAAATGGATTTCATTTTTACATTTAGTGATTCAATATTAGGTTAGGTTGTATTTATGATATTTTTATAAATTTTTTAGTGAATAGTAAAAATATAGTTTTGAGTTTCGGTGTGATTAATGAAAACATTAAGGATGTAATAATGATGTAATAATTTTGGTATACTTGTGAATAGTAAGATATGTTATGAGGTGTCCCATGTGGCCAATACCATGGGAAAATACCATGGTAAAGCTCATGGTTTTTTCAATACCACTGATGAGGTGTCCTCACGAAATTAATTAAATATTCCCTCACTTTTTCAATAAATACCAAGTCATTCCCTCATTACATTCATTAAAAAATAATCTTAAATGAATATCTGGAATTTTTTTCTCCCAAGGAGTCCTTAAAAGGTTCCCTCAACCCCCCCCCCCCCAAGGTCCCAAACTTTGAGCTTTCGAAGGTGCTCTTCAAGGTAAGCGAACCTTTCACCCACCCCTTTTAAGTCATGACCTCCTTTATGTTATGTCTAATAGTTTCCACTTTATTATGTGGGGGTATTCTTCTTTATCATTATTGTTGTCCATTTTATGTCCAAATGATGAGATACCCTTTTCGCTCTCATCAACTGATTTTCTGGATATTTAAGTGATGCTGTTAGGCTACCGAATGTTTGTAAAAGAAATCACATCTTCTCTTTTCTTTCAAGTTTCCTACCATGTGGTATGTCCTTGATATATCCATAACATGTTATTATTTATATTTTATTCTATCCCTATACTGTATTATAACTTATTTCGGAGAGGTTGATCATTTTCCCCTCTCTTTTAATGTTTTCTAAAAAAACTTGTTATGTAGTTGTTATGATGAAAAAATTTCCTCTCAAAATCTCTCTTTTTTTATAAAGAAATTATCTTGTTTTATTTATGTGAATAACCAAATATATTTTTATTTCTAGGGTTATTAATCGAGACATAAAATTGATCTATTTTATTCTGGAATTGACATGCATATAACCCTCACTCCCTTTCTATGGGTTATAAATGACATAATGATCTCATTTTTAGGATCTTTTAAAACGTCACAATTTTGAAGTAAAACCCATTTGTTTTACTCTCTATGGGTTATTTATGAAATATATTATTATGATATATGTGTATAACATGAAAATAAATACATATTAAGGGTATACCTTAAGAGTGGTCCAATGCATTGGGTAAAGAATTTAATCTCTAGAGATGAAAAGTTTTATGATACCATGGTGAATTACCATTGTGATTTATTATCACACCTTGGGGATATAACTTGATGAAATGTTCATTAATGTCTAAATTGAATTTTGTAGCCACATATTCAATTTATGATTCAATTTCCTTTAATTATTATATTTCACTACTACCATTTGCTCGTGTCTTTATGTTTTCATCAAGTTCTTATTGATTTCACAAGTAAACTGATTCCCTTACTTTAATTACTGGGCCTTATACTCCCCCTTTCCTTTGATGTATGTCTTCAGGTTATGAGATACAATAGTTGTACATAGAATGAACTATTCATGATGATTTTCAAGGGGATTTAAAAATGTGTTTTATGTTTTCATGTATTTTGTTCCTTATTTCCAAGACACCAGACTTTAAAGGTCCTTTGTTTGTAAAATGTAATGAAGCATTTTGTATTAAAAAGGTGGGATGTCATACCTTGTATATCCAATGCCTCACCTACATGTTTATAGACGAAATATTGTTCCTCCCCACAAACCTCCTTATTAAGATCTTTCTTTGGAATAAGAGACTCTAACACTTATAATTTTCACACTTATTGTAGTATAATATACAAGAACGTGTTACAATCTAATAATTTCATATTATTTAGGATGTAATAATTATCCAAAATTTATTACAAGGATAATATATAGGTCTATCTAATATTTATTTTTACAAAAAGAAATAAAAGAATATTTTAGTAATCTATCTTGAATACTATAATATGGTGTAATAAATTTGATTTATTAGTGTCCCACTATTTTATCAAATATATATATGGCACTATCTATTATATTTTCAATGTTCTACTTCATGGATATTCAAGGGGAAAGGAACTATATTTCCCCAAATGGAGACTAAAAAAATAAGAAATATTGGAATGAGGAATTTTTAAAAGTATTAACTCTTGCTTCATTAATCCGTTGAGTGGACTCACCATTTCAGAAATCCTCAACTTAGATATCCTCAACACTTAACATGTAGTTGAACCAAGTATTTTAGAGTTAATCAATCATTGATTCTTATTAGTTCACACCAACCCATTTTTTTAAACTCCCGTATAAATGAAATCACTTAGATTGAAGCTAAACAAGTACTTTAAAAGGTGGTTTCATTTTAACTCAAGTAATGGAAATATTTTATAAATTAATATTTTATTTGAGTTATTTTAATGTTATGTGAAAATATTATTAATTTTATACTTTTGCATAAATTTTTTTCTTAAGCTTATTTTATATAATTAATTAACTATGTCTTGATAAAATATGTTATTCATATTCCATTTATTTTATTCTATCTTGCATGATTTTTAATTGATTACATTATGTAGTCATGTTTAAAATTCAATAAAAATTCATATCAAAAATGAATTTTTAACCATGACCTAGGAATAATTAAAATAAATAAATTGGTCATGATCATGAGCTTTTCTACTGGTTAGTTTTTCAACTGGACGATAAACTATCCCCCCATTTAAGGGGGATAACTCTTATATATGATCTTGGTTTGAGTTTCTTCATTCCACTTGTTAACCTATGTATCTCTTTGGATATTTTGACCTTGGATCTTATATTGATGTTCCTACCTTCACAAGGGATTTTATTCCATTATATATACTTCCCCACACATTGGTGGGGGTAACTAGGGCTTTGGGGTTATATAAAAGAAATAATGGGCATGTGGTCCTCAATTTAATAATGTGTAGGGGATTCATCGATAATCATCGTAATTTATTAATAAATTTCATAGAATACATATAATAAAAGTTAAATTAAAATAAAATCAACATATATTTATATTTTTCAAGCTCATAATCTTTCCCACATGAAAAAACTACAAATTTAAAACTATCTAGAATTCATTTCAATTTTTTCTTTATTTTGATAAAATTCTTGACTTAATTAAATAATTCATTATTTTATCTTAATTTTCCATCCAATAAATCATTTAGAATCTTATCCAATATAATTTTAAAAAAATTAAATAATTAAATTTAATTTAATATTATTTAATTCATGGTTTGTACTCATAGGCCACAAGACGTACACCCATCTGGTCAGTCTCAAATCATGTCTCGAATTTAACATGTCATGTATTAGTGTAAATATGGTGTGTATCATTCATCTAAGAATGGAATTTATAGTTACTCACATGTATTGGGATCTATTCTTTGTATATTCCATTTCATATATTATATATTTACTTGAAATGATGTGCACATGATGTGTGAGTACATTACATGGTGTGTTGTTCAATGGGTCGAGTTCTGTAGTCCTTAAGGAATATATGATTACATTAATTGACATTAATATATGTGGAATGTTACTCTATAAATTTATATAAATTATATATAACATTCAATGATCATAAATGAAATTTAGTTCTAAAATAATGAGGAATGTAATTAATTTAATAATTTTATTCCACAAATTCTTTTAAAAATCACTCATTGTGTTATTCGGCATAAAATCCTATCACATAGTATGTATCCAAACCACATTCCATTTAGTTCAATTTTCATGTTATAATTATTATTTTTTACATTTAATTAATTCATGTGATAAAATATGTCTTATTGTCTACTCCATGTGAATGGGAACAAGTTAAATGACCTGACCAACCCACTACATGTTGTGTACTATGTTCATTGGACATCCAAACTACATTCCTACGGACATTACATAGTCTACACACTGACATTTATATGTTAAATGATGTGTATAATCAAATAAAATTATATAATAACCACTATCATATGCTACATAGTTGGATGTCAACACACAATGTGTATTAATTACATGTCTTGTAGTTTAACCATATAGATTCTTTAATTCTCGTAGGGATTAACCATGAAGGGTTTACATAGAATTTACACTAACTCTATGAAATGTAACCCTATAAAACAATTCACACAAACTAGATGTTAAATGTGTAGAATGTAAAAACATTATGTACTATTTTCCCACATAATATATACAAAATTTTACAACTTGAGTTGTTCTGGCGAACATTTTGGAGTTAGTGTCTTAGAATAACCTTATTTTTACTTTAAATTTACATTATATTAAAATATGCACATAATAATAAATACCTTATCACATATTGATTGTTATTATATGTGAGTTTAATGTGATAATGTTATAGAGTATATTTATCACCAAAATAGGCTATATACATTCCCTATTATAGTAAGAACCTTTAGGTGATATTATGATATTTTTTAAACATATTAATATAGTCATATGATGTCATCTGATGTGATAATGATTGTGTGGACTATCATGTGCTAGTACTTGTAAGAAGATGAGACGCTATCTCTAGAAGTTCAAACTTGGTAATCCCTAAGTTGAGAAATTATAAAGACAAAACCTCCTCTAATAATTCCACTAGTTACACATGTCATTGGATATTCTTATCCACAGGTGTGTGTAATGATCCTTAGAGTTAATTTTTTTATTAAAGTGCATAATGAGTCTTGTAATTATATTTAATGTCATAAACTATGACACCTTATGTTTTTTCTGAATCAAGGTAAATTGGATGCATCATAAGTGTAATTTTGTTAATGAATATGTCAAGGAAGAACTTTTCCATTCCATATTTATAGAAGTTGATATCTCTACCCTTTGATTGAAATGGAACTATTATATTAAATCACATGCTCAGTGTGTATTGAATTTTTCATTTTAGAAAATAAAAAAATGTATCAATCATATGGGTTGGTGATATGATTGTGAAACCAGGTTGATGATATATTGATACAAATGGGTTATTTTAATATAAAATAAAATAAATTCATTTTAAAAAAAATTACAATACATGGGGTTCTCACGGATTGTTTAGATGGAAATTTAGACAAATGAATTAATTATGAAATAGTATTAGTTATTTAATTTGTGATCATTTTATCTAAATTAATAATTATTGAAATTTATGTTATTCTATTAAATTTATATTTGTTTCATGAATGGGTGATCATGAATTTTAAAAACTAGCGTCTTTATGTAATTTAATTATTTCATTGATTTTTAAATATATATTATTAAATTAAAATGATGGCTTATGTGTCATCCCCTCATGTTATTATAAAAGGAATTGTGAATTCAGGGTTTCTTTTTTATAAAACCCATAACTATTCAATTTTTTCTCCTCACCAATGCGTGATTAAATGAATATGTAAGGATGGATATACCCAATTATTTGAGGATGTTCAATATGGAGTTGGGGTAAAATTAATCATGGAGATACATAATAAAGAGGAGTAATGCAATAATTTGAGTTAAGCTTGACTCAAGGATTTTTCCCCTCGGGTTAATGGCCTTTTTATTTCCAACTTTGTAAACAAACTGTTAAATAAAGCTCATAATCATGACACATATTTTAGGTTTTCTTGTACATTTATTTGTTTTATTGATACTTTATCATGATCATATAAATAAATAAATTAAATAACAATAATTCTCATATGGATAAAAATAAAAATAATTATACTTAAGTACATTTTCAATACATAGTTAATCAATTAAATAAAATCTAGACAATATAAAAATGAAATTTATAAGGGTAAAATAAGAAAATTACACATAACAAAAAACCAGTAAATGAAATATTATGCAAAACTAAGATTTCTATTTTTCGAATTAATATGGACCTATAGATAATATGTTGGTTCTAGAAAATGTTATGGGAACTTTCAATTATCAGGTAATCTTAATAATGATTATGGGTAGACTAAACAATGATTTTATTGAGTTTAATGGAAAAATATTTGTTGGTACCTCTTTTTAGGAAAGTGTTAAGTAAATTAGAATCAAGATTTACAGATCAGGGATTCCACTCAATGGATTAAAGATTTTCATTCCAATGATTGGAAATATATCCTATAAAAAATACCTTATTATGATTTACATGGATAATGTATTGGGTATGAGATGGAAAATAGGATCCATGGAAATGTAATGTTCTCATGATAGTATCTAATAAGTTCAATGGTGAGGGGTTTTGGGATTTTATAAAATAGAGGGATAATTATAGTAAAATTAAGATTATTTCAACTCACTTATTTTAGTAAAAAATAAAAAGTACTAATTTTTTTATTCTATTTTAGGTAAAATGAAAAGTTAAATTTATATGTATGGTCTATTCAGTAGAAAGACAATCTCTTCTATGGTGGTAACTTTAATAATTGTGAAGGATGTTGTGCATTGTACAATTCCACAAACAAAAGTCTTATGTGATATAATCCAAAATTGTTAAGCCACCTACTAAGTAGGTGAGTTATGAAGAAATATATTTCTATGATAAAACCTTTGATGGTGAACTAGATGTCCAGTTTTTTGGGATTTATTCCATGATTTATAAAATCATGAAATCTCAAGAGAGTGTGAATAATTCTATCATGCTCATCCATATCTATGATCTATATTGGGGGAGCGATAGATAGGATGGATTTGATTTCTCTAAGTAACCATTTATGAGAAACCTTTTAGAGGTACAACAATGTGGGACTACTATAGGTAAAAATGATTAGCAATGTTAAGCATCAAGTGATTTTTGGGTTTCCACTTCTCGGTAAATTGTGAATAGATCTCTATATAGAATTACCCCTAAATATTCTCCAAAATTGTAGTTACTTATAACATGGAAAAAATGATATTTATCTCTTAGATATCATCTCTATACTTTAACAAATTGTTAAATATTTGAATCACCAAAATATAAATTCTTATGGTGAATGAGAGGAAAGGAAAATTAAAAATACCCATTAGGGAATTAAAGTCTAAGGATTCTTAGTAGCACCCTTATAAGACAAATAAGATCATGTAGAAATCAGGGGAACATGATGTTTTCAGTTTCTCGTATGGAAACAAGGGCTAATGGAAGAAGAACAAAACCACCACCAATAAAAAAGTTGAAGATTTAGGTGTGTTTTATCGAATTATATCTATATATTTTTGTTAATTGTATGATAGATAGAACTTATGGTGATAACATTTATATCCAATTATATGAATAAAGTTTATTATGAAGGGTTTCATGAGGAGAGGTGGATCTATAAGCCACTAATAGGGTTAATCTCACTGTAATAGCTATTGGAGACTACAACCACATGTTTCCAACTTTAATGATCTTGTATTTGGAAAATTTTAAAAAAAATTATGAGTTACCAAAAAAGTTATTTCTATGTCTAGTTTTAATTCATATGTATATATTATAAATTTTTTGAATAAATTTTTCTTCTTTTATAATGATAAAATATGTTATGGGAAGAACCAACTTAATCATTTGTTTTGAGAAAAATATAAGTGTCTTTTTTGGTCTTTCCAAACACTACTTTTTTCGATCTTGTAAATAATTCAAAACAAACATGAATAAAATACTTGAACAATATATTAATTCATAGAAGTATGAATAATAACATCATAACTAAGAGGGTATCTTTTGCTATTACATTTATAATTAGTTTTCTAAATCAATAATAAACCCCTTAGTATTGATATTTTTATTTATTGCGGGTGTTGATCATTAAAAACATATTCATAAGGAACCATTATTTTGAACATATTAAAATTTTCCCATCATTGAATTTATGAAAAATAAAATTTGATTCTATATTGTGATGATCCACATGTCATCCTTTGGTATTGAAAGATCACTTATGATGATTCAGATGCTAATGTGGTGGTATCAATTGCCTTTTGTCATTCCCCTCACTACCAGTATCCATTTATCCATGAAGGATCATCAATTGTACTCTCCAAATTAAGATGAAGAAGGATAAAGAATGCCACATCTCTCAATATTGAGAGAAGCACTAGATATGTTCATTTAAAAGAGAACTCTCAATGTAGAGGAGAGGTGTTGTGAATAACATTTAACCCTTTATAAAATGATATATAAGTATCTTCATATACATCAATTTATGGTTAAGTAGTATTTAACTTCATGAATTCACTTAATAATATGTAAAACCCATAACAAACACCATTGAATTTAAAAAACTATTATTATTATTTTATCTTATGGAATTTTCTAAATTTTGTAATGATAAATATTATTTACAGTCTGCTAAATAAATATTTATCATAATACCCATATCCCAGTTCTCTCATAATCCTTATCATTTATTTATTTTCAGAATAAATATTTAAACAAATACTATTCAATAAAAAATAATATATTAATATTCTTTCAAATAAGTAATTATTTTAATATTCATATAATATATTATTTGTTTTATAAATAAATATCACCTTCAAAATAACAAATTGATAAATAAATATTTATATATTAGAATAATTAAATAACTACATTATGAATAAATATTTATTTAATAGTTTGGATAAATAAATCCTGAATAAATATTATTTCTTATTTGGATATTAATATTTATTAAATTTTTTAATATAAATAATATTTAATTGAAATTAATGGAAACACATTGTGTTTTTCCATCTAGAGTTCTTTCTAACTGGAATTAGGTAGGATTTCCTAATGTCTATTTTTTATTTATAATAATGGTTCAAGGTATCTATAGAAAAATAAGTAAACATTGCAACATCGAGAGACACATATGATAAATCTCTATGTATTATAATACTTTTGTCTTGATATCTCTAATCAAACTAACTGAGTAATTCATTTCATCAACCCATGTGCTCAATTTCTCTTTCTCTGACACTTTGTAATGAACACATCAAACACCATGTCCATTGAATTTTTCATATAGTTAAATCACCAATAGATGACCTAATATATCCATTTTCCCAAATATGGAAGAGAAAAATCTTTCCCCGAATTAATCATTGATAACATGTCACTCATGACACACCAAACCTACCCAACTTCACCATGAACTATCTTGTCATAGTTTATCGCATTACATCTAAGTGAACAAGTGATTACATTTATTAATAATAATATTAATGTATAAGGACCATTACATGTGCTCATAGAAAATATTATATAATAAAATTTAATCATGTTGAATTATAATGGGTGTTTATATCCTTTATAATATACCCTCCTAGAGAATACCATGTGCGAACGTCATGATATGAAGCCTCACCCACTTATGTGTATTCAAAAATGAAAATAAAAATATAATGTTCTCAAAAATATAATATTATTTAGACCAGATAATTTTTTATTTAGTAGATATCTTTATAACATCTCATGGTTCTCATCATAGAAGGGAACTACTACGACAAAGTTTGATGGGATATGTACTCTAGGAAATTATCAAATTAATTTTTTACAATATTAAAAATTTGTAACAATATATAAATAAAAATTCAATTTTATTAATATTTATGTAATCAAAATTAAAAATTAGTTGGTTCTATGGAATCAAATCTAATAGACTCCCACTTTCACTAAAGCCAACTATTAAATGTTTGTTTATTCATAACATATTATACATTTTTCTTCTGAGAATGGATATAATTTTTAGTCCATCTTAAGGTTTATACATGGAACATGTTAGTCATTTCATAATCCTTTGTGGTAATTTTTCATATTTTAACTTCACCTCTTTGAGAAAATCCCTCAAGAGATGATACTTATGAGTATATATTTTTTCCAATCGATGTGGACTTTGATTTTTTAATAAGAAGAAAAACTATAGAAGAATCCTAATATAATGTGAAAACATATATACTTATAGGTAAACAATAATTCACTTTGAAAAGGATATGTATAGTGAATGCTTCTTAAACTGCATCAAAATCCATAATATATATGGTATCTATTGTAGAATACATGAATACTAACTTCCTCAAGATCTTATCACACACAATTCCTATATAATATAATAATACATATCTTTAATATGTTTTTATATAATTTTGATATTTATAGGAAATATCATCTTAGATTCCTCCAATTACTAGTTCTTTAATTTTTACATAATCCAGGAACACATCCATTTCTACTTTCTCAATTACTATTAGATAGTATTTTATATAGTTATGTATAGTCATCATGGATTGGTTTTTTATTTGTCCACCACAATCAATGAAAAAGTAATATAAAAGTTTATTCAATGTTAGGGTATAAGATAGATTCCAAACACTCAAGAATATGGAATTATATTTATTAGAATATTATCTTGTGAAAAATAACATTATAATGTAGGTATTTCATAAAATGGGAGATATGAAACAATTTGATATTAAATTGTTAAATTCTATATTTTAATACCTGATCAACAAATTCACTTTAACTAAAGCTATCTACCCATATATATATGTCATACTGGTGTATAATTAAATTCCACTTAGATAAATTCACTCCATTAGTCTTTGAAATATATAAGTATTATGTTTATATTACAAATGTATTAAACATATTTATGTTATAAAATAACATTTCTCCCAATAACATCCTATAGAATTCTGGAACACAGTCATTCCAAATGAATATTCTATAATCACTATGTTTATTTCAATAAAAATATAGATTTTTAAAATCTACAGATATTATTTTTTTCTTTTGATGTTACTAACACTTTTTTATTGTAATATTGACATCTTTAAATGGGTTCCATAAGGAGTTAGGCATTGAAATCTACTCTCCCAATATAATTATAATGGAAATATTATTTTAAAAATTGAATTAAAATTGCATATTTCATGATGATTGTTGAAAATGTATTTACACAGACCAAGTCAATATGATGTAATCTTTTCAATAATAATTTGTACCACATTGGCCTAGGATTTACCATTAATATCTTGTTTATATTAAATACTCAGTGCAGTATCATGAGACCATAAAAAATACAAAGAACCATTTTTTTAATTTGTAGAATCAATTATAAAATTATCAAACTAACTTGTAAATATTAGCTTGATTCCATTTATTGTTCTATCATAGGAATTATTATTGTTAATGAACAACACATTGACCAACATGGTGAATATAAACCACCACTTCATTTTAATAACCAGATGAAACATATGTCTTTAGTGAAATTCTAGCCCACTAAAAATAGTGGATTCTAATTGTTTTATTCCAACTCATGTGTATAGGGGGGATCTCTTACATTTTACTAAATATATTCATTTCTCCATTGAAAATACTTAAAAATTATTATAGGGGCTCATGATGCATCGAACTTACCACCATCTTCTACTTGTAATAGTTCTCATGTATTTTTAACCCCATTATAGAATATTTATGTTGTACCAATATGTAAATATGTGTCTTCCTATATATCTTGATAAGTAAATTTTTTAATACACCTAGTGTTTTATATCATAAGAGACTAAAGACTCTTATGTGTATAACTATTTCAACTACTTGAGATTTTATCGGAAAAAATTCTCTTTCCATTACAAGGTAAAATTGTTATATTTTATATTCATCATTTATTACAATAGATGTCTCTGATTCAAGAGTTTTTAACCTAAAATTTTGTATGAAGTACCACTAAATATTTATTCAAAAATATAAAATAATATATCTTTATGTCTTATTGGACAATGAGAAAACTCTTTTTAGTAACAATTATTACAAACCTATATCAATCAATTCTTGATATTAGAAGTTGTTTCCTACAACTACTGCTATAGGAATGAACATTTCTCAGCCTCTATAAAATTTTAAAATATATCTTATTATATGTTATATAAGTTATTAAATATATTAATGAGATATAAATATTTTTAAATAATATTTTATGTAATATCTATAAATTTTAATTGAAATATTTCACATAGTAATGAATGTATCAAAAGAAAAGTTTATGATTTCATTTATTTTATTCAATTAAAATTATTTAAATAAAAATTTATTACAACATGAGATGGTAGTTTTCTTTTATGTGTTACAATCTCTATAAACCATTTTTTGAATTTAAAATACACAATAAAACACATGTTGTTATTAATGGACATGGTATTTTCAACAATTTATTTCCTTTTTTTTACCATAAGGGTTGTGGAAACAAGTTCCCACCAATACTTTTCTTCCAAAAAAATTTATAGAAAAAAATTTATAAATTGTTTCGCTATTTTATTCTTCCAAGCATGGATAAATAAGAATAATTTTTTTTATATATCATAAAATGAGAATAAAGTGTAATGTCTTATCCAAATGGAAGGCCAAATTTTTCTGATTGATCAATGTAATTAAATTATTAAAGATATTTTTTATAGCTAAGTACTTCTCATCCAGTTTGAACTAAAATGGTGTAGAAATGATCTCATTTATCATTAATTTTCTATTTATTATTCTGGAGAGATAAAAAAAAGATAACATAGTGGAATCACCCTTTGAATATATTTGGTTGTAATACAATTCACCTCTTCTTGGGTGAAAGCTGGTCAATATATGGGAATTCCAATACATAGTAAAAATCCTCCTATAATAGTTAATGAAAAAACAATTATTCATACTACAAGAAGTTTATTCCAATGAGGATAAATCCTAAGACCTAGAACAATCATATTAATAATATTTAAGTCAAATTATTTTTCCATTTTCTATAATAATATTAAATTATTTTATTAATACATTATTTTGCAACAATATTTTACATAATAAATTATATTTTATTAGTATATCACTATTTTAGCAAACACAATATCCCTCACCATTAGATTTTTAATTTCTACTTGCATAGATATTATATTGGTAGGGATCCATATTTCACTTATTATAAGTTAGACGAAGTCCACAATAATTATAATAAATAATTTTGTTGGGAAGTTATTTAGACAGAAAACATGAAACTCCTTGATCTGTTTATTAGGCTCCCTAATAAAACAATATGGACTATGATTTCTTTATGTGGAGCTTGGTGTTAAATTTTATTGTCAATATGATTTCAATAAGGTGTCAAGTGTCAATATTTATATAGAAAAGTAGTGTTGATGATGATTGAAGAGTGTATGTTGTTCCAAATAAATTTCCATTGATATTTGGAGAATCACTATTTGACATTGGATGTCATGCTTTAACATTCTCCACATCAAATCTTACGTTTGTAGAAGTGGTCTGATGTTCCAAGACTTGTATTTAGGTGATACATTGTTACAACACTTGAAGCAGTCCAGGAAATACTCGAATGCATGAGGGAGTGAAGAGAAGTAACATCCATGGTTGGATGAAGGAATATGAGTAAAGGTTATTGGAAATAAAATATCAGTGAGAATTAACGATTTAAAGGCACGTCCATGCAGGGATAAGATCCATTTGTTTGAAGATGATGAAAGAATGCATAATGGAATTCATAACACATGAAGATGTAATGATTGAAATAAAAGAGAGTGATGAAAAGGAAACTTGAAGGATAGGTGCATGGGATTGACATATAAAGAAAAGTGGACTTTCATTATTCTTTAACTATACACTTGATTTTTAACAAAGTATATATGGCCTTATATTAAAAAATAAGGGGCCAACCATGTAGGTCAGCCAAGAACCTCATATTTAGGCTCATTCAGTACCCGTGGGGGGAGCCACGCCCGAGGGAAGCCCTCAAGACCAGTATTGCATAAGGTGGGGTGTGCACGGGCTGTGTATAATCCCATAGGTGAACGCACAGTGATCAACCTCTGTGGCTATCATGCATAGTGGGTGTTAGTTGCACACTTGAGGAGAAGAGTGGGAACTAAGAGGGTGCGCGAAGAGTGAACATGGTACGAGATGGTACCATGTATGGAGGAGGAGAAATATGAGCCGAAACTACCACAAATTGATATTTAAACCGCAAAAAATATGCATTGTATTTTAATGTGGGATGGATTTTTAAAAACTTGGAGGTTATCCTGGCCTCTCAATTGATCTCATGTAAGATCTCGACCACATGCTTCATCCTGCATCCCATGATCTAATCACCACTTTCCGTGATTAATCTGAGTCGATCCAACAGTCGTGGAATCTACTTCAACCACTAACTGCATGGAGATCCACCCAACATCGTTACTCGCCATCACCACTTCCTATCCACCAAGATCGAGATCTCCACCACCGTTAAAGCGCAAATTTAGTTGATAGAGGTTGTCTAGAAGAATAAAACTCTTGGATTAATTAATAGTTTCATGCATGAAACAAAACAACAAAAATTGAAGAGGCCCAAGGGAAAAAAGGTTGTCGGGGCTGCACTGGCAATTCAATATACAAAGATAAAACTTTCATGACTTTAACAACGCATTCACATAAGGATTGCACTGAGAAAAAGGATTTTACATTGAAAATAATGGAACAAAGACTTATAGACATATCTTAATCCATGTTTGAAGATTTAGAAATGTCATATATCTCGGGTATTCAAAGAATTGAACCTCGTGGTTTTTAATGTGCTTCTATCCTATAAAAGGAGGAGCTCAAGACATGAATAGGCTGCTGTCATTATTTGAGAAATCTCTTGTTTTCTAAAAAATAGAGCATTGAGGGTGTCCTCGCATCCTAGATACCCGAAGAAGAAGATATGTGCATCTGTTACATAAAGAAGGTGTCACATGCATCCCTTGCATGAAGGAGTCCCACAAAGCCCTTGCGCGGAGGAGAGTCTAGAACCTCTCGTGGTTCACGAAAGAGATTGCACCCTCTGTGTGAATAGAATCCCCGAGTACATGACATGTTATTTCAAACCCTCGATGTTCCTTCGTGCGTAGTATACTACAATTACACAATAGGTTCATGCACCCTTGTGACACTCTGTGAAGTTACCCAAGCCGAGGATTCCTCCCTTGTTTCACAAAGTTGAATAACCCATGCATACACCACTCACATACTCATTCTAGTTGTGTGAGCTTTATATGAAGTTGAAGAAACCCGAGGCCCTTTGAATAGAAAAAGAACCCAACTTTTTGGGTGTGTTCCTAAGAGGAGGAAGGTCATGCATGATTCACATGCATATATGTGCATGAGTTGATACCATATTCATGAAAAGAAAACAAAAGAATAACATGTGTGTCAACATATGAAGGAGGAGGAAGTAATAAGAAAGAACACACATAAATGAGATCTCCCATTTAGGTTTCAAGAAACACACACTTATATTGAACCACAACTGAATAATAAGTTTGTGTGCGTGCAAAGAAACATAGAGAAACATTTTGTGTGATATTAAGTGAAAAACATAAAGAGGAAGTTTGTGTGATCAAAATATTTTACCCATAGAGGTTTTCAAAGAAGAATGATGAAAACAATTGGGCATTCAAGCATGCATGAAAATTCACATATGAATTCACTTTAAAAAATTAATATCATTAGTGCACATGTGTAAAAAAGAAGAAGTAATTATATGAAACTCATTCCGAAAGCATAATCAATTAAGATGATGCCAAGTGACATGATCCTTGGTATTTGAATTATCAAATAAGTGTATATGATTCTTTCCAAGAAAACAAGGAGAAATTTTAGTGCATTTAGTTTTTTCACTAATTACCAATATACTATGATATCAAAAAACAGGAATTTTGGATGCCATGAAATCCATGCATGAAGTGAATGAGATTTGAGACTGAAGAAAGATAGTGTAAAAAAAGATATTTTATCTGAGTTGATAGTGTTTGAGAATCCAAGAAGGGAGAAAGTGATGATATTGTACAAGATCATTTTTCGTATTATATTTCTGTAAAAGTTGTGTGCACCATTAGCATACATCTTAGTGAGGCCAGGTCATCATCAGAAGATGGAAAAAGTATCTGAGCATTGTTGAGAGTGAGGAATGACCAACCGAAGTGATTAAAATTATTGAGAAAGGCCAACTGACCATACCAAAGGTTATTAAAGATTCATGAAGAGATACACAAGCAAGTGGGATTCAGCAAGCCTATGTGGAGAGAATAGAACATCATCTGCACTAAATCAAGAAAAAACTTAAAGGAGACTAATAGTGTGACTCTAGAGCTAGAGGAACCCTGTGAGATTCAGGGAGAAGAAGAAGATTTCAGTGAGACTCTAGAGCAGGCTAGTGGGACTCCGGTAACACTATGTGAAGCAGTATAAAGAAGCACATATAGAACACAAGAGATATATAGTGTAAATTTGTATCTACCACTATAATTACTAATCGAATTATAGTGTATAATCTATGTTGGGGAGAATAGACCACATATCAGGGAGTAGGTCTTTGAACCAAACCTTTTAAATCCTTATGTTGAGTTCCTTTAAATTTACAAAATCACTCGAGGTAATGTTGAGAGACATAAGAAGAGTGGATCGAGGAATTAACTATCCATATAGGTGTACTTAAAAACAATCAATTAATAAAACGTTTAAAAGGATCACTGATTTACCAATCCCCCTCTTAGTGATTCACACTGATCTGGGAACTTCAATTGGTATCAGAGAGAGGATACCTCCAAAATATCCAAGGGAGTCTTTATGAAGTGCAGATTTGAGGAGATGAGTGAATAACCACAAATAGATATGTTATCCGAGACTCAGAAGAACAGAAAAAAACTTGCTGATAAGGGGGAGACACCTTCTACTGAAGGTAATCTAAAAGGTACAACATGTGAAAATTCTTTTTATTGTTATGACTCCTTTGATGAATCTTACTTAAGCTGTGATGATGATAGATCAATTAGTGATCTTCAGACAGCACTCAAAGATCAAGTGAATAATATCACTATAGAAGTGGAAAGACACATTGTTTCTAGAATTTGTGCTCTTTAAGATAAAAACTTATTGCTGGAAGAAGAATCTAATACCATGGAAGAATCATTGGCTAAAAGGGTTGGAATATACAACTCTCTCACAAAACTAGTGAAAGAAAAGGAAGAAAAATTTTCTCTTTGTAAAGAAATACATCCCCATGTTGTTGAAGAATTTTAGGGAATTATTTGTGAGAAATAGTTCTTTGAGATAGTATTTGTAGAAGTTTTCCATGCATTTGAAAATTTTCACAATGATTCTATAGTTTTCAAAGCTGCTCAACCTGAAGATAGAACTAAATAAGTAAAAGAACTTGACATGTCTTTGCGACAATTAAAAATATTCTTTAAGAACAAATAAAAAAGCTAAATGAGAATTAGGAAATAAAGATGATATCAGTTGAGTATGAAAATAACTCCCTCAATAGGAAGTGTTTAGATCTAGAGGTGAAATTGAAGAATCAACAATCACTCCAATATGAAAATTATCAAATAACTTAAAGAAGATATTCTTGCACTCATGTTTGCATTGAGGAATATGATTCCCAGAGAAAATTCAAATCATCAGCTAATTCAATGGAGACATACTCAAAGAAGAAGGTATCCCATAAACCAGTTATTTCTGTATCAAATAATGTAGTTTCATCTGCAATTATAGGTTCAAAGACAAAATCTGGAAGATGTAGATTGATAAAAATGTTGATACATCCATCAAAATTTCAAGGATGGATGATGAGATGATTAAAAATATCAAATCCAAAATGGATGCTCCAATGAAAAAATGATAATTCTAGAAACAAAAAATCACTGAATCTAGCTTGAGAAACACTACAAGAAAAAGAAGTAGATGTATTGGCTACTGTTGGTGTTGTTGGATGTTTAGGAATCAGACCAATGATTGCAGGTATAACTTTTCAGCACATGAATATTATGAAAGGACAACATTTAGGGAATGTAGGTATGACAAATTGATGAAACGTGCAATGAAAGAGAAGAATTCACTGATGAAGAAGAATCTTTCTATCAAGAACAAATTTGAAGATCTTGAAGACTTATTTAATAATTTCAATAGAAGTAGTCATAATTATGATGAGTGCCGGTTTGGTCCTACCATGCCTCAGGCATATGTTGATAAGAAGCATCTACCACAACAAAGGTAGGAGAAAGCCAAAGCAATTGAAAATTCTTCCCTTTGGAATATTCAATATAATGAAGCCAGCAAAAACAGCGATTATTCCCATGAAGAAGTTTAAGTTGGATTCCGAGAATGTAAGATCAAAACTAAGAATATGCTTCTACCATGGAAAGAATGTTCATACCAGGGATCACTACAAACATTCCATTGAAATTAATGGAAGAAATCTCAAATTGAAAGGAGAATTAATCCAGAAGGAGACTATATTTGTTTAAGACTTTCTTGAAGAAAATTTTGATAAGTTTCCTAAGAAATGTAACATGAATGAATTGAAGAATCCATGTGGAATCTCCATTCAAGAAAATGGCAAGAATAAGTGTCTAGTAATCTATCCTAATCAATTGAAAATTTCTAGAGAACTACAAAAATCTAAAAATGAAAAGGAAAATAGATCCTTCTACAAGAAGAAGAGTTTAAATTTCATGAGAGTTTGTTAAAAAATTACGACCCAAGTTCCTCACAAGTACCATGTGGAAGGTGAAAGAAAGTTAGACATCATGAAAACAAAGGTTTAACAATTTTACTATGCCAAATCATGATGCTTAAAATTAAAGAACATGTACCAGTGGAAGCTACTTCACTACTCACAGAAGTGAAGACAAATAATCCACACAAGTTAAGGTAAATGGAAATGGTCCAGGCTAAAACAGAAAGACAAAAATGTAAAATGGAGAGGAAACACCATTGTGAAGAGTACCAGACACTTTAGATTCGCAAGGAAATGAGTTCTTCAGTTGAGAGAAAATTCTCAACCCCAGTGCTTCTATTAAGAATATCACAATTGTTCCTTCTTATTCCCTTATATTTTTTTGTATATGTGTGCTTACATTTCAGGGAATTGAAGGTGAAGGTCATTTTAAAAATGATAATTGAATGAAAAAAATGGAGAACTGCATGTTAGACTCATTATTCATGATTTGATAATTAATTGAAGTGTCCCACAGTGGATGATTGTCAATATGAATATCTTAAAGATAATCTTATTATTATTTTACACAAAGGAAAATCAAAGGGAGTGAAAACCTTGAGGGGGAGAAAACCTGAAAGAGATGATATCATTTATTATGTCCTAAAAAACATTGAAATTAAGATCATACCATGAATATGAAACTGAGGTATTCCAATCACACTATCAAAGGGTGCTGGATTAATTAAAACATGGGATGAAAGGGGGATCTTTATCTTTTCACTTGAACATTTTAACATTTTTGGTGAAGTATGTGAATGATTTATCATTTCATTGATAAATTTGATTATTTCCAACCCCTGGGATAATAGTTGATACATTCTGAGCATGATTTCACATGTATGGTTGTTTATGGACAACATTGATTACCTTTTCCATATCTATCTTGTTTTTGACATTGGGTTATCCCATGTAGACATAGATTTGATTTACTAAAGGATCCATGCTAAGTAAACCATGTGACATCACCCCTATCTCAGAAATATTCTTAAAGACATTCATTAAAGGGAGGAGGACATGTTTTTTAATAGACCCCACTACACATTTACATTTGGATTCCAATAATGGGGAGAAAATACTGGAACACATATTGACCCATTCAAAGTGTGCATAAGTGATATTAACATCAAAATAAAAAGGGGGGATTGTTGAGCATGATGTTTCATTTTTTTCCAATATGATGTCCATAAGGTGTTAAGTGTCAATATATGTATAGAAAATTAGTGGTGATGATGATTGAAGAGTGGAAGTTGTTCCAAATAAAATGCCACTAATATTTGGAGAATCACTATTTGACATTGGATGCAATTCTTGGACAGTATGCACATCAAATCTAATGGTTGTAGAATTGGACTTATATTCCATGAATTATATCAAGGTGATACAATATTATAACACTTGAAGAAGTCCATACAATACTAAAATGCATGTGGGAGTGAAGAAAAGTACCATACATGGTTGGATGAAGGAAGGTGAGTAATGGTATTTGGAATTATAATTTCAATGAGAATTAAGGATTTAAAGGAAATGGCCATGCAAGGATAAGATCCATTCTTTTGAAGATGCGAAAAGAATCCATAATGGAATTCATAATTCATGAAGACGAGATGATAGGAATAAAAGAGAATAAAGAAGGGGAAAATAGAATGAGAGGTGCATGGGATTGACATGTGAAGAAGGTGTCCATTCATTATTTTTGTACTATACACTTGGTTTTTAACCATGTATATGTGGCCTTATATTAAAAAATAAGGGGCCAACCATGGTGGCCAGCTGAGGACCTCATCCTCAAGAAAATATGAGACCTGAGGGGTCAACTGTTCCTAAGGGATGACCTCAAGGACATCCCTGCATGAGGCAGTGTGTGCAGGGGCTGTGTATAAGCCCGCAGGTGTGCTCACGATGATCAACCCATGGGGATAACATGCTTAGTGGGAACCAGGTGAATGCCTAAGAAGCATATAGGATGCTAAGAGGGTTCCCTTAGGGTGGTAACGGTACAGGGTGGTGTCATGGAGGGAGGAGGAGAATTCTGAGCTGAAGCCCCCACGAATTGATATTTAAACCACACAAAATCCGATTCACGTTTTGATGTGGACGAATTTTTAAAAACACAATGGTAATATTATCCGCTCCATTAATCTCATGTAAGATCTCAACTAAACACTCCATACCACATAAAATGATCTAATCACCACCGTTCGTGATTAATCCGAGATGATCCAATGGCCATCACATCATCTTTAACCTCTAACTACCTGAAGAGACACCCGACACCATTTCTCACCATCGCCACTGCCTATCCACCGAGATCAAGATCCTCACCACCATTGAAGCTCAAATTTCTTTCACGATGATCATTTAGAAGAATCTAACTCATGCATATATTAAAGGTTTCATGCATGCAACAAAACAAAAAAAAATAGAAGGAGCCCAAGGCAATGGAATTTGTCGAGGCTGCACTGGTCATTAGATGTACAAATAGAAGAATTGAATCCATTAAAAAATGCATGTGTGTGAGGATTGCACTGAGAAACAAGGATTTTACATTGAACAGAAAGAAACAGAGACTTACGGTCATATCTTGATCCATGTTTGGGGATTTCAAAACACCGTATATCTCGGGCGTTCAAAAATTTGAACCCTTCCGTTTTGAACGTGCTCCTCACCTATAAAAGGGGGATCCCACGCCGTGAAATGGTTGATGCCATTATTTGAGAATGTTCATGTTTTTCTAAAAATAGTGCATAAAGGGTTTTTCGAAGCCTAGGTACACGAAGAAGATGATCCGCACATCTCTTATATGAAGAAGGAACCCTATGCATCCCTTACATGAAGGAGTCCCATGCATCCCTTTTGCAAAGGAGAGCCACAAACCTCTCATGTTTTTTGAAAGAACTTGCACACTTTCAGAGAAGAGAAAAAACAAGTACGCGGAAGGATCTTTTGAACCCTCATAGTACCTTCATGTGTAGTATTCCACAAGTACACAATTGGTGCATGCACCCTTGTGATACTCGGTGATGTTTCCCAAGAAGAGGATTACTCCATTGTTTCACAAAGTATTAGAACCCATGAATACACCAATTACATACCCATTATGGCTGTGTGTTCTTTATTTGAAGTAGAATAATCACGGGGCCCTTAGAGAAGAAAATTGACCCATGTTTTCAGGTGTGTTTATTAGATGAGGAAGGTTATGCATGATGCACATGCATACATGTGCATCAGTTAATACCATCTTCATGCAAAGAAAACAAAATAATAACTAGTCTGTGAACATGTGAAGCATGAGGAAAAAATAAGAAAGAACACACGTAAATAAGATCACCTATTCGGTTTTTAAGAAACACCCACTTATAGACACCCTAAACTGAATAATAAGTGTTTGTGTGGAAAGAACCAAAGACAAAAAGTGTGTATGATAGTAAGTGAGAAAAAGAAAGAGGATGAGTGTGGCCTCAAAAGGTTATACCCATAAAGGTTTTCACACAAGAAAGAAGAAAATAAATTTTCATGCATGCATGCATGAACATGCACACATTAATACACATAAAAATAAAAATCAAGATCATTAGTGCACATGTGTAAACAATAAGAAGCAATTCCATGCAACTCATGCATGAATCATAATAAATTTAGATAATTCCAAGTGATCTAATCCTCAGTGTTTGAAAAATCACATAAGTGTATGTGATTATTAACAAGGAAACAAGGAGAAGTTTTAGTGCATTATGTTTTTTTCACTAAAGAAAAAGAAACCGAGATATCCAAAAATAATAAGTTTGGATGTTATGCAATCCATGCATGAAGTGAATGAGATTTGATACTGAATCCAAATAGAGTTAAATAAGATCTTTTTTTTGTGTTGAAAGTTTTTTAGAATCCATGAATAGAGACAATGTTGATATTGTGAAAGATCATTCTATCATATTATATTCATGAAGAAGTTGCACACACTATTAGGATACAATATAGTGAGGCTAGGTCTTCATCATAAGAAGAAAGAATTTCCTGAGCATTGTTGAGACTGAGGACTGATCAACCAAAGTGATCAAAATTATTGAGCAAAACCAAAAAACCTTATGAATGGCTATTGAAGATTTATGAAGAGATACACAAGAAAGTGTGATTCAACAAGCCTATGTGGAGAGAGTAGAATATCATCTACAATGAATCAAGAATGAACTTAAAGAGGGAAGGTACTTGTGTGAATCGAGAGGTAGAAGAACCCTATGAGATTCAGGGAGAAGAAGAAGAATTGAATGAGACATTGGAGAAGGCTAGTGGGACTCTGGTAACCCTGTGTGAAACAATATAAAGAACCTCCTCTCGGAGTCATGAGAGATACATTGTGACTCTTTATCGACCATCGTAATTACTAATCGAATTATAGTGGAGAATCTGTGTTGGGGAGAATTACCAACACTGCAAGGAGTATTTATTTGAACCAAACCTTGTAAATCCTTTTGTTCAGTGCCTTTACATTTATAGTATCACTCGAGGAAAGGATGAGAGACATAAGAAGAGTGGATCGAGGATTTAACTATACATCGAGGTTTACGTGAAAATAATCAATTAGTAAAAAGTTTAAAAGGATCACTGATTCACCCCTCCCACTCTCAATCATTCACACTAATCTTGGAAATTCACCTTAACACTTCCCTCCAAAAATTTTATTAAACATACTATGTCTATTAATCAAAATATATATTCAATTAACTTGACCCACTATAATAGTTTATATTTCCCAACAATTAAAATTTCCCCAAAAAGAGGCCAACCTGACACTTTAACTGTGGGTATATCTTAAATATAATGATGTAAGGCTTATACTAACATAATATTTGTTTTAGGGGTTTTTATAACATGTAATTTTTATTTTTATTTCATTTACATTCCATTATAATATTAATTAAATTTTTCATATGTTATTAAACATCCACCAAAAACACATTTATGTATAAAACATCTGATTAAATTACAAATTTTCTTGATAATCAATTTATTTATATATGATCATGGTCAGTAATCCATAAATTAAACTAATCATCAGAAATAAATTAATATATATTAATGAATTTATCATGACATTGTCTATCAGTTGATTTATTGAGTGGAAAATAAATATAGCAATGACCCTAGAGAGAAAAACAAACTTTGTTGGCCTAGGCATGAGTTGTCGCATTCAACCTATGCACCTATGTATCACTTTGGTATTTTTACCTCAGCTTCATCTTGAACTTCTTCCACACACCTAGATTCTCCTTCCATTACATATGTTTTATAATCATAACAAATGGATTTGTTATGGTTTATTTACCTAAATTAACTTTGGACACAAAAGTCATGCATAATAAAATAAGTATGGATGGAATGCATGCCATAAAATTTAATTTAATAAAATATATTAAAATGTAATTAAATTAATATTAAATTAAACAAACCCAACACTTATACAGTCCAGGTTTAATCCCACGATTGTTCATAAACATGAAATGACTACATATTTGAATTAATTTAATATCTTCATTTCATTTCATATTTCATTCCGAAAAAACAAGCATTGATTATTCATATTAATCACGTTACTAATAAATTAGTTCCTTTTATATTAATATTCATCCAATATATCCCAAAGATTGTCTTCCAATTATTTTTAATCAAATTAAATTAAATATATTTATTTTTAAATTAATTAAGTACACATATTTTACATGGAATCAAAAATGGTGTGTACTCATCTGAAATAATAATAGATATAATATTTTGATTATTTTTATATGTATTTTATAAAACAATTATTAGAAATCTATTATGTTATAAAAAATTGCAACATTTGTGGAATTTTGATGAGTTTTGAGATTAATTGTGAAAATACATTAATTCTATAAATTTAATTTTTTATAATTTGGTATTTTGGGAATAAATTTTTCAATAATAATAATATTTTCAAAATTTCTTTTTTAAATGTCACTTGTTTTCTGGGATTCATTTTCTCCCACTAAACTAAGTGCTAAATTGATGTAGATGCAGCCCAAATGAATTACCCAAGTATGTTTTCGGATAGAACTAACAAAAATTCTTTAATATATACATAACCTAAGATACTTAAATGTGATGATTACAACTAGAGAATAAATAGAACTCCAATGCAAGGATTTTGAAAAAAATTATTGTAGAAATTTTCTCATTAAGGTAGTTATTGAATGCTCTAAAGTGGAGTAAGGTGGATGGAATCTGTGGTAAAAAAAGTTTACTTCTATAATTCCAGAATATCATTTTCTCCACATGTCCAATGGATGTAAAAAATTTGTGTGTGAAGAGTTATAAAACAAGTTAAAAACATTCAATAAGGCACTTAGTGATATTATACATACAAAAATAACTAAATAAAACAATATTTTGGAGGATAGAAATAGTGAAACCAATTCTCAACCCCTCTTCACAATATATTATCATTTACACATTGTTTAAAAGGATGGTGGGAGACGAAATCCATATATATGAAAGAGGATGACTTTGGATGAGAGATGAGTTAAAATGAAGAATCTAATCCATAAAGTAATAAATTTCAAGTGGTGGTGGCCTCAAAGATCATTGGATTTTGCTTTCTGAGTTTGGTTCTTCAATGTTCCCTTATTTTATTAGTTTTGAAAACTATTTTCAGGATTGAAGATGGTCTCTTTTCTCTCATGAATTAAATTTATTTTACATTTTTATAAATTGTTTATAAAATTATGATAGTAAAGTACTTGTCCTATTGTTTAAAATTCATTGGGTAAGGTCTCCCAATGGATCTCAACAAGTTCAATTAGTTTTAGTTTCTATAAGGTCATTGGGAAATCAAAACACTTTCATATGGGGACACACACATATATCTCAGTTTTTGATATAATGTATTTGAAAAATAATATTTAACTTTTAGGTATTTGATTGATCATTGGTATGTATAATTTTATGATTAAATTAAACAAGGATGAAGAGAGTATCTAAGGATCAAGGTTTTTCCATTTTTGTCATCTCAATTTTAGTATCTCATCAATTTTGTATTATATCTTATCCTAAATTAAAAACATCAAACATCAATTTTTTACTTCTTTTTTTTCATAAAATTAATCGAAATAAAAAAAAAATCATATTAACATTAGATAAAATAAATTAAAAAAGTGATATTTGATAACTTATTTTGGAAACTCCATATGATATAGCCATGTGGTCACCATTTCACCACATTTTAATGAGAAAATTATTAACTCAGGTAAAATGACTGAATCCTCATCTTCAAATAACATCATTTCCATGGAGCTTATCTAAATATGTTTTTTAATTTTTTTAATTAATAGGATTTTAACAAATAATTCAGAGTCTTGAATAAAAAAAACAAGAAAAAATGGATTTTATATGTGACTACTCATATGATTTTCCTGATTAAAAATAATTTGAGGAGTCTAATAAGGATAATATTTTGGAAAAAAATGGAAAACATAATACTATCATTATTAGCCTACATAGTAAAAAAAATATTAATTCTTTCCAATTCCATGAAATACATAAAATAATTTGCTACTCGAAAGGATTTTGAAGAAAAGGAAAAACGTTTCCCACCTACTATTATAATTGATGAACATTTTCTTGGTGAGTTCAATAATGAATTGGAATCTTGTTTTTAAAAATTAAAGGAAGAAATTATCCTTGATTTACCAATTTATATGTATTTAGGAAATAAAAAAAATTTCAAAATATATTGGGATGGATTTGTTGAAAATTTAATTCCTTGGGAAATATATTTTTTTGAAATTTAAAATTCAGAACACTTGTATGAAAATTTGGCCAAAGAGGAAGAAACATTGGACTCATTTATCTTTGAAGAGGTTTTGGAGAAAACTCAGCTACTCCATACTTTCAATATAACTATTTTTCACTCTAAAACAATGATGTAACCCATGAAAACATAAGTACGAGTCTCATATTTGGATTCAAAATTATTCTAATTATTATGGTAATAAATTGTAAATTGTCTCTCCCAAAGAAAGTTTTATGCCAAATACGTGTTACTGAAATAAGTTTTTAGATGAGGAGGAATTTAATGTGGACATTAAAGACGCAATGGTGTTACCAATTTAGGATACCAATGGTATACATGAGGATGGTGATACTGAGATATTTTTCAAAAATAAATCAATTTTCTTTAATGAATAAAAGATAAACCACTTCTTGGAATTATATATTATCAAGCAGTGGATAGATTTTTATATAATAATGTATGGGGAAGTTACTTTTACATTTTTTGACTATTCTAATACATCATTGGAGAAATAAATTTATTATGGGTAATGTGATGAAATTATATTTTGGGATATTTCAAAACCATTAGGAGCTAAAGAATATTGGAACGATTTCATTTTGGTGGTACATGAGGAAGACAATTTACCCACCATAATAATAGGGATTACTGGCTAGAATTTCATGATTAGGGGTAGCAAGTTCCAAGAACCAACTTAGGGGTTTAATAAAAGGCTCTTTTACCTTCTCTATCATTTTATTTTTCATTCTTTAATTTAAAAAAATATTTTACTCTTTAATTTTTCATGATGGTTTCAAAGTTGTAGAATTTTGGAGTATAGATGAAGGTTACTCTTTCAAAAAAAATGTTATCTCACCTTTTTCACCAATTTTTTAATGTCTTATCTTCTTGATTTTAACAACTCATAAAACTATTCAAAATTAGTACATTATAAAACATATGTGTGGGGGAGGAAGATCCTTTTTAGATTATAATTTTGTGTGCTTTATTTTCAAATTTTTAATTTCAGTTTATCCTGCAAATTTGGGTGTTTTTGTTTAAAAAATTGTGGGATTCAATGTAATAACCACTAGAAATTTAAAACTATTTTCAATGAAAATAACCAACTTAATTTATGGAACTAAACTGACATAAATATGTAAATGTATTGTGTTTTTAATTCAATTTGGGTAAATTTGTAAAAAGACCACTGAATTGAAATTTTTATTCCATGAATATTGTCCAAAGATAAAAATTACTTTCCCATGAGGACTATATAACTTTTTGAAATATTATTGATAGAAAATTATCATCTAATTTTACAAAATAATGATTATTTAAATTATAATTTTTCATGTTTCTTTCAAAACCAATGATATTTAATGAACTTGTGTTTAAATTGAAAGAGGAAATTATTTTTTATTTAAATCCACTATTTAAAATTTTTAACTCCATTTATTTAGCGTAAATTTTACATTTGGCTATTATAAGCCCATATAATCCATGGTATTCATGTTAGATAATCTTATTATACTCCATTTTCCCTATCCAACCTATACTTAATGTAAATTTCATGATTTTATTAATTATTAAGTGTAGGGGAGATTCTTTTTGACTTCCCATGTCATTTTATGCTACTTTGTTTTGAGTGAAATCAATATATACAGAGACAATTATTGACATATAAATTTTTTCCTTTCTGTAAATTTCATGGAAAACAAATATGTGCCTGTATTAATATTTAAAAATTCTAATTTTGAATTTTTATAAATAAATTTCTGCTAAATTGGAGAACTGTCTTCCATTCCATGAAAATAATTTTGAATTAATTTTATATTCTTTTATGTAATGATTAAAGAGGATAATATAAACCTTATGTGGAAACTAGAATCGTGCAATCTTGTGTGAACAAAGAGCCAAGCCATCTTATTCTGACTCATAATTCATGGCATTGAAAACCACCAAACATAAAACATTAGAACAACCCTTTATAATTTATCATGATTGATACAATTCATTAACTCAATTAGGTAGTGATTTATAAAAGTTTCTGGCCTATAATGACCCTTGTTTTTGTTTGGATGAAAAAATCTTTATTCAAAATTAAAATCATGCGTTGAGTGGAAAATACATGATATTGGAATCTTATTTCAAAAAAGAATGAATGAAATGGGAATGGAATAAAATAAAATAATGTAGGATTTGGAATTTATGTTTTTTAAGAGGTATGATATGTTGGGGCCCCTTTATTTTAGTATTTATGAATTTTATTGACATGTATTTTTAATTTCCCAGAAGAAATTTATTTTGGGTGCTCACTTATCAAAGATTCAATATGTTAAGTGTTGAGGTTTTGATAGCACTGATATTTGAATTTTTTATATGTATTTCAATGTCTATATCCCACAAAAATCTATCTTTTTATGTGAAATTTCACCATTCATGTAATTTTATTAATTGTTGTAATTAATTGTCAAAATGATCTTATTCTGTTGTTTTGAAAAGTTTTTTTTATGACATTGGTTTTTTTAGAAAAAATTTATCAACCTTGATCCAATTATTGAAATTAATTTTCTGTATGCCTCTTTAGATCCTGGGATTTACATATTTTAACCAGACCATGTACTGAATTGACCAATATGAGGCCCAAAATAAATTAACCAATATGGAAAATAATTTTATATAGAATTATCAAGCCATAATTAATGGATTCAAAACTATGATACTAACCTCAAAATTAAGTGATTATAGCAGTAAAATATATAGGAATTTAAGTCTTGTAACCTTGTTAAATATATTGGAGGAATTATCTCATTAAGGTATTTGATTAATTCCCCTATTTGGTAGAATATGAAGAGAAAATTCTATCAAAAAAATTACACATTACTAATTTTATAATATATTTTTCACCATTTTTTCAATGGATAAAAAATTTTATAGATAATGTGGTATAACATATGAAAACAAATTTCAATAAGGGACCTCAATGAGATTTATCCTCCAATAATGACAAAATAAAATAAAAATTCATTGGCAGAAACAAAACAACATATTTTATACCCCTTTTCACTATATAACTTCATCTTCACTTCTTTGAAAATCATGTTTTAAGAAGAAGATCATGATTGTGAAATATTATAATTATAGTGTAGTTTGGATTTTGAATTAAGTAGTCATCCATTAAGTGTTAAAGTCCATGTGGTGTTAATAGTGATGATCCTAGGATTCTTCCATTTTGAGTTTGGTACATTAATGTTTTATTATTAAATTTTTCTAAAAATGTTTTCATGATTTAGGTAGTTATATTTCTCTCTTGAAATAACCTTTTTCTATTTTTTGTGGATTATTTATAAAGTTCGTACAGTACAATAATTTTTTTCATTAAATATCTCTAGGTGAGTTCTCCCCATTGAGCATGAAAAGTTCATCTAGTTTTAGCTTCTAAGAGGTCTTTGGGAAATCAAATCACATTCATAAGTTGATAAAAACCAATATTTGAGTTATTAATATGGTTTCTAAGAAATTTAAAATTTCAGGTGAAGGTAATTGACTGATAATTGATAAATATATATTTATTATTCAATTAAATAAGGGTAAAGGTACTATCTAAGGATTAAATCTTGTTCATTGATGCTATCTAGATTGTAGTATCTCATATATTTTTCAGTATATATTACTCCTAAATTATAACATATAACTTTATTTTATATATGTTTTTTAGTTTATTGAAATTTTTAGAAACAAAAATTCCCCACTATTAACACTAACATTAAAAAAACTTAAAAAAGTGAAAGTTGTTAACTTATCCTGAAACCTCCTTGTGAGATTATCTGGTGGACACCATTGTGCTACATTTATAGAGGAAATTATTAACCAAGCTAACACAACTGATTCCTCACCATCCTCTAACCTAAATTGTCCTTATTGTTTGAAGTTCACTCAGTTGACATATTGCAAACACAACACGTGATGTAATTGCTTGGCATGCACTGTAAAAAATGTAACATGAGATACATGAAATTTACACTATGAATATAAATTTAACGCATGTGGAGTATAAAATTTATGAAAAACATTCATGAATTATAGATTAATATTTTTACATGGAAATTAATTAATAATTTAATATCATATAAAAATTATCACATAGATTTTACTATTATTAAATAACATATGAACACATGTTTATTAGATTTAAAGAAGAAAGAAATTAAATTATTTTGCATATACATTTATTTTGGTGGTGTACATATTATCTTGACATGTATTCCACATAAAGTTTTTTGAATTAATTATACAATGACAATTTAATTACATCATGGGTGAATTAATTATGTTCCGTATGAATTAATTACATAGTGTGTTTGTTTTATTTCATTGTATTAATCACTTCATGTGTGTACTAATTACCATGAATGTGAATTAATTACCCCATGTGGGAATTACTTATATCATGTATGAATTAGTTACACTATATATAAATTAATTAGGAAACATTTGAATTAATTACACCACATGTGAATTTATTGGATCCTTTTTGAATTAATTATCTAGCATGTGAATTAATTACACCATGTCTAAAGAAATTACATCACATGTGTGTCAATTTCATCACAGGAATATTAATTGCACTATTTGAAAATTCACTATATCATGTGTCATTTAATTATTTACCCTATGTATGTTGACTACACAACCACCACATTATGTGGAGTTAAAAAACATTATGGTGAGTTACATATTTTTTAACCACAAAAACTATGTGACACATATATAGGATTCCTCAAACATCCTTCATTTATTTTTAACCATTTTTGGGTTAAATGATAGAGAAATATATAAGTAAATAATATATCTCAACAATCATATTAAGAATGTATTTCAAAAAATAAAGACTACCTTTTAAACATGTAATTTATCAATAGTTAATAAACAATTATAAATTTTAATGGTACTTCCCTGATACCACTTATAGGTTCCGAGAATAATAGAAGAACTTTTTTGGGAAAGGATGAACTCAATTTTTTAGATTCAATGAATAATATATAATTTGCATGAATAAATTAATTATTAATCAATTATACAAATAATACGGATAAATAATTCAGGAAGTGGGAGACGATATTTTCATATTAAATTTGTAATCAAATTAATATTGAATGAATTAATACATAATTCTTGAGAATTTTATTTATTACGTGTGTTGATAAACAAAACCTTATTTTCCATTATCATTGTTTAAAAAACCTGATTTTTACCTATGTTGTTTCGATGAGGACCCAATGTAGATATCCTCTAGTTTTGATACACACATTCTTCATTGATCTCAAAACATCTTGAATCACTCCCTTGATTAATTCCATGATCCCTTTCGAATTGATGGGTAATCTCTTGGTCACATGGGAATGAGAGGAAGGAGAATCACTAATGTCACTTCACTTGATCTTAAGAAACACCCTAATATGTTCTTGGTGCAGAGAACACTCAATAGATACAAGTGGTGTTGTGAATAATGTCTAAAAATCTCTAAAATGGCATGAAAATATATTTATAGCCCTAGGGATAGGATAATATATTAATTATTTTCGTAAAGTATATTAATAATATTTTAAACCCATAGCATACCCAAAGATAATTAAATAATATTTTTCTTTTATACATAGAATTATATAATATGTTCAGCGATAAATATTATTTACAAAATGGTTATTAATTTTTTTTCACAATATCAAAAATTGGAATTTTTCTTCCTCCATTCCATTTATTGAATTATAGAAGAAATAGTTAAATAGATATTATTATTTCCATAAATAAATAAATTTTATATTAATAATCTAGAGAATAAATATTTATTTCAATATTCACATAATAAATTATTTATATAATAATTTTTTATTTCCTTTTGAATAACTAAGAGGAAAATAAATATTTATGTTTCTGTGTAATTAAATTATTACCTTATGAATAAATATTTATCTAAAATTCATCATCATTAAATAATAAATAAATTTAATTTATCATTTCGGAGATGAATATATATTTTGAAAATTAGAAATAAATAATATTTAACTGAGATCAATGGAAAAAGTTAGTGAGTGGCCCTCTAGGATTATATATCATTGGAATTAGTCGACCTTTACTAAAGTCCAAGATTACTCTCTTATAATGAGTTAAGGTTCCCAAGGATAAATATGTTCATTTCATAATGTTGATAATCACATAAGAACAATAGTTGTGTAAATTTACACCCCTCCATAGTTTCCATGTACCACCTTATTGTTATCCTTGTTATTTTATAGTTTCCTTATTATTTTTTTATGGTTTGAATCATATGATTTTTTCTTACAAGAGGGGTCATGATTGTGTCTCGTAGATTCGATGGAATATAAACCTAAACCAAAAGCTATAAGAGATACATGTGGTCAACCTGCTATCCAGTGAGGATAGTCAGCTATATGATTGCCCAACCTATAGCTTCTTCTCATCAATATTAGACACTGACCTATCAATGGCCACCTATAGGCTCACCTGTGTAATCATTCATAGCAGGAAAAGTAAGGGTGTTATCATCTTTGTTTTCCAATAAAACCCCTTTTTAATTTCCTAAACCTCCCCCCTCAAACCTATGCTAATCCATTGAAACTTAAGACTCTATTTTTGTACATCTTTGCCACTCCCGACTAAATTACTTGGAATATTTTAGTTTTGATTGAATCCTTGGTCCTATCTTGGTAATTCAATCTTTTATTTCATGGATATCCTTCTTCTTGGAATTACTCTTGTTTCACACTTTTTATCAACCCTTCCAACTAAGTGATTTTTTTGGATCTAGGTATCAAATTGGTTTCATTTTTAGATCTACTACGCAATTTGAGGACCTTTTCTAGATCTTTAATCCCCATGGTGTGTTGGTCAAAACAGATGGTGGTAAGTAATTCCTTTGGATTCCTACATTCATGGAAGTGATAATTTTGATATTCATGATTGAGAATTAATATTTTATGAAAATTTATTGATTCCTAGGACTTCTATTTCATCTTGACTTGTGGCTTCCATGGGACTATTGATAATCTAACTGTTTTAAAGAAGGTGGTTTTATAATTTTCATTTATCTTACAAACCATTCTTTCATTCTCTTTGAAATTTTTTTCCAAATGGTCAGAAAACACGGTTTCTGTCTTTATCTTGAAAATTAATTTAGAAATGGTTTTATAGGCATGGATTGTGGCATATGGTATTTTGGGTAATGCACTATGTAAATATATTTCTATCTTTTTGTAATTGATATAATTGGTTTAAAAACCAGATTGACATAGTTTCGAAGATAAAATATCTATATAATGATTTTGATAAGGTAAAACTAGTGGTAATCAATGATGAGGTAGGGTTTAACCCTTAGGTAGTAACTCTCTAATCATAGACATATTCTCCTAGGGTAATTTATGTACCAAGTTAACTATGTTGTGAAATAGATCAAATCCCATGAGTGAACTCTTTCCCCTAGAACTAATATTCTTGGGTAATGTGAAAATAAGTAATTCTATTGATCGTGTAAATTGAATAAGAATCATAATCAACCATGTATTAACACTAACCTAAGATAATTTTTTACTTGTTTATATTGTTTAAATTTGTGTTTGGGTTGTTAATAGAAATTCTATGAAAACTAGGTTATTGGTATGTTTTATAAAGAGTGAAACTGGGTGATTTTACATGTTTAATATTGATCTATGTAAAGTTTTATCTCCTGACTTATCTTTTTCTATAGAAGAATTATTGTTATATTTTATAATGTCTGCTTATGAAAAACATGGTGGAATCAAACTAGGATTATTTTCTCAAACACTTCATACACATTGGGTGTAGATATACCTATTTTTGTCTAATGCAGGTAACAGAAAGGTTCTGCGGGATAGATTCTAGTTTTTTTATTAACAATGTATGAGGATATGGTGGTTTCCATACATCACCTGAAGATGGGTATTTTCTATAATTAAAATTTGGTTTTGTTTCTATGTTTTGTTATATTATTTTCCTTACTTTTTTATATCTCCATTGTCGAATTATATTGGAATAATAACAATATTTTTATTTCAGTTATCTAGTTTTGAGTTCTCTTATAGGGAAATCAATTCCAATTGTAACTCTTGGATAACAAGGAACTTCTTGTTAGCCTATGGGAATTGGGAGAACCATACAGGTAGGGTTTATGACCATATTAGGTTAAAAATGGATCGATAATCTTTTTTGGTTTATGAATTTTTTTTATCAAAGGTTCGTTCATTCAGTTTCATTGTCTATGTGAATTTTGGGATGTATTAGTAGATATAAGATAAGAACGTAGGGACTTAAAGGGTAGGTTGAGGTTGAGTTAATATCCATCTATCATCATTAAGAGGCTTAAGTTACCCCTTGTTATTGGGAAGTATGACTTTGATGGTTCATAGTTTTAAATCCTATTTTTTGTTCTCTTATGCCTCTTAATATTTCTAGTTGAATTTTGTAAATTTAAATTGGAATTTATTCATGGATCTGAAACTATCGTGTCTCTTTTTTATTTATGTGCAGTTCAATTCCCATATAATTATTCCAATTATTACTCTGGATGGTGTTGTAAATGAACCTTAACAAACAAACCCTCTAGATGACAAAAATTTTACCAAAGCAGTTGTTCACATAGTTTGAGCTATAGTCAAATGTGTGATATCTACCTCTGTTTAGGAAAGAGAGATGGAACCTTGAAGGGATGAGAATAGGAATTGACCTCGGAATATTAATTATTCAAAGACACAATATTTTCATGTGATTAATGACCATCCTGAGGTGGTGTATTGGCTAGATCGAATTTTTTTTGGTATTATTGAAGACTTCTAATTTAGTAAAGGTGATTTGTTTTTTTTCAAGATGCAGGGCCTAAGTAGATGGTTGTGGGACTCAGTTTTTTTAAACATGTATGATTGATTTTAGTTAAAATACTTTAAAGATATATTTAGCGATCAATTCAACCATGGATCAACAATCCTAGTGAAATCCATAGAACTTATCAAAATTTATAAGGGGAATTGAACAACGATAGATTATTCTCATCTCTTTTTCAGGAAATATATGATTTTTTCTAAGGTTGTTTGTAATGAGAAGATGAAGAATCAAATATTTATTATCAGCCTTCAACAATATAATCTATAATGGTTCATCATGTTAAATCTTTCCACCTATGTCGAGCTGGTATATAGTGTGTTGATAGTAAATATCGACCAAGTTTGGAAATCTAGTATGACTATAGGTCCTCATATCTTTGATTGTAGTTCCATTGGATCTTCTAATGTTGATAGAGTTTAACATATGAGATGGTGGCAGTGCTTCTTAGAAGACTTTTCCTACACCATCATTAATAGATAGTTTCTTGAATTTTTATTAGTGTTTCCAAATGGGGAACATAAAAAAATTTTGTTCTATTCTTCTAAATACTTGCAAGACGTGTATATTTCATGTTTATTTTCAAAGGTTATGTCTTTATTTTTATTCTAAAGACTAAAATATTGTATCATTATTACATAAAGTATTTGTAACATAGTCAAAATCAACCTATATAAAAGGGTTATAACAACAGACCATTTGAATTTAGAATTTACATGTACTAGAGGGGTCATTAATCAAATTTGATATTGGTCTTGTGACTGTGATATGAACCATTTTAGTTTCTTCTACCTTAATAACTATTATATTTAATATATGTTCCTCTCACTCCTTTGTGTTGAATCATATGTTATATCTTTTAAAGCTCCCAAAAAACCCATTCCATTCATTATGGAATTTGAAATGCCTCTTGGAAAGAATGAGTTTTGATTCAGATGTCCATTATACTATTTCTTTAAGAGAAATGTATATTTGGTTTGAGAGTTTTTGGTTCTCAACATATACCAATTTGATTTTATTTTCTTGATTGATTTTGTAGTTTCTTATCAGTCCCAAATCAATTATTATCACTGGAAGATGTCCTTTACATCCATCAATGGGAACTCCTATTAATTTTAGGGTGATTGAGACTAAAGGATCATTTAGGAAAGACATCATTTTCTAAATTTTGGTAATATGATGTCTTATTGGTTGATCAATGATAATAATATTTTAACATTGATATTTATCTAATTTTTAGTGATATTTATAAAGTGTTGCTAGTGGATTTTTTGGGTCTGCCTCTCGAGTGGGAGGTATATTTCTTGATTTTCATGGTGTTGGGAACTCAAACTATTTACATTTTATCATACCATATGTATCTAGATGATTTTAAATATCTAAATATACAATTGGATTATTTTAGAGAAAAGAAGTTTATACACTCAATTGCATCACCTTGTGGACCTCATGTGCTCTTTTCCAGGAATCGTTTGGAACTTTATTCATTTGTTTTTATTATAGAAATTTAAATAAGGTAAAAGTCAATAAAAAAATTACATTACATGCATTGATGATCTATTTGATTAGTAAAAGATTCAATTTTGTTATCATAAATTGATCTTCATACTAGTTTTCACAAAATCAGAATTGAGGATTTGAATTTTCCAAATACCACCTTCTGGAGAAGGTATGGGCACAATGAATACCACATCATTTTGTTTAGGCTAAATAAATATCATGTTATATTCAAGGCACTGATGAATTGGATTTTCCAAAATAATTTTGAAACATTTTTCAGGTGTTCATAGAGGAAGTTATAATGTTCTATAAGACATGAGAATTTTTTTTACATTATTTTCATCATGTTTTTAAAATCATGAAGTGTCACCGCCTATATGAAAAATTATAAAAATTTAATATATGGTTCTGAGTGGTTAATTTATTAGGACACGTGATCTCAGAATATAGTATCTAAATTGATCCATAAAATGGTAATGGTTGTTATTTCATGGTGGGGAGCACAATATTTATTTTATATTTAAATCTACCTTTGTTTAATAGGATATTATTAGAGATTCATTATGAATTTCTTGAAACTTTTATCGATTTTGAATTCTCTCACATAGTTGGTGCTAAATTTCTTATAGGACTCTATGTTTGAGGAACCTTCTATGGGATTAAGTAACCCTTAACATCATCACTAATTATGACTCTTTTATAGGTGAGAATGGTTGTGTGGTTTATTTTTTTTATTCAGATTCATTTTTGTGTTTTTTTCATATACAAGGAGATCATGTGGTTTCTTATGCCTCACATCATCTTTTCTCCCATGAGAGGGATTATCCCATGAATTATTTTTAAATTGTAGTTTTATTGAATTTCCTTAACATTTTGTGACACTATATTTTCAATGAAAATTTTATCATTTACTCTAATCACAAGAGTGTTGGTATCATATTGTCTAAAAATGACTTGAACCTATGGTAAATAAGATGGGTTGGATACCTATAGTAAATCTATTTTGATATTTCCTATTACTTAGTAAAGGGTAATGTATATTTTGATACTCTAATTATAATCATTCTTCCCTAACATGTGATGAAAAAAAGGATGAATTTTATTTTATGGGACCCTTTATATAGATGCACTTTTGAGTAATGGAGGAAGGGTCTTATAATGTTCTAGGAATTATTTATCTCTCATCCTATATACTTTAGATGATTCTATAATACAAAGACCAAGATAAATAATTTTTTAATTTCATAGATTCTTTATATAGTGTGGAGACCATATGTGGGTGGTCTCTCCTTGAGAAAGGTATTATCTTATTTAGAGAATGGGCCATTGTTCCATCAACTACAAGGAAGGACATGGTGGTAGATTGTACTCATTCATTGAGGGATACTCCCTAGCACCAAAAATATGTTTTATCACATGATGTACTAATTTTCTTTCTATGTATAAAATGAGATGTAATTGAAATTTTCTCTTGATGTTACACCTATCCATAAATAATGTTTAAGAACCAAAAGTCTTTTAATTTTATTTAAACTCTCCTTGAGCCAAAATGGAAATGTAATGAGATCTCAATGGATTTTTTGGTTTTTCCCAAAAATCCATGTGGTAAAAAATATATTAGGATTGTCAAAAATAAATTTCCCAAGTTGTTTCATTTTATATTGATTCCTGACACCGCTAAAGTGGAATATTGTGGTAATTTGTATATAAAAGTGACTGTAATGTTACATAGACTATAATCATTGCCTTGGATAGAGACCTTGGCTCTAATTAAAGGTTTTTGAAGGTTCTTTAGGAGTCCTTGGGAACTTAGATCAAGTTGATCATGGCATATCATCCCCATAATTATGGGTAAGATAAAAAAGATTAACCAATTTAAAGAATATATACTCAGTACCTTTTTCTTGGATTTTGATTTTACCTGGGATGGTCACATGTGGATGGTTTAGTTTTCCTATAATAATAGTTACTAATCATCTATTAAGATGGATCATTTTGAGGCTTTGTATAGAAAACCATGTAATAGTTTTCTCTATTGGTCTAAGCTTTGTGAGTATTCATTGATAGGACTGATCCTGTTTTATGAAACAAAAACAATTATCCAATAGGTTTTTCAGTGTTTGGTGAAGGCATAGAGACAATACAAGTCTTATATGGATCATAATAATTATTATTTGGAGTTTTTTGTTGGTGATAAGAGTTATTTATTATTTTATCCCAGTTGGGTCATCGATGGATTGAAAGGCAAGGGAAGATCCAACCTATGTATGTTGGACCATTTACAGTCAATGAGTGGATTATAATGGTGGACTATCAACTGGCTTTATTACCAAATTTTTCTTCAATACATGATTTTTTCAAGTTTCTCAACTCAAAAAGTATCATCCTAACAATTATCATATTTTAAATTGGGGAAACCTTAACATTAAACCTAATATTTCAACAGTAAAACTACCATTTCTAGTAGTTGACTCTCAAGTGAATGTTTCATATGGAAAGGATATAACATTTGTTTGAATCCAATAGAAACAAGGGACATAATTTCATTAGACATGGGAACATTAGTCTATGATGAGGGGGTAGTGGCCTCATCTCTTTATGGATAACCCTTCATCAACATATATTTCCAAGGGAAGAATGTAATGTAGTAGGGGGAACTATAACAACATGACATTTTTTATAGACACTACCATATTATGTTCCTTACTATTGATTAGTTTCCTTTACCTTATTTTAATTTTTGGAATATCTCATATTTTTATTTCTTACAATACAGTTGAGAGTGTGTCATGTGGAATCGATGGGGTGTTGACCTGGACCTACAACTTGCAAATATATAGGTGATCCACAATCTATTATATTAGGGATAAAAGATAGATGAATAGATTGGATATGATTATAGAAATAAACTACTACCAATAGAAATCTCCATGAGGATAGAAATCTATAGCATGAGATCTTTCCCCATAAACTTATTTTCTAAGAGTAATGTATACACTATGATTCGAAATCTTTGGAAAGGATCCAATCGTAGGAGTGAACTCTTACCCCTAGCCAAATTATATTATGGTAATGTGCACTGAAAGTGGCCTACCAATCACATGTATTGAATGATGATCCTCACCAACCTCTAATCGGCATTATCCTAAGGGAAGGTTTTAACTATTTATATATTTTAAATGTGTGTTTGGTTTGTTTATGGATATTTTTTGAAACCCAGGTTATTTTTCTATTTTCAAAACTATGAAAATGGGGGATTTAAAATGTTCTATATTGATCTAGGTAAAATTTAATCCCATGTATATTCTTTTTCTACTTGAGAGTTAATAGTTTATTTTATAAATTCTTCTTATAAAACACTTGGTGGACTCCCGTTGGCATTTGTTTCTCACACAAAACATAGACCTTTGAGTGTATTTAGATATTTTTTTTCTAATGAAGGTAAGGGAATGACATTTCATGGTGGAAGAGGGTGTGTTTGTATGTAGGGAGTGACGGGCTGGTGGTGACAATACATCACAAGGAGATGGTTTTTTACTATACTTTCTCTTTCAATTAGTTATCATGTTTTGGATCCTATTTTTTTCTCTGCTATAGTATCTCTCTATTAATGACTTATACATCAATACTAACTCTATTTATATTTGGTTATCCTATTTTGGGTTCTCTTGTGGTGAAATAATTCCCAAAAGAAGATCATAGAAGCCTAAAAACTTTTCTCCATCCTACAAGGATTAGGAATTATCTTTAGTCCATGTTGGGGACTAGATAGAGTTAAATATGGTTGGGTAATCCAGTTTATTTTGTGACATTTTATATAATTCCTTTTTGTTAATATCTCTAACCAAGGTGGTTTCATACTTTGTGTCACCAACCCATGTGCTTGATTTATCTTTCCTTGACTCTATTGAATTAACTCATCAATCCCCATGTCCATGAATCCTTTTAGATAGTTATATCCCAATCAAATGACCTTAGATATAAACTTCCATAAATATGTTATGAAAAAAATACATTCTAGACTTATTCATTACCAATATATCATTCTTTATGAACCCAATATACCCATCTTTACTATGATTATTTGCACCTAACAATCAATATATAATATTCCCCATCATTGAATTTTTTATTTATCATAAGACTCATTATATTAGATATATTTCCATAGCATATCAAGGTTATCATCATATTAGGGTGGTACAATGACCTATTTTTATTTGATATATACTCAAATACACTATGACATTAATGTTATATAGGGGTAAAAATTATTTTAATACATTTATTAATACTCAATTATTTGAATATATATATATACATATATATATATTCACAAGTGTAAATAAGTTATTTCTAGGAACCAAATCAAACATTTATAATGGAATTTAGGAGTTGGATTACAAAAACCATGTAATGTGAATTGATAGGGAATCTAGACTGCAAAACATATATCAAACAGAATTGTGCCATCATTTTTAAGGTGTTAAAATGAAAATTTCTTGAATAAAATAGAAAATAATTACAAGAAAAAAAACTAGTCATGTCTCACACTATTTTCCATGGAAGATAACAAAATATCTATGTAGTGGAAAAGAAAAATGGGATACACATATTTTTCAATTAGAATATATGGATTTTTATGTATAATTTATTGTTGGAATAGGAGGTGTATACTCATACATAATAACTTATAATGAATATTTTAGTATATAATGATATGTCTAGTTGATGAGGTATAAGTCAAATTCTTTTAATAAATTTAAGGAATACAAGAATGATGTTGAGGACCACATTACTAAGATAATAAAATAAAACTAATTTAAATATGACCAATGATATAATAACCAATAAATCATTGATTATCTATGGAGTATGTGGATTTAAATCATTTTTGAAGGCAATTTTTGGAAACAAATTTTCACCCTAAGGCACTGAGTGCATCTTTATAGGATATCTTAAATATGTAAAAAGATATTACATATACGGAACATCATATAAGAAGGATGTGTTAAACAAAGACCAACTTTCATGAGAGGTATTAAAAGATTTAAATAGATAATGATAGAAAAATATACTTTGATGATGTCATGGTTCAAGGTAGATGTGGTTTGGTACATTAATAGATTCCAAAAAGCCTTCTAAAAAAAGGATTATCAAGAAACACAATATCTATATAAGAATAAAAGAGAGGTTAGTGAACCTGAATGATATTTTTTATATTCACAAAAGAGAATTACTCTTTATTAGTTTATAATAATGATATAGTATCCTAAAAGGATGAAATAAGTGGAATGAATATTTCCAAATAGAAATAAGTCTTTAATTATGAAATTTATTATAGGTAAAAAAATTATATATGTATTTTGGTAAACCCTGTAGTGATTTTAAATATTTTTTGTAGGAAATTTGCATTCAATACAAAAATGGACATGAATGGGAAATTATGTACCTATTAGGCATAACTAGTTGATAATGGGTTTAAAATATGGCAAGGCATAGACTATGATGAATGTTTTTCACCAGTTTCTATGATTAAAAATATAATGATTCTACCTTTAATATTAGTTTACCATGACTATGAGATTTAGAAAATGGAAATAGAAACTTATTTCCTTAAAAAAACATTCCTAAATATATATATGTGACCAAAAATAATTATTTGTTACTCCAAATAAGGTCAACAAGGTTTGAAATTTTTGAATATGTATTTATGGATTAAAAAACATATCCAGGTCATAAAACCTTCATTTTGACGAATCGATAATGAAAATTGGATTTATAAGGAAAAACTATGACCCTTATGTTGACAGACAATTTAGTGGGAGTGAAATAATTTTATTGATTGTATTTGCTAATAACCTACTATTGATCAGAAATGATACACTAGTCCTAAAGTATGTTAAGACATAGTTAAACTCATACTTATTCCTGATGTGTTTAGGTAAAGTAAACTACATTCTAAGGATGAATATCAATTATAAAATATACAATAGGCTGTTTGAACAATCTCAAAGTGAATAAATTGATAAGACATATAATCAATTCAATATAAAAAAATCACAAAGGATATAGTTGTTAATTTGACATGGAATTAATCTTTATATGAAAATGTTTCCTTAGAAACATGGGGAGAGAAAAATAATGGAGAGTATAATATATGAATCATTAATTAGTTCAATCATATATTTTATTCTATATAATATGATATATGTCTCTTAATCCTTAAACATAGTATAAAGATATAATTCCGACCAAGGAGACATTATGTTGATGGCATTCAATACTATACTAAGCAACCTTAGGTGTACTAAGGATATTTTATTTGTTAATACAGAATATGATTTTCCATTCATTAGTTGATATACATATGTTATCATCTTAATAGATCAACATTATCAAATATTGAAATCAGGATATATCTTCACTCTCAATGGATGTGTTTTGAACTAGAGAAGCTCAAAACAAGACATGGTGATTGATTCTATAGGGGATTATGAGTATGTTTTCTCCTCTAATGTAGAAAGAGAAACATATTGGATAAAAACATTCATCCAAAATCTTGATGTGATGTCTGGCATTAAAGTGCATATCACACTGTACTATGATAATACTATTAGTGTTTGAAATTTGGATATATGTAATTAGGTTTTTAAAATTATTTTATCTCACATTTTACCATTTAGACAAATTAAATTCATTATAATATAATATGATTAAATATATCTATTCAATTATTATATAAAAAAATATAAAATTTAACTTTTTATTAAATAAAATTTCTCACATCATTTTTTATTTGATCATTTGTAAACATTGAATAATAATTCATTTTTTTGTTAGTCAGACATTTATTCAAATGGTCAGTTTTTAATTTCATTTCATTATAGCATGAACTAAAATACTATATTTTTATCTTTTTTTTAATTTATACACCTTACTTGAGTTATTTCCAAGCTATCATGCCGCTATGTTTCTATTATGTGACTATGTGATAAAATGTCATATGACTACATGAGTGATTACATGGCATTCTTGGATCGAATCCATGACAAACATTAGACAAACCTTAGTTGTTATTCAACCTAAAAAATGTATTAACCCATAACCAAAAACATGTTTTCATCCCACTGCATTTTCCCATACTACCGCATATAGATTTTAACCAATTTTATAGTGTATATAAGCTTATCCAACTAATCATATATCCACAGAACTCACTACATCTAGTGAATCTAAAACATGGAACTTAATTCACACCACAAAATATTTTTCCAGATCTCTCACATAGAATGTTGATGGCTTGTTATGTGTAACATGCAATATGCATTCTATAGGGAATATATTTTAAATTTTTAGCGATTCGACGGGCATCTTGTTGGATCCCTTTAAGCATCATAGTCACTGTATGACAAACCATGAGCTATTGTAAATATTGTATATATAACTTGTAGTATATGAGATTAATAGATATTTCACAAGGAATAAGAAAAACATATGTTCATGAATAGTGGAGTTAGTATATGAATTTCTATATCATTCTGGTTTTTATATTATTTATTGCACATTTTTCATTCTTATGATGGTATTTTTTTCTTCATTTTTCAGATTTCTATTAACATAAACTTTTAAAAAAATTATTTGTTTCATTTAGTTTATAATTACATAGAAATTCTAACAATGGTGTAAGAAGTGATTTCAAGGTGTTTATTTTTAGAACACATTATTCAAGTATTATATGGAGTTGATACTTCATGATACACTATTTCATAACTCTTTTCTATTTTTTTTTATAAAATCTTATTTAATTTATTTTAATTGTTTCATTACTTTATAAAATACATATATCTTCTTAAAAAGTTGAAGGAAGTGATTATGAATTACTTGCCAAATGATTAAGCACATGTTTTTCCAAAATACAGGTAATGGATATTATTTGTTTTTTATTATTTCTAACTCATGGGTACCTATTTTATTCAAAAAATCCCACATTCTCAAGATTGTTTTAGAGTTAATGATGTAGTATCATCCATTGGAATGTGATCAAGGGGGAACATGATTAAAAAATAATGACATAGTTTATGCAAGGGATATATACAAAAAAACTGATATTAGTGTGATAACTATAAAATTTTGAATCCTTATTGTGAAAACTATTTCATTAGGGTGATGATGAAGGAACTTAATTGATTGATCATCAATTTGGATGTTCGAAACTACTTTGAGTTTCATCATCTTTAATAATTTTTTCATCTATTATTCATAATTATTTGTTTAGTGTTCATTATTGAATCTTTTCATCATTTTTTAATTTATTTGAATATTATTTTTAATTTAAATGTCATTATTTTTTTATTATTAACCAAAAGATTGGTTTTTGGGTTGTGAATCCTTAATAAAAGATAGGTTTCTAGTTTTTCCTTTCTCAATAGAATATAAATTCTTGGGTAGTGCCTCTCAGTAAGTAAGGGGATGGGTTTATAAAATGTTATCTTAAAGTTAAAAAGTTTTTTTCTTATTCATTAGTATTCTTCCTGAGGAGTATAGAAGAGTGAAGATGGGAGGAGGTTCACACTAAACTCAAGTACTTTAAAAATCATGTGTTATTATCTTTTTTTTCAAAATCATTATATCTATAGTACACAATTTCACTACACTAATCTACATGTGACAATAGTAATAAATACTTGTTTTTTAATTTTAAATGAATTTTTTAAATTTTTTGAATAGCATTAAAAATGTACATTCACCCACTCTAAGCTAGTCCAGCTATCTTAACAGACCAAAAAATACTACAATGGTGGCTCTTATAGATGATTCAATCTAACATCATTAGAATAGGCACATAATTTTGAAATACAATCTATTGAATGATTGATTTAGAGAGGTGAAGTCATAGTAAGTAGAGATTCAATAAAAGAAAACATGGAATACCCATTGACAAAGAGATTTGTCTTCCGAAAAAATGAACATCAAGCGATAACCATAGAACAAAAATTCATTATTAATTTTCCCTAGAACTTGTGGGAGTTTCAGGGAGTTTGTGGTCTAGAACCAACTTTTTATACATTTTATTTCCTTTATACTCTAAGATATCAATATTATTAAATACCTTAAAATATATTGATTGTTACTTTTCATGAATTTAATGTTTCAATATTAAAGATTATATTTTTCATAAAAATATGTCATTGTAGTTATCTTCTATAATGAGAACCATGATGTTATATAATGATATTTTTAAAACGTATTCATATATTCATATAACTTTATTTGATGAGCCATAGATGATGCAGACTATCAGGTGATAATTTATCTCATGAAGTTCACACTTAGTAATCTCCAAGGTAATAAATTATGAGAATGGACCAACCTATAGGAATTTTTCATGTTATATGTGTCATTGGATATTCTTATCTCCCAGTGTATTTGACGGTCCTCATACATTAATATTATTATTAATATATATCATGATTCACATGCTTTGATTAATTTATATAATATATGACACCATAAATTCATGATGATGTTGGGTATGTTCGCTGCATTTGTAGAGACCCAAAGCTTGACGTACATAGACATTACATTACTTTTGAGGAATACTTAATACATAACAAAAACAGACACACAAGGACCGTAATAGTTTAGTGTCTTTGGAAACTCGGAATATAAACATCTAATCATGTTGAAAGATCTTCAACATCTCCCATAACAATCTTCCCCTTTTTGTTGCCTTACCTAAAACCTTTATTTATTTCCTGGGGAAAATAAAACACAAAAAGGGTGAGCTCAAATTCTCAGTAAGGGAAAACATAGAGAACATAAAACAATCCATAAACATTTGAAAGAAAAAACTTGAACATGAAATCTAAACATTAAAACCTTGAGAAAAGACATAAATCTTGGAAGTACATAAGGCATATATCATAAAGGAACATCAATCATGATAAAATATCATGGGAATAAAACATGTAATTGTGGTAACCATTCAACACTTGTTATGATTTCCATAGTAGCCAAGGCATTGCTGCCAAGACCATCTTAGTGGACAAAGTCCCTTTCTGAATCGAGTTCACTCCTCGTTCCAGTCCTGTATTACTGAACCGGTTTAACTTGCCGTTCCAGCCATGTCTATCTCATGAGATATAAATCTTTACCCAATTCATTGGAGGGATACATAGGTCCCACCCATCTCATAATGAAATCATTCTTACTTGTGCCACAAAATAAACTTAAAACATTCACCATAACCCAAATAATAAAATGGGTTTCATAAACATCATCCCATCATTTCATAATCCATATAAAAAATGGACATTTCATCAGAAGAAAAGTGAAACCATGTAAATCATAGAGACATTAAACTTGAATCATACACATATGAAATAATTTCATCTTATATGGAAAATGATTTTGATAAAACATTTGAAATGAATTCATGAGGAAAATATCCTTTCTTCTTCAAAATCATTTTCATTTAACAAAATTTCATTCAATTTTAAAAGAAAAGGATTTTATTAAAAATAGTCATGAAATCTTTTGGATGAAGCTTCACGAAAATAAGGCTTTGGAAAACTGTAAAAATCCTTTCATTCCGTATAAGTTAAAAAAAACATTATTCTCATACTTTTTCCAGAAAAGTCCAAAAGTACCTCGTAACGCAAACAAAAGAAAGATTCCTTACATACCATGTAGTAAAAGTCAAAAATGGGTAAAAAGGACTTTAAACATACATTAAAAAACTATTATAAAACATGGACATAGATGATAGAAATAACCCCAGTAAATACTTACGAATAAGTAATCTCGGATAAAAATGAGATTTGCAAAATTATCCATTACCTTTTTTCCAATATGTCTCGTATGTATCCGAACCTCCGGTATAATTATTTAAATAATGTAATTGACTTATTACAGAATAATATTCATTGTTATGATATCACATATGGTTCACTTATGACTTTATATTACCCGTTCTTTTGTAAATTCCATGTTAAAGAGCGGTTTGGGTAAAATCGTTTCATTTGTCGTCCGTGTTTTGACTTTTAATTATTCATATGATTACTTAGATCATGATTACTTAATTAAATAATATAAAACATTATTTATATATAATATATATTAAGAATATACATATATATAATAGATCGATAAATGGAAAGAAATACACCGTTCATGGAGATGGTAGGCCGTACGTATGCATGAACGTTGTTTTCGTTTCCTTATTGAGTTGAATGGAATTAAGTAGATGACATACATATATATAAATACATAAATACAGTAGCTTTATAATGTCATATATTTAATTATTATTTCTTATATATACTTTATAATCATTCTTAAATGGTTAACATGGAGAATGAATCTCATCACGTCGTGGAGACAGTAGTTCGTACGTACGCCCGAGTGATTATATCGTTTACATAATTATTGAATTGAATTTAAGTGGATGATACAATATATCAGAATCAGTATGATGTTATAATAACTATTTATAGTTATTCTTTACACCATTATACCCATCCATGTAAGGTGTTGGTGAAAAAACAGATTACACCACGGCGTGGAGATGGTATTCCGTACGTACGCACGCGCGGTGATTTTGTTTTCTGTAGGATGGATAGAAGGTGAAATGGGGTTGTTTCAAATTTATAATAACATATTGGTATATTATTGATACTGATGTTATTAATTTATAATGAAACACTTAAATAATAACAAGTTGAAGAAGAAATAAGCTTGAAAGAATCAGTAGAAGAAATTACCTCTTCTTCGATACGCCTCTTTGAAACCTCCTCTTAGGGCACTAAGATTGGTCTTTGAAGTAGACCAGAACCTCTAGGATGTTTCTAGGGAAGTGGAGAAGAGAATTTGGCAGGGTTTGGACGATCTTGATGGCTCAAATTGGTGTGAGGAATAGAGGGAGGAGGTGCCCTTTTATAAGGGAGGAGAAGGGCACCTTTGGAAATCTTAAAAATATTAATTTATAATAAATCTAACCCACTTAAAAACCTCCAAAAATGAATAATATTCGAATATTATATGATATAGGGTTGTAATCTCATCATCCAATAAAATTTATACATGTTAGGAATTTATTTTAAACATTATCAACTTGATTTATCCTTATTTAATCAATTTTATTTTATTTGTGGTAATAACATTCTAAATTTTAAATTATAACAAATAATTACTAATTTGTTGTGAATTTTCCATAATTGGATACTTTATAACATTTTCTACCATTTAAATTTAAATTTATAATTGGTAAATATTTCTTGATTTTTAAACAATTTTATAATATGTTATTTTTATAAAATAACAATAGTGTCAATTTTGACACTATTCATTTATTTGAATTTAAATAAAATATATAAAGAAGATATGTTCGAACTAAATGATTTAATAGATAAAAATTCATATGTATATAGAAAATTAGTGGTTCACATTAAATAGTTCATATTTTATTATTTTTAAAACCATTTATTTGGTTTATCTCTTAATAAAATAATTACTACATCATTTTTGTATTATTATTTAATATACTTATTTGTTGCATAAAAATTAAAAATAAAATCCTATGATGAATATAAATCTATTAATTTTCACAATAATACTTTTACTCGAATTTATCATCTTAAAATAACAATATTTAAATTGTTATATTTATTAAATTATGAATGTGACAACTTTGGCATCATTTAAAATAAAATAATATAAGTGTCATAATCGCTATTATAAGGCTCCAAATGGTCACATATTAGACCATTGGATGATTATGGTTTAAATTTTCATGACCAATAAGTTTTGGTCAGGGTTTTGTGCCTTTTATGGTCACTATTAGTTTAATAAAAACTATATTCTTGATTTTTCACTAGATAAACAATTTCTGCATCACTATTGTTTCACAATTAATGATAATTATTTAATCCCTAAAAATTATAAATAAATTAATATGATGTAGATAATTTCATTAGATTTCTGGAGACTATTCATGTTTGAAGTTTTATGAAGTTTATCACTAAATTAAAATTATTATACTTATAAGATTTAAGAGAGTGACATGTTGTCACTTTCTTTGGTTTTAATAATAATTAAGTTATTTTCATGGAAAAAAGTCCATTAAATGATTATAATCCAACCCTTATGTGATATGGGTCGACTTTTAGTCATCCAATAGGATTTTTCCAAGTGTTATGGTAATTTTATAATATTATGTTTACCCTTAATTGGCTGATTTACCTTTAACTACGGTAAATAAAATTTACCGTAGTTACTATTCATAATGCCCAAAAATAAAACATTAGTCTATTAATATAATTTGGACCCACTGATTACAAATATGGAATCCATTTTTCCAAATTCAAAACACAGAAGTTGTAGAAATTAAATTAAAATTAATCCCGTTGTCGAAAGAAAACGGGTTTTTGTTTAAAACATTGCAAAAGATTGAATTGGTTTAACCTACGAATTCAAGGTAAAATAAATGCTAATGACATAAACTATATTAAATGGTACAAATATATTCTATTTATACTTTAAAACCATTAAATATTATAATTTAACCATATAAATTATTACAAATATAGCGTGTTTTTACTATTCATTAAAATATGAAAGTTATCAGAAAAATATCAAAACTTTATCTAATGTAAATTTTTATATCCTGATTCAAAATAAGATGTTTATTTTGTAAAATTGAACATATAAACATGTCAAAAACTAGATTGAATGTGGGTGCACCATCAAGAGGCGGCAAAACTGTATTTTTTGAAAAATACATATTTTACCCGAAAAATTTATTTTGTTCACATAAAATGTTTTAGAAAATTTATAATATGAATAATAATGTTATAAAATTAAAAATGAGGTTAATTATATTCATAATGTCTAGTTCGTGATAATATTATAACCATATATCATTGTTTAGTGAAACACGGTATTGCGTACAACACACGCTATCGAGGTAGGTCGCGATTGCGTGTAGTGAAAGCCAAGTCAGGGTTGCGTGTAGTGCAAGACTCCTTTGTTGTTGCGTATAAAAAAATCCGACCATTTTATATTTATACATTGAATATATATATATATACACTCAATGTTACGTAGAATAACTTCTATCAAATGAACATGAAATTGTGTATAACACGATCCAAGAATTGTGTTGTGTAAACTACAAGCTAATACGGTGTTGCGTATATCACAAGATAATCTTGGTGTAGCATAAAACACATGACATCAAATAAATTAAAAAGAATACTTATCATAAAATATCGGGGTGTTACAGCATTAAGAGTATTATGTTATTATTTGAGTATGATTTTGATTCATTTTTCCCTTCTTGCTTTCTGGAAATTGATATATTGGCTCATTGATTGAAATGGGTAGAGTCCCTGGAATGGTATGGTTCCATTGATATGGGTGATGAATCAATGGAACCCTCATTTTAAAAATTCACTTTTAATTCAACCCTTTCAAATTCAAAAAGTTATTAGTCCACTAATTATTATATATCAATACCACTTTGTTTGAATTTTTAGTAAAATAGAGAGAATCACAAAATATTTACATGTTTTTGAATAAAATTTGACTCCTTTCCATGTTGGTAATAACCGCAAAATGAATTATACATTATATATAATAGGTTAATATCCAACTAAAGATCATTCCAATCAACACTAATTCCAATGATCTCCCACTCTAGATTCCACTAGAGATCAAAAAGATCCTACTTACACAAGAAGTCATCATAGAATGCACTATTACTTTCTCCCACTCCAATGTCCATTCTGGAATTCCACTTCTAGAGTCCACTAGAAAACTTATAAAATTCTTCGCATAATGAACCATAACTAGAATGATGTTAAATATTTTGGATGATAGTATTCCTCCATGAGCCTAAAATATCATTTTTTCATGTGTAAAATTCTTCATGATTGTTAGGAAATACATGTAGCAGGTTTGTTTGGGCTTGAAACTCTTCTCAGATCTTGATTGATCTTATTATATCAATTTTTTAATATAAGTGCACATAATTAGCTTCTTCTTCTAGGATCCCAGATTCAAAATCTTTATTTCTTCAATAAAAATATGTATCAGGAATCTAAAAATTCACCTGCACATGGGATGGAATATTTCTCTCAAATATACTCTCTACATATTCATCAACATTATGCACACATTTATTCATAGAAAAAAAGTATACATATGTTAATATATTATATATTTCATTTAAAAAATTCCTTATTATTTTTTCATTTGAATCCTTTCATTAAATGTGATATTAATTACACATTTATTTTTCTCCATAAAAATTTCCTCATTTTAAATACATGATTTTTTTGTGAGTATTCTGAATCATCAAGCATCTCATTTTAAATACTCGAGTGTTTAATGTTTTATTTATTCTTCACATGGATAAATAAATAGTGAAACTAATCTATGGTTGTATATCTTTTAAAATTTATACAAAACATTGGATTATCCATTTTAATACCTCACATGAATGATTACTATTTCTTATAGTTTTTTCATCAAGCCACATATTATGATTACTAAATTACTTGAGCATGATTAATAATTTATTCAGATGGTAAAAAAATACCACACCTCATTATTTATACCTAAAATATCAGTCTTTATTTATTATCTCATGAAATTTAATTTCACACAGTATCCTTGTATTCATAGATAGAAGAATGAACATGCATTAGTTTTCATACATTTATCAAGATTTTATTTCAATTGTTGGTACAGATTCATTATAGATGACATCACGAAATGAGATATTTTGATCATGAATTGAAGATTCATGAATAAAGTATATCTTTTATGCTTTGAACTCATATTTATCCTAGGACCTCAATGTATCTTTCATTTAATATAGTGTATTCATTGGTTTTATCCGGTGGATACAGTTTGTGAAATCCCTGCACACAGAAGAATCCGGCTTGATTACACTTAGGTAGCCTCACACCTTTACGTCAGGTTATGCTTATATGGTTAGAGTAAAACTTATACAAATATGTACCCTTATGCGAGCCACTATATATGACCTTAATCAAGGAAGTACACTTAATTAGTTATTAATTTACCTTTACACATTGTCATGTTACCCTTTCATAGTTTTATATCACCTTGTGTTAACCTTATACAGGTAATGAACAAACCTTACATTAGATATTGTACCTCTATGTAGTCCCTATTACAAAGCCCATGTGTTGGATGATCAATCATTATGAATTGGGATTTGAACTTATGTGAGAAGAACAATTATCCTTATATACATATATACCCAAACTTAAAACCCCTCACAAAACTTAGTACCCTAACATTATGCCCAGTTATACCTTTACGCAACACATAATTCTCTTATTTTACACTTACATAGGTACTAACTTACCTTTACATAGTTATGTAAATTCTAATTTACCTTTACATAAGTTGTTCAAATATACTTACACCTTTACTCATGTAGCCAATTTAACTCAAAATCATTTAAGGCCTACTCAAAATAAATCTCACAGCTTTCCATCAATAATAAAATATTATTCTTGCTAAATAATATATATAGACATGGACTTCTAATTTGTTCATTTAAAGTAAATATTTAAAACTTCATCAACATTAGATTATTATTCATTCTTATATACCTTATGACGGATATGTTTATGATGTCATCAATTTTGAACACCATTGGCACAGGTCCTTGATCTTTAACATTGGTTCAAAAATTGTCAAAATTATAAAAAGAATTGGCCAATCATGACATGAAATCCCATTTAATGAATACATAACAATTCTCCAAGTATCATCACTAAAATATTGACTCATTGAAAAAAATAGACACTTGGGAAAAAACATATCCCCCTTTGTAAATAGCTGTCAATATCCACTAATTTCATAAAATTTAACTTGTAGTGAAAACTTATTTTCTCTGATTATTAATAATAAAATTAAATGGATAAGTTGGGGTGTTCCCAAGTCATATTTCTTCCAAAAAAAACATGTTATCCTTATTTTTAGGATTATTTATTGAACACTTCATAAGGATGGTTGATATTACGTTGTTTTCATAGAAAAGATCATATACTTATTCAACTCGAAGTCTATGTGGGATAAACGAGTGTAAAAACATAAGATATATAACCAATGTTTTCTAAGATATCCATAAAAATAAGCACATGTGGTACTATGATTAGAAATTCTGAATACTCAATATAGAGGATATATATAATCATATTTATTAAATAAAGGGAAAATCATGCAGACACTTTAACAAACAACTTAAAATGTTCTGGTGCACAAGAAATTAAGAATGAGGGTTGAGATTGTTATGGGAATACCTCAAACTCCATTACCATAAGAATTTATTGAAAATCCTCAATTCATAATAAAAATTCATGGTCATTTTATTTCCCCAATTTTTTTCCCCCTCAAGAAATTAACATTTATTTTTCATTTCATGATAGTCTAAATAATCTATTAATTAAAATCCTTTTTTCTTTTCTATTAGTGATATACTCAAACATCTCCTTTAATTCCCAATATGTTAGCTAAAAATAGACAAAATAATAGTTAATAAAGATGAGCCTATTGTTTATTTAGAAGAAACATTCTGGGTGAGAGTTTCCACTCATTCATTCTTTCTTTTTCATTCCAAGCTAAATATGGGATGTGGTTTTTTTCTTGTCGATATGATTCATGGATTGTGAACATATTTTCTTCTTGTGAATTAATTGTTTTTTGTGAAATTCATTATTCAACCACCATAACATCTAGAAAAAACACTTTTTTCATCCATATTAGTATTTTTACCTCTGAGAGAGTTGTTGTGAGTGATCATATTTGGGTGCATGATACAACCTTTGTTGAGTGTCATTTTTATCTGCCAAAACATTGTTTTTTTCATTATTAATTTAATTTTAATATAATAATGAATCTCCTAATGTGTAATATGATTAGAGTATATATATATATATTCACAATCCTTCCTTGAATTCCTCAAATTACGATACCATACTATATAACCATGGTTAGAACAAATGATACATTTACCAGAAGATTTATACATCATTGGCCTCTTCATGATTGACATAATGGAAAAAATAGAGTTATTCTAACATATTTGGTCTTGTTGGTTCTTAAACATATACTCACATTGTTCCAAAATTCTCCATAATAAAATTACCTTAGTTCTATAATATTTTAATGGAACAACAATTCTATATTTTTTATGGAGGACTACTTTAATTATAGATTTTAGATCTGGAGTCTTATTTTTTGCTACACAAGTTGAGATAGATGTTAGAGGGATATTTCTCTTCCCCTTGAGGTGTTCATCATATCCTAAAGTTCACATGTTTTCATATCTTTCTCTTCCAAGTGGTTAGTAATTAATGTTATATTTAAATCAGTATCCATACCTAATTATCTCCATTATTCATATCGGGTTTTAAGAGATTTAATTATAAAATTAAACTCCATATCCATGGCCATTTTATTTAAAATATATTAGGAAATATCTTCAATCATATCACTTTTCTCCTTCATAATATTTCCCATTTTTAACCTAAGATTCAAGAACACTTGTTAACTTCACAATATTTTTTTTTCCAAGGACACATTTTTACTATATTATAGTAAACATCATGAACGATTCTCCATTGGTATTTTTTCCATTGCATTATCATTACATGGAATAGAAACATTCCTCTTCATCACCAAAATCACATCATATTTTTAACTCTATGTGAAAGTCTGAAGTTTCACATAATTTAATCACAAGAGTTAGAATAAAAGTTAACATTAAGTTTTATATTTTACCTTAGTTGGAGAATAAAACATAATGGATGGATTATTCATTTTATTCACCTCTTTAAAATTTTTGTACTTTCTTGAAATAAAAACAATGACTTTATTGGAACCTTATGAAATTCCATATTCAAAACATATGATATATTTAGAAGGGACCTAGATCTAATACCATTTTTAGAGTCCAGGGAATGTTTAGGTTCCACTGGGAGAGGGGTGAATTAGTTGTATAATAATTTTACAAATTCTATTTTAATTAAACCTATTAAACTGGTTAAGGTTCTCGATCAACTAAATTTTATCTCTCAATATCAAATAATGTGTATATATTTTAAAGAGAGTTTCGCACACATTATCTGCAAGGTTCGGCTAAAATGGCTACTACATTACTTGTTAGCTATACCGCATAACATGGATTATCCACCATATAGAAGTGGTTAATTCAAAATAAATTTCCTTACATCAAAATTTATTATATAGTTTTCCCAATCTAGAGTCCACAAGAGGTCAAAAATCTTCTATCTACACAAGCAATCAACACAAAATCCACTATGACCTTATAATGCACCAGAGTCCACTTGAGACATCCACTTCTAGAGTCCAATAGTAGATTTCTTCACACTATATACGATTATCCACAACTAGAAATATATTAAACTTTCATAATAATAACAATCCTACACCATCCTATATGATTATATTTTCTTGTGTATAATTCTTCATTTAATTTAACAACTTCATTATATAGGTCTCTTTGTAACACCCCAAGATTTCATATTACGTTATCTATTTAATGTAATTCAATAGCTTGTGCTACATTCAATACCAAGTTCAAGCACATCACGACTTAGCAAACTAGTCATTCAAAAAGAGATTATGAATAATTTTAACAAAATTTTGAATTTTATATACTCCATATAATTTTAAAATCCATATTATTTGTTTCTTAGACATAATATAAGAACAATTTCAATTTTTTAGATAAATGAAGTATTTTTCATAAAAATCAATTTTACAACCTTTAAATGGAGAACCCTTTTTAAATCCAATATTTGAAACTTTTATATATTCAATTTGAAAAAAGAAACTTCTTCTTTAGAAGATGTACATAAAAATTTAGTTTCGATAAATTTGTGTTGTTATTTCTGATAACATTCATATTTTGATGAATAGTAAAAAACACTAAATTTTAATTGATCAAATCATTTCAAATAAAAATAATTTATATTGTTAAATTAAATTTTTTAATGGTTCTTAAGTATCATTAGATTATATTTTAATCATTTAATACAATTCTGGTCATTATAAGTAATTTCACATCTAAATTGGACATAAACACAAGTCAATGTTTTAATAGTTTTTACTTTTTAAAAACCTTATTTTTTGGTTTTGAAAATTGGAATTAATTTTAAATTGATTAATGAAACTTATATGCTTTGAATTTGGTAAAATAGACTTAATTTTTTAAATTTTTAATAATAAAATTATCTTAGTGTGAATTTTTAGTATATTTTAAAAAACATTCAATTTTTTATTATTAATGAAAAATAATATTTTTTTTGTTTAAAACCGACCTTTATTCATAATACCTATATTAGAAAAATTTAATTCATTTGATTCATTTCATAAAAATATAAGATGTATAAAATTTTATATATTGTTTTAAAGTCTTTTACCCACCATCTAGGCACATTTGAAAATTTTCATAAAACATTATTTTACCACTTTTGTTGATTGAATTTCAAAATTCCGAGAGACATGGTTGACATAAGTAAGTAAAATTTGTTTCCATAAGATGAAAATAATTTTTAGTGAATAGTAACATTTGAATTTTATTTACCATGGTTAAAATTAAATAGGGTAATTAAAGGTAAAAATGAAATTATAATTACCCTAACACATGTCTTAATTATATAAGATAAGTGTATTTAGACCAAAATAAACCTTAGGAATAAAATATGATCCTTTTTATCCTCTTTAATTAGATTAGGACATTTATTATTATTTTATTTAAAGAAGAGTTAAAAGTATTAAATTCAAAGTTTAGTAACTAAAACAATTTTAATAAAGGCTTATACATAAGATAAATTCTACTATAAATATTCATTATAAAGATAAAATTATTTCCTACATCATGGTATATTATTTATAATTTTTAGACGTTAAATAATTAAATTTATATATGACACAATGATGATTCATTAATTACCTAATTAACTAAAGATTAAAATAATTGATATTATAAATATAAAAATAAATGTAAATTCAGAGTTTGAATGAATTAAACGAATTTTAAATTATAATATTACATGTTAGGGTTGATTAAATAAATATTGTTTAATGTGATAAAGTTTTTATGACTTTCACAAAAACCAAATACTAAATAGTATCAAAATTCAGATAAATGCATTTTTTTAAAACATAATATATTATTAAATGATATAATATTCCTAAAACTCTAAGTTTTTGAAAAAGGACATATTTAATAATAGATATATCATTAATGAAGCACTTTAGTTTCTCTTCACATTTTATATTATGTTTATTAACCATGTAATATAAAAATACAAGAAGACACACAAAAAGTTAAACTATTTTACTAAGAGTTGAAGCTAAAAGATAAGGTTATTATAGTGACCTAAACATGTCTAAAACCAATATTTTGAGAGGTTTTCGACCCATCCACACCTTTTACTCTAAATAAATTCAATTTGACACATTATAAAAATAAAATTATTTTAAAAAATAATAATATTTAACGCTTTTCCAAAAGTGACCCTCACCTCTCTTATAAAAGGGTACGTCCACTTCTCTTAATTTCACACACTCAAAGACATTTATCTCACCCATCACTGGATAAAATATCTTACAAACTACCCTCACTTTATCCTATATTCCTTAATATGATCATAAATCTATCCTATGTATTCATTTTGATAAAATAAAAAGGAAGAACCCAAAGAAGAGGTAATAATTTCATCACCTCTTCCAAATTTCTTTTCTTCTTCCACTTCCTATTTCATTGTTGTTTCCATTAAAAAAAATAAATTTAGTACCTTCTATATATTGTGATGTTATTATAAATATGGTACAACCATATTCATTATTCTATCTATCCTAGGAATGACAAAGTCAACATACGTGCGTACGTATGGCTTACCGTCTCCACATTGGGGTGTAGTTCGTTATTCAACACTTCATTATTTAGATTAGTATAATAATGAGAATAATTGATGTAAATAAAAAATATAACATGTTTATTATAATTTATATATAATATACCATCAAATTACATAATATTTAACAATTAATAGAATGATATCATCGCCCGTGTGTATGTATGACTTACTGTCTCCACGATGTGATGAGATTCATTTCCTCATTCACCATTTAAAGATGATTATAAATATATGAATATTACTAATAAGTATGTAATATTTGAAAAAATAATTCTAATTGATATATATATATATATATGTGTGTGTGTGTGTGTGTTTGTTTATCAATATCCCATTCACTTACTTCCGTTCAATATGATATGAAAATAGAGACATCATTTATGCGTACGTACGACCTACCGTCTCCAAAAACGGTGTTTTCCATTTCATATATATATCTATTATACATACTTCTATTATTAATATATATGATACATAAGTAATTTGTTAAATTATGGATTCAATTAAATCATGATATGAGTTATACGATCAATAATAACAAGTTAAAACATGTACGATAAGGAAAGCGATTATTACCCGAAATATTATTTTAACATAGAAATTATTATTAAATGGGTAGTATAAAACCATAAATTAGAAAAGTATGATATGATAAATATGAATATGGTTATGTTATAATTTATTTACATAATATAGTCATTATACAGGAGGTTAAACGTACCCTCAACCAAATGAAAGTACAAGGTAAGGTTAATTCTTCAATCTCATGATTTTTTGAGATTATTTATATATAAGTATTTTCTGAGAATTTTTTATCATCCATGTCAATGTTTCTTAAAAAAATTCAGAATGAATATTTTATGGTTTTGTGGAAGGGACTATTTATCAAGATCAACATTTTAAATTTTTTAATGATTTGTTTTTCAAAATCCTTTTAATTAATTCCCATGTTTTAATAATGATTTTATGAATTTATTTATATAGGCATGGTAGTTTTAAAATGTTAATTCCTTAAAAAAGTTTCAAAGTGGTATGGAACACTTTGATTCAAAAATCTATTTCAGGTGACTTCCTCTATAAATGTGTGACTTTTAATGGATTTCAGAAAAAGGGATATTTTTCATAAAATGTTTTACTAATCATTTTCAACTAAGTCAACATCTTTTACTTGATATTATTATTGATTGAGGTTAATTAATTATAATACAATATTCCATATTGTATTAAATGAGTTATCATATGATTTACTCTAGATGTGCTATTTTTATACCATTCATGGTTTATGGTTAATTTATTTACATTTCATATGCTTATATTAGTACAAATGTTTATGTTATGTTTAAATTTTTTCATATGAAGAATGCATTGGACTTAGTAAGTGACGAATGGAGCCCTCTATATCTTCTCGATGCATCAATAGGTATCATTAGACAAACTAGTGTCTTAGAACAATTCCTTGACAAAATCTTATTTGTAGTCTTAGCACGAGGCCTTGTCTATGTGGTTATAATGTCTGACATTATGCATTCCATCATTATGAAATTGGCGATTGATATTACATGTGATTATTTGAATAGTATAATATCCATGTGAATATGTAAATGAAATTATTTGATTTATCTTTTCCATATTATACTGAATTTTTAGTTTAAAAGGCTTGTGTTTTATTCTTATACATTTCCCTAAATGTTTATTCTTATTTATTAATTTTTCTGCTATCTTGTTTTCCTTACTGAGCATCTGAGATCACCCCTTTCTTATGTATTATTTTTTCTGGGACGTGAAGGATTATATTATGGCTAACCTATAGTGATAGGCTAAGGGATGTTATTTTTTTCTATGGATACACAATGTTGTTTCTTTTTTCAATTCATTATTTAATTTAAAACTTATGTATTTATATAGTACTTCCAATGTTACTAAGTTGATCGTTCTTTTAGGACATTGTTGATTATATCATGCCAATGTTTTTTAATAATGCACTAACTCTGGGTAATTGGGGTTGGGGAATTACAGTTGGTATTAGAGGAAGTTCAGTACAATCCTGTAAAAAAGATTTATAAAAACTCTAATTATAAAACATTACCCTAAGATATACTTTGAGGATCTGTATAGAAGAACTTTCTAGAATATTGGTAATGTATAGATTTAAAGAATTTTCATGCAATACATCCCTGTCTGGATACAAGAATTTTGAGGTGGCTCTGGAATAGATGTACCTAGGATTGAAAACTCTGACAAAGAGTTTCGGGCTTGACCCAGGGGATCCTGGTACACAATAATGGGTCTTTCTGCACTCTCTGTTACAAAACTCCCAGGGGATATAATTAGGATACTTCACCTTTCCATTACAATCCATTATAATGTATTTATTAATAAATACATCCTAAAAGGAAACATTTTTATGATTATTCATTATATACATAAACTTTTTAATTTATGTTAGGTATTTTACAAGTTCAGAATTAATAATTTTGATTCATAAACTAAACTAGTGTATTCCATTGTTTATAAGTGGTTCCCAGTAGAAGGAATGAGAACTCCAGCAATATGCAGTATCCAAAGTGTAAGAAGGATCATATCATTCATGGTATTAAGGCAAAAATTAGAATAGAGATAGTCTTTAGTGTATTCTCATCATATGAAGAAATAGTGTTATGTGTTAATAAGATAAGTGAATAATTCTCTCAGTCCTATCGATTTGAAGGGAAGCTAGAGAAGGAATGGATGGTAGAGAGAAATATGGATTAAGGGAAGAAGGAAAAGAAGGATTTTCCTTTATGTGATAACTATGGAAAGAATTACCTTGGTAAATGCTTGAATTGAATGTGAGTTTTTTATAAGTACCTAGGAAATGGACACATATTATGTGATGGAAAGGTTAAGAAAATGGTTTTCAATGTACAATGATTCCTCTCCAAGGAGTTGGGACACTATGCAAATTAATGTCCCAACCATCAGAGTATACCCCAAATGATGATATTGGATAATAATCAAGTCATGATACTACAGAATATGAAGAGTAATAATTAGCGTTCTTTTATTTTTATTAATTAATTCTGTCATTTTAGTGTTTTATCAATGATATACCGGTTATATTAATTATTGAAATAAATAAGGATTGTACTACAATACCACTTCATTGAGGATTTGAGATTATATAGTACTAAGAAAGGTGACTCAACAATAAGTTAAATTTTTTTGAAAATATATTGTTGGGAGAAATATAACCCTTAATATGTTTCTAAAACTGAGACAATGATTTTGGAATAAGATATAATTGAGTTGGATAATGTATATTCTATATTATTGATTACCTTAGAACACATTAATTATTTTTTTATTCCATCACTGTTGGAGTTTACAACATTGTTGTATTTAAGGAGTATATATGGTATTCTATAAGGAATAAGGGAGCATGATCATATTGAATAAGGTTTTATGGTAATTCAGGGTGTTACAATGTTTTAAGAGAATACATGGTGAAAGTATTCAGATGTTATTACATGGAAAAATAGATCTTCGTTATGTGTACCTTCCTTATAAATTTTGGACCGTTAGTTTGGACAAAAGTATTTTAGATTGGTCTAAAGGTTGGAATGAATTAAGTTGGTAATTGGATACTATTGTTTAAGGTTAAAAAATTTCCTAATATTATTTTTTAATTATTATAAAAAGGAGAACCCAGAGGTCGGGTGACAACCCATCGCGTCTGGAAAAGCCACGAGACTTGAACCGTAATTGATGTGTGACAAGGGTGCATCACCTACCACTGAACTACGTGTTGTCCTTGTTTGTATAATGTAGTTTTTTAAATGATCTGATAGATGAATTCTGAATTCATTTAGTTTTTTAAAACCATATATGATTATGATAAATTGAATATATTTAGGTTCTATTATCTTTTAGAGTGAAAGATGAGTTTGTGGTATAAAATAGTTAAAGGATGGAAATATACTTTTAGATTATTTTTTTATTCTATATGGAAATTAATTATTAAACTCTAAGGAAATGATATTAAAATAAAACATATCTTATCCTAATACCTTATGTTTTGATGAAACAAAAATATTTTAAGACATCATAGATTTATGACTCCTAGGCCCTCAATTTTCTATATATTCTTCGCTTGTTTGTAATTGATGACCTCAATAACTCCCTATAAATATTTATATAATTCCTCAAATTATGTTTCTCAATTTTCCACAAATTTTCTCCTATTCAAAATCCCAATTTGGTGGTGAATTTTTCATTTCCCTTTCCCTCTTATTAATACTAAATTTTATTAAGCCTATTTCTGATGTTGGTTTTCCAGAATGGTATTTTCTATTTTCAACCTTTTATTTTTAGAGAACAATTTCAAATTGCGAGGAAGAAATTTATTGATGGAGGGAAGAATGTAACACCCAAATATTTCATAGTATGTTATATATTTAATGTAATTCAATAGCTTGCGCTACACGCAACACTGAGTATGACTTACCAAACTAGCTGTTCAAAAAGAGTTTATGAAAAATATTAACTTCTTTTTGAATTTTATATACTCCATAAAAATTTAAAATCCATGTTATGTGTTTCTTAGACATAATATAATAACAAATTCAATTTTTCATATAAAAGAAGTATTTTTCAAAAAATACAATTTTACTGCCTTTTAATGGAGAAACCTTTTTTATCCAATATTTGACACTTTTACATATTAAATTTAACAAATTAAAGTTATACTTTAGAACGGGACATAAAAATTTAGTTTGGATACATTTTTGGTGTTTTTATAATAACATTCAAATTTTGATGAATAGTGAGAAATACTAAATTATAATTGAAAACAAATTTCTTAATTAAAATAATTTATAGTGTTAAATTACACATTTAAATAGTTATTAAGTATCATTAGATTATATTTTTATCATTTAATCCAATTTTGGTCATTATAAGTAATTTCACATCTAAATTGGACATAAACACATGTCAATATTTTGATAGTTATTACTTTTTAAAAACCCATTTTTTTTGGTTTTGACAAAGGAAATTATTTTTAAATTAATTAATACAACATATTTGTATTTAATTTGTTACAATAGACATAATTTTTTAATTCGGAATTTCAAAATTTGGTTAGGGTGATTTTTTTTCATTTTTCTGAAAACTTTCATATTTTGATGAATAGTGATAAACACTATGTTGTTGTTTAAAAATGACATTTATTTAAATAATTATTATCGTTATTTAAATTTATTTCAAAGTAAAATTAGATACATAATACCTATATTAGTTCAATTTAATTCATTGGAGTCATTTTATAATAATATTTGATGTATAAAATTATATTGATTTGTTTAAAGTCTTTTACCCACCTTCTAGACACATTGGAAAATTTGCATGAAACGTAATTTTACCGCTTTTGTGAATTGAATTTAAAAAATCATAAAGACACTGTCGGAATCATTAAGTAAAATTTGGCTCAATAAGATGAAAATAATTTTTCATGAATTGTTACTTTTGAATTTTATTTACCATAGTTAAAAGTAAATAGGGTTATTAAAGGTAAAAATGATATTTTAATTACCGAATCACATGTCATAATTCTATGGGATAATTGTATTTAGTCCAAAATCAACCTCAAGAATAACCTATTATCCTTTTGATCCACTTGGATTAGAATAGGACATTTATTATTATTTTATTTAAAGATTAGTTAAAAGTGTTAAATTCAATGTTTAATAACTAAAACATTTTTAATATTGGGTTATACATAAGATAAATTAGACTATAAATATTCTTTATAAATATAAAAATAATTCATACATCCTGGTATTTTATTTATAATTTTTTGACATTAAATTTTAAAATTTATATATGACACAATGATGATGCAGTATTTACCTTTATTAACTAATGATTAAAATAATTAATATTATAAACATAAAAACAAATTTAAATTGAGACATTTGATGAATTAGACGAAATTTCTTAGTTAATATGACATTTTAGGGTTGATTAAATAAATTTTGTTTGATGTGATAAAGTTTTTATTACTTTCACAAAAACCAAATACTAAATAGTGTTAAAATGTTCTTAAATGTGTTTTTTAAAAACAATACTACATTATTAAATGATATAATATTCCTTAAAAAATAAGGCTTAGATAAAGGACTTATATAATAATAGATATTTCATTAGTGAACCACTTGAGGTTATTTTGGTATTTTATTGTATGTTTATTAATGTAATATAAAAATACAAGAAGACATTTTAAAAGTTAAACTATTTAACATAGAGTTAAATCTAAAATTTATAGTTAATATGGTGAACTAAACTTGTCTATAACCAGTTTTTTGATATTTTTTCGGCCCATCCCCACCTTATACTTTAAATTAATCCATTTGGAGCCATTAGAATCTGAAAATATTTTTATAATAAAATAATATTTCAAATTTTTTCTAAAGTGACCCTCAACTCTCTTATAAAAGGGTACTTCCCCTTCCCTTAACTTCAAACCTCCAAATCCATTTAGATCAACCAACCCATACTCAGATATCTTTCCAACTACCCTAAATTTATTTTAAAGGCCTTACATTTCTCAGAAAGCAAACCTAAGGATCTGTTTTGATCAAATCAAAAGGAAGCACCCGAAGATGTGGTTATAATTTCGTCACCGCTTTCAAATTTCTTTTCTTCTTCCAATTACTATTTCATTGTAGTTTCCATAAAATAATAATAACTCAAGTACTTTCTATATACAGTGATGTTATTATAAATATGGTATGACTATATTCATTATTCTATCCATCTTATGAATTACAAAGTCATTATACGTGCGTATATAAGGCTTACCCTCTTCATGGCGTGGTGTAGTTTGTTATTCTACACTAAATTATTTGGATGGGTATAATAATGAGTATAATTGATGTAATTAATAAATATAACATTTTAATGTTTCTTTATATATAATATAACATCCCATTACATTTGATTTCACCATCAATAGAATGATATCATTGCTCATGCGTACATACGACATAAAGTCTCCACGATGCGATGAGATTCATTTCCACGTTCACCATTCAATGATGATTATAAACATATATATTATTAATAATTATGTCATATATGACATAATAATGCTACTGGATATATATATATACACATATATTCTATTCTCTTACTTCTATTCAATATGATATGAAAATGGAAACGGCGTTTATGCGTTTGTATGGACTACCGTCTCTATAAACTGTGTTTTCCATTTCTTATATCTATCTATTATACACACTTATATTCTCAATATATATTAAACATAAATAATGTTCTATATTTCTAAATCAATTAAATCATGATATAAGTTATACGATCATGAATAATAAGTAAAAACGCGTATGACAACGAAAGTGATTATTACCTGAAATGTTATTTTAAAATAGAAATTATTATTAAATGGGTAGTATAAAACCTTAAATAAATAAAGTATGATATCATAAATATGAATATGGTTCTATTATAATTTACTAACATACTATTGTCATTATATAGGAGGTTAAACGTACCCACAATAAATAAAAAGTAAAAGGTAAGGGTTAAATCCTCAATCTCATTATTATCTGAGATTATTTATGAGTAAGTATTTACTCAGACATTTTTATAATCCATGTACATGTTTCATCAAAATATTTTCATAATGAATGTTTTAGGTTTTTGTGAAAGGGAGTCTTTATCAAGATCATCATTTTAAATGTTTTAATGATGTATTTTTCTAAATATTTTTTATTAATGTCTATGTTTTAAAAATTATTTTAAGGATTTATTTATATAAAAATGAATGTTTTAAAATGTTAATTCATTTCAAAAGTTTCAAAGTGGTATGGGAAACATTGATTGGAAAATATATTTCAAATGAATTTTTTTATAAATTTGTGACTTTTAAATGATTTCACAAAAAGGGATATTTCTCTCGAAGAATTTTACCGATCATTTTCAACTATGGAAACATCCTTTACAGGATATTATTCTGGATTGTGGTTGATTTATTATAATAAAATCTTCCATATTGTATTCAATGTGTTACGATATGTTTGACTGTGGATGTTCTATTTTTATACCATTCATGTTTTATGGTTAAAGTGTTTACATTTCATATTCTAGTTTTAATTCCAATGTTTATGTTATGTTATAACATTTTCATATGATGAATTTTTTGGACTTAGTAAGTGATGGGTGGAGCCTACTATAGCTCCTCAATGCATCAGTAGGTCTCATGAGACAAATTACTATCCTGGCACAATGCCTTAACAAAATCTTATTTGTAGTCTTTTCATGAGTCCTTGACTATGTGGGTATGATGTTCGACATTATTAATTCTATCATTATAAAATTGGTTATTGATATTAAAATGTGATTATTTGACTAGTAGAATATCCATGTGAATTAGAAAATGGCATTATTTTTTTATCCTTTCCATATTATGTGGAATTTTATGTTTAAAAGTCTTGTGTTTTATTCTTATACATTTCCTTAAATATTTATTGTTATTTATGAAGGTTTCCACTATATTGTTTTCCTTACTGAGCATCTGAGCTCACCCATTTCTTATGTTTTATTTTTTCCAGGATGTGAAGAAGTATATTTTGACTGACCTACAGGGATAAGTTAAGAGATATTAGTGTGTTCTATGGAGACACAATGTTTTTTTTTTCAATTCATAATATAATATAAAACTTAAGTATGTATCAAGTACTTCCAATGCTACTAAACTAATTAGTCTTTCGGGACACGATTCCTTGTATCATGTCAATGTTATGTAATAATGAACCAATTGTAGGTAATTGGGGTCGGGGCTTTACATTGTTGACCTTGAATCTCTTCTCATTTGATGAATGTGCTGATTATATCAATCATTGAATTCTTAGGAACATGCATATCTTATTCTTTAAATGATCCCAACTTACAATTGTATTTCTTTTATAGAAATCTGTATCAGGTTTCTCAAGATTCAAATACACAATGGTTGAAATATTTCTCTCAAATTTATTCTCAACAGATTCATTACCTTCATAAATTGAGTTATTTTTACAAAAAATAGTTATTTTAATGGTTATAATATCTCATTTATTTCATTTTCAAAACCCTCAATATTTTCTCATTTGAATCCTTCATTTAAATGTGTTTTTAATAACACATTTATTTTTATTAATTAAAATATGAATACATTCAAGGCATTGTGTATTTTGTTTACTCATATTAAATACCCAATTATTCTATGGTTATTATGAAACTTTATACATATATTTTGAAATACAGTAGTTTATTATGTTTTATTAATTCTTCACATGGTTAAATAAATATGGAGACTCATCTATTCATGTGTCTCTTTTAAAATTACTAAAAATATTAGGATTATCCATTTTAATAACTCCCATGCAAGATTACTATTTCTTCTCCTTTCATCACATGAAATCATATTTTCATATAGCAATAAATTAGGAACAACTCCTCAATAATTCATTTAAAAAACTAATACTAAACCTCATATTTAATACCACAAAGATGATGATTTATTCACTCTCTCTAGAAAAATAAATTCACATGGTCTCCTTCAAGCATTAGTACATGAAAAAATGAGAATTATTTAATTCTCATGAATTTAACAACATTTTATTTCCTCTGAAGTCTTAAATTCATTAAATTAAACACCATGACTTGATTTCTTATATTAATGGATTACAGATGAAAGAATATACAATGTAACATCAACTTAAAAGTTATGTTTATCTCAGGAGGAAAATGACCATATTTTAATGTGTATGAGTATTTGGTTTAATCTAGGGGACATGGACTATAAAATCCTTTCTTGAAAAAGTATCATCCTTGATTACCCGTACATAGCCTTGCATAATTATGTCGGATTACCCTTACATGAGTAAAGTTACTCCTACACAAGGTTGTATCATCATGTGAGCCTATTCATGCACCATTTTTCAAGGTTGTACCCTTATTCATGCCACCAGTTACTTTTACACATGAGAATTCTACCCTTATGCAATGTTGTATCACCTGGGGTAACCCTTATGTAGGTAATGGCCTACCCTTACATGAGTTTTTATAAATTTATATTGACTAATGTATGCAGAATTTTATCTAGAATATCTACCATTATGTATGGAATTTACCCTTATGTGAGTGGTTGAGTGACCCTTATATAGATATATATCCTTGTGTATGTACCCTTATATAGTTCAATACCCTTATGTTATGCCTAGTTATACCTTTACACATCACATAATTCATTTCTCCTTCTATTACCTAATTAATGAATTACCTTTATGTGGTTAATGTATATGCTAATATATCTTTAAGTAGTTAGAATCTATATATACCTTTACAAAAGTATCTAATTCAAATGAAAATCACCCACATCCTTCTCAAAATCCATCATGAGGCTTTCCATCTTCAATAAAATAGTATTCATGAAAAATAATATATATTTGAGTAGCCTTATATTTTTTTAATAGAATTTACTTCATTAAGGATTGATCCACATTAAATGACTCTTTATTCTCGCATATCTTGGGATGGATATCTTCATGTTGTAAACAATGTGCAATGCCATTGAAACATGTATTTGAGATTAAAGACTAGCTATAAAATCATTAAAATTACAAGGATAGTTTATCAATCAAGACATTCAACTTCATTTAATGATTCCACAATAGTTATATAAGCATCATCACATCACATATTGACCCATTAAGAACAAATGCAACACTTGGGAACCAAAAAATATACCTCTCACATTAAATTCCCTGGTTATAGTGTATTGATGGGTTTATTTTATGAAGTAAATGAAATTCATATCAAGCATACAGTTTGATGACACAATTATGAAACTTACATGATGAAATTTTTAGACAATGTGATTATATTACATACTGAAAATTCATTTCTAGTTTTCAATGATTTGGGAATAATTTTTTCCTCTTGAGTAGATTTCCATGTTTCTAGACATTGATATTGGACTCTAGGTGAATTCACCTAGTGCCACTGAGGAAGATGCCTAGAAGATTGTAATACCCCACCCCCTACCTCATTGGCTTGAGGAGGTGGTGGGGGTATGTTACATGGCCTTAAGAGACATTCCCAAGGCCCCAAAGGCTGGTAATAAATACTGAGGGATTCGAGAACAAATTGGGGAGCGAATTTCCCTTATGAAAAAAACCAACCAAACCATCCACTAACAACCACAATATGATGCATGTCAATAAAACATTCAAGGATTTATTCCCAAAAGACAACCATGTTGATCCATAATACAATCCAAAACCAATATAATCCAACATGATATCAGAGTACTATTTGGAAGACTAAACAAGAGACCCAAAATAAACCAAGACACACTCCATAACTCCGACCCAAGCGCTATACTCTAAGAACCACCACATCTCCCAAGAATCACCACAAACCACTTGAAATGAGATGCCTCACCTTTACCTGTGACTCGGAATACGAGTTCTGCAAAAGCACCAAAGTGAAAAAGTAGGGGGTGAGTACTAATAATTAGTAGGATTTCCCCAACTGGCTTCCCTACACACGCCACTAGGATAAAACCATTAGAACATTTATATAAAGTAGTTTATATGAAGTAATCACAAGTGAAACCATTACTATAAGACAAACATACCCTTACTGAGCCTAGTAAACCAAGGGAAACCCAAAAAAACATGCCACAAGTCATTTAATCATTTAAAATTAGCACAAAAATTTCCATCTAGCAAAACAATGCACCACACAAGGTTTCGCAGCCCAATACTGGTATAACAATCACGATGACACATCAGTCCAACCCGTTTCTTCCTTCCCAAATTTAGTGGCACTTCCCGTCCACTTACCATTGATAGTTGCCCTTCTGTCCACTACCCATCCCATTATAATAGTGGCACCTCCCGCCCACTTCCTCACAACATTGAAACAAGCCATAACCAAGCATATAACCCACCAAGGTTGCCAAAATATGCAATTAACCATTTAAATTACATGTAAAACCACTTCAATAAATGAAACATTTATTGAAAACACCCTTCCAACCTTTTTACAAGCCTATTACCATTTCAATAAAACAACCCCTTTATTGAAAAACTTTTTCACAATCCATCTTAATTAATTCAAAAAAACAACCCATTTTAGAATATCCATTTTAAAATCACAACAAGATCATTTTACCCAAACCCCCTTCCCAAAATCCACAAAACACCACCAAAGTGATTTCCAATCAATTTCGCACATCAAAAACACAATTAATTTTAAGAAACACAAATTAATTATAACAAAGCTTCAAGTTCTAGAAAAGTGGAGTCAAGAGATAAGCCACCTACCTTTAGGGTTCCGATGAAATCGACCCACAAGCTTCCACACTCCCTCAAATCTGGTGAACGCACCACCGAAATCGCTCTATATCCCATTCCCTAACATCCACAAGTCATAAAATCAACAACCAAGGAAACCACATCCCTAGATCTACACACAATGGGTGTAGATCTAGAAACCTGAGACAAAGAGAGAGATGTATATATAGAGGAAAACATAAAGAAACCAATATGAGAGACTTAACTGAGAGAAACCACCTTCAAACCCCCTTGAAACCCCTTTGATTTGCTTCCAAAATGAGATAAGGAGCTCCCCCAACCTCTGAAAACCGGAACTCTCGTGTGAGCCATGAGTGGTAAGAAGAATGAGGGGGAAATGGGAAATCCCTAGTGGCACGGAAATTAAAAACCCACACATTAAGTGGCCACACAATTACCCCGCATGGTTTGGAAAACTATGCGCCAACCGAGCGGTTGCCACTGTCTCACCTTGTAACTTCGCACTGCTACCCCGCACAGTCTGAAAAACCGTGCACCACCCGTGCAAAGACCACTATCAAGGGTTCATGGTTTCTTGGGCTGGCCGCATGGTTTGTTCAGATTGTGCGCTAACCGTGCGCCACTGCACAACCTTCACAACTTTAAAAGTTTTTCACAGAATTTTCCAAACATCAACCAACCACTTCAAAAAGAACAAACGAACCGAAACAAGGGTCACAAACCTCAAACCGGGGGTACTAAATTCTCCCCACCATTGGAATTCTTGTCCTCAGAAAGTAGTGAACCTACCCTTTGTCGAATGAGCTCAGGCCATTGCTCGACCAACTATTTCTACAGCTCCCAAGTCTCCTCTTGGATCTGGCCAGGCTACCACAAAACCTAAACCATAACGATGCTTTTACCCTATAAGACTTTCTCTTTGCTATCCACAACCTGCACTAGCACGTGCACCAACGAAGCATCCGTCTCTAGCTCAACATGTTCCCATTGAGTAACATGGCATGGATCTAGCTGATACTTTTTAAACTGTAACACATGAAATACATTGTGCATCGTACTGAACCTAGGTGGAAAAGCCAAACGATTAGCCACATCACTAACCTGCTCATGAATCTCAAAAGGTCCAATAAAACTCGGAGATAACTTCTCCTGCTTCCCAAACTCTCTATGTCCCAACCTAGGAGAGATCCTCCAGAAAACATGATCTCTCACCTCGAATGACAACATCCGTCGACAATGATCTGCATACGATATCTTACGACTCTGATCCATCTCCATTCTCTTCCGGATTAACTTGATCTTCTCTATTGTCTCCTGTACAAGGCTTGGTCCAACCATCAAGGAGTCACTCGTTTCCCCATACATTGTGTACAACGACACAACCACCTACACAACACTTCAAACGGAGCCATATGTATGGGTTCCAGATAATTGTTATTGTACGAGAACTCCAGAAATGACATGTGCTCCTCCCACGAGCCACCAAAATCCATGACACAAGCCCGCAACGTATCCTCCAAAGTTTGTATTGTTCTCTCGGATTGACCATCCATCAATGGGTGATATGCCATACTCATGGTAATCTTAGTTCCTAGGGTTTATTGTAAGGATTTCTAGAAACGAGATGTAAACCTCTAATATCTATAGGATATGATCGAAGCTGGAACACCATGCCTCTACCACCTCCCAGATATAGATTTTTGACAGATCTTCCACTATATAAGATTCACAAATTGTAATGAAATGGGCTGACTTCGTTAGTCGATCCACTATCACCCAAATGGAATCATGATTTCTGAACGTTCTTGGGAGACCTGTGACAAAATCCATCACTATTTTCTCTCACTTCCAAACAAGGATTGGAAAAGACTGCAACATTCTCGCTGGCCTCTGATGCTCTGACTTGACCTGCTGGCAAGTCAAGAATCTCGAAGCAAACTCAGCCACTATTCTTTTCATACCATCCCACCAGAACTTTGCTTTCAACTCTTTATAAATTTTTTGAATTCCCAGATGAACATCCCATATGGAATGATGATACGCCCTGGGAAGATCCTCCTAACAAGAAACAAGTACAACCATTCGATTCTGAAAATACGAAATTGAATCTCCATTCAGTTTCCAACCCTCATTGGTCTCCCTACCATTGAGTTTCAACCTCATGGTCACACACTCAGAATCAGTTATTTGTGCCTCTTTAACCAGGCCAACCAAGTCAGGAATCAACAAAACTGGAAAGAAGACCGCTTTATCGCCCAGGTCCTCACATTCCAAATGCATGTCAGCATTAACTGACATCAACTATCACTACTATGATGCCTATTTCCCCACCTGAGCATATGATTTTCTACTTAATGAATCCGGCACTGAATTTCCCTTACTTGTTGTGTACATAAAGTCAAAATCAAACATCTGGAGATATTCCATCCACCTCCATTTCCTCGTGTTCAAATCCCGTTGTGAGAAAATGTGCTTCAAGCTCTTATGATATGTATATACCATGAATTTCTCACCGATGAGATAATGACGCCACACTTTCAAATAATAGACCACTGCTGCCAATTCCAAATCATGAGTTGGGTAGTTCTTCTCATGCACCCTCAACTACCATGACCAATACACAACCACATGATTCCCATGCATGAGAACGCACCCCAACCCTGATCCTGATGCACCAAAATACACCACTTACCCTTTTCATGGTTATAGAAAATCTAACATTGGTGCTGATGTAAGGCGACCCTTTAGCTCATTGAAACACTGCTGACACTGTTCATTCCACAGAAATGGAACATTATTTCTTGTCAAAGTTGTCATCGGTTAAGACAAACATGAAAAATCGTGGACAAAATGATGATAATACCCATCAAGACTGAGGAAGCTCCGTAACTCAAACACATTCTTTGGTGGTTTCCACGAGATAACAGCCTCAATCTTTTTCAGATCCACTGAAACACCCATTTCAGAAATCACTTTTCCAAGAAAATGGACTTCTTGTATCCAAAAGTCACACTTTGAAAATTTGGCATACAACCAATGATCCCTCATGATCCAGATATTTGTCGCCAAGTGCATCTTATGCTTCACCCCTGTCTTTGAATACACCAGAATATCATCTACAAACACCACCACAAATGAATATAGATATCTCTGAAATATCTGATTTATCAATTCCATGAACACTGCCGACACATTAACTAGACGAAAGGGCATAACCACATATTCATAATGGCCATATCTACTTCTGAAATCTGTTTTAGGAATATTGTCCTTCCTCACCCTTAATTGATGATATCCCAACCTTAGGTCGATCTTGGAGAACCACTGGACTCCCATCAACCGGTCGAATAAATCAACAATTCATGGAAGTGGATTTCTGTTCTTTACAGTAACATGGCTAAGTCTGTGATAATCAACATAGATCCTCAAAGTTCCATACACCTTTTTCACAAACCACACCACCATTGACTATAGAGACGTGCTAGGATGGATAAACCCTTTTTTTCTAACTCTTACAACTGGAATTTCAATTCCCACAATTCAGTAGCTTCCATTCAGTAAAATGGAAGTGATATAGGACTCATCCCTAGACAGAGATCAATCGTAAACTCCACTTCTCCTACAGGAGGTAACCCAGAGAATTCTTCGTGAAAAACATCCATGAACTGATCCACCACTGCCGAAAGAACACTTTTCTCAACACCCTCTACTGATTTCAATGAAAAAACCACTAACTGATATGATAATGTTCCCACTACTGGTGCCAACAAACCTGTTTTACCATGCCTTTCATGCCGCTCTCCTCTAAAGAGATGTCTAACGCCATCATTTGTCGTAAAAGCCATTGTTCTGGAATTACGGTCAATGAGGGCCTTAAAAACCACCAGCCAATCAATTCCCTGGATTACATCATACCCATCCATCTCAAGCACTGATAAATTCCACATCAGCTCAACCTCACCCAGAACTATACAACATGCTCTACACAAGAAGGATAGACACTCACTTTGACCTAGAGGGGTTTGAGGTTTCAAAACCAACGACATCATTTCTACCCTTAAACCTAGAAAATCAACCACACGTGCAACAATAAAAGTGTGTGAATCACCCGTATCAAACAACACTTGCATAAAGGTAGAATTTAAAAGAATAATACCTCACACCATGGATGGTCCCGACTGATCATCCTCCACAACTTTCTCGGCTCCGAACAATGCCATGGTTTCCACACTCTTCTCATTATTACCCTTCTGAGGAGTTGTGGTGTTCCAAGAATCACCATGACTAACTTTGTTCTACTAATGAGGGGTATGCTTCTGTCCCCATCCTGTAGAAGCATACGATGTCTGAGATCCCTGAGGAGTGTCACGCACACCCGACCTCAGAGCATTCCTACAATAGCACTGAATATTCCCCATATTCTTGAAATTGTGACATGCTTGAGGTTATGTCATACATTCCCACTTGATGTCTGTCAAAGAGCCACACTGAAAACATCCTGGTTTTCTCTGGGGCTTAGGAGGAAGATTTACCGATCCTACCGTAGAATTATGTGCCATACTCCCACCCCGGGAATAAGTGTCCCTCCTCGGCTTAAACCCAGCATTAGAGATCCCACTATTCCCCATGGGTACCACCATGCTTCCTTCGCCTTGAGCTATCAACAGATCCCATTCAGCCACCAATGCTCGATTCACCATCTCTGTGTAATAACGGATACATGACACTGCTATTTTTGAATGGATATCTTTCCTTTACCCCGCTACGAAGATCCTTTCCTTCAAAGACGTGCTACCCACCACCTCAAGTGAAAACCAAACTATGCTCATATACTTAGATGCATACTCTATCACAGACATGTGCTCTTGCTTCAGAATGATAAAATCATTTGTGGGATGAATTCTGAACTTATGTGGGTAGAATTGTTTATTAAACAATTCCTCAAAGCCATACCATGTCATAACCTAGGTTGTTCCCTCTTGAACCACCAACTCCCACCACTAAAGAGAATGATCCTATAGCTTATACATTTCTACCTTTACTTTCAGCTCTACCGACGTCCTCGAGAATTAGAAAATTTTATTCATTCTGGATAGCCACTCCTCTGCCCTTTCTGAGTCCGAATCACCCCTAAAGACGGGTGGATCCTGCTTTTGAAATTGAGCCACATAATCAACATGTTTTGTCTCTACCACTCTATTTACACTTCCCACATCTTGGAAAGATTTCACTATGCTATGGACTAACTACTGGTTCACCTGGGGATTAGGTGCAACCACATTCTCGTCGTCCACTTCTGATTGGTCTCTATGACGCCTACCCTGTGCCATTTCTACAAATAGAAAACAAACAACCATGGGTCTCACTTCTATAGAGATCAAGAATTCCCATTTCAAATCGCATTACACAACACTATCCCAATGAGGCCTTCCACCTTTCCACATTTTCCATGTTTCACCATTTTTGAAAACCATTCCATTTTCAAAATAAAAAAATTATTCACATTACAATTTCACACATCTGAAAAACCATTTCTCAATTCATCCCATAAATCATTATTCCCAATGAAATATGCATCCTATAGGGAAGTCATTTCTACCATATATGCCATGAGCATCTCATTGGATACACCCACAACAAAGAGATTGCCAATGCCTATAAGTGTCTCCAGAACACTTATGTACCCAACTCCCTAGTAACTTCAAGTTCAGTATAAAAGGGTTAGTTACATGCTTTTATGCTATACATTCCAAGTTCCGACAGTCCTATGCCTTGCTACTATCCTGACTCAAGGAATATACCACAACAAATGTCAAATCAAAATACGAGAATCAACTCCAAAGGACCGAACAAGATGATACCACTTAGAACACCCGCCCCTACCTCATTGGCATGAGGATGCGATGAGGGTATGTTACTTGGCCTTAAGCGATGTTCCCAAGGCGCCAAAGGCTGGAAATAAATGCTGAGGGATTCAAGAACAAATTGGGGAACGATATTCCCTTAAGAAAAAAACACCAACCAAACCATCCACTGACAACCACTATATGATGCATGTCAATAAAACATTCAAGCATGCATTCCCAAAATAAAACCAAGTTGTTCCACAATAAAACCCAAAACCAATACAATCCAACACGATATCAGAGTACTATTCGGTAGACTAAACAAGATACCGAAAATAAACCAAGACACACTCCACGACTCCACCCCAAGCTCCATGCTCTAAGCATCACCACATCTCCCAAGCATCACCACGAACCACTAGCAATGAGATTCATTACCATTACCTGTGTCTCAGAATACAACATCTGCAAAATCACCAAAGAGCCAAAGCATGGGGTGAGTACTAATACTCAGTAGGGTTTCCCCAACTGACATCCCTACATGTGCCACTGGATAAAACTATTAGCACATTTATATAAAATAGTTTATATAATGTAATCACAAATGCAACCATTACAATAAGCCAAACATACCCTTACCAAGTCAAGAAAAAAACGTGAATGCCAAAAAACATGCCACAAGACATTTCGTCATTTCAAATTTTCACAACAATTTCCATATTTCAATGTAATGCACCACAATGGGTTCCATAACCCAATACTGTTATAACAATCATGGTGGCACTTCTATCCAACCCGTTTCTTCCTTCCCAAATTTAGTGGCAGTTCATGTCCACTTACCATTGATGTTGGCCTTTCCATCCACTATCCATCCCCTTATTATAGTGCTACCTCCCGTCCTCATCCACACAACATTTAAACAAGTCATAACCAATCATATAACCCACCAAGGTCACCAAATATTTAATTAACCAATTCAATTACTTGTCGAACCACATCAATAAATCAAACATTTATTGAAAACACCATTCCACCCTTTTTACACACTAATTCCCATTTCATTTAAACGAACCCTTTACTATAAGACATTATAATTAATTCAACAAAACAACCCATTTTAAAATATCTATTTTAAAATCACAACAAGATAATTTTACCCAAAACCCCTTCGTTCCCAAAAATCCACAAAACACCACCAAAGGGATTCCAATCAATTTTGCACATCAAAAACACAATTAATTTTAAGCAATACAAATTAATTTTATCCTAGATTCATGTTCTAGAAAAGTGGAGTCAAGAGAAAAGCCACATACCTTTAGGGCTCTGACGAAATCAACCCACAAGATACCACACTTCTTCAAATCCGGTGAACGCACCACTGAAATCACCATATATCCCATTCCCTAATATCCACAAGTCTTAAAATCAATACCCAAGGAAACCACATCCCTAGATCCACACCCAATGGGTGTAGATCTATAAAACCTAGAGAGAGAGAGATGTAGATCTAGAGGAAAACACAAAGATACCAAGATGAGATACTTAACTGGGAGAAACCACCTTCAAACCACCTTGAAACCCCTTTGATTTGTTTCCAAAACAAGCTAAGGAGCTCCCCCAACCTCTAAAATTTGGAACTCCTGCGAGAGCCAAGAGTGGGAGTAAAAATGAGGGAAATGGGAAATCCCGAATGGCCTGGGACTTAAAAATCCAAACTTTAAGTGGTCGCATGGTTACCCTGCATGGTTTGGAAAACTGTGCGGAAATTGTGCAGTTGCCACTATCTCACCCAGGAACTTCGCACGACTTTCCCACACAGTCTGACAAACTGTGTGCCACCCGTGTAGAGCCCACTACCAAGGGTGCATGGTTTCCTAGGCTGGCCACATTTTTTTTCAGTCTGTGCGTCAACTGTGCGCCCCTGCACAACCTCCACAACTTTGAAAGTTTTTCCCATAATTGTCCAAACTTCAAAAAACCACTTCAAAAAAAACAAACAAACCGAAACAAGGGTCCCATACCTTAAACCAGGGGTTCTACAAGGATCATACATTTAGTCTGAACAAGTTTCGTTAAAGCACCTTAAATAAGTAAATAAAATCCCACTATAAATGTGGTTACGAGGGAACATTTTACAAGACCCAAAAAACTAGAGTTACAAAGGCCGTAAATAAATCCATGAAGTTCAATTAGCACACACTGATAAAAACATTTTGACATTACCTATATCATGGAACCATGAAAGTCTTTATTTATGGTGTAGTGTTCCCACATATATTGTGGTTTCCACCGTTTTCCTGATTTCATCCAAAAATACTTCCCAATTGGGAGATACCAGGGTTTTAACCCTAGTTCATGTAATATTATGGGTGAGCCTTTACCACTTGTATAAGTACCTGATATTAAACAATATATAAATTTAATTCTTACGAAAATAATTTATTTTCTTTCATTCACAAAGAAAATTTAGGTTTATAGTTTTATATAATTTGGTAACCACCATTTAAAAGAAAATATTACATCACAATGTTGATACTTACAATCAGTATCTATTTTTCCCACTATATAATTTTTTTACGGTATAACAAGTTTTTTTGATATATCAACACAATTTTAATCTTGAACTCATAGTGTTCTCTACTAATCCTTAAAACACTATGAACAAAATTTGAAAATGTGGTATGGGAAAAAAATCTTAGTTAGGTAAATATGAAAAGAAATGAATAAACATGATAGTACCTGGATACTCAAACAATTTTGTATTTTTTAAAATAATATTTTTCTTCCGAACAAACATTTTTTTCCCTAATAAATTGGCTTCACTACCCAAATATTTTCATAAAACATTTCATAATAATGATTAAAGTAAATATAAAAAACATAAAGCCTTCTCTACAATCATTAAAAACTCTTAAAAACTATCATAATATTCTCTTTAAATATAATCTTCTTAGACTACCATATAAAATTATATGATTTCTATGAAAACACATAGAAATAATAAATGAATCAAGTGGGTAACAGGGGGTAAAATTTTCATATCACTCTTTTAGTCACCCTTACAAATAGAATAACCTACCTGATAAATTCTAACATTCACTTTGGATAAACCTAACTATTAAACTCATTCCATAACCCAATGCAATGGATATCTATATCGGTCTCACCCATCATCATTAGATATATCAGGCTCACACATCATTATAAATAATTCCCAATAACTATAAAATTTTCATAAAACATGAAATATTTTATTTCCATCATCATAATAATAAAAATATTTTGTTCACCCATAAGAAAATATTTCTTCCTATTGAAATATTCATTGCATTTAAAACCGTTTTTAAAAACCATGAAAAAAGTGGAGGAGGTTTTTTATTTGAATAAAACCTAAAATATTATAATGTAATTTGAGTATCATATAAAAATTATGCCATCAGAAAATACTATTGACACAATATATGTAAAAATTGAACATTCCTTTTACCTTTTTGACAAAACATTCTCTTTAAAATATCTAAAAATATACCTCTTTAAAAACATTTAAATAAATTAAAAATAGAAATAAAATTCCTTTTATATTTCAATTATAAACATATAAATAAATTCAAAAAATAATAATAAAAATATGGAGATGGATAAAAATTATGTAGAAAATAATTCTTGAAAATTTTTCTAATGATGTTTTAAAGGTAAACGGTCCCTTAGCTCAAGTCTGATTCATTTTGTATGTTATTTATATTCCTAAATAATAAAAGGAAGTTATTTATTTTATTAGTGAATAACATTTTTCAATTGAATTATTCCTTTTATATTGTTTTCTATGATCTTATATATAATTAACTAATCAATTTTGTTTACGTCAGTTGTTTTGAAGATATTCTCATCGCATATCCCAAATTAATTTGGTAAGTTGACCATATCCAAAGTGGTAATTATTGATTCATACCTAGAATAATAATAATGAAATTGTTATCATTTTTATACTTTAGTTATACTTTTATAATAAATCATGAAATATGGTTATGAAAAATGAATTATGTTATAATCAGGAAGTCTTCAGGTCGTACATACGCATGTGTAATGTTTCCATTTTTCAACAAAAGTCAAGGAAATAAGGTAAGAATTATATTATCTTTATAGAATTGTTATATTATAATAAATATCATATTATTTATTTAAATACACACCCACACACATATATATAATCTAGGTGATGTGGTAATGACAAACAAATCATTTCATTTCGTGTAGGTGGTAATCCACATACACGCGTGAACAATATTATCAATTTTAAATGGATTGAAATGTATGAAATAATCTTATATATTATCTTTATTGAATTATAAATATGACATAAATATCACATATATATATATATATTAATTATATATATCATTTTAACCATCCATAAAAGTCAATGATGGAAAAAAAATTATCGATCTATAATGAGGTAGTTCATCATACACACAAACAATGGTTTCAGCTCTAATTTGATGGAAGAAGAAGATTGATATGGTTTATAAAATTAAAAAAAAAAATATAGTTATGTTTAAAACACTTATTTAATTATTTTATCATTTTTTAAAAATATTTTACAGTGGTATAAGAAGATATAAAACCAAAATTATCTATTAAGAACCATATAACTTCTTTGGATAACATCTTTAAGTTTATACCTAAAGCCTCACATATTGGATTCTTTATAAAAATAGGAACTCTAGGACATGGGTATTGATGTAAGTGTTGTATTTTGATAATTATTGGAAGAAATAAAAATCATTGGGAGTACGAATAAGAGAAGATATGGGGTTTCCTTTTATTACTAACTTTTATTGACCCAAGAAAATATGGGGGACGAAATCATTTTTGGTTTCAATATTTTTGATGGGAAACCTATTTCAAAGGATCCTGTAATCCCTTATGGTATCTGAATATTGTATGTTTCATACATATGAATAGGGACTTGTCGTACTTTGAGAATTTGATTAAATTTGATTGTGTACAAGTTACCTTTATTGATAATGCTAAAGGGAAGATATCATGTCTTGATAAAATAGATAACTCTAATAATATTTTAATTTATAAAGTATTATTTATAGATTAAAGAAAATATAATTTACCTAATATTTTTTGGTTGGGTGATGATCGTTACCATTTTATGTTGGAAAATAAATATTTCATTGTTTTCATTATAAAAAAGATTTAGTTTTTACTAAATTAAAGAATCATAAGGTTTATAATTTTTTTAAACTATACTTTTCACATTATATTCCATGTTTGGCTATCTTTAAAAAATTTGATGGATTTTAAATATTTGAATTTTCAATTACAACATACAATAGTTTTATTTATGGATCTACCTAAAATATAATTCCCAAAATGAAAAAATATGCAATCCCTTTCTAAAGAAGGAACAACAAAAATATAGATTTCAAAGAAAAGAAATAATTATCAACTTCTCAACCTTTATATTTACTTCACAAGGATTTTTTAGAACTTCTTGAGTTTCTAGATTAGCAGGAAAAAAATGTTCCCTATCTTATAGTATATGATTATTTATGATATACATCAATCATTTTCCTTTCTCATAAATGTTAATATTTTTGCTGTTTTTTCTAATATTTTAGAATTTTGAAATAATTTAGTAGACTTATAATTAATACCTTTTAAAGTAATCATGGTTTTGAGTTTGAAAATTAATAGTTTGTATATTTTTTTCTCAAAACATAGTTATAATCACAAATCTTCTTCTCATATAACTCCACAGTATAATGGTGTAGTATAAAGAAGAAATGGAACCCATTAAGATATTTTTCAAACAATTCCCAATGATCATGATTTACCTATTTATTTTTTGGGATGTAACTATAAAAAAACAACTTATATAATTAATATAGTTTTTATTGGATGACTTTTAAATAATACCACATAAGAATTATGGAAAGGTAGAAATAGGTATGTAAATTAATTTAATATTTTTTATTTCAAAGGCTCAATACTAAATAGAAAACAAAAGTTTTGAAATATTTCTTCCAAGAGTGATGAAGTTATTTTCCATGGATATTCTATAACAATTAAATAATATATGGTGTTTAATAAAAGGACTATGATTGTGGATGAATTTTTTCATGTAATGTTTGATCAGATAGGTCCACATGAACTTAAGACTTCTTTAGAACACCAAGAAGGTGATCTTTCTTACCTAAATATTAATGTTAAATCCTTTAATAGTTCCTTCAAACATGCAGAAGAATATCCCAGTTTTGATAAACATAATAAACCTGAACCTATAGATGAAGATGGAGTGTCAAACACCTCTAGCATTAGAGTTTTTAGGACTCAAAGGTATCATCCCTAAGATTCAGGTTTAAGAGACCAAGATTAATGAACTCCTAAAATATATTCTCTTATCAACCATATGGAATATCAAGATTTATTATCAAAACATAATGCAAAGAACCTGAATAAAGAAATTAATGATAAATTATAGGTGATATAAATGGAATAAGAGTTAAATAAATTTGATATAAATAAAATTTGGGAAATGGTTGAAATAACCTAGGACTACATAATTATTGGCACTAAAAAGCGATTAAAAACAAGATTTATTAGTTAGGAATAATAATAAAAAACAAAACTTGATTAATTCTACATGGATATAGTAAAGAATAAGGTATTGAGTGTGCGGAAACGTTTTCACAAATAGATAGAATTAAGACGATAAGGAAGTTTCATACTTATGCATCACATATGAATTTAAAACTATATTAAATGGATGTAAATAGTAAATTATTTAATTGTTATATAGCTGGGCATATTTTTATTGAATATCCCACCATATTCCAAAACCATAACTTTCCAAAACATTTTTTTTCAATTTACAATTTTTTATTTATTTTACAATAAGATACTATAGTGTGGTATGATATGATCCTCTATTATTTAATTTGAATAGGTTTTTGCAATGGAAAAGTTGACAATTCCTTATTTATTAAGATAATATCATAGGATTTTGTGGTTATACAAATTTATGTTTAAGATAAAATATTTGAATCATCAATAAATTCTGTATGTAATGAGTTCAATCGAATCATGAAAAGGGAAGTTGAAATGAGTTTAAAGGGTTAACTTAAATACTTTATTGATTTTTAAAATTTTCAAAATAAAGAAGGAATTATTTTAAATCATAGTACACTAAATATCTATTGAAAAATTTTAATATGAATATCACTAATGGTATTGATACTTCTATGAATAATATCTTTATGTTGGATCATGATGAAACTAGGAAACCAATAGATCAAACCACTTAAAAAGGTAGGATTGGAAGATTACTATAATTAAAATCTAGCTAGATGGAAATAATGTATTGTGTGTTAATGTGTTCCTATTTTCAAGATAATATAAAATAATCACATTTACATTTTGTTGAAATAATTTTAAAATACCTCAAACGAACAACCAATTTATGATTTTTATATTCTAGAGGATAAGAATTTGAATTAGTTACTTATTCATATTCTATGTTTTTGGGTTGTAATTTATAAAGAAAATTAACTAATAGAACATATCACTTTTTGGGTAATCCACTTATCTCATGGTAATTTAAGGAACATAATTATGTTTCATTATCTACTTTTTAAGTTGAATGTGTAGTTATATATAGTTTTAGTGTGCATATTCTATATAAGAATCAAATGTTACTAGAATATGGATATCAATTTTGATGTGTCCCTATAAATTGTGATACTAAAAGTGAAATAAATATCTCAATAAATCATGTAGGTCATTATATTACAATATATATTTATATAAGACTTTATTTTTTGATATATCATTTTGTAAAAAGTTATATTACTCTTTAATTCTTTACAGCTGAGCATTATCTTGTTGACTAATTCCCAATTTTTTTTAATTTTGAGATAATAAGATATATCACACATGGAGTTTGAATGATAAGATTCGGCTAGTGTCTTATTGATTAGTATGATTTATATATGGTACAAAACTATTTAGACTAAGGTTATCATGGTTGATATTCTATTAGTATCAACTTTCATTGAATTTATTGTATACTATGCTACCATTATCTGTATATTGTTAACTATGACACCATTAACTGTGTACTATTAGCTATGATCCCATCAGATATGTACCATTATCAATGCTACTATTAGTTTGGTGTCATTAGCTATGGTACTGTGACTCTAACTACAGTTAGGATCCAGTCTTTGTATGTGACCATTATCATAAACCGTAGACATAATACTGTTTTCATTCCACTATGACGTAATACGAGCACATAATACCATTAGTATATAATATTATAAGTTCTAAAATCATATTTTCTACAATTAGTAATTTGGAATTATTTTTTTATCAAATTTGATTATATATATTATAATTTTTTAAAACCTATTTTCAAAATATAATATCCCTAAATGATTAATCTACTAGAAATCTAATTCTAGGAATCTCTTTCTCACACACACCTACATTGAAACCCTTTAAAAATCTTTCCTTTTCAATCGACCATATATATATGGTCATCCTTAATCATTATAACCATTTTTAGAATTGTGTTAGTGAAATGAAAAGACATTTCACATGAAGAGACACTTACTTAGAAGAAGTTAATTGGAGAATATTGTTGTCCAGTGGATCCAATGAATCTGAATCTTGTTTCTTGATTTGTCATCACTAAAACGTAAATTGATACCACATTGTACTATCTGAGAAATTCATTATTTTTGGAATGAAATTGATGACCCAGTAGAGGCTGAATGGTTATCAAATAATGATCAACCATTCTATTTGATGATGGTTCATGGGTCATATCTATTTTAGTATGTGATTTTTGAGAAATGAAAGACATTATCAAGATAGTGTTCCACAAAAGATAGGTTTTCTATTTATTGATGGAGTGGTCCCAATGCATGAAAAACACTCTCGGAGGTATATATATGATGGTTATAAATTTTCATTTCTAAATAAATAATACGTTCATCTGGAACTAACTAAGATTATGACTATTTAAAGACCTGCTGCAGTGGAGTTAGATAGTGAATATTGTCTTGTATTTAAGACCATTCAATATATAATATGTCATGGGATGGGAGACATTATCATAATTAAGTGTCAAGATATATTTTTCTTAATTCTTATAAAAATACTATATAATGTTTAAATTTATAGATATTCGATAATATATATTATTTATCTTTGTAAACCATCCTTGAGATCAATATCATTGTCATATACTAAGATGATTTCAACTTTGTCAAAATATAATTTTTTGGTTCTTGAAGGTGAAGAAAAGATAACCAATTGTGGAGGTTCTTATCTTAGTGAATCAAGCTGCAAATGAATTAAGGTAAACTAGAACCCTTTTGTAAAAAATGGGTGGAGGATAATGATATAATGTATGTGAAATTAAACCCCGTGAAACACCCTTCTTGACCATGAAATTTACATAACCCTATATTGGAGCTAGATGAGGTTATGGAATACTCCTCTGATGAGGATAAGGATACTTTGGTTTCTATAAAGTATTGGATAATGTTTCATTTAAATAGTTGAGTTACCATGAAGTATTCAAAATATCTAATGTAGAATATGGATCTCCCAAACCACCAATACCACATACAACCAAAGAGATCCTACTTAATGAATGTTATAAATCTGATGAAAATGATGTTTCAAGGGAAGATCATCTTGAAAAGTCATCCTCTAAGTGTTCTAACTATATTGATGAGAGATAAGATGGATTTGATCCTGATAATTATGATCAATATGCCGTAGAATAATATAATATTATATAGATTAATTCTAAATAAGGTTATTCTACTTGAGATATAAGGTCTAATTTAACTTGTCATGTGTTTGGTAGACAATAATCTGGCCACAGGATGATTCATTTGCTTCAAAAAAATCTAAATATAAGGCACCATCTAAGGGGGAAATTACAGGATCTATGTTATTGGTCCTCACTTATCCTTATTATAATGGAGATAATGATTAGGGAAGTTCACAAGAGCATGGTGGAACAATCATCTTGGTTGGGTATATAGATCCTAAAGAATCCATAACTGAGTAAATTGATTAAGTATATTATTTTGATGTTGTTCCTACTAGTGATATTTATGTAGAGACTCATCATGGGTTATCCTAATTATATTATATACATTCTATTATGCCTTTTTTGTAGAATGGGAATGATGAGGTTGATATGGCTAGCTGGGAGACGACAAAACCTCTTTATCATTATCCTTCTCTTCATGAATCTGTTTGTTATTGGATGAAATGATTATTTAAATTATTTTATGGTATGATTATCTTTAGATCTAAATGGGATAGTTAGATCCTTACCTACTCCATATGCTATTCCCAATGAAGCTGATATCATTAAACTATTTCTTCTAGTCATTTCTAATCTCCAACAAATGATGATCGTGAAAATGAAATATTTGGAAATTTTGAACTGAAGGGTGGAAGACCAAATGGATAAAACTCAATCCATTATTTATAACATTATATTGAAATTTTCTGAGAGATAGATATCACTTTTGGAGAGATTAGAGTCATTGTATACTACAGTAGCTTGAACTTCTAGTGCACCACCTCATGCTTATTCGTATATTTATGGCGACCTTATCAAGTAAATTGGGAGAGATGATCCATAGGAATATGTGGGTAATTATACATCTTCTCATAAAAAAGAACATCATCAGATAAAATCACATGGAAATAATATTTTTAAATTGGCTAGAAAATACTTGAATAAATATAAGAGTGATAGAGAGAATATCACAAAAGCTATTAAATATTATATTTCAAGGATTTATATTAATCATGATCTTAATTCACAATTTAAATTTTAGTATCATTTTTTAAGGATACCTCCTAAGACTTGGCTCTTTAAGGAGAAGGAGACTGAATTGAAGACATTGTCCCCTCCAATCAAGCATTTTATTTGAGATTGATCTAAATTCATCGAAGCTATAAAGCATGGTGTTTGAGTGTTCACAAAGATTGAAGAGATAGTGGAACCCATTTTTTAAACCACAAGGATAGTACTGATAGTTCCAATAGAACATCATGATATTATTCCCCATACTATATCCATTTGTACCCCTTTCTATCCTGTTGAAGTCTACTTATTTTTTATTCATTCCCTTTTTACGGAATTCGATGGCTGCTCTGAGATTGCTTCAGCTAGTATCCTCTACCATTATGTTTCGGCATCCTACACCTCTAAATACGTTTTCACCTTTCCATCATATTTTTGGAAAAGGGAAGGATCCATTGGATACTAATTCTTATCAAACGATATAGGAGTCTTCATACTCTGATTAATTTTTTATAGTTATTTTTTTCAAATGTAATCCCTTTATATTTTGTAATCCCTTATTTTGATGTTACCTTTTGGAATTTCTCTCAAATAAAAATAAATTTTCATTCATCATTATATCTCTTATTTTATTTTTATTTTTTATTTTTTATAATACAAAAAAGTGTGTGTAATTGATTGTGGTTTCATATGACTAATTGTATGGATTGAATGGATAAATATGCATATCACTTTTAGACTTTAAATATTTTGTAGAATATTCATTTATAAGTGTTATTTATCTACTTACGTTTTATATATTATTTATAAATAAAAATATTTCTGAACATAGAAAAGAGGTGTATTTTTAAGAACCTATTTATTTTAATGATCACAAATAATTTTTTACATATTTATAGTGATTTAGATGTTTTATGATAGTAAATTATTGTCTAGATAAATAGTGAATAATTATAAATGTATCATTAGTAGTAAATATCTACCTTCAGTTGAAGCATGTCTCTGCTAGTTCAATACTTTATCTTCCATGAGCTACATTTGGGTTTTTCTACCATTGAGTGGAGCTACTACTGATCACTACTATCATTACATATTACTTATACCTATTTGATATTGTGACTATCTTATAGTGCTTTCGTCAAAAGGTCATACTGCAAGTATTTTCTTTCATCACTCGATGTTACCTCCAGGATGACCTACCCCCAGGATGTTATACTACTACCATAATAACATTTGTACCATCAATGTAACTACTTCTCAGAGATTCTATCACTAGTGATCAAACACCAATGGAAACTACCCTTAGTTCAAGAAGATACCATTTGAGAATATACTCCCTGTAGAGATATCATGGGTATCAAGAATCAGGTTTAAAATTACATATCTAATGGATGTTTTATGTAATTATTATCGGATAGAATAATGTAAATTAAAGAATGATTATTCTTATATAACTCTAGAAAATAATAAATATTATGTATGTCTTTCCATATTTATTTCCCTATATAAGGATCCAAACTATTTTATTACACTTTTTTGATGGATAATTGGATCTTTTATAATGATATATATACAAATTATCCCCCTCATGAATGATCATGTGTGAATTAATGGGAATTATGTGAAGTAAAATTATATAGTAAAAATAGAACTCTAAAGGAATAATGTATTTTCAAGAACAACTACAATAATTTGTTTTATTGTACATTCTATGAAAAGCATGTGGAATATTCTCATAAAGATTTTTAGAGACTCATAAGAAGCCAAACAAATTTATACGAAGGTAAACACCATTTTATCTTCTCTAATGTTTTTCTATTTATGTCCATGCTTTACCTATGAGTTGTGTTTAACATTACTCTTTAAATTCACAAAACACTAGCTACTATACTAAAATATAATGTTTTTGACACCCTCTCACAATTTTCTTCATTTTTATTTTGATGAACAATGACAGAAGATTTAATGTGTGACCTATACATGATTTATACCACATATAACAATCAAATGGTATTTTTACATAGAAAACCTTATCTTATATTTTTGGGAAAAACCAATCTATTTTTTAGATCACTTTATTTAATAATTAACTTCTTGTTAGAGTGTGATTTTCATGTAGAAGAAATTAATAAATAGATTTAGACCAAACCCCTTGTCAATTTATATTATTCAAAATTTTCTATAACTCATTTACTACTCTTTATTTGTTTTTTTCATTATATTCAAAACAAAATAGTTTATATATATAGTTTATTAAAAAAAACTAAACTATTATAGGTAACTTAAATTCATGTTTTATATACTGTTTCTTTTCAAGTAAATTATTTTGAAAATATAGATTATTTTCAAAAGTATTCTAACTGAGATGTGATTGAGATTTTGAGAAAACTTTTAAAATATAAAATTATACAAATCTACTAGTTTTTTAGCTCTAAAATTTTATTAAATATCGGTATTTATTTTAAAAAATAAAATTGAAAAAAAATACTGGAAACTCAATTCACCCCCACCCCTCATATAGAGTTTTTCACTCCAATAAAAAATATCTAGGAATTCATATATCATAGAAGTATCACTTTTTAATTTTTGATCATATTGATGAAGTCCAATAATACATTATCTCATAAGATATAAAATGTAATTCCCTATAACTTAGACAAACAAAAATTTCATGAATTTTGAAAAGGGATTACATTTCATATATTTTAAGGATAATTTCAGTTTATTATTTTAGACAATTAAGGAAAAAATCATACATGTAAAACCATTAAAATACAAAGTAGAAACTACCAGACATTGTCAATTTTATATTAAAAAATAGGATAATTACAATTAAATACTTATTTCACTCAAAACACACATTCTACAGAGAAAATTATTGTTTATTCTCATATATCCATCAAATTATTTAGAGATATCTTTTTAGTGTCATATGGAAAGGAAAAAATAATAATGTTTGATATCAAATGATTATAAAGGTAAAACAAACAACAAAATGTATCATATAATAAATAAATAAACAATGAATAATATAAAAAAGATATTATAAATAAATAATTCATATAAAAAATATCATAACTAGGGAATATTTCCATGTATGACATGAAAAAATAAATAATCACATGGATAACAATAATTTATTCCATAATGTTGGAATTCATAATGTTGTACATGATAATCATACCATCAAGTCCTTGTGCAAGGACATTAAAAACATATCTCCAAGGCCTCCTACCAAGAATTTATAAATAATAAAGGAGGAATACAATTAATACCCATGATATTTTTTCTCATGAGACCTACTGATTTATCTAGGGGAAATAACAAGTCTCACCTATAACATACTCATCCTAATTCCTTCATCAATTTAACGGGGTAAATACACAATAAAATACACATGTATCTATATTTTAGTAGTAGTATACAAAATATAAATATTTCTTGAAGAGTAAAAAACAAAACATAATGGTCATAATCCATCCATAGTAATATAGTGGATAGAACCATTATATTGTATCCCATGTAAATCATATGATTTATAAAAATATATTGACATAGATGAAAATAATTTTAAAAGAACATTAAAACATTATTTTGAAAACTTGGGAAAAATTATAATTTTGTTCTGACAATGTATTTAATTTTTTTTAAAATATTGAGAAATATCATTTCATTAAAAATAAAAAAAGATATATATGAATTAAAAATCAATAAAAATAATGGTCATGGTGGTGGTAAAATCTATTCATGTAATATATGTTAAAATATTACACTCTTTTAAAAATATTATAAAACATCAAAAGTGAGTCATAAAAACATTTGAAACTATTCTTTTTAATGATTTTTAAAGAAAGCCAAAATTATTTGAAAATTAACTTTATCAATATTTTAAGCCCAAATAAATTAATTTTGGAATAATTTTATGATCATTGGAATATAGACTAAATATTGTGAAAGGAAAACATAAAAAAATGTTTTAAAAGGGAAATCTAGTATGAAATTCAAAACTTTTTAAACAAAAGGAAATTGAATAAGAAAACATGAAATGGATTTTTTGGAAAAAATTATTAATAATTTAATGATAAAATAAATCCATAAGGAAGTTCATGCACTAGAAAAAATAAAACATTTCATTAGATTGGCATAAGTATCAACAAAAGGAAATTGAGATAATAAATCCTTTACCTTTAGTCTCAATCATCATATAGACTATATATTTAAAAAATAATACATTAAAACATGGGTTAAAATGTAAATATCTTACGACTTTAATAAATTTTAAAAAAGAAGGTAATTGAAGAAGAAAACATGAAATAGATTTTGAAAACATTTTCTTAGTAAATTAATGATAAAATAAATAAATAAAGAAGTTTATACACTATACAAAGTGAAACATTTGGTGAGAATAGAAAAATTCTCAAAAAATGAAATTTCTATGATAAATCCCTTACCTCGAGTATCGATAATTTTTTTAGGTATGTTCCATTTTAATATATTCCATTTTTGGTGCATGCACATTATACCTCATGTAAAAATTTCACTCTTTTTTAAAATAAATTCATGGTAAGTGTGAGTTGGGTCTCCAATTCACACATCAATATTCATAAAAAATTATATATATAATACAATTTTATAATCACCAATGAAATTATTAAGTGATGAAAAATCACATCACTTCATGGAGGTGGTAGTACCAAAATACGCAAGAGGGGCGCCATATTTTTCTAACAGGTGGAAGGGTAAGAAGATAACCAATATATTATCCTTAAATAATCAAAAATATGTATCTAGGATCATATATATTAATTAAATACATCATAATAACCATCCTTGTGAGGTGGTGACAAAAATGAAAAATATCATTTCGTAGAGGTGGTAGTCCACATGTACGCAGGAGTGATGTTTTCATTTCCTATAGGATAGATATGGAGATGATAAAGGGTTATACCATGTAATTAATAAAATATAATTATATTGGATATATTTATTTTATAATATAAAAATAGTTATTATATAATTTAAATAGGTATAAGATGATATAAAATGAATGAATTCGGTTAAGAGTTAAACCTCTTCTTTGGGAAAAGTCCTTCGTCTGACACATGAATCCTTCGATGTTAGTCTTTTGAGGAGTCTAAAGCCTCCATGTAATCTTTAGTAGTGGTTGGGAAGGTATTATTTTAGATATTGGTTGAGATAAATGGTTCAAAATATTTTACTAATACAATAGATGAGGTTCCATTTTATAAGTGAGGGGTGTGGAACAATTGTAAATATTAAGAATTTTAAAACATAATAAGTATAACAATCTTGAAATGTGGAAAAAATGGCCATATATCTGAAGTTATAAAATTATAATTTCTAAATAACTTCATAAAATATAATTTGAAGATGTTTTTATTTCATTTGAATCCTTATATTTTGGATTAACTCCCTTGTTAACCATTTAACATTAACTTTGGTAATACATTTTTTAATATTTAAGGGATATAAATTTACTTTTATGTTGGAATGTTGCTCAAAATGGTCCATGGATGAAATTTTAAAAAAGAAATTCATCACAATTAACTTATATTGAAATTTATTTTAAAATGATTTTAAAAAAATATTATTTATGATTAAACTTCATTAAATTTATATTGAGGACAATTCATTTAATTTGAATTGAAATACATAAATAAAATAATGAAATTATAATTTAAAAACATTTAAAATTAATTATAATTGATAATTACCTATTAAATTAATGTAATACAACAATTTATCCAAAACATATTAATTTTATTATTTTGAAAATCATTTACCTTGATTTTTCTACTACTCAATTAATAATTGTATTGGTCTTGTGTAAGAATTTAAAGTAATTAAACAATTATTAAACAATTAAAATAAAATAAAATGATAAAATTAATTTTTAAAAATTACATATATACATTTATAAATGGTAATAATTTTTTTTCATACTAATAAATATATATTATATATAGTAAAATAAGAGAGTGACAATTTTGTAATTATCATTTGTATAAAATAATATAAATGTTATAATAAAATGAAAGTGAAAATAAATTGTCAAATTTTGGATATAGCGTGGTTTTGGTAAAAAAATCATAAAATAAAATAAAAACATGTTTTATGGATATATTTAGGCCTTAATTCAATGCTTAAACCAGTTTTACTCATTTTACCCTTACCGCGGTGACAACATTTTATCGAAAGTTTCTATACAAAATGAGAAAAAATAAAGGGTACACATTTACCAAATTTGAAAATCATGATTTAAAATAACAATTTAGATTGGAAATATTAAATTTTTATTATTCTAAGAAGTCAACTTTAATATAAACTTGTAAAATACAATGAAAAATTGTTTAAAGATAAATGTGTTTTTTACCTAAAAGTATTCTTATATCAAATTAAAATATGATTCTAATTATTTTGTAATTAATTGTATTATCTATAATTAAAGGATAATTATTTTACATTAATACAAGATCTAAAAAAATTTCTTCTAAATAAATTTATTTAAATAAAATAAATAATAGTTACGTGAAAAATGACATTTTCACTATTCACTTTAAAATCATTCTTTTTAGAAATATACCAAACATTACTCCTGAGCCTATTATTAAATTATGACTTCAAAAATAATGTAATTTTTTAAAATAAATTTTTTAAATATTGGAATAAATTACATATAATATCATTACTCAAAATGCATTAAAACTAATTTTTCAAGAAAATTTATTTTTGAATAATAGAATGATTTTATCCCCATTCCATGCCTAATAGCCACAATTAATTGAATATTAAGTAAATTAATTTGATATATACTCTATTTATTTTATTATAATAATTCAAAAATAGAGATTAATTCAATATATTAAGATCAACATACAATTAAGTAAATTTATTTGATATATACTCTATTTATTTTATTATAATAATTCAAAATAGAGATTAATTCAATATATTAAGATCAACATACAATATGCACAAAAAAACTATTTTAATAAAAATATATCTTTTACCTACAAATGATTATATATTCATTTTTAACCAATTAACAATAAAATTATGACTAATTATTAATTTTATTGGAGATAAAATATGAGTAAATATTTCATAAAATATTTATTCCTATTCATTCCCAACAAATTAGAGACTAAGTTATAACAATAATTTTTAAATAACAATATTACTTTTGTATATCATAGTTTGTTTAATCATGGTGTTGTTTGTAGTGAATGCCATCGAACGTAACATTATTTAAGGGATAATTGCATATTAAAATATTTTGATGTTACATAAAACCTCAACCAATTCATTTGAGGTTGATATTGGACCCTACCCATCATCATCCATACATATTTGATCTGTATGATATCAATAATTAATAATATCATAAAAAGAAATCGAGGAAATTATATTTCATATAATTTCCAAATGGTATAGTATAAACTTATTTCAATGATTAGATCAACTAATAATTACGTTAAATCACCCAAAATTACTATTTCATAATGAAATTTATATGACGATTCAAAAAATATGACTCCATTAGATTTATATCATTTAGTGATGAATGTGAGGTGAAATCATTAAAAATATATTTTAGAAAACATTCCATTACATGTTTATAAAGAAATGAAATTAAAAATCACTTTGAAAAATTATTTCCCCAAGGATACAAGATTTTTTTTAAACATCCCTTTAACAAAAATCAAAACAATGTATTCTTTAAAAAGACATAAATATTTTCCAAGGGAATGTTGAAGTATATTATATAAATATGAACATAAAAGGTAAACATATTTAAAATTTTGAAAACACTTTTATTGAAACCTCCATCATAAAGAGAGTTAAAAATAATGCTTCTAAAAAGTGATGGATATAATTTTTAATATTTTAATAATATAAAAAAATTGTATTTTCAAATAATTATAGGATAATATTGGTGAGAATAGAATATAAGGATAGGGAAGATAAATTGCTTAATTAGTAAGGATGTCAACTATTCTGAAAAACAATACACTTTTTAAGATGGAAATCAATCATGGAAGTGGATTTAGATTATAAGGTCATTTTCACTACAGGTAAATAAAATATTAAATTTAATATAATTTATTGGTGGAAGAAAAACATAATATAAAAAAATAATTAAGAAGAAACTTCACAACTCAAAGAAAAAACATTTGAGTTACCAATATCCTTTACAGTTTTAGTATCAATAGTATCAAAACAACATAAAATGAAAATATGAGAATTAATTTTAAATACCTTTAATTTATTGAAACTTTTGATAACTAGAATACATATGGAATAATATACCCCACTAAATAGCAAAAAAATGGTGAATATGTGATATATATCAATGAAAGAAACTGAAATAATAAAATCCCTTATAGACATCATAATTCATGGGGTATGTGTCAATTGAAATTGGGATTATGTGATTGAAATATAAATATATAAAATTAGATATTAAATTAAACCTAAAAAAATCATGGGGAAGAACATATCCAAAATATAAGAATAAATTTCAATATGAAAAATCATATCTCAATGAGGAGGTTGATATGGATAGCTGGGAAAGGACACAACCTCTTTCTCTTTCTACTACTCTTCATGAATCTTCTTGTTATTTAAAGAAAGGATTATTTAAATTATTTTATGGTTAGATTGTCGTTAGATCTCAGTGGGATGCTTATATCCTTACCTGCTCTATATGCTGTGCTCAATAAAGCTGATATCATTAAATAATTTTCTCTTGTCATTTCTAATCTCCATAAAATGATGATTGTGAAAATTAAAGAATTAGAAATCATGAAATGAAGGGTGTAAGATCATATGGATAAAACCCGATCCATTTTTTAGAACATTAGATTGAAATTTTCTGGGAGATAGATATCACTTTTGGAGAGATTAGAGTCATTGTATACTACTATAGCTTCAACTTCTAGTGTACCACCTCATGCTTCATCCAATATTTATGTCTACCTTATCAAGTAAATTGGGAGAGAAAATCCACATGAATATGTGAGTAATTATACATCTTCTCATAAAAAATAACATCATCAGATAAAATCAAATGGAAAGAATATTTGTAAATTTTCTAGAGAATTATTTAATAAAACTAAGAGAGATAGAGATAATATCACAAAATCTATTAAATATTATATTTCAAGGATTTATGTTAAACATGATCTTAATTCACATTTAAAATTTTAGTAAATGTTTTTAAGGATACCTCCAAAGACTTGGCTCTTTAAGTAGATGGTGACTGAATTGAAGACATTGTCCCCTCCAATCAAGCATTTTATTTGAGATTAATCTAAATTCATTAAAGGTATGTAGCATGTTGTTTGAGTGATCACATAGTTTAAAGAGCTAGTGGAACCCTTTTTTTACACCAAAAGTATAGTACTGATAGTTCCAATAGAACCTCATGCTATTATTCCCCATACTATATCCATTTTTGTTCCCCTTTCTATCCCATTGAAGACTAATTATTTTACATTCATTCCCATTGTACAAAATTCGATGGAAGCTGTGAGATAACTTCATCTAGTAGCCTCTACCATTATGTTTCGGCCTCCTACACCTCCAAATACTTTTTTACCTTTCCCTCATATTTTTGGAAAAGGGAAGGATCCATTGGATCCTAATTCTTATCAAGCAATATAGGATTATTCATACTCTAATTATTTTTTTCACATGTAATACCTTTATATTTTGTAATCCCTTATCTTTATTTAACCTATTGGAATTTCTCTCAAATAAAAATAAATTTTTATTCATCATTAAATCTCTTATTTTATTTTCTTTTTTTTATAATACAAAAAAAGGTGTGTAATTTATTGTGATTTCATATGAATAATTGTATGGATTGAATGGATAAATATTTATATCACATTTAGACATTAAGTATAACGTAGAATATTCATTTTTAAGTGTTATTTATATATTGAGGTTTTATATATTTTTTATAAATGAAATTAATTGTGGAAATAAAATAGATGTAGATTGTTTAGAACCTATTTATTTTAATTCTCACAAATCATGTTTGATATATTTATAGAAATTTCAATGTTTTATGATATTAAATTATTGTCTAGAAAAATAGTGAATAATTATAAATGTATCATTACTAGTAAATATCGACCTTCAGTTGAAGCATGTCACTCCTAGTTCAATACTATATCTTCCTTGAGATACAATAGGGGTTTTCTACCATTGATTAGAGCTACTACTTATCACTACTATCATTACATATTACTTCTACCTATTTTATATTGTGACTATCTTACATCTTTATTGTCAAAAGATCATACTGCTAGTATTTTTCATCACTCGATGTTACCTCCAGGATGACCTACCACTAGGATGTTATACTACTACCTTAATAACATTTCTACCATCAAAGTAACTACCTATCAGAGATTCTATCACTAGTGATAAACCACCAATGGATACTACCCTTAGTTCTACAAGATATCATCTGGGAATATATCTCCAGTGGAGATATCATGGGTATCAATAAACAGTTTTAAAATTAAATCTCTAATGTATGTTTTATGTATTTATTATTGGATAAAATAATATAGATTAAAGAATGATTATTATTAAATTACTCCAAAAAATAATAAATACTATGTATGCCTTTCCATATTTATTTCACTATACGTGGATCGGAATTATTTTATTACACTTTTTATGGATAATTAGACCTTTTATAAGGATATATATTCAAATTATCTCCCTCGTGAATGATCACGTTTGAATTAATGGGGATTATGTAAAGGAAAATTATACAGTTAAAATATAACTCCAAAGGAATAATGTATTTTCAAGAACTTCTACAATAATTTTTTTATTGTACATTCTATGAAAATCGTGTGGAATCTTCTCATAATGATTTTTAGAGACACATAAGTAGCCCAAAAAATTTATACTAAGCTAAAACACATTTTATCATATCTAATATTTTTCTATTTTTTCCCATGCTTTACCGTTCTGTTTTGTTTCACATTACTCTTTAAATTCATAAAACATGGTATACTATACTAAAATAGAACGTTTCTGACACCCTCTCACAATTTTCTTCATTTTTATTTCGACAAATAATGACAGAATATTTCATGTGTGACCTATACATGTTTTATACCACATATAACAATAGAATAGGATTTGTTCATGGAAACACATATCTTATATTTTTTGAAAAACCCAATCTAGTTTGTATATCAATTTATTTAGTAATTAACTGCTTGGTAGAGTGTGATTTCCATGTAGAGGAAATTAATAAATAGCTTTAGACCAAACCCCTTGTTAATTTATATTATTCAAAATTTTCGATAACTCATTTACTAATCTTGTAATTACCCAACAATTTATTAATGGAAAACCATCTTCATCTAATTAAATGTATCTTTATGTAAAATGTTTATACAAAATGTCAAATTATTTGGTTTTATGTCAAGAATTGTGACTGTTGCTAATATAGTTGTTGAAAAGTGATCACATGATTAGTATAAATATAGGGCTTTAACGAATCCAATTTACTCAATCAAAGGAAGAGATGGCCTCATCCAGTAGATGTTCCCCATATGAAGCCCATTTGTCAGAAGTCATAAAGTACATGGCATCATTGGGATTCTCTCTTGACCATGCCCAAGCTGAGCTTCAACATGTTAAGCTCGAGCGGGACCGCCTACGACAGAAGTGGAAGTTGATATATATTACCAGTCGAGCAATGTTGTTCGAGCCACCCCAAGAGTCAGTCTCCATCACACACCTTACACTTCGGTATTATGCGGGTGTTATAAGGGGTTATGTAACAAGAACTTAGCACTATGGTTATGTACAATATTTTTTATATAATAATGAATATACATTCATTTTATTATTGTTACCTTGTAAATAGTTTTTAAAGCAGAAATAGTATTTTTAGTTAATATACAACTAAGAAAACAATTTTGATGAATTAATGGATTTTTTGTATTAAATAATATTTTCATAAAATATTATTATTATTATTATTATTAAATTAATTTTTATTAAATATAAATGATCATATAATTTTATGAATTCAATTGTAATTTTTATTAAGGTTCGAAACCCATTTTTGTCAAAACCCGTGAATTTTCGATAAATGTCAATTTTTATTTTAAAAGTGAAAATTAAACATATTTAGAAAATTATTTAGATAAAATAAGTATTATATCTAGAATCAGGATGTTGAAATTATCCAACGGTGAATTTTTCATAATTTTCTGAGGCAGTCAAATTTTTGGGTAAAAATTAAATACCGTTTAAATATATAATGTGTTTTATAACATCATAATGACCCAATAGTGATTTAATGAAATTATATAAGATTTATGTTCGGCCAATATATGTTTTAACAATAAATTAATGTGATCTTGGGTGTGTTTGACTTATATTACAAAGCATTAATGAACCCTTTAAGGCTTATTTAACATCTAGTCTTTTTAAATTGTTTTCCTTGGGAGTGTGACTCACCTCCACCTAAGCAACCCAATTATTTTAAGAAGTTAGGACTTTGGCCATATAAAATTTTGTTTTCCAATTCCATTTTCTAAAAACCATGGGTAAAAACCATGTGCTGGTTTTTGGTTTGGATTAGTTTAATGTGAGGTGTCAAAAACCTAAATAATAAAGAATTCCCCCACCTATACTATATAAACCCACCCAAGCTGCTACTTTCTACTCCATAAAACCCTTTGGAGTTCGTCCAACCTCTTCCCTCCTCTATCTATAATCCTCCCAAGGGGCCCTAAGCTCCTAATAAGCCTCCCTTAAGCCTCTCTCAATCCTTTTTAAGGACACTTCCAAGTAAGGGTTTTTTCTTCCTTTCTAATTTTTGTCCAATTTTCTTTATGTTGTTATGCCCTTTTAATTTCAATTATAAATATTGGGGTATGGTTTCAAACCTCCCCAATACTTCCATATTTATGTTTTAATGATGGGATACCCCTTTCTCTCTCATTAAATGCCTCCCATGTACACCTGTTACTATGCCGAAATTCCGAAAGGAATTTCCCTCTACTCATTTACATTCAAGCAATTATTTTGTATCATGAATCTAAATTCCAATAAATTTGTTGGGATATGTATCTATATGACCATCTTAATTTCCATGTCATATAAATATAATTATACACCCCTTTATCTCTCATCAACCATTTTTATGAGTTCTTATGTCATGTCGTTATGCTGCCGAAATTGCTTTGCGTTTTTCCAAGCCAAAGTCATTGTGTCGTGGATACCATGCCCATTTCTCTATCAAGGGTATTTACCTTTATGCACATTTACATATTGTTTTAATAGTTTCAAGTATGTATTCCACATTCTTTTATCATTGAATAAATAATTATGTTGAATGATTCAATGTTTTATGATCCACGTGGCACACTTATGCATGAAATGAAATGTTTAAGAAGAGTATGCCCTGATAACGCTCCAATGCATTGGGTAAAGTATAGTATCATGATACGTTATGTGCAATAAGTGTTTACTCATGCTAATACAAGTACAATGATAGTTTACTTGTGCTTCATGTGCAATGAGGGTTTACTCATGCTCTATGTTCAATGAGCCTTGGCTCATGTTAATTCCATGTTAAGAGTTATTGCCACATTTCCATGTTATGATTATCATGATTTATCATGCCTTTATGTTTATTTTTCTCTTGTGCTATATTGATATGCCTATTGTCTAACATGTATTTTATTCCTCATTTTATCCCATGATTATTTCTTTACTATGCTTTATAGCTCACCCTTTTCTTATGCATGTTCTCAGGTTATCCCATGAAATGCTAAGTACGCGGGAATGTAGTGGTCATGATAAGGAAGTTTTCAATAAAGATATCGTATTTCATGTTTTAAGTTGGTATATAATGATCCTAATACCCAAAGACACTAGACCACTCAATCTTCTATGTTTTATCAAGTGAATTTCATGTAATAAATTCTATTTAATGGTGTAATAAATTATTAGGGTTGTCATAGTTGGTATGAGAGGATATGTTTAGTTATTTTTGGGATTAGGATTAGAAAACCCTAGTAAATCCTTATAGATAAGACTAAGTACAATAAATACATTCCTATGTTTTTGTGAGTATTTTATAAGTGGTTTATCACGCAAATACATCCCTGTCTGGATACGAGCAGGTAGAGGAGGCTCTGGCACAGATGTATCCTAGGGTTAAAACCTGAAAACACCGCTTTGAGCTAGACTTGAATAGGAACTGGTGCACGACAATGGGACTTTCTACACTATTGGATACGAAACTCTTGAGGGATATGATTTGGTAAATTCACATGTTTAGTATGATCCATTATTAAGGGAAAAAAAATTCCCTAAGATAATATGTTAGAAAGTAGATCAAGGATAACATAGACTGAAGCCAGTAGATTCATATGTTAAGGAAATAAGAGTTATTTATAGGTCACCAGTTTTTTCCTTGTATTACCCTTTATGTGTTACCCCTAACTTTACTATTATTCCAGCCAATGGCCGGTAATAGGAGGACTAGGGCTAACAACCGATGTGAAGATCAATGAGATGACTGTACTAATGAGATGTCCAATCCAATGGGAGCGGGAATCACAAACTTTGTCATGCTTCTCTCTCCGCTAACTCAAGATTTGAATAGAAACATGCGTCAAGAGGAACGTTCAACACCTCTTAAGAAATAACATGTCACTATCGATAGCTTCATGAGAAAAAGGCCTCCTACTTTTAATTGATCATCTGATCCCTCAATCGCTGAATAATGGATATACTCCATTGAAAAGATCTTCTCCATCCTTCAATGTTATGAACAAGAGAAGATTCACCTGGATTCTTATCATTGGGATGGTGAATCTGATCAATGGTGGAAATTGATCAAAAATATGAATTCTAGGAGGAGATAGAGGTGTTGGAATAGAAGGATTTCTGGAAGAAGTTTTTTGATAAATATTTTCCACACACCCTCCTGCTTAAGATGGAAAGATACTTCCCTACCCTCATGAAAAAAGATGATGAATATGTTTGAGCGTATGAGGAATCATTCACAGGGCTTGCACGATACGCTTCTAGCTTTGTCATTACTCCGGAATGGAAGGTTGAATCTTTATTTGGTGGGCTAAAAAATAGCTTGTGGAAAGTACTGGCTATCCGTGACTTCGACAGCTATGAGGAAATTGTCCGATATACCCTCAATGTTGAAATGGAGATCATCGAATCTCAGTGGTATCATGGGTATAAGAAGCATAAGGTAGAATTCAATGCTAGTGGTCTGATGGATTAATCCAACGGTGGAAAGAAGATCCAGCACCCCACTTTCCAAAAGTGTGGAAAGAAGCACCCCAGAAATTGCATGAAGGGTACAAGAAAATGATTTAGGTGTAGAAGAGAAGGGCTCCTGGCTATTAACTATCGGCTAGAAAAACCCATGGCTGTGACAGTGGAGAGGAACACTCCGTTCAAACCTCAATGTGTGGTTCATTACTACAACTACAATGAACTAGGGCATCTTACAAATCAGTTCCCTAATCCAAGGGTTTTCAAAGGCAACCAACAACCTCTAAGGAAACAAGGGTTAGATTTTCCCATCACTACTGTCAAAGTGAACCCTGACAACGAAGTGGTGACCAGTACACTAGTTATTCATTCAAGAATAGAAAACGTACTTTTTGATTCAGGTTCTACGCATTATTTTATATCTCAAAAGTTTAGTAGAACAATTCCATCACCACCACAAATCATGGAAGTGAAGATGTCTGGGAGTACGGAAAATGGGGAGATTATTAAATACCATGAATATAACTCCTCCCCTGTCATAATCCGTGGATTAAACATCCTAAAGAACCTTTTCATACTCCCTCTGGTAGAATTTGAGGTAATTCTTGGCATGTATTGTCTTTCCTTATATAGAGCCAACATAAATTGCCTTGAGAGGGAAATCACTCTCCATGTGGAGAATCGACCCCCGATTATTTATAAGTGCAAGGAGGAAGATGAATCTTCTTTAGCTCTATCATCTCAGGCATGGATATTACTACCCTATGAGCACGCGTATCTGGCTCAGATTATTGAGTCCATGCAAGCAACCATCCTTGATGACATGCCTATTGTAAGGGAATTTGATGAAGTGTTTCCCGAGGAATTTTCTGGTCTTCCTTCTAGAAAAGATGTTGAGTTCTCAAATGAACTTATACTAGGGGAATTGCCAATATCCAAAACTCTATATAGAATGGATTTTGTGGAGCTTGAAGACCTGAAGAAACAACTACATGAGAATCTGGAGGAAGGGTTTATACACCGAAGTGCTTCACCATGGGGTGTACCAGTGCTGTTCATCAAGAAAAAGGATGGATCAATGTTCCTTTGAATTGATTATCATGAGATCAACAAAATCATGATAAATAACAAGTATCCTCTCCCACGAATTGATGACTTTTTTGATCAGCTGGATGGAGCACAATACTTCTCCAAGGTGGATTTGCGGCCGAGATATTATCAAGTAAGGGTGAAGAAAGAAGATGTCCCCAAGACTACTTTTTGTACAAGATATGGGCACTATGAATTCATAGTAATGACTTTCAGACTCACTAATTCTCCAGAAATATTCATGGAATTGATGAATAGAGTCTTTTGAGATTACCTCAGCAAACCTGTGGTAGTCTTTATAGATGATATTCTGATATACTCCAAAACCAATGAGGATCATGAAGTGCATCTAATAACTGTACTAGAGACCTTTAAGAAGGAGAAGATCTATTATAAGTACAACAAGTGTGAGTACTGGATAAAGGAGGTATAATTATTGGGCCATATCATCACAAGAAATGTGATATCTTTGAATCCCTCCAAAATAGATGCAATTGAGGGATGGTTGAGCCCAACATCGGTAACATATATTCGTAGCTTCTTGGGGTTAGCTGGATATTATCGAAGATTTTTGAGAAATTTCTCATGATTGTACATCCATCTTACCAAGATAACTTAGAAGGGAGTAATGTTTTCTTGGAGTGATGAATGCGAAGAAATATTCAAGTTGTTGAAAATAAGGCTTATCACTATGCCCGTGCTCACATTACCCACAAGTGGTGAACTTTTTGTGGTATTCAGTGATGCTTCAAAGAAGGTCCTGGGATGTGTGTTGATGCACAATGAAAAATTAATTGCCTATTCTTCAAGACAACTGAATGTTCATGAATAGAACTATCCAACACATGACCACGAGCTGGATGTAGTGCTCTTCGCTTTGAAAATTTTGCGGCATTATCTATTTGGGGAGAAGTGTGAAATATATACGTACCACAAAATCTTCAAGTATATGTTCACACAGAAAGATTTGAATATGCACCAAAGAAGATGGTTAGATCTCATCAAATACTATGACTTCTCAATACATTACCACCCTGGGAAAGAGAACAAGCTGACAAACGCTCTAAGTAGAAAGGACCCAACAATTCTATCATTGATGAGAAATGAAAAGGATATAATCTTCTTATATTTGATGAGGATAAACATGGGAATCATAAATAAGGGAACATCATAAATCCTTTCACAAATGATTGCTCAACCATCAATTTTGGAAAGGTTAAAGGATGCTCAAAAGGATGATTTTGGAACTCAGTAAGTAGTGGAAGCTATCAGGAAAGGGAAATCCTCAGAGTTTAATGTTAATAAAGAAGGAATTGTGAGATTTGGGAAAATATTATATGTTCCATCAAGTCCAGAGCTAAAGAAGGATCTTTTGGATGATGCACGTAATTCAAATTTCTCTATTCACCCAGGAAACACAAAGATATATCGAGATCTCTGAGAGCATTATTGGTGGGATAATATGAAGAAGGATATCACTGAATATACACCAAAGTGCTTGGTGTTTCAACAAGTGAAGGCTGAGAGGCAGAAGTCTAAGGAGATGATGCAACCATTCCCATACCAGAATGGAAATGGGAGAACATAACCATGGACTTTATCACCGGACTTGTGAAGACATCCGAAGGGAACAATGCAATCTAGGCTGTTGTGGATCGTCTTACAAAGTCTACACACTTCATTTCTATTCAGGAGGATTTATCATTGGATCAAATGGCACAGATATATATCAGGGATGTGGTAAGACTACATGGAGTACCACTATCTATTGTGTCTGATCGAGATCCAAGATTCACCTCTATGTTTTGGAAGTGTCTTCAACATCCTCTGAATACTGAAATGAACTTCAGTACAGCCTATCATCCTCAAATTGATGGTCAACCCGAGAAGACTATCCAAACACTTGAGGACATGTTGAGACCATTCTCAGTAGACTTTAAAGGAGTATGGTATCAACAACTTCCTCTGGTTGAGTTCTCTTATAGTAACATTTTTCACTCGTGCATCCAAATGGCACCATATGAAGCCCTGTATGGGAAAAGGTGCAGAACACCGGCGTGTTGGGATGAGGTCAGTGAACGTAGGTTTCTTGGACCAGAAATGGTCGAAGAAATGGCGGAGAAGGTGAAAAACATTCAGTAGCATATCAAGGCAGCCCAGATTCGACAGAAAAGTTATGCAGATAACCATCGGTAAGACCTTGAGTTTAAAGATGGAGACATGGTTTTTCTATGCATATCTCTATGGAAGAATGTCATGATGTTTGGAAAGAAATGGAAGTTATGTCCAAGGTACATCAGCCCCTTCGAGATTCTTGATCGTGTCGGGACTGTGGCCTATCGACTAACACTTCCACCTACCATGGCCAAAGTGCACGATGTCTTTCATGAATCCCTCTTAAAGAAGTACATACGGGACCCTTCACATGTACTCTCATTAGCGGTGGTACAGTTAGAGGATTATATTTCTTATGAGGAGAAACCAGTGAAGATCTTAAATCGTAGAGAAAAAGTTCTACGAAATACGTCAATGCCCCTCTTCAAGGTGTTGTATTGAAACCACAAGTTTGATGAAGTGATGTGGGAATCGGAGGAAGTGATGATGCATCATTACCCGCATTTGTTTTAGTGTGGGGGAAGGAAATTTCGAGGGTGAAATTTCTTAAGTGGGGGATATTGTAACAACCCAAACATTCATTAATGGAAATCCATCTTGATCTAATTAAATGTATCTTTATGTAAAATGTTTATATAAAATGTCAACTTATTTGGTTTTATGTTAAGAATTGTGACTGTTTCTAAAATATCTGTTGAACAGTGATCACATGATTAGTATAAATATAGGGATTTAACGAATCCAATTTACTCGGACAAAGGAAGAGATGGCCTCATCCAGTAGACGTGCCCCATATGATGCCCATTTGTTGGAACTCAGAAAAGAGGTGTCCTCATTGTGCTTCATTCCGGACGAAGACCAAGCCGAGTACCAATAGGATAAGCTTGAGTGGGACCACCTATGAGAGAAGTGGAATTTGATAGACATTTCCACCCGAGCAATGTTGTCTGAGCCACCCCAAGAGTCGGTCACCATCACACACCTTACACTTTTGTCTTATGCGGGTGTTATAAGGGGATATGTAACAAGATCCTAGCACTATGGTTATGTAAATTAGATTTATATATAATACAGAATATACTTTCATTTTATTATTGTTACCTTGTAAATAGTTTTTAAAGCACAAATAGTATTATTAGTTAATATACAACTAAGAAAACAATTTTGATGAATTAATGGATTTTTTTGTATAAAAAATATTTTAATAAATTATTATTAGTATTATTATTATTATTATTAAATTAATTCTTATTAATTATAAATGATTAAATAATTTTATGAATGCAATTGTAATTTTTATTATGGTTCGAAATCCATTTTTGTCAAAACCCCTGAATTTGCAATAAATGTCGATTTTTTAAAAGTGAAAATTAACATATTTAGAAAATTATTTAGATAAAATAAATATTATTTCTAGAATTAGGATGTTGTAATTATCCAACAGTGAATTTTTCATAATTTTATGAAACAGTAAAATTTTTGGGTAAAAATTAAATACAGTTTAAATATATAATGTGTTTTATGACAACATAATGACCCAATAATGACTTAATAAAATACTAAAAGCTTTTTGTTCAGCCAATATATGTTTTACCAAGAACTTAATGTGAATTTCGATGTGTTTGAATTTTTTTACAAATCATTAATGAACTATTTAAGACTTATTTAACATCTTGTCTTTTTATATTGTTTTCCTTAGGAGTGTGACTCACCTTCACATATGCAACCCTATTATTTTAAGAAGTTCAGACTTAGGAATTATAAAATATTTTTTTCCACTTCCCGTTTCCAAAAACCATGGGTACAGACCATGGTCTGGTTTTTGTCTTGCATTAGTTTAATGTGAGGTGGCCCAAACCTAAATAATAAAGAATTCCCCCACCTTTCCTATATAAACCCACCCAATCACCTAATTTCTCCACACTCAAAGCCTTTGGAGTTCATCCAACATCTGACCTAATCTCTCTATAATCCTCCTGAGGTTCCTCAAGCTCCCAGGAAACCTCCCTCAAGCCTCTCTCAAGCCATTGGAAGCACACTTCCAAGTAAGGGTTTTTCTTCCTTTCTAATTTATGTCCAATTTTCTCTATGTTGTTATGCCCTTTTAATTTAAATTATAAATGTTAGGGTATGGTTTTAAACCTCCCCCATACTTCCCTATTTATATTTAAAGGATGGGAGACCAATTTCTCTCTCATTTAATGCCTCCCTTGTACACCTGTTACTATGCTGAAATTTCGAAAGGAATTTCCCTCTCCTCATTTACATTCAAGCAATTCTTTTATATCATTAACATAAATTCCATTACATGTGTTTGTAAATGTATTTATATTACCCCCTTACTGTAAATGTCATTTAAATTTGATGAGACACCCCTTTCTCTCTAATCAATCGTTTTTATGAGTTCTTATGTCATGTCGTTATGCGGCTGAAATTACACCGCGTTTTTTCAAGCCAAAGTCATTGTGTAGTGAATGACATGCCCATTTCACTATCAAGGGTATTTAACTTTTTTAAAATTTAATTATTGTTTTAATAGTTTCATGTATGTATTCTAAATTCGTTTATCGTGTAATAAATAATTATGTTGAATGATTCAATGTTTTATGACACACGTGGCACAGTTCTTCATGAAATTAATTGTTTAAGAAATGCGTGCCCTAATAACGCTCTAATGCATTGGGTAAAGTATGGTATCATGATACGTTATGTGAAATGGGTGTTTACTGATGCTAATATAGGTGAAATTTGGTTTTACCCATGCTTAATGTGCAACGAGAGTTTGCTCATGCTCGATGTGCAATGAGCCTTGGCTCATGCTAATTCCATGTTAAGAGTTGTTGCCACATTTCCATGTTATGATTATCATTATTTATCATGCATTTATGTTTATGGCTCTCTTGTTCTCTATTGATATGCCTATTGTCTAACATGTATTTTATTAATCATTTTATCACATGGTTATTCCATTACTGGGCTTTATAGCTCACCCTTTTCTTATGAATGTCCTTAGGTTATCCCATGCAATGCTAAGTACGAGGTAATATAGTGGTCATGTAAAGGATGTTTTCAATAAAGATGTTTTATTTCTTGTTTTAAGTTGTCATGTAATGATATTATTCCCCAAAGACACTAGACCTCTCGATCATCTATGTTGTATTAAGTGAAGTTCATGTAATAAATTATGTTTAATGGTGTAATAAAAGATCAGGGTTGTCATAACTCTTTATCAGTTTTTTATATTCAAAACAAATTAGTTTATATCTATAGTTTATTAAAAAAACTAAACTATGATATGTAACTTAAATTCATATTTTATACACTATTTTTTAAAAGTAAATTAATTTGAAAAGATAGATTATTTTCAAAAGTATTCTTATTGAGATGTGATTGAGATTTTGAGAAACCATTCAAAATATAAAATTATATAAATCTACTATTTTTTAGCTCAAAAATGTTATCAAATATGGGTATTTATTTTTAAAAATAAAATTTAAAAAGCATTATTTGAAACTCCATTCACCCCCACCCCTCCTCTTATAGAGTTTTTTACTCCAACAAAAAATATTCAAGAATTATCACCCATTAATTTTTGAGTATATCCTCAAAGTATCACTCTTTAATTTTTGATCATATCGATGAAGTCCAATACTAAATTATCTCATAAGATATAAAATGTAATTCCCTATAACTTATAAAAACCAAAATTTCTTGAATTTTGAAAAGGGATTACATTGCTTATATTTTTAGGATAATTTCAGTTTATTGTTTTAGACAATTAGGAAAAAAATCATACATGTCAAACCATCAAAATACAAAGTGGAAACTACCACACAATGTCAATTTTATATTAAAAAATAGGATAATTACAGTTAAATACATGTTTCACTCAAAACAAAAATTCTAGTGAGAAAATTATTATTTATTCTCAAATATCCCTCAAATTACTTCTATATATCTTATTAGTATCATATGGAAAGGAAAAAATAATAAAGTTTGTTATCATATGCTTATAAATTTAAAACGTGGAATAAAATGTATCATATAATAAATAAATAAATAAATAATAATATAAAAGAGATAATATAAACAAATAATTCATATACGAATATCATAACTTGGGAATATTTCCATGTATGACATGAAAACTAAAATAATCACATTGATAATAATAATTTATTTCATAATGTTAGAGTTCATAATGTTGTACATGATAATCATACCATAAATTCCTTGTGCAATGACATTATAAACATATCGCCAAGGCCTCCAACCAAGACTTTATAAATAATAAGGTAGGAATACAATTAATACACATGATATTTTTTCTCATGAGACCTACTGATGTATCTAGGGACAATAACAAGTCTCACCTATAACTTACTCAACCCAATTCCTTCATCAGTTTAAAGGGGTAAATACTCAATACAATACATATGTATCTATATTTTAGAACTAGTATAAAAAATGTAAATGTTTCTTGAATAATCAAAAATATAACATAATGGTCATAATCAATCCATAGTAATATAGTGGATAGAATCATTAGATTGTATCCCATTTAAATAATATGATTTATCAAAGGATATTGACATGGATGAAATTAATTTTAAACGAACATTAAAACATTCTTTTGAAAACTTTGGAAAAATTATAATTTTATTCTAACAACTTATTTAAAATTTTCCAAAATATTGAGAAATATCATTTCATTGAAAATAAAAATAGATAAATATAAATTAAACTTCAAAGAAAATAATTGTCACCGTGGTGGTAAAATCTCTTCATTTAATATATGATAAAATATTACACTCTTTTCAAAATACTATAAAACTTCAAAAGTGAGTCATAAAAACATTTTAAACTATTATTTTTAATCATTTTTAAAGAAAGTCAAAAGTATTTGAAAATTAACATCATCAATATTTTAAACCAAAAAAATTAAATTTTGAATCATTTTATGATCATTGGCATGTAGACTAAATATTTTTAAAGAAAAATCTTAAAACATGTTTTAAAAGGGAAATCTATTATGACATTAATAACTTTTAAAACAAAAGGAAATTGAAGAAGAAAACATGAAATTTATTTTGTTAAAACATTATTACTAAATTACTGATAAAATAAATCTATAAGGAAGTTCATACACCGCACAAAATAAAACATTTCGTGACATTGGCATAAGTTTCAAAAAAAAGGAAAATTGAGATAATAAATCCCTTACCTTAAGTCTAAATCTTTATATAGACTAAAAATTACAAAAATAATAATTTAAAAAATGGGTTAAAAGGAAAATATCTTACGACTTTAATAAATTTTAAAAATTAAGGTAATTGAAGAAGAAAACATGAAATATATTTTGAAAACATTTTTTTTGTAAATTAATAATAAAATAAATAAATAAGGATTTTTATACACAACACATAATGAAACATTTTGTGAGAATAGAATAAGTCTCAAAAAAGGAAATTTCTATGATAAATTCCTTACCTCGAGTATCAATAACTTTTTGTGGTATTTTCCTTTTTAATATATGTCATCTTTGGTGCATGCACATTGCACCTCATGTAAACATTACACTATTTTTTTCAAATAAATTCATTGGAAGTGTGAGTTGGGTTTCCAATTCACACATAAATATTATTAAAAAAATTATATATATAATAAAATTTCATAATCACCTATGAAAGGATTACATGATGAAAAAACACATCACTTCATGGAGGTGGTAGTATAAATATATGCAAGAGGGGCGTCATCTTTTTCTAACAGGTGGAAGGGTATGAAGAAAACCAATATATTATCCTCAAAAATCAGAAATATGTATCTAGTATCATATATATTAATTAAATACATCATAATAACCATCCTTGTAAGGTGGTGACGAAAAATGAAAAATATCAATTTGTAGAGGTGGTAGTAGACATGTACGCAGGAGTGATGTTTTCATTTCCTATAGGATAGATATAGAGATGATAAATGGTTATACCATATAATTAATAAAATATAATTATATTGGATATATTTATTTTTTATATAAAAATATTTATTATATAATTAAGTACGAATAAGAAGATATAAAATGAATGAATTCAGTTAAGAGTTAAACCTATTATTTTGGAAAAGTCCATCAACTTACACATTAATCCTTCTAGGTTAGTCTTTTGGGGAGTCTAGACCCACTATTTAATCTTTAGTAGTGGTTGGGAAGGTACTATTTTAGATATTTGTTGAGATAAATGGCTCAAAATATTTTAGTAATACAATAGATGAGGTTGCATTTTATAAGTGAGGGGTGTGGAGAAATTGTAAATATTAGGAATTTTAAAGCATAATAGGTATAATAATCTTGAAAAGTGGAAAAAATGGCCATATATCTGAAGTTATTAAATTATAATTTCTAAATAACTTCATAAAATATAATTTTAATATGTTTTTATTGCATTTGAATCCTTATATTTTGGATTAATTCCCTTGTTAACCATTTAACATTAACTTTGGTAACACATTTTTTACTATTTAAGGGTTATAAATTTACTTTCAAGTTGGTGGCTCAAAATGGTCCATGGATTAATGTTTAAAAACAAAATCCATCCCAATTATCTTATATTAAAATTTGTTTTAAAATGATTTAAAAAATACTATTTATCATTAAACTTAATTAATGTTATATTTGGGACTATTCATTTAATTTGAATTGAAGGACATAAGAAAATAATGAAATTATAATATAAAAACATTTAAAATTAATTATAAATCATAATTACCGATTAAATTCATGTAATTCAACAATTCATCCAAAACATATTAATCTTATTATTTTGAAAATCATTTACCTTGATTTTTCTACAGCTCAATTAAGAACTATATTGGTCTTGTGTAAGCATTTAAAGTAATTAAACCATCATTAAAAAATTAAAATAAATTACAATGATAAAATTAATTTTTTTAATTTTACATATATACATCTATATATGATAATAATTTATTTTCAAACTAATAAAAATATATTAGATATAGTAAAATAAGAGAATAACAATTTTGTTATTTTCATTTACTTAAAATAATATAAATGTTATAATGAAAGGAAAGTGAAAAGAAATTGTCATATTTTGTATGTAGTGTGGTTATAGTAAAAAACTCATAAAATAAAATAAAAACATGTTTTATGGATATATTTAGGCATTAATTCAACGCTTAAACCAGTTTTACTCATTTTACCCTAACAGTGGTGACAACATTTTTACCAAAGTTTCTATTCAAAATGACAAAAAATAAAGGGTACATATTTATCAAATTTGAAAAGAAGTATTTAAAATAATTAATAAAATTAGAGATGTAAAATTTTTATTAGTCTAAAAAGTCAATTTTAATATAAACTTGTAAAACACAATGAAAATGGTTTATAGATAAATGTGTTTTTTGCCTAAAAATATTCTTATATCAAATTAAAATATAATTATAATTATTTTTAAATTAATTATATTATTTATAATTAAAGAAAAATTATTTTACTTTAATACAAGATCCAAAAAATAATTTCTCTTCTAAATTAATTAATTTAAATAAAATAAATAATAGTTACGTAAAAGTAGACATTTTCCCTATTCACTTTAAAATCATTATTTTTAGAAATATACCAAACATTACTCATGAACCTATTATTATATTATAATTTCAAAAAGAAAGTAATTTTTTTAAATAAAATTTATAATATTAGAATAAATAAAGTATAATATCACTACCAAAATGAATTAAAACCAATTTTTTTAATAAAATGTATTTTTGAATAATAGAATTATTTTATCCTTATTCCATTCCTAATGGCCACAATTAATTGAATATTAATTAAATTTATTTGATATATACTCTATTTATTTTATTATAATAATTCAAAAATAGAGATTAATCCAATATATTAAGATCAACATACAATGTGCACAAAAAACTATTTTAATGAAATTATATCTTTTACCTAAAAATGATTATATCATCATTTATAACTAGTTGACAATAAAATTATGACTAATTATTAATTTTATTGGGGATCAAATTTATGTACATATTTCATAAAATAGTTATTCCTATTAATTCCCACCAAATCAATGACTAAGTTATAACAATCATTTTTAAATAACAATATTACTTTAGTATATCACAGTTTGTTTAATCATGGTGTTGTTTGTAGTGAATGCTATCGAACATAGTATTATTTAAGGGATAATAGCATATTATAATATTGTGATGTTACATAAAACCTCAACCAATTCATTTGAGGGTGATATAGGACTGTACCCATCATCATTCATACATATTTGTTCTGTATGATATCAATAATTAATCATATCATAAAAATAAGTGGAGAAAATTATGTTTCATATAATTTCCAAATGGTATTGTATAAACTGATTTCAATGATTAGATCAGCTAATAATTACATTAAATCCCCCAACATTACTATTTCATAAAGAAATTTATATGATGATTCAAAAAATATAACTCCATTAGAGTTAAGTCTTTTACTAATGAATGTGAGGTGAAATCATTAAAAATATATTTTAGAAAACATTCCTTTACATGGTTATAAAGAAATAAAATTACAAATCACTTTGAAAAATTATTTCCATAAGGATATAAGATTTTTTTAAACATCACTTTAACAAAAATTAAAATAATTGATTCCTAAAAAGTATATAAATAGTTTCCAAGGGAAATTTGAAGTATAATATATAAATATGAACATAAAAGGGAAAACATATTTAAAATTTTGAAAACACTTTTATTGAAACCTCCATAATAATGAGAGTTAGAAATAAACCTTTTAAAAAGTGGGGAATATTATTTTGAATTTTTTGATGATATAAAAATATTGTATTTCCAAATAGTCATAGGATAATATTGGTGAGAATAGAAGATAAGGATAGGGAAGATAAATTGATTAATTAGGAAGGCTGTTAATTATTCATAAAAACATTACACTTTTTTAAGAAGGAAATCAATCATGGAAGTGGATTTATATTATAAGTTCATTTTCACTATAGGAAAATAAAATGTTAAATATTTTATAATTTATTGGTGGAATAAAAAAAATAAAAAAATAAGATAATCAAGAAGATACATCACAACTCAAAGAAAAAACATTTGAGTTATCAATATCTGTTAAAGTATTTGTATCAATAGTATCAAAACAACATAAAATGAAAACATGAGAATGATTTTTAAATACATTTAATTTATTGAAACTTTTTATAATTGGAATCTATGTGGAATAATATACCCCACTAAATAATAAGAAAGCGGTGAATATGTCATATGTATCAATGAAAGAAAGTGAAAGGAGCAATTTCCTTATAGACATCATAATTCATTAGGTATGTGTCAATTGAAATTGGGATTATGTGATTAAAATGTAAATATATAAAATTAGATATTTAATTTAACATAAAAAAATCATGGGTAAGAACGTAACCAACAAATAAGAATAAATTTCAATATGAAAAATCATATCTCAATGAATAAAAATTATTTTAATGGAAACCCTTACCTAAATTCATGAATTCCAGGAAATTAATTTAACATAATTTATTAAAAAGTATTTATCTTAATAAAAAATGTATACCCTTATTTTCACATATAATATTTTATAAACATAATTTAGAGAAATTTAATTCAATTCCAATAGTTAATTGTATTTTAATTTCTACCTAGAATATTATTAGCTTCTCTTTCTTGGTTAATACTAGTTTCATAATGGTGATGTCAATTATTATTTATTTATTCAAAGTTCATCATAATAAAATTATTTATGATAAGAAAATAAATGTTTTATAATTATTTTTAATGGTCCAATTTTATTTCATATGTATTTTTGTTATGTTTCATGACAACGATGTTAGTGATGAGCTTAGTTTTTTAATTTTCATGAATATGGGAGGTGGTATCTTAATAAATGGTAAAATATTACTATTACCATTATTGAATAAATAAATTATTATTTAATTATTATTTATAAATTTGCTCACTAATTTTTGAACTTTGTTATCCTTGATACAAATTTATATCGTTGTCCTTGTAGGTGTTAAAAATGACCTAAAATAGAACAAGCTATAATTTATGGGTGAGTATGGTGAAGAAAGTTATTTATTTGTAATAATCTCATTATAATAAAATAACATTGATATTTTTTATACAAGTTTATGTTTTTTAGTAATTTTGTAATATAATTTATAAATAATACTTGGTAAGAGTGAAAAATGAAATATGTTACTTTCATGGAGGTAGTAGTCCACATGTACGCACGAAAGACTCCAAAATTATCCATAGACTGAAAAAATATTGATATATTTTATTTATTTAAAAATATTTATAATTTCATAAATATCATATTATTAATTTATATATACTTTTATAATTTTCCATATAAGATAGTTTTGAAAAATAATGTACATAGTCCCAGGAGACAGTAGTCTTCACATAAGCATGATGATATATCCATTTTCAATTGGTCTTTGAAGAAGGTTTAAAATACATATACCCTTAGTATAATACAATTTAATCATATTATAAATCTTTATGTTATCATATCTTCAAGGATAAAAATAAATTTCATTGAGTACAAGAAAAAAGGAATTACTAGAGCTAGGTTGAGAACATTATGTATCGCTTTTGATGTTATCCCTTAGGTGGTAACATTAGGCTCCTTAGATTGTCATTTTGGAAAGGTAAAATCCTATAGCATGTGGGGAGATATTTCAGGATACAAATTCTTTATAAGTGAGCTCGTTTTAAAGGTTAAGGGAATTAAATTTTTATCAATATAACAATATAATATAAATAAATAACATGTTTCACATGGAAAGGGGAACCGATGTGAAAAATAAATTATTTAGTTATGAGATAAGGTATAGAATACATAAAATATTTAATTTAACACATGTTTGAAAAAAATTGTTAAGACTTTTACTCTTATATTGTCAACATTTATTATTTTTGGGTTTCACTATAAAAATTTATATTGACCTATGTTATATAATTTTAAAGCCTAAAAAATGATGATTATTAAATAATTTCTTTCTCTTAATTCCAGATATTAAATACATCTTACCAAATAATATTTATATATGAAATAAAAACTAAATTTAGCATTAATGCATGTAACATGTAAAACCCCATTTTTAGGAAAAGGGAATCTTTAAGCATAATAGTTATGTTTAGGAAACAATTATCAATGTTTTTTATTTTAATGTAATATAAATATTTATTATTAACTATAGAAGAGTTATTTTTATTTAAAAAAAATATAGAACTTAATTTCATCTAGTGAAAACTTATTTAAATGGGAAACACTAAAAATATTATTTATTAGAAAAATATTAATTAATATTTAAAATCATAAAAATAGGTTTTCTAAAATCATTATAGTATTTTAGAAATTTATAATTTTATTTAATAAACACATTTTTGTCATGATAATCAGATTATAATTTTTTTAATTTATAAATATGTATTGGTAAACTCATAAACACTATGGTTTTAGTAAAAAATATTTTTCATAATTCACCTAATAATTAATTATTTCATTTAAAGAAGAAATATTCTGATTAATGGAATTGTTTTGTTATGGATTCAAAAATAAAATTTATTATATTAATTTAAAACTCTAAAATTTATAAATTTTGGTTTTAAATAAAAATCTAAACAAAAACTATTTTTATAGAAAATAAACATTCAAACATTAAATGTTCTAAATATTTTCTTCATATCTATTGAAAATTAAGATAGTATATATATTAGTTTGAAATATTGTATTTTTTATAACCATCCTTTAAAATTCATAAATATAATTCATTATAAAAAATACCCATCACCTTAAAAAACAGATCATTAATAAATATCCCTTTTTTACATTTAATATTTCTGATCACATTTCATTAATTATTTAAATTTTAACCCCCTAAATCTAATAAATACATTTATAATTACCTAAAATATAATATATAAGTAATTTAAATATATATTTTCTAAAATAAATAATTTTTTAAAATATTTTTTAACTTAAGGATTTATTTTCATTGTATTTTTTTATTGTTGTTTCAAATAATATTGCAATAGTTTAATAAGGTGTGTCTTTATTCGTATTTTTCGGTGTTTTCACTGAAGGATTATATTTAATATATCATTTAATTAAAGAAAATTACATAATAAAATCTTAGTTGTTACATTCTCTCTCACATAAATAAATTTCTTCTTCATAATTTTAATTATCACTAACTAAGAAAAATAGTAATGGGTGTTTATAAGATAGCCCTGACTCAAGATTTAATTCATAATGAGATATCAAATTTAATAAATTGGGTAATTAATGGAAATTTATCTATTACTTCCTGAAAATCATATAAAAAAAATTAAGTTATCTCCAATAAATTGAGTTAAACATTCCTCGTGATTGGGTACCATGACTCATATAATAAATTTATTTTCTATAAATATTTTATAATAAACTTTGTACTGATCGATGATCATAGATTAGTTTGAAATAAAATAACATGAATTCCTTATTCTCAAAATTAATGTAAGATATATATATATATATAAAATAATCATTTTAAAAAATCACATAAAATTATTCTAATGGAATAACTAATAATATTCACCTAATAAAATATTAATAAACTTCATATTTTGAAACAAAAACAATACAACTAAAAGTTTTAAATGATAATAATATCATCATGGTGGTGATTTTATTCTCCTTTAAAACATCCTAATATATTGGGGTTCCTTTAATCAAAATCCAACATGACATCCAAAACTTTGGAATGGAGTACTTGTGTACCTCAATTATGGAGATCCACTTCAGTGATTTTCATAGAGTGGTCTTGTATTTATTCCCAAGGATTTGTAGGTCATTTATTTATGTTATCCTTTGTAGTATAGTAGTAGTGAATAAATTTTTATAATTAAAAAACTCATTTCATTTGAATTATATAAGTATATGGGGTGCATATTTTTGGACCACATTATCCTCTATTTTTCCTTTTGATTTCCTTAGACAATCATTATTTCTATAAAACCCCATTACATGTGTAAAACATTATCCAAATCCCTTTATGTAATTTATTAGATTCTTCGTCACATATTGTTTACACATAATAAATTTAATCTTATTTCCTCATTGGTTATTATCAATTTAACTTCTGTGAGACAATATCCTTCTCTTCTTTTATGTGTTTGTAAATTAAAATAAGTTAATGTTGTTAATCATAATTCATGATAGATATTCAGGTATAATCATAATATTTCTCACTATATCTATTATGCCATTATGTTTTAAATCTGGAAAATATCTTCATTGTCCCGGAAACAATCATGAACATTATTCCTTTGGGCTTCATCCATTACTAAAACCCAAAGGACATAACACGAGTGATGAAAAAATAACATCAAAATAATATTATTATAAGATAATTACATCCAAAATTCATCCTCAAAATATCTTACCCATTTTCACCATTAAGTTATTATATTGTTATTTTAGTCTTAAATAACTCTCTGTTTAATAAAGATTTATTAATGTTGTGTTCTCTCATAATTATTCACATATTTTCTAAAGAAAAATAATCATTCATAATATATTGAAAACTGAATGTGATTGACCAAAGAATATCCCTTGGGAGTTTCCAGTTATGTGTGTACCCTTCATCCCACTCATCACGCACTATATGAATATTGATTTGACACTCAGCCAATTATTTTTAGGGCGAATAACCCATGGTGCATCTGATCCACAACTACATCCACATCCATTATCAAGATAGGGATGTAATTTCAATGCAGTCACAAAATCTATAATTAATAAAACAAATTAAGATAGTATCCTATAATTATAAATATATTTATGTTTTTTTACTGAATTTCTCTCATCATAATCCCAAGAGATACCAAAACTAATAGAAAAAAGAAATAAACATTTTCATAATACCAAGTAAGGTGATGCAGACCTAAAATCCCAGATTCGGTGCTAAAAACATATAATTTAGAAATATACTTGATATAATGTGAAATAACATAACTAATAAATATATAATTTATATAATTTCCATAAGTTAAAAAATATATCTCACAATAATCACACAAACCCAAGAATATATGTTTTAATATCTTTGAGGATCAGTTATATAAGAAAATTATTTTTATGATACTTGTAAGAATATTTCCATTATTAAGCTACACAATAATCTATTCTAAACTTATCAAAATATATAATAATTTTAATATAATGGGGAATATAATCATAAGAAATTTTTAAATCAATTTCTCATTAAATGATAACTTATTAAAATTTCATCAAGGGTTAAATTATAATCATATTAGAAAACATGGGAAGTGGAGAAATGTAGTATTAAAAAGAATAGGGAATAATAAGTTTTCTTCATAAGCCATGATAAAAGGACATGTATTCTCAAATGAACATCATATAGCATGGAGAAATATTTTTGGTTCATGATATAATAAGAATGATTCATGAAGAATAATCATAAGCATATGGAATATAAATCAAATAGCCCCTTAGAACATAGAATAAAAATAACATTGACACAAAAACAAGAAAAAACAATCATATATATATCCAAGAAGTATAAATAACTAATTTGGGATCATATTCAAGAAGGATCTACCATTAATTTATGATAATATCCAATAATTCTTACCCATTAATTTCTTTGAATTCCCAATATGGACCGTGTAACATTATCTTATGAGATTTAAAACTTTAACCAAGAAATTTTAGGGAAATATAAGACCTCAAACCTTAACAAAAATCCATATTTTTTACATATGATATCATCCATTCATCATATTAATAAAACTAGGAGATATAAAATGGGTTTCATGTAATTTATAAATGGTATTGTATGAAATGGATTAAGGGATTAGATCAATGGACACCAACATTCAATCAACCAAATGGATTATTTCATTGAGGATATTATAAGTTAAATTATAAAACAAACCTACATAGGTGTTAGATATTTTAAAGAAGATAATGTTAGTGAAACCATGAAGATGATATTTTATAAAACATTTCTTAACATGTTTTAAATGATATAAAATTATTGAACACTTTAAAAAATATTTTCAATATGGTAACATGAAAAAAAATTATAAAACATAAATTTAAAATTAATAAAAATAAGTTATCCTTCAAAAATATCTAATCTTCATCCCAAAAAAAACATGTAGGGGAAGATGAAATTATAAACATAAAATAGAAATCTTTTTTAATATTTTTAAAAATAATTTTATTGAAACCCACATTGAAAAGTGTGTGATAAATCATCCATTGGAAGGATTTAAAGATAATTTTGAAAATCAAAATATATAAAAAATATTTCTAATTAAAAATAAGAATAATATAACATTTATCTCATTAGAAAACATGGATATTGAAGATGAAAAACTTACGTGGGAAGGATATGAATTATTGTTAACAACATTATAATTTTGTGAGAAATAAATTCATCATGGAAGGATATTTTAATTAAATATTAATTTTTTTATAAATAGGAAGATAAAATAGAATAAAATAAAATTTAATGTCACAGTGATGCAATAATATAAAAAATTCAATATGAAAAATGATTACTCAAATAAATAAGTTTTGAAATTATCAATATCATTTACTGCTTTTATATCTCTTCAATTGAAAACCCTTGAAAATAGAACATCATATTTATTTTTAAATCAATTTAATTTCATCAAAAAATATGAAAAATGTGTTCTATAATGTATTATATAGACCACACAAGAAGAAACAAGTGGTGTATATAGTATACGTTTCAAATAAAGAAAGTGATATGTGAAAATATTTTAAAACATCATAATTCATTATGTGACATTAGAAATGGGATTTATCTAACATAAGTATAAATCCACATAAAATGGATATGAAGTAATACAAAGAAAATCAAACATTGGAATATACCCAACTTATAATAATGATGTTTTGAATGAACAATCATAACTCAATGAGTGAAAATTATCTTAACCATAACCCATTCATTAATTCCTAAATTATACAAAAGTGGTTTGACATCCTATGTTAATAAATAACTATCATAATAACCTATTTTAGAAACTAATTCATTCCCATAAACGTTTTGTAAACATCATTTATAGTCATTTTTTAAAAACACATTAGTCTTTTATATATTATTTTTATTGTCAGATGTAGTTAGATTTGATTGTTAGTTTAGTACTAGTTTCATAATGGTGGCATTGATTATAATTTATAGATTCAAAATTAAATTTATCATCTAATTAAAGGTGATATAATTTAATATTTACAATGATTTATAATGTTCTAGTTTTATTTCATATGTACTTTACTTGAAATTTTTGATGACATAATCAGTCCTGATATTTATTTGGTAATTTCCATGAATGAGGGGTTATAACATAATAACAGGTAAGATATTACTATTATCATTCAAGAACTCAAAAAACAATATTTACTTATTATTTTATAATATCACTACTAATTATGCTTTATTAGTTATCCATGAATTTAATTCATTCCATTTTTCTTGTAAATTCTAAAACCAACGTAAACAAGAACAAGATAAAATATATGGGTGAGTATAGTAAGGAAAGTGATTCATTGGAAATAATATCATTATTAAAAAATAATATATATAATTTTTATATATTTTATGGTTTTGATTTTGGTTATAATATATTTTAATAACTCGAAAATTGGTAGAGTGAAAAATAAAATGTGTCAATTTCATGGAGTTGGTGTCCACATGAACGCATGAGCGATGCGTTCATTTTACATTGATCGAGAGGAATTTAGGTAATGGATTATAATTTCAGTATATTAATAATTTTATAAATATAATACAAAACCATTAAATAGAACTTTATAATTATCTATGTAAGGTTGTAATGAAAAAGAAATCACACTTTTCATGATGGTGGTAGTTCAAACGTACGCATGAAAATGTCTTCATTTTTTGAATGGTTTTAGAGGATGGTGGATAATGGATATTATGTTATCATAATATAATTTAAGAGTATTAATAATACATATTAATTCATACCTTCAGAACTATAATACATTTTCTGAGGTATAATAAAAAACATTAATAGAGCTCGGTTGAAAACAATACCTCTCCCTTTGGATGTTCTCCCTTGGGTAAGACATTAATGATCCTTAGTTTGGTATTTTGGTAATTTCAAGGATTATAGGATGTTTAGAGTGGGTTGAGGATAGAATAAGATATATTTTTTCTGGATAATTATAAGGTCACAGCCTTAAAACATTACATAATCATGAATTAAATGGATAATTCACATTGAGGATCATTACAAGATTAGATTTTTAGAGAATTAAGCGATAAATATTAAATTAAATCTAAAAAATTACAAAGTAGTCACTTCTATTGAGTTTCAATTTTTTTCATAAAATAAAAACTCTTGAAAAAAATAGTCATCTCTATTTCTATGTTTTGGACATCATGAGTTTTCCTTGATCCCATCCTTGACCGTACTCATCTTTAACTCTTGTGAAAAACATTTCAAAGCTTGTGATGAGCATAAAAAGCTTAGAAAAGGTTATACCATAAAGATATAAAACATTAGTTAATCAAAACATATTATGTTTAACAAGCCTCATAAAATTATAAGATTTATGAATAACATATAGTAATCAAAAATCACAAAGGTATCTTGTGGCATCCATAACATACTTAAGTTTTAGCTTTCACAGATACGTAGGGAGTTACATTAGGAATACCGATCATAGTATATTCCCTAAATATATTAAAAGAAACATCTCTGTTTACCTCCATCATGAAACCCATTTCATTAGAGAGCTATCTTGGGCTCACCTACCCAAAGTTTATCATGGAACCACCCATATAAGTAAAAAATGCCCAATAACCATAACGTATTCATAGCACATAAAACAAACATAAACGAAATTTAACATTTTAACATTTCAATCACAATATGTAATTTAATTATATTTACATACAAAATAAATTATAAAAACCATTTTTAATACCAAAATATGTAAAAGACTATATGGTATTTATTTTTCTTTTTAAAACATTATGGTTGTTAAGTAAGCCATAGATCAAATAATACTCATGGTGACGGAAAAGGTCATTGTCACTGCTTACATTAAAAAAAATATTTTTTTCATTTAGTAAAATTCCTCATAGAAAAATATTCCCTTTGAATTAAATGAAAAATAAAATGTGTTTATACACCATATAAAATGAAGTCATGTATAAAACAAAATATGCCTTAATGAAAGGATATTGAGACGAAGTCTCATACCTCATGCCCGACCTGAAACGTTCATGCTTTAATCTCTTGAATAATAAACTATTATTAATTTATAATTTCGTAAGAAATTTTTTAAATTTTATTATTCTTTTTTTATCACTTATTTCCCCGTTATAAACATTATGTAATCATTTTAGTTAATAACGGTCATTTTGTCGATATTTGGTACTTGAGTAAAAAATGAACATCTTATATTTACAAGTTGTCAATGTGGTAAAAATTTCATTATCTCTAGAATGATATTCATAATTTAGATATCAGATATATAATATATATCTTATATATATATATATGTATTTATAATAGTACATAACATTTGGAGGTACGAAATGAAATGCACCGTCCATGGAGACGGTATGTCGTACGTACGCATGAACACTACATTCATTTCTATTTCATATTTTTTATGGAATGAAAACAAAATGATAAATTGGTATATTATTATTCTAGTATAATATAATATATAATTTCATTAACTCCATCCTTTATATGTTCCACATATAGAATGAATGATTCATATCACTTTGAGGGGGCGGTAGTCCGCACTTACTCAAATGAAATTATCGTGTTTACCCAATATGGAAACCATAAGGGTATGTTATAAAAGAAAAATAAAGAATCATAGAGACAACATAAATTTAATATATATCAAATATAAATACAGTTCCATCAATATGGCCACTATAAGAGGTGGTAGGATAAAATTGAACAATCATTGTTTTGTGAGGCAGTAGTTCATCGTCCACAGAAACATTATGTTCTTTACCGACTAGAAGGAGGTGTGTGTATGTGTAGATTGAATCCTTCTCATGAAAACAACCAAGTTTATTGAGGATACTGGTATTGTTATAAATAATTAATATAAAGAGTTAAGGGGTTTCAAGAAGTAATATAAAAAAAGAACATAAAAGAAGACGTTGTGTTTAAATCGGGTAACTGCCTTTGGTTTGAACAAAAAAGATTTCTTGAAGTGTCTTATGTCTAAGGTAAGGATTCTATGTGAAAGAGAGGGATCATGAGAGAATATTTGGGAAGAGATTGGATGATCTGAGGGGCACGAGAGGTGTGAGTAATGTGTTAGAGGTGAGGGATTTTTATAATGGGGAGTGGGGGTTCTTTAGGAAAGTTTGAAAATATTATTCTATTATATAATGATTTTCTATTTCTAAAGGTCCAAAACTTATTAAAGTAAAATATAATAGGACTCTTGTTCAAAATGAAATCATTCAATAACACTTAGATAGCTTTTGGATATTTTTTTAATTTTTATAATCATATTTATTTAAATCGTTCATTAATGAGGTAAACACTACATCCTTATTATGTCATAAATAATTTTATTTATTTGATGTATAAAAAAATAAATAAAATACAATGATATATGAAATATTTTTATCTTTCTAATGAAAATTTATAGTCAAATATATTATTTATATAACCCCACATTAAAATTGTTTTAGCAAAACAATACTTGTTTATGATATTTTTACTTTTACTTTAAATAAAAAGTTATTAATATCGTTATCTTACCCAAGTGGCATTCAAAGGCCAAAAGTATCACCCAAGAATTTTCTTGGTTGGACATTACTCATCCAATAAGTTTAGGAAATGTGTTAAGATAGTTTTATATTATTCTAATATTTTTTTACCTTTAATTACCCTATTTGCATTTAACCATTGTAAATAAAAGTCAAACATTACTATTAATCAAAAATTAATTTCATCTTATTGAACAAAATTTTATATACTAATAACACCCATGTATGTCGGATATTGTAAATTGAATTCACAGAAGAGGTAAAATTTCATTTAAATGAAAAATTCTGTTTTTTAACTACTACTAAGTGTTTTCACTATTCATCAAAAAATGAAATTTTCAAAAAAATACCAAAAATTCAGCCTAAGCTATATTTGATATTTTGATTTCAGAAATGATGTCTATTTTACCAAATTCAAAACATAGAAGTTGGATTAATTAATTTAAAATTAATTCTTGTTGTTAAAATAAAGTGTGGTTTTAAAAAATAATAACTTTAAAAATTTTGACACTTGTTTTTGTCCAATTTCAATGTGAAATATCTTCAATTGACCCACATAAAATTAAATGTTAAAAATATTATCTAATTATAATTTAAAAAAAATTGAAAAAAATTATCTTACCATCTAAATAAATTATATTAAAAGGCAGTTTTGAATTAAAATATAGTATTTTTCTTTATTAATTAAAAAATGAGTTATATCAGAAAAATAAAAATAAATTTAGAAAAAGTAAATTTTGATGTATCGATTCTAAATAATAATTTTATTTTTTCAAATAGAACATTTAAAACTGAACAAAAATAGACTTTAAGAGGGTTCACTAATAAAAGGTAGTAAATCGACCATTTAAAGAATGTTGAAGTATTTATGCTTAAAATTAGATTCATTCAAATTTTAAGCCACTAACTTTTATTGTATAAATGTGAAAACATTTAAAAAAATGTATAATCATATTTTAGTTAGTTCTGTTCATTATCTCCAATACAACGGCTTGGCGTTACCTACCATTTAAAATAATATTATATTATAATTTTTCAGTATGACATTGCACTGTGGGAACAATAGACTTGAAAGAAACTCATTGTTGTGTATCAGGTATGCCATAAAACATAGAATCCCCTTTAAAATAAAATTAATATTTAATTCACAAATATTAATAAATATGAAAATTTGTTATTCATTATTTACTTGGGGTGTTACATCCTTCCCCCTTTTCAAAATTGCGTCATCACACTTTTTATTCACTCATAAAATAAGTAGGGGTATTTATGAATCATAGCCTATTCAGATTCCCACATTTCCTATTCAACCATATGGTCATTCCATAAAATATTTACCTGATTAGTTACCTTATTCCATAACACTTTCTCTCTTTAGTCAAGAATATGGACTGGTTGTTCCTCATAAGAGAGATTATCTTCCAACTGAACTACCTTTGGGCTAAAAACATGAGATGGATCCGATATATACTTTCTCAACATTGAAACATGAAAAAAAAATTGTGTACCAGGGATAAACATGGATCTAATTCTACTATATTGGAAATTGATCCAACATTCGATAGGATTTCATAAGGTCCAATGAACCTCGGGCCCAACTTTCCCTTCTTACCAAAATACATCACACTTTTCCATGGAGAAACATTGAGAAAGACATAGTCACCATCCTTAAAAAAAGAACCTTTCTCCATTTATCTGCATAACGTTTCTTCCTACTATTAGCTTCTCTCATGGGCTTATGAATAAACTGAACATTTTCTACCATATCCTTTTCCAATTCTAGTCCCATTAGCTTCGTTTCACCTACTTCATCCCAAAAAGCTGGAGTTTGACACTACGATACATATAATACCTCAAATGGGGTCATCTGTATACTAGAATGAAATCTAATATTATAAGAAAATTCAACCAAAGAAATATTTTGGTCCCAATATCCCTAGTAATCCAGTGAACAAGCACGTAGCATATCCTCTATGGTATGAATTGTTCATTCTAACTACCCATCTGATTTAGGATGAAAAGATGTACTAAAATTTAATTTAGTACCCAATGAATTCTGAAGGCCTTTCCAAAAGTTAGAAGTAAACCTAGAATCATGATCAGATACAATGTAGAGGGGAACTCCATACAACCTGACTATATCTTTAATATACAACTGAGAAAGTTGATCTAGAAACAAAATATCTTGAATAGGAAGGAAATGAGAAGATTTAGTCAATCGATCAATAATAACCCTGATTTCATTATTACCTTGAGATGTATTTGGTATTCCCACAATAAAGTTCATGGATATATTTTCCCATTTCCACTCTGGCATCAGTAAAGATTAAAGTATCCCTTTTAATAACTGTTGTTCTTCTTTAACCTCTTGACAAGTCAAACACTTCATAGTAAAGTCAACAATATATCTTTTCATTCCATCCCATCAGTAATACTCCTAGATATCTATGTACGTCTTACTAATGCTAGGATGAACTGAAAACAGAGAACTATGACCTTCACATAACTAACCATTCTTCAACTATGAATCACATGGAACACATAATCTCATCGCATATCTCAAAATAAAATCATTATCAATGTTAAAATCAATAAACTTACCCTTCTAAACCAAATCTACCATTTTCTGTAACTCACTGTCTTCCTTCTGTGCTTTCTTAATTATGTCTTATAGAGATGATTTTATTAACACCAGAAAAAAACAAGGTCATTTCCTACACCAACAAATTCTATGCCAAATTTCATCAACTAAAAAACAAAAGGATATCGTTCCAAACGTAGAATTGTTAATGAAGAATTACATTTTTGACTCAAAGCATCAGCAACTTTATTTGCTTTTCTCGGATGGTAAAGGATCATGCAATAATAATCCTTGATTAATTCCATCCATGTCTTTTGTCTCATGTTTAATTCTTTTTGAGAGAATATATACTTTAAACTTTTGTGGTTAGTATATATTTAACATTTTACTCCATAAAAATGATGCCCCCAAATTTTCAAAGAAAAAATAACACCACCTAATTCCAAATCATGTGTTAGGTAATTTAAGTCATGAGGTTTCAGCAAATGTAAAGAATAAACAATTACCCGATCATTCTGCATAAGGGCACAACCAGGCCCTTTCAACAAAGAATCACTGTAGATAAAAAATTCACCATTTATGGAAGGTAATGGCAAAATAGGAGCATTCTCCAATCTTCTTTTGAATTCCTAAAAACAATTGTCACATTCTTTTGTCCAAATGAACTTAACATATTTTCAAGTTAACTTAATCTGTGTGCTATATAACCATAAAAAAATTTCATAAAACCTCCAAAAATAAACTGCTAAACCAAGAAACCTACGAATCATTGTGATATTGGTATGTTTTAGCCATTCTTCAACAAATTTTGTTTTAGAAGGATCAACAATTATGCCATTTTTTGAAACAATGTGACCATGGAAAAAAATTTATTGTAACCAAAACTGACACTGGCCAAATTTCCCATACAATTTATTTTCTTTTAAGGCAATCAATACAACCTTAAATGACTTTCATGTTCCTATTTACTTTTGTAATAAACCAAAATATCATTAATGAACACAACCACAAACTTATCCAAGAACTCATGGAAAATTTTATTCATAAGATCCATGAATATAAAAGGTTTTATGGTTAATCCAAAAGGCATAACCAAAAATTCATAATGGCCATATCTAGTATGAAACACGGTATTCAAAATGCCTACTTCCTTTACTTTCAACTGAAGGTACCTTGATCTCAAGTAAATCTTTAAAAGATAATGAGCTCCCTGGAGCTAATCAAACAAATCAACGATATGAGGCAAATGATAGATGTTATTAAGAGTGATGTTATTCAATGCTCTATAATCAATGAAATGTCTCAATGAACCATCATTGTTTTTAACAAACAAGACAGAATCATTCCATGGTGATGTTCTAGGTCCAATGAAAACTTTATCTAATAACTTTTACAATATCTTCTTCAACTCTAAAAGTTCAATTTGAGCCATTAGATAAGGGGGTTTTGAAATTGTCTTAGAATTGTGAATTAAGTCAATGGGAAATTCAAATTTCTAGTCAGGAATAATACTAGGAAACTCATCAGGAAAAACATCAAGATACTCATTTTCCACTGGCATATCATTAATCTAGAAATTTCATTTATTTTCAACAATAAGTTCAAGGTTACATTCATTTCCATATTTTACTACTTTCTCATTTCCTGATATGTTATCAAAGGTAGGGGTTCATTCTTGTACACAAACTAAAAATATTTATAAAAAGAAACCTCTTTATCTCTGTAGTAAATCTAAGGATGATAAATGAAAAACCAATCCAAACCCAAAATAACATCAAACTCTACTAGAGGGAAAACAATAATGTTTGCATGTAGATTCGTTCCGCACATAAGGACATGCCAGTTCTTATAATTTATTTTTTCTCAACATTTCCCCCCGATGTTTTTACCATAAGTTCAAGACTCATATCTTGAGATGGAATTACCAATTTACTAGAAAACTTATACGAAATAGAGGAATGTGTAGACCCTGAATAAAATAGCACATTGTCATATTTTGAACAAACAAACAGTGTACCTGATACTACTTCATTTGATGGCCCAACATCTACGAAAGTAGATGAAAATGATTTCACTACCCCTTTCTACTTGTTGTATGGCTGTTTTCACTCAGTTTAGTTCTTTGATGGACACTCATTTGCAAAATTATCAATTTCATTGCACGTAAAACATTTTACTAAATAAAAATAAGAGTTTTTTCTTACCATTATCCTGATATTTTTCAGTGCAATTATGAGCCTTTTGTCCCATTTTACCACATCAGTGGCACTTACAAGAATTCAAAATACATTCCCCAGCATGCTTTTCACCAAAATTTTCACAAACTATAAACTTAAGTTTCTTACCATCATACTTTATTTAAGAGTTCTTCCCTTTCATCTGCAACCTCTACGTTTTATTCTATTGTTTTTTAATGAACACCTGATCATTAGAAAAATATTGTTCCACCTTCCCTGCAAATCAAACAAGTTTTTCATAACTTTCAAACTCATGAGAATCTAAATCCCTTCGATACTTTGGATTTAATATTGAGTAAAAATGATAGATTTTACTATCAAGATCTCCTATGAAATTTTGACCATACCTTGCCAGCGAAGTGAAGTTTGCTTCATAAGCAGCCACTGAGTCATCCACCTGCTTCAATTCCATGAATTTGTTTTCCATCCTAAAACGAACCACCTTATGAAAATATTTCTCAAGAAATATACCATTTAATTCATCCCAATAAAGAGCATTAATCTTCTCACTATCCATGATATTTTTCACCATCGACCACAACTGATCGACTTCACCTTCAAAATAGTAAAAAAAAGACTAACCTTTTGATGTTCAGAACACCCAATGACATCAAATATCTTCTTTAGTTCTTTAATCTTCCCTCCAGCTAGCACAGGTTCAAATGATCCTCAGAATGATGGGGGAGGTTGCCTCATGAAATGATCTACTACTGACATCTTCCTTTGTGGTTGATCTAGCTGGTCTCGTGCATGGATGCCACAACCATCTATATCCCTAGTCAAATGTGACATCACTACAACAAAATATTCAGTTTCGATTCCGACCATCTCAGGTTGCTGATTTGGAAGGTTGTCTTCCTCCTGATGTGGTCCTGTCATAGCTTCCATGTTTCCTATATGGAAAACCATTCTGAACATAGAAATATTTTAGGAGAAGCAACATAGTAATCTGTAAATGGTATATTATTTCAATATTAACATACCCATCATTGAACCTACTCATCTTTACGTCATGTGAAAAAAATTTCAAAACTTAGGATGAGCATAAAAAGCTTAGTAAGGGTTATAAAATAAAGAAAGAAAATATTAGTTCATAAAAAATAATATTTTTAACATAACTCATGAAATAATTAGATTTATGAATAACACATAATAATCACAAATCATAATGGTAACTTTTGGAATATATAACATACTTACATAGAAACTATCACATCTACTTAGGGAGTTACATTTTCAATACCCATCACAGTATATTCTCTAAATATATTTGGAAAAAATTCTCGTTTACCACTGTCACATTACCCAATGAATTGGAGAGATATATCAGGCTCACCCACCCTAGGTTTATCACGGAACCACCCGTATATGAAAAAAATTCCAAAAAATCATAACATATTCAAATCACATAAAACAAACATAAAGGAAAGATAAAATTTCCACATTTCAATCATAATATATCATTTAAATATATTGACATAAAAAATCTATTATCAAACCCATTTTCAATACCAAAATTTGTAAAAGAGTATATGCAATTTATTTTCATTTTTAAAACATTACGACTTTTTATGGAAGCCATAGATCAAATAATACTTATGGCAGCGGAAAAGGGCGTTGTCATTGCTTACGTTAAAAAAAATTCCTTTCTGTCGTTTAATAAGACCCCTCATAGAAAAATATTCCCTTTGAATTAAATTAAAAGTCAAAAGGACTTTATAAACCGTATAAAATAGAGTCATGTATAATACAACAAAATATGCTTCAATGAAAAGAGATTGAGACGAAGTCCCTTACATCGTGTCTGACTTGAACCGTTCATTCTTTAATCTATTGAATAATTAACTAAAGTTAATTTATAATTTATTAAGAACCTTTATCAAGTTTATTATTCTTTTTATATCACTTAATGTCATGTTATAAACATTATGTAATCATTTATGTTAATAATAGTCATTTTGTTGATATTCTGTACTTGAGTCAAAAATGAACTTCTTATATTACAAGTTGTCCATGTTGTCGAAAGTTCATTATCACAAGAATGATATTCATGATTTAGATATCATATATATCATATATATCCAGTATATATATGTGTTTATAATAGTACATAACATTTGGAAATACGAAATGAAATGCACCGTTCATGGAGACGGTAAGCCGTACGTACGCATGAACACTACTTTCATTTCTATTTCGTATTTTTAATGGAATGAAAACATAATGATAAATCGGTATATTATAATTAATGTATAATATCATATATAATTTCTTTAACTAAATACTTTATATGTTCCATTTATGTCATGAACAAGTCATATCACTTTGAGGGGGCGGTACTCTGTACTTCAAAAAATGAAATTATCACATTTACCCATTTTGGAAACAATAAAGCTATGATATAAATGAAAAATACAGAATAAATGAGACAACAAAAATATAATATATATCACATATAAATACAGTTCCATCACAATGGCCACCATAAGAGGTGGTAGGATAAGATTGAACAATCATCGTTTCTTGAGGCAGTAGCTCACCGTCCACAGAAATAGTATGTTCTTTACCAATTAGATGAAGGTGTGTGTAAGTGTAGTTGGAATAATTCTCATAAAAACAACCTAGTATATTTAGGATCATGGTTTTGTTATATAAAAAAGAATAATATGATTTTAGGGGGTTGGATAAGTAAAATAAAATAAAACAACTTAAAAGAAGACGTTACCATTAAATCGGGTAATTCCCTTTGGTTTGAACCAAAATGATTTCTTGAAGTACCTTATGCCTAAGGTAAGCCTTCTGGGTAAAATAGATGGATCCTGATATCTTATTTGGGTAGAATATGGATGATACAAGGGTCTTGGGAGGTGTGAGTAATGGGTTAGAGGTGAGGGCATTATTATAAGGGGGAGAAGGGGTTCTTCAAGAAAGTTTGAAAATATTATTTTATTATATAATGATTTTCAGTTTCTAAAGGTCCAAAACTTATTAAAGTCCAAGATAAGATGACTCTTTTTTGAAATAAAATTATCCAATAATAATTGGAAAGGTTTTGGATATTTTTTTAATATTTATAATCTTATTTATTTAAATCATTCATTAATGGGGTAAGCACTACATCCATATTATGTCATAAATTGTTTTTATTTGATGTCTAATAATTATAAAAAAAATACAATGATGTAGGAAATATTTTTATCATTATAATTAATATTTATAGTCAAATATATAAATTATATAACCCCACATTAAAATTGTATTAGAAAAAAATACTTGTTTATGATATTTTTATTTTTACTTTAAATAAAAATATATTAATATCATTATCTTACCCAAGTGGCTTTAAAAGGCCAAAAGTCTCACCCAAGGATTGTCTTGGTTGGTAATTACTCATAAAAATAAGGTTAGGACAAGTTTTATGGAAATTTTATATTATTTTAATAATGTTTTTACCTTAAATTACCCTACTTGCCTTTAGCCATAGTAAATAAAAGTCAAAAGTTACTATTCACCAAAAAATTATTTTCATCTTATTGAACAACAGTTTTCTTAATAATAAAAACCTTTTATTTTGGATTTTCGAAATTCAATTCACAAAAGAGGTAAAATTTCAATTAAATGAAAAAGCCAGTTTTTTAACCACTACTTAGTGTTTTTACTATTCATAAAAAATTAACGTTTTTTAGAAAAATGCCAAAAATTCGCCCTAAGCTATATTTGATATTACGAATTAAAAAATGATGTCTATTTTACCAAATTTAAAATATAGAAGATGGATTGATTAATTTAATATTAATTTCTTTTTTCAAAACTAAAAACATGTTTTTAATAAATAATAACTATCAAAAGATTGACAATAGTTTATGTCCAATTTCAAAGTAAAATTACTTACAATAGCTGAAATTGGATTAAATGGTGAAAATATAATCTAATTATATTTTAAAACCAAATAAAAAGATAATCTAGCCATATAAATAATTTATATTAAAAGGCAGTTTTGAATTAAAATACAGTATTTTTCACTATTCATTAAGAAATGAATTTTATCAGAAAAATACAAAACATTTACCCAATGTAAATTTGGATGTCCAAATTATAAAGACTAATTTTTGTTGTCAAATAGAACATATAAAAGTGACCAAAACTATATTTATTAATGGTTCTCCATTAAAAGGTGGTAAATCGACCTTTTAAAGAATATTAGAGTATTTATGCTTAAAATTAGATTCATTCACATTTTGATCCTTTAGAATTTATTGGATAAATGTGAAAACATTTTAAAAACATGTATAATTATATTTTAGATAGTTCTGTTAATTATTACAAATACAATGGCTAGGAATTAATTACCATTTAAAATATAAATATATTAATATTTTTCGTTATGACTTAGCATTGTGTGTAACATTAGAATTTGAAGAAACCTGTTGTTGCATTTCAAGTACGCCATTGAACACATAATCCCCTTTAAAATAACATTAATATTTAACTCAAAAATTTAAATAAATTGGAAAATGTTTTATTCTTTATTTACTTGGGATGTTACAACCATTCTTTATAATGACATGATAATGGGGTGGAGGTGAGCTTTTTTTATAGGTGAATAGAATGACATTTTTGTAAATGTGACTTTTTAATATATAGAGAGCAGATGTTTCACATGGAATGTGGAGAATAAGTGAAACATAATGGAATGGGGGTGAGTTCCGTTACATCATACCAAAACAATTCATTTTCAAACATATTTTAAAAATGTTTTGTGTCATTTATTCTTAGATTTTCCACTTTTAGAGTTTTTATCTTTTACCATGGTAATTAATTTTTACCAAAGTAATTTTATTTTAATGCGTAAAAATAAAACGAGTCTTGTAACATGCCAATATTTTGTGAAATATATTTTTATAAAATTATTTTAATCTTTTTGATATTTTTTATTACATGCAACACTGAGTGTTGCTAATGTTGCATGAATCATCGAGTTTAACAAAACCGGACATACTATTAGAATATTATTATTAAATATGATAGTTATCAACTAGAAGTTGGAATTGTTGGTATGAATAGAATTAACTGAACTATGAAAATATATTATTTTATAAATATATATAAAATTAATTATTTAGTGAATAATTAATTATAAAAATTAATATAAACTATCTAAAAATAATTGAAATCTTTTTTGTAAAAAAAATATTTTTATCCAAACTAATTTTTCTACCTCAATTAATTAAAAAATATTTGGTGATTGATTTTAATTAAATGTATATATTATATGTTTATTAAAAAAAATTGACTAATATTATGTGTTTTCTAGACAATAGGTAAGAATTTAACAAATTTTTCAATTAAAATCTATATTTCCTAAAAACTATTTTCTTGACTTTCGTGCACTTATTTTAAAAATAATTTTTTCCTATTTTAGAATATTTTTATTAAAATTTAATTTAATTTTTTGAATCATCATTTCAAAATTTTATTGGATTGATTTTTTTTTTAATTTTATGAAATGCTAAATTTTTCTATGAATAGTGAACAATCATAGTTTTATTAAGAATTGTCAATTATTTTAAAACATTTAAAAACGTCACAATTGATTAAATATAGTTTAAAATGAAAATTTAGTTCAATTATATATATTTTAATAAAATTTATTTCTATGTAATTAATTTCATTATAATCAATAACTTATTGAATATTGATAAATTTTTTTTTAAAATTTTGTGCATTTGTTCTTTGGAAAACTGCTTTCTTGTGACGACTACGTGAATAATTCTAAAGTATATCTCATCACTTATATGAATTGGAATTTTAGAAATTGATTCCATATTTATAATTACCATGATTTATGTTATCTAAAAATTTCAACTTAATGTTTTACCATATTGAATAGTAAATTATTTAAAAACAAAATTACTGTGATTAAAGTAAAAATGGGTGTAATGTGGGTTAAATGAAAAATATAATTGTTAAAAGTTACCCAAAACTAGTCTAAAACCCATTTTAGGTACATTTCTTGATAGTTTTAATTTATTTTATATAATTGACCATTTTTATCCTTATGGAACATTAAAATTTTCTGTATATCATTTTAGTTTCAATAATTACAAGTATGCCACTCACAACACTTATAAATGGCCACCCTCTATCCTCTCCTCAGAACACTTATATAAAATCTTCCCATAACCATCCAAATATATTTCTTAATTCCATCCTATCATCCTATAATCCTAATTTTTGTCATAAATCTAACCTAGTAACCCTTTTGGTGCAAACCAAAAGAAGTTTTGTGAAGAAGAGGTAACATCCCCAATCAAGCGTTTTATTTTATTTCTTCCTCCACTAAATTAAATTATAATTAAACAATGATGATATAATAAATTGATTTCTGTAAATATACATATATTTTATTATTTTAATTTAATTAACTAAATCCTTCACCTATTCCACAAAATGGGTTAAGATATAGTTATTCATGCGTACGAAAGACTACCGCCTTGAGAATCTGATAATGTTCATTTTCCATCTCCACCAATCACAACTAGATATAATGATGTATTTATGGTTTATATATGATATTTATGATGTTATTATGATTTTTATTCATTATATCACATGTTAATTATTAATTTATATTCCATGTCAATACAAGAACATCGTTTTTGTGTACGGCAGACTACCGCCTCATGAAGCGATGCGATTCAAACACGATTAACATAGAAGGTGATAAGTGTGGGTTTAATGAACATATGTGATATATACTGAGTAAAAATGAATCTATAATAGTAATATATTATTTTATTTATTTTATTTATATCTATCTACAAAATGGAATCAACGTTCATTCTTACGTATGACCTACCATCTCCATAAATAATGTATTTCATTTTCTATCTCTATATTTTATGGATCACTCTAAATACATTTACACTAAATATATATGATATTTATATCATTTTAAAATTTGTTGATATTATGGGACAATTATGAAATTATGAGTCCCAAAAATAAAAAATAAAAAAATACATGAAAAAACAAAGAAGTAGTTTCCTGAAACGTGGCATTAATAAGGAATTGTCAATAAAAATGTACTAAAATATCATAATTAAGTCATATGTGATATATATATATATATGTATTTATTTTTATTATATATATATATATAATAAAATTATATTTATTTTATAGGATTTTTGAACATGTAATAAAAAATTTGGGACTTATGGTATAGGATTTTTGTCTCACTTTTATTTTTCTATGAGATATATATCATATTCACAATGTGTTTATTTTTTGAGGTGAATACACTACATGAATATATGTTTTGAATTATATAATTAAAATAATTTTGATTTACATATCCATTATATTATTTATCTTTCATGAAGTTTATGGTTCAGACCTTTCCAAAGTGGTGGGGGATGTTTGTCTTAATTTTCTTTCTTTGAGACACATATTACGTTATAGAAGTTATAAACTTTTATTAGGGGTATATATTGAACCTTTGACATGTTATATCATAAATTTACTTATTTTTTGGATATTATATGTTTTATTTAATGTTACTCTTTCATAGGGATTAAGATTTAATGTTACTAAAGTGGAAAAAGTGATATATTGCAATCTACCTATTTATCATGATTATTTATGATTATACTTCCAATAATGAAATATTTAGATCTATATCTCAATAAACCCATGAATCATATTCTCTTATAGTTTTTTTATGATTGCACTTGTTTTCACTTAAATTTACTTTCTTTATGTACTCAAGAGATCAAAATAATGTTTTTAAGAATGATTGTATTTATTTCTCCCTTATATCAAATTATTTTTATCATAAATGAATGTTTTCAAAAACTGTTTGTCCAACATATTTTATATAATATTAAAATCATTTATTATATACATTTTTGAACATTGTTTTCTTTTTTAATAAACAATTAAAATAATATTCATGAAATTTTCCAAATAATGTTTATTTCGATTTTACAAAAAAATTAGAAGGAATATTTGTTATAACATGTATGAAATGATTGGTATTTTCCCCATTTATGACCAAATAATTGTTTTAATGATTCATTAATAAGATTCAAAGTTTATTTTCAATGAAAATTATTTCAAAAATATTTTATGAATGTATCATTTTAAAATTTTATTTTCCAAATAGAAAAAATATTTTCACCAATAAATGTATTAAATAGTTTTTAAATCTTCCTTTTTTAAGTTTTTAATGAAATTTATAAAGAAATTTTTCAAAAAAAATTATGTTTTAAAAAAATCAACATGGAAAGGACGCATTCCTCATGAACTATTCTAATTGATATTTAAAAATAATTTTCCATCTAAGATAACATTCTTTGACCTTACCTATGTTTTACCAGAGGCAAGATTGAATGTTACCATCATTATTATTTCATTGTATAGTTAATGATTATGTTGATGAAATATTTATTTAACCAATTTATTTTTCATGGTTTATGATATGGTGAATTGATGAAATGTTTTTTAAATCTATTTCATTTACAAGGGTTATGATGTGATGATTTGATGAATTTTTTATGGTATTGTCGCACACATATGTATGGTTTCCATTATGAGATGGGTGGGACCTATATATCCCTATAATTAATCTGGTAAATCTTTAAATATTAATTGATAAAAAATGGAATAAATTCTATGTGTTTGATCAGTTGTGGGAAATATGTTCATCCTAATCCATGATGGGAACTAAGTGAAGGTATTGATCAAAGCTATTGACAGTGTTGGAAGTTAACCTTGACATATAAATTGTATTTCTATATTTACGATGGTTCTATGCTTTTATGAGGTTATTTTATGGTTCATGATTGATTTATGATGATTTCCCATTACTATGGCCCATGGTTTCTGAAATGATAATATTTTATGCCATGACTCATGTTTATAATCTATGACAGGTTAGGTATGAACTTCATGAGTTATGTCCTGATCACATATAATTTTGTATGTTATTCATTTATATTATGAATGATTTCTATCTCATTTTTTAACCTCACTAATTGTCTAATCTCACCCATTCTTATGTTTCCTTCCCCAGGTTATGAAGAAAGGTTTAGGTAGTGTATTCATAATAAGAGTACTATGTGAGGATATATCTGTGGGAAATATTGAAGATATTTCATGAAATAATAATATTGTGTTTCTATATTCTAGTGACACTAAAATATTTCATTCCATAGGTGTGTTTTTATGAAATTTGTTGAATAATTATATAAAAAGATGTGATATTAATGTATGAAAAGTTTGAGTTTCTTCTGTTGGTATTAGTAGAAAGGATTAGTTAGCCACCAAAAACATAGATAAGAAATCATTAGTGAAATACAAAGGGATATTTATAAGGATATGACTTGTTATATATCCAAGTGAATATATAAGGATGATTAAAATTGTATGATAATGTTCGGGAATTTTGGTGAAGGCTAGAGAAAATAGTTTTAATGAAATTACATACATGTATGGATACTACTAGTGGATGTGGATATTGCATAAAGGAATATAGGGGTAATAAATCTGAAAATGGTGCATTGATCGGGACCCAATCACCACTTGGTGCTTGAAAATTGACATTTCCTCATATCCAGTTCGATACTCCCTGTGGATATGCTCTGGAAATTCACAAACTCTTTATGAACCATCATAAAGGATTTAAATAATGACCTTGAATGAAGTCGAATAAACATAAGGTGTCATGGATTAAATATAATTTGTCATGTTTCATATTATGAGTGTATTTTATTAATTATATGGTTCCCCAGTATGATTATTGTTTCCCATACTAAGATTCTTTTTTTAACTCAATTGTAGGAATGAGAAGAAACAGTATCAACATTAAATATGATAGACAAGTTTTTAATGATAATACAAATGGTATTACAACTAGAGTGAATCATATTTTAATTATTCCTAATCAGTTATCCTGATATATGAATACAGGATTTCACCTTAACCCACTCTTAGACTCACTAAAGAATAGTAGAATATTGTTAAGTGGGAGTTCTGGTGGTGGAGTCCAAAGAGTAAATAGATTAAGTTCTCTAATTGTTTTGAATTTGGAAATTAGTACCAAAGTGGATTTCTTAGAGGAATGGTAAGATTTTTTTGAGTTTGGAAGAGTAGGAAAAAAATCAAGTAATTGTATTGAAATAACGAAATGTCCAGTTAATGTAATAGATGATAATAATGGTCTAAATACAATATCATCGAAGATTAAATCTTTTAAAATGTCGAATGTATGGGTATTATGAAAAATTTATATCCTAAGGGGAAAAAAATTGAAGAAAATCACTAAGGTTGTTTGATTAACGGTTATACTGCTGGTGATGAGGAGACTATAAATGCATTATGAATGGTATGGGATTTTCTAACCATATTGTTTAAGGTAACCATTATAAGAAGGATTAAATTGAGTTTTATGAATGTCATGAAATGATTCATATTTCGTATTATAGGAAATATGTATTAAGTATTTTGATAATGAGTCCTAGTTAATGGTAATTATTATGATTTATGATTTTATGTATTGAAATTTTGAAATTATTTTATATGAATACTGAAATATGTATGGATTGTTCATTATATGTTTTTTATTTATGATTTTCAAAAATATGAAGAATGATGATGGTGACCTATAAAAGTTATTTAATGGAAATTAGATATTTTGATTAAGGTAAGATATACCTTAATATATTCTTGATGTTTATAAAGTTTTGTTTAGTTTAGATAATGAGATGATTGATATAAATAATGTAAATTTGATATTATTAATAACATTGGGACTGCTTAATGATTTGTGGAAAATGTGGTCTATGTTATCATTGATGGCGTTTATAGTATCATTGAATTTATTGAATATCTTCAATAATATTTGTTTTGATTCATGTAAAGATGAATTATGTATATTTTCATTAAGGTTTTCTGGTAATTATGGTGATTACCAAGATTCAAAAAAAAGACTAAGGTATTGACATATTGGGTATATGGTAATTGAGAGATACGTTATGATATTTTGGTGATTAATGATATGTTTATTTTCATAAATTTAGTGACCTTATTTGTAAATTTGTAATTTTGGAAGGGTTATAATTTTAAATATTTACATAATTGATTATGTTGAATTTGGGATGAGGTTTTAGATATTAATTCATAATTTCACCATATAAAGATGTATAAATAACTTTTTCTATCCATTGTTTTATTTATAAAAACTAGAGATTTAAATAATGACTTATAATTATTTTATGTATCTTATTCAGTGCTTTAGACATTAAAAATTCAATTCTTAGAGTATGAGATGAAGTGTAAATTGATCAAGGCATAACTAAATAATGATATTGAGATTATCAAATGGAATGAAATGAAATAAGTATATCTTATATTGAAAATCCCACAACATTAGGACAATGAACTTTCAAAAAAATTTGTCTTATTACTAACATATTTTATGGTATCAAGGACATTTTTCAAAACACTTTGGTTTATAGACATGTGATTATTAACTTTCTCTAGGTCATGTTCTCTATCACTCTCCATTAGTATTTGGGTGTCCGTTTTCTCTTCTATGTCGATGTCTCACTTCCCAAATATGTTCTCATATTTTGAAACCAAGTTTACATTTTTCCAGATAACATTTTCACATACATTTCTCTCTTTGAAAGAAGAATTTTGATTAAACGGTTTTATGATGTGGGTTTCAGAAAATGGGTTTTTTTAAATGTTAAACCCTTTCTTACCGAGCACAAGTTCAAATTGGGAGGGCACAATTTATTTAAGGGGAAAAAATGAAACACCGAGAGAATTTTTGAGATGTTTTTTCAAATTAATTTAATTATTTTTATATTTTTCATTACACGCAGCACCGAGTGCAGCTTTCATTACCCACAACACTGAGATCAAACAAAACCTAACACACAATACAAATATTATTATTTAGTATGATAGTTATCACCTAGATGATGGAATGGAGAGTCTGAAGAAGATAAACTAAATTATAATAATATATGATTTATACATATATATATATATAATGAATTTATTGGAAACCAATAAATTAGAAATGAAAATAAAAAACAGTTTGAAAATAAATGAAATCATTTTCATAAAATTCATTTTTATGAAAAAAATTATTTTACCTAAATAAATTAAAACCCCATTTTTATGAATTATAATAGTTAAATGTATATATTATATATTTAATAAAAAAATTTAACTTTCATCCTACGTATTTTCTATTCAATAGATAAGAATTAGTCTAATGTTTCTCTTAAAAATATATTTTCTAAAATACAGTTTTTTCATATTTTGCATACTTATTTTAAAATTAAATTTTTCAAATTTTATAAAATTTATTTGAAAAAATAATTTTTTTAAATAATACTTTAATATTTGTTTGGAGTTAATTTTTTATAAATCTTTGAAAAGATAAATGTTTTTGACAAATAGTGGAAATGATTTGTTTTTATAAGAATCATCATTTCCTTTATAATATTTAAAAAACATCTAAATTGATTTTAGATGGTTTTAAAGGTAAGAGTGGTTCAATTATATATAAAATAATCCAATCGAGTCCAATTTAATCAATTTCATATTGAATAATTTTATAAAAAAATTCTCTTTTAAACATTTTCTTTTTGGAAAACCACTTTCTCGCAGCAACTGCAAGATTAATTTTAAATTATGATTTTTGGATTATTTGAATAGAATTTATCCTAATGGTTTAAATATTTAGAATAATCATAATTTTAATTATCTAATAAGGTAAAATTAATTATTTACCCAAATTAATAGGAAAAATATTAAAATTTATTTACAACAATTAAGGTAAAAATTGGTTTACAAGAGGTTAAACTAAAAAGATAATGGCTAAAAATGACCCAAAACATATTAAAATCCATTAGAAGGAAATATTTAGACCTTCTATTTTATAGGTTATATAATACACCATTAATTATCTTTTCTGTATATGAAAAACGTGGTGACACATTTTTCATTTCAAAATTTACTAGTGTCCCACTCACCTCACTTATTAAAGACCACCCACTCTCCTCTTCTTTTCACACTTAAAACCCCCATTTTCAGAATATCCCTACCCATATAACTTTATTCAACCCCTCAAATCATCCTCAAATCATTATTTTGGTCATAAATACAACCTAATAATTATGTTTTTGCAAACAAAAAGATGTTGTCTGAAAAATAGGTAATGTCCCCAATCAACCATTTCATTTTATATCTTCCTCCACCTCCTTCAATTCTTATTAAACCATAATGATATAATAAAACCAATATTATACATATAATTATTTTTTATTTTTCTAATATAATAACTGAAATCATTCTCCACGTCCATCAGCTATGTTACAAAATCACTATTAATGTTTATGTCGGACTACCGCCTCGGAAACCAATGTTGTTTTTTCCATAATCACCTCACACAGATCGACATAATGATTTATTTATTGTTTATAATCGATATTTTTGATATTATTGATCTTATATAATCAGTACATCAAATGTGACCTCTTAATATTCGTCCCATGGGAACACGATAACATCATTTGTGTATACGATAGACTACCATCTTGTGAAGAGATATGATTCACTTACTGTTTACATGGATGGTAATAAGGTCAGTTTTAATTAAAATATAAGATATATATTAAATTAATAACTTTTATTAATGTTAATATATTATTTACATTCCCTTATTTCATTCCACTTAGAAATTGGAAACAACATCCATGCATATATACAACCTACCATCTCTACGAATGATGTATTTCATTATCTAACTATAACATTTATGGATTGATATAAATATATGTATAATGAATATGTATTTTATTTAAATAATGTTTAAAATTATGGTTAATATGGAAGCACGATCAAATTAAATAAGACAAAAAAATCAAAACATAAATGAAAAAACAAAGCGGTTATTGCCCGAAATGTGACTTTAACAAGGAATTGTTAATAAACATGTAATAAAAATATCATAAGTAAATCATATATGTTATAATATTTATTTATTTATTTAATTATAGTTAAATAATATATTTATAATAAAATTATATTTATTATATAGGATGCTTGAATGTGTATGAAGGAGGTTCATGGGGATTACGACTCCAAATTTACCAAACTGGTAAGGGATTTTTATCTCAATTATCCTTATTTCAGACATATGATATGTTATACACGTATATTATTTTATGAGGTGTATATAATTATCATTTGACATGTTATATAATGAATCTACTTATTTTAATGATATTATATGTATCATTTATTGTTATTATTTCATGGGGATTCTGATTCAATGTTACAAAAGTGGTAAAATTTATATTGTTATAATCATCACATTTATCAGGAATGTTTATGATTATGCTTAAAATGATGAAATAATATAATCTATCTCCCAATAAACACATGAATTTTATTCTCCTTTTGTTATTTCATGAGAATAAGTTTCTCCCCTTCACTGTCATCCCTTTATGTACTCAATAGTTCAAAATAATATTATTAAGAAAACTATCATTATTTCTCACATTAGACGAAAAACATTTTTATTCTAAAACCATGTATTCTAAAAACTATTTATAAAATATTTTTAACAATATAAAAATTCTTTATTAATGAAAAATTTACCCATTTTTTACATTTTACAAAATGTTTTAAAAGGAATCTTCATTTTTTTCAAAGAATACTCGTTTTTCTTTTATTTAAAATTTTAATGGAATGTTAGTTTTATCATATAAAACAGGAATTATATTTTATGCCATCAATAACAAATCATTTTCTTGAAGTTTAATTTATAATTTCCAATATTTATTTTAAATGAAAATTATTTCGAAAATGTTTTATGATTTTTTTTAAAAAATTTCGAGTAAAAAAGGAATGGATATTTTCCCCAAGAACTATTTCGAATGATTTTTAAATATTCCTTTATAATTATCCTAGGTTGTTTTTTAAAGAAAATGATTTTGAAAAAGATTTTGGTTTTAAACATTTTTTATCAAAGTGTGAAAGTTATATTCCTCAAGAAATGTTCCAAGTGATATCTTAAGGTCATTTTCCATATATGATGACATCCTTTTATGTTATTTATGCTTTATTAGGGATAATATTGAATGATACCATACTTATTCTTTCTCTATATGGATAATTTTTATGTTCATGAAATTTTTATAAAACCTTTTTATTTTGTATAGTTTCTTCTATGGTTAATATATTAAATATTTATGGAAACCATTTTATTTCTACGGGTTAAGATGTGATGATATCATGAATGTTTTATGATATTGTGTACAATATAAGTATAAATTTCAATATGATATAGGTGGGGCCTATGTCTGCCTCTAATTCATTATGTAAAGCATTATATCTCATGAGATAATAATGGGAAATAAGTAAATGGGATTGATCCACTATGGTAAACATGTCCACCATAAACTATAAACGGAAAAGGAGTGATATGTCTTGATCTACTATGTTCATGGTCTTGGTAGTTAAACTTAACATATGAACTAGTTTTTTCAATATTTATGATTATGCCACACTTTTATGATTTGATTTTATGGTTTATGATTGATTTATGATAATTTATCACTCTTATAACCCATTGTTTCTGAAATTAAAAATCATTACTATATGACTCATGTTTATGATTTATGACATGTTATGTATAAACATCATATGTAATCTTCATAATCACATACTATGGAATCCTGCCTTTTTTATAACTTTTCATTACTTTTTACAAACAAAGAAGCTTTAAAGTCTAGTGTCTTGGTAATTACGAACATAAAAAATCAAATCATAAAACATTATTTTTATACCATTGAAAATATCCTTGAAAATTTCATCGTAAGTACAATTATTGTGTCTCGTAACCTTGAGACATACATCAAATGAAATCATGATCAAGAGGCCCAGTAGGGAAAGCAAGTGAAACTGTTTACATGTGTACTTGAGCCATACAAATAAGAACACGTAGATAAATAGGCATATCATAATAAAAATAACATGAAAAATAACATTAAAATTTCTCTACAACATTTAATTTAGACATTCATGAACATATCACCAAGAACCATCCCCAAGGTGTCATAAACTTTACCATGGTTATTCACTAAGGTTTCGTAAAACTTTTCATCTTTAGAGATTAAATTCTTTCCCCAATGCATTGGAGAACTATTAAGTTGCACCCTTAATATGTATTTAATTTCATGTATTCTACATATATCATAATCATAAATTTTTCAAATAACCGAAAGATAATAAAATAAATGGTTTTAATATAAAAATTAGGATGTTTAACAAAGTGCATAAAAACAACATCATTAAGTAATTTATAAGCCTTGGAAAGGGAATAAAGGTTTTATGTGTGTAAATTCCATAATATAATATTTAATTTTTATGACTTGGGTAATAACCCTATAAACAAAATATATTTTGTTATTCACATAAATAATATAAGGGAAATTCTAGAGAAAAAGAGAGATTTTGAGACGAACATTCTGGAGCATAACAGCTATGAAATATGGTTTTAGAGAACATTACAAACTAGGGGAAATATGTATCCCATCCATAAATGACTCATTTTATAGTATAGTCACATAATAATATAGAAATAATATCATGGTTTGAATATTTGAATAACATACCACATGAAAAAAAATGAAAAAATTCCATTTCTTTTATGAAAATTCAGCAGCCTAACAGTGTCACATAAAAAATCATAAAATGAATTAATGAGAGAGAGAAATGTCTCTCATCACATGGAAATAAAATTTACAGAAATAAGGACATAGAAGAACATACACCAACATAGTAAAATGGAATTTAATAAACATAACATAAGATAAGTCCTTGACTGAAAGAGAAGGGTGAAAGGTTCTCTTACCTTGATGAGTAACTTCAAAAACTCGATGGTTGGGACCTTGGGGAGATTGAAGGAACATTGGGAGGAATCCATGGGAGGTAAAAAGACTAGAGATTAGTTGAGGTGGTATTTGGAATGAAATAAATGAAATAATGGGTTGGTATTTACAGAAACAATGAGGGGAATATTTTATTAATTTCCAAGAGACACTTCATTAGTGGTATTTGCAAAACAATGGGCTTACCCATGGTATTTTCCCATGATATTGGCCACATGGGACACTACATAATATTTATTACTATACAAAAGTTGACCAGAGTTATTACATCATTAATGATGTCATTAAATACACCGAAACTCAAAATTGTATTTTTAGTATTCACTAAAAATTCAATTATATCAGAAAAATCCCAAAAATTCACCCTTACCATTTTTCAACATGTAGAATCCTATAGTGAATTATATTTGAAAAAATTTAATTGAATTATAAGTTATATTAAATAAATAAATAACTAATACATTACTAATAATTTTCAAAACTATTATTTAATTATACTGTGATATAAGTATATCACATTACCACTTTAGATGACCAAAACATATTTTTACCTCTTTAGGTGATGTTACAATTCCATTGGTAAAATTACCATTCATAAGGGTAAAATAACTATTCCAAAGGTTAAGGTCACTATTCACCAAAGAAAATTATTTTCATCTTATGGAACCACATTTTTCACCTTGATTACAACCATGTATGTCACATTTTGGAAAATCATTTCACAGAAAAAGTTATTTAATAATAAAATATTTTTAACTGTTCCTCAAAAACACTATTCATTAAATACTATTCATTAAATTGATAATTCTTAGAAAAAATATAAATATTTATCCTTGGAAAATTGGACATTTAAAATTCAAAAATGATGTTTATTTTACCATAATAATTATTTATGTATGAAAACTCTCTCAAAAGTACAATTTTTTACTTCTAAAATTGGTTTTTCAAATCTGTCTTAATTAAACATATAATTTATTAAAGAAATATATTCCTAAAATAGGAATGATGAAATAAAAATTTTATTTATACCAAGGGATTACAAAAAGTAACTAAGGCCTCGTTTTATAACCCCTTATAACGCCCACATATGAACTAAGAGTAAGGTGTGAAATGGTCATAGAATCTTGGGGTGGCTTAGAAAAAATTTCATGAGTCATGATTTCAATAAACTTGAACATATTTAGTAAGCGATTACGTTCAGTATTAACTTGTTGAAGTTCATCTTGGGCTAGGTCCAGAGGGAAGCACAGCAACACCACCTCCTTCCCAAGCTCCGAAAAATGTTCTTCGTGCAACCCGAGTCTACTAGATAAGGCCATCGACAATTATTTCGGTATTAATTAACCATTATCATTTTTATTTATAAACAATAATCATAATGTTAGGAGTATAGTTTTAAACTTTCATATTTACCAATTGTTATATAACAGTCGAGTCCTAAAGGTCTCATTTTAATTATACTCACTTCATTAATAAAAGGATATGGTTTTGTTGAGTACAAAATAATATAACACATAGATTTATGAAACAAATATTATTAAAAATTTATAGTCATTACACATACCCTTCTGATTATCTTAGGATTCCATATGATCATAGATTCATATCTCTTATGTTTACCATTATTCAACATCGAAGCTCAATATTTCTTATGTTTTCATCCCCAGATTATGAAGAAACGTTTAGGTAGGGTATGCCTAAGAGGAGTACATTGGGATAAGATATTTTTGGGATCTGTTTAATATCTATCATGGAATAAAAATTTTGTGTTTCTATTATATTAATACAAAAAAATATTATGGTCCTAAGTCGTGTGATTATGAAATGTGTTGAATATTAATTTTAAAAAAGTGATATTTATGTATGAAAATCAAAGGATTCTATCAGAAATATTACATAATTTATACCTAATAATTAAGAAAATCAAATCCATTTTATCAAATTGAATTTATATGTATTAAAATATTAGTTTTGACAATAGTGCACATGATTTGTAAAAGCCTGTTTTTAAAAAAAGTGGACTTTTAAGCATACATGATATGATTAGGAGATAATAATCAATTTTGTTGATTTCAATGAAATTAATTCGTTAATTATTAATCAATGCAGATTTATGGGATTTTAAAATGATTTTAATACTTAATTTCACCTAGTAAAAACTTAATTTTAAGATAAAGGATAAAAATATTGTTTATTAGAAAAATATTGCTTAATTTTTGAAATGCTAAAAATGGTTTTTCTAAATTCAATATATTTTTAAAAAAAATTATAATGTAAATTGACAAATATATTTGTTATAATTTTATTTTTTTGAAACCATTTTTATGTTATACATACTACTTGATATAGTCATTAATTTTATCATTTTAGTAAAAACTATATTTTTCACTATTCACTTGAAAATAAATTATTTCAGAAAATTCAAAGAAAATATTTATAATCTAATTTTTAAATGATGAATTCAAAAATAATATTTATTTAAAAAATTAAAATTCTAAAATATGTAAATTTATATTTTAGGTGACAATATGAAAAAAATTTATTTTTATGGAAAAATACACCTTTAAACAATAGATTCTTTTAAATATATTTCATATCAATTTCTAATTAAATTAATATATATATATATATATATATATTAATTTTGAATATTATATACTATTATAATGGTATTTTAAATGTGATATATTTATTTTTTTCTTTAATATACAAATTAAATTTATAAAATTATTATTTAAAAAGTAAACCTTTTAACATTTAATAGTTTAAATCACATTTAATTAATTAATTATTATATAACAATTTAATTTAATAAAATTATATAAAATTATTTAAAAATAATAACATATAAGGAATTTATATATATATTTTTATATTAATCATTTTATTATCTTTTAATTTACTTTGTGATTTATTATTCTTATAATTTTATTATTGATGTTTTATATCATATTGTATTTTTTTAATAGGGCACATCATGGTTCATTTTAGTTTAGTGTGACATGTAATAAAATTTATTCATTATAGAATATTACCAATGGAAAATATATACTAAAATCATTGGGTATTACATTCTCCCCATCCCCCATAAATCAATTTTATCCTCATGATTTTAATTATAACTTTCTAATTAAAATATATAAGGTTGTCCATATGATATACATGAATTGAGAATTAATTTATAACAAGGTATCATCTTTACTAACTTAGGTATGTCTAAGAAATTCATCTATTCATTCGTGTTATGAATACCCCAATACTCATTTATTCTCAAATCATTTGAGGTAAAAATTCCTCGTGACTAGGTACCATGACTCATATAATAAAATTAGTTTTCTTAGAGAGTTACTAGTCAGAATTTCACTGATAGATAATTATAGGTTGGTTTAAAATATGAAATATGAATGTATTATTCTCAAAATTTACATAGGATCTATGAATATAGAAATAATCAATGTCCAAAACCACATAAAATTCATCTAAATATAGAATTAATAATATTCACATTAACATGTTCTAACAAACAAATCTTGGGATACAAAAACAATATAACTAAATGATTTCCATGATAATAAAAGAATTTGGGTGGTCATTTTATTCTCTTAGAAAACATCATGGGTACACTAGTGTTTCCATAATCAAACTCTAATATGAAATACATAACTCTGGAGTAGGAAAAAATTGTAGTTCAATTATCATGATCCACTACTATGATTTTCCTAGCGCATTCCCTTCCTTATTCCCATTGGTTTATGAGTTCACTACTTCCAATTATTCATGTGTTTCGGTATTAGAGAATTAATTTTTATAATTCCCAAAATCCAATCATTTAAAGTATTAAATTATGCCCAAATCATTATTCATGAGTCATAACATAGGCATGTGGCTCCAAAATAATAGTAAATAATAATTAGGTGAACATAGTTATTCGTAATCATGACCCTGTATAATCATGTGATCATATCTAAAAAAATATCAATGTCATGAATCAAGATGAGAACACAGTTATTTGCGATCACTTTCATCAAAATCATCATCATATAATGAGATATTTATATCATATTACCCAATGCCTTGTAGTGTTGAGTCGAATGTTAACATTCATTACATTATGGAATTAGTTTTTAAAAACACAACACACGTCCTTAAATACTTCATTTTACTAACTTTATACTTCCCATATTTTTAAATAGTTTCTTTAGAATTTTTTTTACTAGACATTGAATACTTTGTAAATCATATATAACATAGCATAAGACTCAAGACATCCCAAACTAGATGGTAGTTTTCTAAAGTCCTTCACATGAACAAAACTAAAATGAATCTTATAAATCATAAAAAAAATGTAATTTGTACATTAGAGAGAATATTTTAAGTTTATTCATATGAAAGTATTTAATATATATAGATTTAGTATAATCAATTCCCACCATACTAAGTTATACAACGTCTGCCAAAAAAATTATTGGATTATTAAATATATTCTCTTGGGAGGATCTAATATAGATACCTATCAGACAAACCTTCTATTTTTTATTAAATATAAAATAATTCTATTAGAAGGAACCTTTCAAGTATTGTGATGGTGATCCATCTGAATTAACCAGTAGTTATTGAAGATGTAATGAATATTATCAAGTGAAGATGAGTTCGTCTGAAGTCATTGAAACCACCTCCATAAAATTTAGAATATGAGCATTAAATGAATTCTAATAAATAGTATTATTATTCAGATATGAGGAATCATTTTAACCTAATATTTTGGATATTTTTCATCTATAATAATTTGAAGTAAATTTTTGACTTTTGTAATATCTTCTTACTCGTGAACTCTATTCCATACGGGTTATACTAATCTTTCTGATTGAGTTTTCCTAATCCTAGGGAAATAGAATCTCTTTAGATATTTTTATTGAGGGACTCCTTTCTTATGAAAGATAACCCATTATGTGTTGCAGAGAAACATGGATACAAAAATTCATGGTTGTTGAATTCCTTAGCCCTTACTGATAATGATTTGAAATATTTTTTATAAAAATTTTGTATGTTTATCTTATTTTTTTATAAATTTTACAATAATTATTTTTAAATGATTATATTTTTGTTTAACATGTTTCAATGGAATTATATATTGTATGTTTTAAAATTTTGTAAAAATATCATATTATAAAATATTGATACAATGATTTCCCAAATACTTAAGTTTATATATCCGACAAAATTTTCTCTAAATTACTCTCCTTATTGTATACTGATGTTAGTTAGTTCAATTGTATAATCTAAAATTCACCCCATCTCTTCTTGAAGTAAAAAAGACTCTTACAAACTTATATTTGGTATCAGAGCAGTTTTTTACTATTATACTTTTATATAAACTGAAACATTTTATATCATAGTGGGATTTTACTTTTTATAAACTATTACAGTAAGATATTTTGTAGAAAAGAGTATATATGTTTTCTAAAGATGATAAGTTTAAACGTAGGTAAATTAACAATAAATATAATCCAAGAATACCACCAATCTTTTGATGTGATGATTGTAAATATTTGAGGGATTTTATGAATGCCTTCATTAAAAACACGAGAGTAGAAATTTTTTAAGCTAATATTTAATTGTAAGATCCTCGAAAAAAATGACTACTTTTTATGATGATGAAAAAACTGAGTATCAGCTGAATTATCATATTAGGATTAATTTTCAACATTCTGTGAAATGGAACATATATCGGGAAATTTTATCTTCTTTAGAATTTAGTAGTATATGAAAAAATGTTAATGTTACTCACTTTGGGATAACTGATGTTATTGAAATAAGAAGACCTTTGTTAAGAGATGATTCTCAGGCCTTTTATTTTTTACTCAAAGAATAAATTGTTATGATGGATCAGATAATCATTAAAATTGGAAATATATGAAAATACATGGGAAATAAACCATTGAATGATGACAGTTTTGTTTAAATAATTTTTGATATCATATAAAATCAATGGTAATTCAATAGGAATGTTTTTTGTGGTACTAATCATTTAATAAAGTTGATTTTATATAATCTTATTGGAACACTCATGTTGTATGATGGTGGGATGAAAGGATATAAATAAAATGATAGAATGAAATATGGAGTATTTTTTATTCTACTTTAAATATTTCATAGAAAGTAAATTGACAATGAATGTTGATAAATCCTAAATGAAGAAGAAATGTAAAGTTGAGATAGAAAGTAGTTCTTTAGAAAAAAGTTAGAATAAAATTTATAATCATGTAAAGATAATTAATAAGATAGTTGTTAATAAGGATTTTCATTATAAGTATAAGAAAATATAAAATGAATTAAATGGAAAGAAATATTTTTTAGAAACTATTTTCTATTAATTAAATAATCTAGGTCACTTTAGGGTATATTTTACAAAGAGGAAAAATAAACATAAGAATATACTAATTTCAAGAATTTTCCATAAGATCAATGGTAAAAAAAGTATGAAATCTTCTGACACTTGGGTTTCAAGTGGAGGAGAAATTTCTTATGAAAATTATTCTAAAAATAGTGAAGATTGTTATAATGTTGTGGGATTTTGTGCTTATCTTCCAATGAAAAATGAATTCTATATGGATAAGGAATCTGTAAAATCCCTTAATAATTTATCATTAAATTAAAACAATCATGATTCTAATGATGAGTGTAGATAAAAATCTTTATAATGTTGTGAGTCTATGTCATCTGATAGTGATGATACTTTAATAATTTTTTAAAATGTTTCAAGATTAGCTAATTTATTGAAAGAAGTACTAAAGATTCTAAAAACTATGAATATGTTAATCCAAAAAATTCTAATGAAAATAAAATATTTATTATACTTAATTCATAGATTTTAAATATTACATTAGTTTTATAAAATAAATTTAATAATTATACAACTAGATATGGTTACACCTAAATTTATCCTATAGGTATAAGTGGTCATTATAGTACATGTAGGGGTCGAATCCAATGGGACCAAATAAGAATCCTTTATACACTAAGATATGTTATAGGTCTTGGATATGGAGTGGACAAATTTGGGGTTGATGTTATTGGGATACTAGATTACTAAATATCTTTTGGAATTTTTTTAATTCGAGAATAAAACATATATTTATTGGAATGGAAAAAATTAATGAGGATGAGTTGATCCTAGATTATTGTGAGGGCTAGATTGGATGAATTTGTTTTCTTAGTAATTTCAAATCAATAATTAATGATCCTTCAAAAGAATGAGATAATTCCCCAAAAGTAGTCACTAAATTACTCTCTACCCAATTATAAGGACAATCACCAAATCACTTAAATGATCACTCAAAGTAATTGGATTATACACGAACTCAAAATGTGTCCAGGTAAAATTTGGTGAAGATGAAGAAGAAAATAACACATTAAATGAAACTGTTAAAATAAATATCAGATTAAAATATTCAATTATTTTGAAATAACATTCAATCCATCCCCATAAAAATCCATAGGATCAACCCATAAAATGATCATCCTTTCATTGATTCAAATCTCTCAATGGAAGACGAGATTCGACATAAATAAGTGTCAATAAAATGTGAAAACAAGAATTAAAAACAACCACCATTGTGTGAGGAATTACACAATAGTTTATTTAAATAAATGCAAACTGTGATTCAATAATATCAATTTTTATGAAAAATAATGGAAAAGTGAATAATAAAAATATTTATTAATAAATGAAGATGATCTTAACAACTTACTTGAGAAAAAATGAAGATGCGATTACAAAATGCCAAAGTAACATTACATTTAAAAGAATAAATCATTCTATATACTTCCTTCAACACCACCACACTAAATAGTAAATTTTGGTTCCTAGGGTTAATCCCTAATAATTTAATGTCTTCTCAAATAATTATTATAGTAAAATCTTGGTGGAGAAAAAGGAAAAAAGACTTTTTCTATATGACCACACAAATTGGACCAGATTCATCCCCCTTTTAGTGTAAAAATATGACATTGAAGATGGAAGAATTTGGGAAAATAATATACATTAAATATCTTGTTCTATATATACTAGAATTTATTAAGGAATTTCATCCCAATTTTATACTCCATTTGGAATTTATGACATAATTAGTGGGTTGACTTTATGGGCCATCAAATCTACATCACAAATTATACTTCAAAATAGGCTCCCCAGATCTCCTTGAAAAATCCAAAATTATCTCTAGACAAAGTTAAATTAAATTTTACCCATAATTTTCTGTATCGCCATTTAAAATTTCAGTTTCATTGGGATTTAATTATGTCCTACCATTTTATTCAATGGGCCAAATTCCATTTATACTTTGTTCAGAAATTTATGCATCCATCACAAATAATATCCAAAACCTCTTATGAATGATCAATTAATTCTAAAATAAAAAATGGTCCACAAAATTTGAAAAAATAAATCTTGAAATATAAAATTTAATCCACAAACTTATTATTGATATGGACCAAATTGAAACACTCTAAACAAGATTTTCACATGTGATGTGAAATGAAATCCAATTTATAAAATGCATGGAAATTGGTTTTTATATACATAGAGTAAAATGAGTATCAAAATGTAATCAATGAATATTAGCCTCTTTCAATTTCTAATCACACCCCACAATATTATTTTTAATAGCCTTGATCAAAATTATTCTCAAATATATGAAAATGGAATTCCATTTTTCAAAATCATTAAACTTACAATGATCACACAAAAATCATTTCAAAATAAATTATGAAACCCATCTATATTATTTTACATTAAATAGGTTAAAAAATATATCCCATGACCTATCTCATTCATTTTTCAAATTCATTACCATATTTCATCCAATTTAAATTAAGCATGATGATGTGTTGTGCATCACAATATAAATGGTGCCCATTTTCTTATTCAAGTGGAAATAAAATAAAGCCCTAGGTGGGAATAACATTCAACATTAAGATGAGTATCCCATTTTTATCATTTTATTTTCTTTTTCTTGATGGATTTTTTTACCACAGAAGAGATGTAATATATAAATCTGAAAAATAGTACTATAGATTCCTGATCACCATGTCTTAGACACCACATGTTTTTTCAATTTGATGCTCTAAACTATATATGTAAAGACAAAATCTGGGTAAGAAAACTATGGTGAAATGATCCCCAAGAGTCAGATGCCACAAATTTAGACATAACATATCTCTATTTGATCCTCATTTTCGATTTTTTTATTTTTTTGGATACTCAATTTAAACTCAAAGTCACCCAAAACCATTCTATGAATAAAGTTACCCAATAACTTAAACATAAACCCAAAATCCAATGGATATGGATTTTGTAATTTCCATTAAAAGTATGCGATTTTTTGTATTGAAAAATCACATTAGAAAACCACACTTTCCAAAATCTATTCTCTTGAACTTAAATTTTAATTAAAATTAGAAAAGGGTATGAAAAATCATTTGAAATTTAGTTTTCATGATGAACAATGTATATTAATTCAAGATAGGATAATAAATTGAAATTTTCTATAAAATCCCAACATTTTTTAAAATGTCAAATTTCCACTCCCCCTAACATAGAAAGAAACTACCCTTATTGTTGAAAGATAATATAATAGAGAGTTCAGAATAGATATGGAATAGAGGTATTATGTGATTTTAAATGAAATAATCGAACAAAATCACTTCGTTTGAAGTTTACGACTCATCAATAAGAAATTGATCACTTGAGATTGATGTCATAACGAGACTCCTCAGGGATGCTTGAAGATTAGGTTTAAACTCTAAAAGCCATGTGTTTTATTATGAAATACTAAACTCTATCTACTATTAATCCTTACACACAAGAAACATTAGATCTCATTAGAACCCCTGAGGAGGTTACCTTAATAAAATAGACAACATGTCAACAATATAATAAAAAAATCAATCCTGAAACTGTGTTTCCTCCTAGAAAGCCCTTGGTTTTTAGTCATTAGTTTGACTTGGACCCCTAACATACCCAATACCATATTTTGACATATTAAGGTTTATAGTTTGCACCACTTTCATCAGATTTTGATTGGGTATCCACTGACGTGGGTAGGAAGGATTTAAATTTTATTCAACAATATATATATCCTAATGAATCGGATAATCACATTAATATCAAAAAAAAATACATTAAATTTATTTTTTAATATTTATTAATACATAAATAATAATTATCAGATCATTATATTTTATAGATGATGAAATGAAAATTGAAATTTTTTTTCTATCCCTTGTTATGGAATGCCTAGAGAGGAAGTATGGACCTTGATATTGGGATTGTGTCGGCTAAACAATTTTAACATAGGTTAAGAAATTTAATCAAACAATGTTTCAAATTCCGAATATATCAATAGAATTGGTTCCTTTTGAAATGAATATTCAAAAATAAATTTAGATTGATTAGTGTTAATAATGGGTATAGACTCAATTTTTGTGATTTCTCACAAGGGTTAAGTAATTGGAGTTTCTAAAAAATAATAAATGGATTTATATTCTATAAACTCAATTGATGATTTAAAATTATCACCTTTTGGGACAAAGAAACAAATTTCCTCCTAATTTAAACACTAATTAAGAATCCCCTCATATTCCTTGGGTGGACATTCTATTTTCCCTAACCAATTCACCTCATTACCCAACTCTGATTTATTTGATTCTAATGTGTGTTATTCAACAGTAACCACTAATTTAGAAGACAGTGATTGTTTTTTAATCAATAGTTTAGGCTTTTCATTATTTTTCTCACTCTATTAAATAGTTAAAAATATATATATTTATGTGAAGTTAGTGTGTAACAGGATTATTTTATCAATTTTAAGGAACGTACAACCTTAGTGAGAATGGGTCCCATAATCGTTTTAATGCTTATTAGTTATAATATCAAAGATGAAACATCATAATTAATTCTCTCCATTTGATTACAAAATTGTTCAAGAAATGTTTGAGGATAGATTGGTTAGAATTTTGGACAGAATTGACTTCCTTATGGTTTATCTCTTCAACCATCCTTGGGAGTGATATAAATTTATCATTTCAAGGTTCACAACCCAAATAAATTTACATCTCACCAAGTCTGGTGTAATCACTCATTGTTTATTCAGAGAAAGTCCCTAAATTAGGGTCTTTCAAATATAGATTTCCCACTATATTCTTGCTCAAATTTAAGATGTCTTTATTTTGAAAAATTCCATTGGATTGTACCCAAAAAATATTTTAGATGTTTCAATAAGATTAGTCCCAAAAGTAAGAATACCCCAAAGTTTTCCTAATTCCCCTATGAAAGTATTTTTTAACCCTAATAAAATTGGTTATAATGATCTAATATGTAAATTTTAGGCATGATTAGAAAGGTTAGATAAGAGAGATGGGTGTGAGAAAAGATAATTTTGGATGAGAAAAGAACAAGAGTGTCTAAGATACTTACATGATTCCCCTGAAATGGTACCAAAATTTGGTCATGAACAAATTTAAAAAATAATTATAAGTGGTTGTGGTAGAACATTTAAGGGTTTAATACACAGGGACCAATGACGTAACCTATAAAAACTCCAAGATGTTAATGGTTTTTGCTATGGAGTGGCCATGTTTGGGGTGGATTACAATTGGGACAATATAATAGCCAAGTTACTTGGATAATTTTTTTTTAATTTGAGAATGAAACACCAAATTATTTTAATGGAAAAAATACATGAATATGATTTTATACAAGGTTATATATAGGTCTATATTGGATGATTTTTTTTCTAGAAAATTTTAGAATATTAATTAAAGATGCATACAAACAATGAGATAATTCCCTCAAAATCATTCACCATTTTAATCCTAATCCAATTTTAATTATAATCACACAAATATTTTAATGGAACACTTTAATGATCACTCCATGGAATTGGATCATACTAGAACTCAACATCTGTGATCATAAAATATAGGGAAGGAAAAGAAGAAAATAACACATCAAATGAAACTCTTAAAATAAAGATCTTATTAAAATATTAAAGCACCTGAAATAAAATTCAGTCCTTCCCCATTAAACTCTGAAGGATTAACCCATTAAAGGGTCAAACTTTCATTAATTCAAGGATCTTAATGAAAGATTATATTCCACTTAAAGAAGTGATATTGAGTAAGTGAAAATAAGAAATAACGAATAGTCCACCATTGTGTGAGGAATATCACAATTAATTATGTAAATAAAATAAAAATATGATACAATGGAATCAATGTGTTAAGTAAAATAATGTATAAAGATAATAAAACATATTTTATAGATAAATTTAGTTGATCCAAACAACTTACATATGAAAAAATGATGATGTGACTACAAAATGACAATATAACATTAAAATTGAAATAACAAAACATTACACCTAATTCCATCACCAAAACCACATTAAATATTATTTGTTGGGTCCTAGGGTATATCCCCATAATTTTATTTCATGAATATTAATTATGATAGTAAAAGGGGGTGTGAAAATGAAGGAAAGAATAATTTTCATCTTTAACCAAGAAACAGGACCTGATTCATCCACATTTTTGACACGAAAATATTACACTTAATATGGAAAATATGGGATGGTATTATAGTAGTAATATATCCATACATATGTCATCTAATATATGTGGAAATTTAATCCCAATTGAATATATAATTTTAATGTTATTATGAAATTGGTTTGACGAATTTATGGGCCTTCAAATCTCACCCAAAAATTAACCATCAAATTGGGATCCCTGTATCTCCAGGAAAAATTCAAAATTATCTCTATCCATTTATTATTAACATTTTCCCCTTAATTTTATGTTCCTAAATTTAAAATTTTGTCCTTATTGGGATTGAATTTTAGGCTCCACTTTTATTTTATGGGCCTATGTCCCATTATGATTTATTCAGAAATTTATGCATTCTTGTCCAAAATTGACGATATCTACTTATGAATCATCAATTGATACTAAAAGAAAAAATGATCTAAAAAAAGTGAAAAAAAAATCATAAATATTGAATTCAATAAATTAATATAACTTACTCCACAATCTTATGACTCAGTAGGACCAAATTGACATACTCTAAAGATGAATTTCACATGTAATGGGAAATGAAGTTCCATTTATAAAATACACTGAAAAATTAAATTATAATCATTGAATCACATGAATTTTAAAATTTAATCAATCAATATTATCGTCTTTTAGTGGATAACAAAGTAAAGATGATAGTTTTGTAACAAAACTATAATCCTAGTTTTTGATTCTAAAGAACGATTTATAAACTTTTACTTCTTGGAAGGAATTTTTTGACAATAATTATATATATATATATACACATAGAAATACTTATAGATTTGGTTTTAAATATTCAAAAACTCAATTTCAAAAAAATTATTTTTTTATAAAAAAATAGTTATTTCTATAAAAATCATATAGTGGTGGACTTTGGAAGAAAAAATATTCCTTAAATAATGTAAAATATTTTAGTTTTCACAAAGAATATATTTTTAAAGAAATAAAAGTTGGGAAACAAATAAAGGATGGACATAATTGGATTTCTATTGTTTTATTTAACAACAATGTTGTACCCAAGAAATTCTTGGGTTAAAAAATATAACTTTATGTTTATGATAATAAACAAGGTTATAATTTCAAAAATATATGGTACATAGATTTTGGGTGTTCTCTTAATATGACAAGAAATAAGAAATTATTTCATGAGATTATAAAGATGAAATGTGTAAAAGTCAATTTTAGTGATAATTATTCAAGATAAATATTTGGTATAAAAAATATTCTTCTTCTTGGAAATCCTTTAATTTTATTTTTTTTAAAATTTTTATAGAACTTAAGCCCAATATTATAAGAATTTGATAATTATGTGGTGAAGGTTACCTTGTAAACTTTAGGAATGATTGATTAATTATTAAAATTTCATAAAGTAAATTTATTCTCTCCATGGATAGTAACAAGAATGTATACACACCTAACTTAGAAGGCCAAAAATGATTATATCTACCATTATTTAGTGAAATGGTAGATCAATCTTGGTTTAGGAAGAAAATACTAGGAAATTGTAATGTCCTAACATTATCTATACTGTTTACGAAAGTATTTGTTATATATATAATGGGGTTTATTTTTAATTCTTCTAAATTTTATGATCGTTATCAATTTTGAATGCATCATAATTCTTATTTTAAATATTTTAGTAAGGTTTCAAATTTTTAGACTTTACAATTAGTACACATAGATTTATTTTGTCCAAAAAAACTGAAATTATTGGTTTAAAATATTGTGTATATGTTTTAGTTGATCAATACACTATATATACATGCATCTATAATCCAACAGAAAAGTCAAAATCCTTTTTAAATTTAAAAAAATGCTCTTGTTAAAAGTGAGAGATGTATAACTTTTTAAATTATTCATTGGGACCATAGTGGAAAATTTTGAAATTATTATTTTAATAATTTTGTAGTACATTGGTATAATACATTACTTTTCATTAACAATAATACTTCCACACAATGGTGTATTTAAAATAAGAAATAGAGTTATTCAAGATTTTGCTACGACAATATTTAGTGAATACTCAATTGCAAGCTATTTCTGGGCTAAAGCATTTACTAATGACTACAATACAATAAATCAAGTTTTACTTATACCTTTTATTAACAAAATTAAATATGATTTATGGATAGGAATAAAACAAAAAACATTCTTACTTCATATATTTTTGATGGAAACTGTCAATATAGAATACTAACAATAATTTACAAAAAAAATTATAAAATATGATAAATGATTTTTTTCTTGGTTATTCTATAAAAACTATGGATTTTATATTTTTTTATAAAAATAAAATTACTATTGAAGAAACAGTGCATGTAAAATTTGAGGAAACTTAAATTTTTTTTTCAAACAACCCCAAAACATATCATTTTATGTTTTTTAAAAAAATAACTTTTCAAAGAATGTTATAAAATCCTTCTTATAAAAGAATAACTGAAGAATCTATTTGGGTAGTTTTACCTCGAGAATAAATTTAAGATGGTCATTAAGAACATATTATTATGTAAGATTCCATATGTTTTAGGTGCATCCCTTTTTGTGTTCTTTTGTAGAACCTTGACTGTTAGAATTTTTTGCAGATAGAGATTATTTGTTGGGGAAAATGACCTAAAGTGTAGTATTTATTTTTTTTAATTAATGGAGTCTGAGTACAAATTTCTTATACAGGTTTATGAGGATTTTCCATGCTTTGGAAGTCTTTATAGGTGGTTCATGTCCTTAAATAGAAACTATAATGAAAAATATCTACAGACTATTTACATATTGTGGATATATTACATGGTCTACAATTACTACTAGAGACATGTCATGAACTGGTTCATGATGTGAAGTGGTTACACTTCGTGAACCTAATTAATATCATGTAAATGTCGATTGGGATAAATATTAACCCAAGGTGATTGGTTTTTTTCCATAACATAAAAATGAGGAAATACCCAACATGAAAGGATTACACAACATGTATTCCTCAAACCCATCTATTTTAATATTTTCATATGATTGATTCTCATTATTTCATTGATGCATCTCTCCCTCCTCTCGATAAATAGGGTTTTCCATGTTAAATTGGGTCGCTTCCATCTATTCTTGATGTTCTGTTTCTTCATTTGATCCTTGGTTAGTTGATCTACTTATGTTTCACCCTCTCCACTATCATTCTTTACCATTGTGGTGGATATCTTTATACCTTAATTGGTTTTGGTTTAACCTAGATGTTGTGTGATCAATATTTCCTTCATTATTTTCCCTCACCTCCATTTTGTTGGTTTTTCCTGTTGTTGGTGTTGATTAATCTCTATATAAAGGTAGGTAGTCTGAACCTAACTATGTGGTCTATTTAATTGGAAACTATATGCAATATTGTGACTGTTCCAATATAACATGTGATTAAATTTATTTAAATCAGTAATTAATGGTAAATCGTGTACTAGAATATTGGTTAGGTCCCATTGGACTCAATTGTTTGGTGTGACCTGGCTTATGTATACCTGGTTGGGTGAGCAAACCAAATGATTACTATGAATTGGATAATGGATTAAAATGTGTTTTTCATGACATGAGATTCAGGTGTTTTCTTGATATAGATTCAACATGGAAATGTATTTCTTTATTGATATGGTTTTTGATAAATGGATATATAAAGAAATTTAAATTAAAATATAAATGGTAATTTTAATAATTAACCATTGAGCTATATAACGTGATATTATGATATCCTTGTTGTTATGACATCCTGACACATGTAGTTATGCTTATATTTTTGGCTGTGCCCGAAAACCTATTGAAACAGTTATATAGTGTGTTATTACCAAAGACACATGATTTTATGTTTTTATACCCTGTTATTCCATAACACGTGCTGAAATGCTTATATACTAGACTATACCCAATGACACATACTGAAAGGCTTATATTTCAGGTTATGCAGAGACACATGCTAAAATGATTATATATTCATCTATTCCCTAACACATATTTAAATTCTTATATAGTGGGATATGCCCTGTGAAAATTATTTTAATGCTTAAATATAGGGATAGGCACATAGTTGCGTCATTTTTTCATAGATATATAGTCATTAGTTGGCATGGTTTTGCTCCATGATTACAGATATTCTAGAATGGTGTTGATTTTGGTTGATTATTATATTGTATTAATATATTAATTAATACAATTGTTTATCACTTATTTCATACACTTATTATCAGAAAGGTTTTGTTTATACATGGTGGTATTGACCTACTAAGTTATGCTCACACCCTATTCAGGAGCCATATATTTCCCAAGTAGACTTTTGGGATGGGGTTTTGAACTGGGGAGTTTAGGGTTGTTTTTGTGAGTTGGTCATTTTATTTTTATTATTTCCAGTTTTATATTTAGATATATATCAGATTATCATTTCATGATTCAATATTATTGATTTATTTGTTCCTTGTTTTATTAATCCATTGTATGAGATATTATTTCTTCTTATCTATTACTAAGATAATATTATTTATATTGTTTATTTCCATATATATGTAACTCTATACCAGGGGATACAGTCTCACCACTATATCATCTCACCCCTGCAGCTAGTCAAAAACCTCTTTCATATGTTGAGGCATGCTAGAGGTCTCATAACCAACTTGTTTTGGCCATGAGAGAGAGTGTTGGATTAGGGGGAATTGCAATGTGGAATCAAAGTTGAACGTTTTTTTTTCTTTTAGAACAATTTACTACTCTAGAAAGGTATATATGAGACTAAGATCTTCCTGGACTTGTTAATGATCTTGTTCATGGGAGTAGCTAATCCATGTGTGGGAAAAAATCCGAGTGCCGAGGGGTGTGATTTCTTTTTATGTTATTTTCTTGTGATGGTTGATGTTATTTCACCCTGAGTGATTCATAAGTTGTGTGGTGTTATTGTTTCTTCGGACTTACACTCAGGATCTAGTATGGAATGATATGAGTATGCATGCATTATAATAGGTGCAAATGGATATATATTGACATGAATTCTTCCTGACAGGGACATATTTATTGCATGTGTTATATACTTTCCTATATGAAATGTCAAGTGATATATTTATTATATCTGATAAATGAAATGAAATAAAATTAAATGGATTGATATTTTAATCTAAAACTCTTGTAATACATGCGTAGAGAGAATATGAGTAGTGGTAATCTTTTCATATAACATGTTATGGATAACCTTGTTTTTTATAGCCAGTGTGCTAAGGAGTGTGTTTTTTATAGATAAAATTAATCCTCATTATATTCTAGTCGATCATTTGGATAGTGTAAATAAGAATGCTCCTAACGCAGTTGAACAAGTGCTTCTAATATCACTTAAGGATCATATAAAAGTACAACTTTACAATAGCTTCTTGTGGGTCGTGCAATCCATGGAAAGGGAGAATATTCACATCTTTCCTCTGATGTTTGAGATAATGAAATAGTTACATCTACAAAACTATCCTATGTTTTATAGGGAGGGAGGTTCCAAGGTAGTTGATTTCTATATTGATTTGGTCCACAATATATTTTTATCATCTTGATATACCTGCATATAGGAGGGTAAATCTTTTTGTGTATATACAATAGGGACCTTCCAAGCATTGGTTGGATATTATAAAGTCGGATGGAAAGCAAGATTATTTATCTTGGATGGATTTTGAGGGGAAATATCTTATCTAATTCTATCTAGAGACATTGAGGGATGATAGGGCTCATGATTTCATATATCTGATACACGAGGGCATATAAGTGAAGGACTACACCAAAAGTTTCATTGACCAGCAACACTTTCTTCTATCATTGAAAAATTATGAGATATCTAAGTTTATTCATTTTCATGAAGGGTTTTTCTATGAGATCATGTCATAGGAGAACATTTTTAAATTGAATAGCTTCTCAAATGTGATGGTTCAAAAACTCATCAAATAAGGGAATATAAGATAAGCCACAAACAGTGGACAAAAGTTTTCCATAGTGAGAATTGGGAACTCTTCTTCTACGGGCTAGAAGCATCACTTTGACTATTATTTCCTAGGAAATAGTGGGAAGAGTGGTTAGGGAAGTGGGAAGCCATCTCAATACTATGTTCCTTTGTAGTATTTTAAGTTTGGAAAGATGGGACACAAGTAGTTTCAGTGCCCATACCTAGCCTTGTAGAGGCATGTTTAAAACTGGATGGGCCACATATAGAGGTTATGTAGGTTTGTACCGTATTAGAGTAGTGTAAGGGGATCATGATAGGTTCCCGAGTCTATGATGTACTCAGCTACTCCGCAGTAGATAGGTATCTCGAGTTCCATTGGATATTTAGGACAAGGAAGGCGATGTGGTCCCCTAGTAAAGGAGTGGAATTTCTAGGTATTGGGGAAAGCTCATGGGAGAAAAACTAGAGACCAAGGCAGAGGGGGTAGTATATTTGATGTTATGTAGACTACTTCATATATTGTGGATGCAGGCCCATCTACCATAAAAATTACAATTCTTTTATCATCTACCCTTGATTTTGTTTTGTTTTATAGAGGATCATCATATTCCTTTTTATCTACTGTTTTTGAAAATGGATTTGAATTGGATTTTGTAAGTTTAGATTGTTATTTGGCCATAGATATACCATTGGGAGCATTGTTAAAGAATATAAAATGTTGCATGGCGTGTTCTCAAGAGATTTATGGTTACCATTTCCTTTGGGAAACATTTTTGTTAGAAATGATAAGTTTCACTTTTATTCGTAGTAAGGATTGGTTAGTCCTATATCAGGATCATATTGAATGTTATCGAATTAAATTCACCTTATGATCTCCAAAAGGGGAATCTATTCTCACTATGGTGAGTGGGATATTCAAGAAGGTTATATAGGAAAAATTTAGTGTATATTGGGTTGTATCTAGCTCAGATAGCTGATATTTCTCTAGATGATGGTGGAACATAGCAGGACTCATTTCATCTAATTATTGACCGTTTTTATGATGTCATTCATGATGTGTTTTATGGATTACTCCCTGAGAAAGAGTTCAAGTTCATGATCTAGTTGGTGTCTAGAGCTGATCCATTTTTTTTCCACCTTATAAAATGGCACCATAAGAGCATTGGGATTTGAAATTTTAGTTGGATGATTTTTAATGAAAATGTTTCATAGGGCCTAGTATATCACTATGGGGTTATCCAGTTTGTTTTTTCAATAAGGATTATGATACCTCGCAATTATATGTGGATTGTCAGAGACAAAACCAAATGATGATCAAGAAATGGTATCCTCTTTTATGTGTTGATGATCTCTTCAACTAGTTAAGAGGTTATAAGATCTTCTCCAATATATATTTGAGATCAAGATACGACTAGTTGTGGGTGACACTAACGAACATACCTAGGAATGATTTTAGGAGAAGGAATGGCTTTTATGAGTTCATAGTGATGCCATTTTTTTCACTAACGCACCAATGATATTCATGTCTTTGATGAATTAGATATTTCATCCCTTTATGGACAAATTTATGGTGTTTTTCTCAATATAATATTGGTGTACAACTAGTATGCAGACGATCATGCCAAACATCATGACATTGTTTTGAGTACATTGAGAGGATATTTAAGTTATGCAAATCTAACCAAATGTAGTTTTTTATTAATAAAGTGAGCTACTTAGGGAGTTTTATCTAGATGTTAGGATTTTTATTGGACCTAGAGAAGGTTACACCCATTGTGTCTTGGGATCGGCCGAAGAATGTCTTTATGATTTAGATCTTTCTGGGTTTAGTAGGTTATTATTGACGCTTTATCCCAATTTCTCCCATTTAGTCTTTCCAATTTTCTGGTTGACTAAGAAGTGAGTGGAGTTTGTTTTTTCAGATTTCTATTGGATATATTTTCAAGATAGGAAGTGTAGGTATACCTCAATACCTATCCTTGCTTTACATTTTCTATGTAAAGAATATATTGTGTACTATGATGTATCTAGAGTATGAATCAAAGTGGTTTAATATAGTAGGATTTCATGATTTCTTATGGCTCCAAACTGAGAAGACTACCTAAGAAGAATTATCTTACTCATGATCTAGAGGTTTCAGCAGTGGTACATGCCCTGAAGAGTTGGAGATACTATATTATGGGTGAGAGGGTTTTTTAACATAGACCACAAGAGCCTCAAGTATATCTTTTCTCAATGGGGAATGAAAATTCAGTAGATAATGAGGGTAGAGTATCTATAGTATATCAAATTTGAGTTGTCTTGTACACCATTTAAGGGAAACATCATTTTAGACACCTTGAGTTAGAAGATGAAAAAAGTGGCATTGAAAGAGTCATGTGATGATTTGAAATTTATGGAACTCTTTTCATACATACATCTAGATGATCATTTGTCACTGGCATAAGTATCTCTAACTTCAAAATCTGTTATACTCATTCTTTTCAATCAGATCAAGATAGAAAAGTTTTCTAATCTGGAGAGTTTATTTCTGCGAGATAGATTATGTGGTGGGGACACACCATCAGGATGGTCTCGTGGCAGTGAGAATTAAATTCTTTTTCGTGGTTGATTACAGATTTCTATAGGCATTCACAAGGACATGAAGACAGAGTTTAATGCTTCTATATGGTTGGTACATCTGGTTTTAACCAATATGTATAATGACCTATGTAGAGAGTACTGGTTTCCTTGAATGATGAAGGAGGTAGTGGTATTTTTAGGGATGTTCCACCTATGATTTGGTGAATGCTTAGCATCAGATGAAATTGGGATTTTGCAGCCTTTTTCCATTCCTAAGTGGAAATGTAATGATATTTTGGTTGTTTGGTTCTCTAAGGATTATCTATCACGACCCCCTCCCCAAAAAGTGTACCCCTCCTGGGTTGGCAATGTGATAAGGGAGATAATGAATATTTGAAACAGATATATAACTTGATATCGGTCATATGATATTGCCCCTTGTTTTCTAGATAGTGGTATATCCATGCTTGCTTCGTTTAGTTGTTCATTCTTGATGGAAATTGGTAAAGAACGTAAACTAGAATTAATTAATAACTGTTGGCTATGTATAAAGAGGCATGTAAATGAATCTGGTTCTTCTTGTTTTAATTTTATGTTATTAAAATTGGTGCAGTAAGAATGTTTAATTATTTTTGATAGCTTACTGATTAGGTTTCCCGAATTTAGAACCTATAAAAATGAATCGGTTAATTCAAGATGGATTAAATAACTGATTGTTTGATAATTCCTTGAATGGTTCTGAGTTACCCTCTTGATTATTAAAGGGAACAGAGCCCAATTGTTAAGATGTTTGGTTTCATGATGGTTGTGTTGTGATGTGAGCATGGGGGGGCTGTTGTGATATGTGTGGGCATAGAGTCCTTTTGGTTGTGGCAGAAAATGACGCCTAGGGTGGCGAGATGCATCAGTTCATGCATGTGGGTGTCAGGGATGACACTAGGAATGATGGAATGGGATGGATGTGTTTTTTGGATTCTTTCTGTTTCTTTATGGTTGATTATTTATTTTACTTTTCCCCACTCCCTAAGGCATCTGGTCTTTCTTACCTTTCGTCCAAAAGAGGTGAAAACGCTTAGGGTATTCCATGTGATTTCCGTGTTTAGATTCTCAATGGAGGATGGGTCTATGCTCTTAATAAAGGCGGAAAAGACTCGACGTGTAGTATATCTACTCACTATGTTGAGCCCCTTGTGTTTAGTAGCATAGAATGTTTTTCTAGAATGCCTGTGAATATGGGAAAGGAATTTTTTTCAAATAATTGAATAAATGGTGTTAACCCATGGGGATGGAGTTTGCTGGAACATAATGATGAGGTTGTAATTTTGTAGGAATAGTAGACTTTGGGTGTAATGCTAATGAAATTGAATGTGTAATTGTGTTTGGTTAATTAATGTTTAATGAAATAATTAACATAAAGTGTAGCTAATAAAAAGGTAATGAAATAATTTATTAAAGATCTTTAAGTGGTTTCATGCTTATAGGATACCTAGTCTTAGAAGTAAAAGCCCAGAGTCTGAGAGATGTTTTCTACAGTTGTGTCTAATAATAGGTTATGCCCATAGTTTGGTTGTGATATATAGTATATCATGTACTTTTTGTGTTTATATACGCTACTCTACCCTGTCAGTAAGGGAAACTGACACCCCGGGGATTCTGAGCCCTAGGGGGTGTTTTCCCCAACATTCTGGTGGGAGGATGGATGGATGACTACCCCATTTGGCCCTACTCTCTTCTCTTGGTAGTTACTTGTGCTGGTAGGCACAACAGTTAGTTTTTCCCATATATGTGTGTAGAGGGATATAAAGGCTAGTGGTTATTCACACACATATATTCTGGATATAGTATCATATAGACCACTATATGTGTGACTTGTATAGGTTGTGATGGCTTGAGGATCCATACTCAGTGTATGGGCTTTAATGGCTTGAGGTATAATACACGACGTATGATAAATGTTATGAGATCTGTGGTGTCTCTCGGAAACTACCTGGTTACTTTCTTGCATGGATGTGGTGGTTTTGTTTCCTAAGGTGCATATTTTGGTGCTTCGCCCAAGTGTCTGAGGGCAATACTTTTTTGGAGATAGATGATTAAGATGTACGACGTTGGGCCAAAGTGGAAAACAAGTGGGGAAGTAGAAGAAGGTACCCTTTTTATTATTTATTATATGATATATTCTTGTATGTGTTACTTGGTGAGGGTAGCCATGGTGAGGCCGAGAACTTAGTATATATGTTTAGGTGACGAATTAGTTTCACTTGTTGTTCACTATGCTTTATAATTCTCTCTTTACTTTTTCACTAGAGGCTTCAGGGAGGATCCTACTGAGTATACTATTATAATCACCCTATGTATATATAAACTATTTTTCAGGTCACTTGGAGAAGATTAAATATCAAGCTGGTTTCTACTAGCTTGGGGTTGCAGAAGCTGTTCAGGCTTGTGGTTGCTGCTGTTTTTACTTTATTTGGGTACTTGCAGTTTTCCCCTTCTAGTTGTAGTACTTTTTCATGACATTACATATGTACACTTGGGTTTTATTTTATATTTCAGTTCTGGTTTGGATTTGGTTGGGGTTTATCTTATCTCTCTCTTCCGCATGTGGTATCTTAGAGGGTAATGCCTCTCATCTGCATGTTTACTATACCCTCAGTGCTATTCTCCAACCTGGGGCATACTGAAGGTGGGACTCGGGGGTCATTACCTCCCTTATCACATTGTCGAACCTAGAGGGGTTCACTTTCTGGGGAGGGGGTCATCACAGAGAAATAGAGGTTACCAATAGACCTCACTGTTTTGGAAACACTGTTCACGAACACAAAATTTGGAAAAGGAAATAGAGGTTACCGATAGAACTCACCATTCTGGAAACAGTTTTCATGAAATCAAAATTTGGAAAATGAAATAGAGGTTACCTATAAGCCTCACCGTTCTGGAAACACTATTCACAAACTCAAAATTTGGCAATGGAAATAGAGGTTACCGATAAACCTCACCATTCTGGAAACACTATTCATGAACTCAAAATTTGGAAAAAGAAAATATAGGTTACCGATAGACCTCACCGTTCTGGAAACATTGTTCATGAACTTAAAATTTGGAAAAGGAAATAGAGGCAACTGATAGACCACATCGTTCTGGAAACACTTTACACAAACTCAAAATTTTGCAAAGGAAATAGAGGTTACTGATAGACCTCACTGTTTTAGAAACACTGTTTATGAACACAAAATTTGGAAAAGGAAAGGGCGGTTACTGTTAGAGGTTACCAATAGAACTGTTCACCAGTGGAACTATTCATAGAATTGGAAATTTAGAAATGTGTTGGGGATAAGACCCCTTGACCTCTTGAATCACCTCAAATAGCAGATTTTCACAAAGGAATGGGTTGGAGAGGTCCGAGCCTTTACATCAGATACCTCTCAAAACATTCTCGTCCCCGATAATTCAAAACCCACCTAAAGTGAAAACGAAACGGGCTATGAACAACCACCCATCGAGATACCTCTCCAAAGAGAGAAAGCCACAAAAGCAACAAAGGGATCCATCTCATAAACATTAAAGGTTCATAACCAAAAAGGCTACATCGATATATGAAAAGAGTTAAACATCAAACAGATGTGGGTGCTGAGCACGTATCTATGACTCAGATTTGGCCAAAAAAAACCGCACTATAACAGAACATCATACTATATATGTATCTCTCATAACTCATAAGGGGCCATCTTATATGGAGACATTGAGATAGGAGATGCTCCTAGTTATAACTCGATACCAAATGCGATCTCTCATCGAGGGGGTAATGCTACAACCTCTTCTAGAAAGACATCAGGTTACTCTTCTACGATCCTAAGAAACTCCAATTATTGAACCTCTGAAGAACTCAACATCATCTCATCCATTAAGGATGATTTGGATAGAACACGCCTACGACTCATCTGAGGATCTCACTCACCAACAAACACCACCGTCTCTCCATCCACATCATAGAAAATGGCTTGCTTCCTGAAGCAATCCACGATAACCTACACCGAATACATCCAATCCATGCTGAGGATGGCATCATATGGTTGTATTCATAAACATATGAAATCTCCCGAAGAGCGGTGTTGCCCCAAAAATAGATCACAATATCTTCATACTTCAAACACTTTAGCTCATCCTATAACTCGTGTAGTCAATGCCAAGGGAAATGTAAGCCTCTCTACCTCAAGTCCCAACCCATGGGAAATGGAAGGTGATATAAACGAGTGTGTCACTCCTGAATCCAACAATTCATACACCAAGGTTGAAAACAAGCAATGGGTACCTCAAATGTCATCTGGCTCACCTGGTGCTGGAAATGCCAGAGCATGAAGCTGACCACGACCTCCTCTACATCCTCGTTGACCTTGAGGACTACCATCACCATGGCCACACTATGATCTATGAGGACGGGGAGCATCATGGGGTTGTCCTCTGCCTGCCCCATCTACCCTCTATTGATCTAGAGTTGGTGCAACCTACTGCTGCTGCCTCGGCTAGAAATACCTCAATGGGGGAACCTTGAGTGTAGCACTTGGTGCACGATGACTGCTCTAAAAGGTCGAGCACTCCCGCTGCTGATGACCACGACCACCACAAGAAAAACAAACGCATGATCCCTTGGCATAGGCCTGAGAGTTTCTGCCTCTGTAGAAACAAGATGTGAAGGGCGGAGACCTACCCCCAGTTGAACAAAAACTCTTCTGCCTTGAAAACCAAGAACCCCATACCACAGCTCTAATTCGTGAGGAATCATGATGATTCCCCTCTCATGATGATCTGGTCCTGGCCAAAGTCCTCTCGACATCCTCATCCCTCTCCAGCACCACAATATATCTCTTCATCATAAATGTGGTGACCCGGCGCTGGATCTCTAGATGCAAATACTCTTTGAAATGCATCACCCTGGCCTCCTCATCTGGAAATAGGTCTGTAGCATATCATAAAATGTTCTTGAAATGGATTCCAAACTCTTGCACACTGAAGCTACCCTGTCAAAGGGTACGAAACTCCTAGAGACTAGACGCCTTCACAATCGAAGAAATGAACTCTACTCCAAAAATGTCTCGTAACTCCTCCCATGAGATCGTTGACTCCTCATGATCCCTGAGGAATAAGAACCAACACTGCCTCGCTACTCCATGCAGCATTGTCACAACCAATGACACTCTGTGCTCTTTCTGATCACGGATTGAACTGAAGCTTATCTCAACCTCCTCCAACCAGTATTCTATGAATGCATCTGAAACGGTTCCCTCATACTTCTGCAAAATCTGGCGTTGAAATGCTCATATTTTCTCCCTCCAAGTTTCGTCATCATCAAACTATACCCTGTGTCGATCTGTAGGAATGGCCTACTAAACAATTTCTGCGCAAACCAAACGAGGACGTCGACCTGGAGCCATACCTGTAAAATAAAAAATCGTTAGAGCTCCTAAACCTGGAATATTGAAGACTCAACATTAGTTAATTAATTTTATTCTTTCATTTATTTTAGGTTAACCTATCCCAAGGTCTACCAATTCCAACACAGTCATAAAGAATAATGATGCATGATCATTTCCTAGGTCTCTACCCTGAAACTAGTATCCCCTCGTCCAGTAGCCATTATAAACTTAAAGGTCTGTACATCAGATCATAGGTGGACCAAAATGCATATGTCTCAGCTAGTCTCCAGATTTTACATCACTTTATAGACATGAATGACATTGTTTCCCTACAAACCCATGCAACCTCACATGTGCCTAACTCCAGACTCCATCCTATCCCACAACCAAACCTCTAATATAACTCTGTCATGACCCCCTCCCCACAAAGTGTACCCCTCCTAGGCTGGCAATGTGAGAAGGGAGATAATGACCCTCGAGTCTCACCTCTAGTAGGTCTTGGGTTGGAAACTAGCACCAAGGGTATAGTAAACACACAAATGAGAGGCATTACCTTATAAGAGAACACATGCGGAAGAGAGAGATAAGATAGACACCAACCATCTCCAACTCAAAACTGAAATATAAAATAAAACCCATCTGTACATATGTAATGTCATGCAAAAGTACTACAACTGGAAGGGGAAAACTGAAAGTACCCAAAACAAAGTAAAAACAGCAACAACCACAAGCCCGAACAGCTCCTACAACCTCATGCTAGTAGAAACCAGCTTGATATCCAACCTGCTTCAAGTGACCTGAAAAATAGTTTATATATTCATATAGTGAGTATAACAGTATACTCAGTAGGATCCTCCCAAAAGCCTCTCATGAAAAAGTAAAGAGAGCATGCTAAAGCACAGTGAACAACAAGTGAAACTAACTAATAAACTAAATAGGTATACTAAGTTTCCGGCCTCACCATGGATACTCTCACCAAGTAATGCATACAAGAATATATCATATAATAAAAAATATCAAGGATGCCTAGCTACTACTTCCCCATTGGTTTTTGCTTTTCCCCAACGTCGTACGTCTTAAGCATCTCTCTCCAAAAAGGCTTGCCCACAGACACCTGGGCGAAGCACCACAATATGCACCTCGTGCAACAAAACCACAACGTCCATGCAATAATGTAACCAGGTAGTTTCCTGGATCCACCACAGCTCGCATAACGTGTATCATACGTTGGGTATTGTACATCAAGCCATTACAGCCCATACACCGAGTAAGGATCCTCAAATCATTAAAGCCTTTACACGTTACACCTATAGTAGTCCATAGGATACTATAATCAGAATATATGTGTGTGAAAACCACAAGACATTATATCCCACTACACTAATATATGGGGAAAACTAACCATTGTGCCTACCAGCACAAGTAACAACCAAGAGAAGAGAGTGGGGCCAAAGGGGGTAGTCATTCATCCATCCTCCCACTAGAATTTTTGGGAAAACAGCCCCACCCACCTAGGGCTCAGAATCCCCGGGCTGTCAGTTTCCCTTACTAACAGGGTGGAATAGGGTATAGAAATACCAAAAGTACATGATATACTATATCTCAAAACCACACTATGGGCATAACCTAGTCTTAAACACAACTTCAACTAACGTCTCTCAGACTCCGGCTACTACTTCTAAGACTAGGTATCCTATAAGCACACAACCACTTAAAAAGATTTAATACATTATTTTATTACCTTTCTATTAGTTCCAAATTACATTAATTAATTCTTTAAAAAAATAACTAAACACAACTCCACATTAAATTTCATTAGCATAACACCCAAAGTCCACTGTTCCTTCAAAATTACAACCTCATCATTATGTTGTAGAAAAATCCAACCCCATGGTTTAACAACATTTATTCAATTATTCATTACATAATTACATTCCCACATTCCCTGGAATTCTAGGAAAATATTCTATGCTAATAAACACAAGGGTCTAAACACGGTGACTATATGTACTACCTGTCGAGTCTTTGTCGCCTATAGCAATAGAGTAGACCCAACCTCCCTTGAGAAGATAAAGAGAGAAAGAACGTGGCACACTCCGTGCATCTTAAACTCTTTCAGATGAAGGGTAAGAAATACCAGCTACCTTAGGAAGTGGGGAAAAGTAAAATAGATAATCAACCAAAAAGAAACAACAAGCATCCAACAAACACATACATCCCATTCCATCATCCCTGGTGTCCTCCCTAACACCCACATGTATAAATTGATGCATCTCACCACCCTTGGCGTCATTTTCTGCCACAACCAAAAGGCCTCCATGCCCCCACATATCAAAACATCCCTCCATGCTTACATCACAACACAAGCAGCATGAAAACTAACATATTAACAACTGGGCTATGGGACCTTTAACAATAAATAGTGTAACTCAGATCCCTTCAAATAATTATCAAACAATCATTTCTTTAATCCATCTTGAATTAAATGATTCATTATTTATAGGTTCCAAATTTGGGAACCCTAACCAGTAAGCTATCACAAATAATTAAACATGCTTAATGCACCAAATTTATTAACATCAAATTAAAACAAGAAGAACCATATTCATTTACATGCCTCTTTATCCATATCCAATTGTTATCAACTAATTCTATTTTGTGTTCTTTACCAATTTCCATCAAGAACTATTTTAGGTAGGGTATTCTTTTCTTCTCTTTTCTTTTACGTGAAACTATATTATCAACATATTTTATCCCACTAGACCACAATGGAATTTACATAATAAATATTTAAACTGGATAAACAAATTGATATCGGTTGTATGTTATTTACCCTTGATTTCTAGATAGTGTGATATCCATGATTGATTCGTTTAGTTGTTTAATCTTCATGGAAATTGGTAAAGAACATAAACCAAAATTAATTGATAACAGTTGGCTATGGATAAATAGGCATGTAAATGAATCTGGTTCTTCTTGTTTTAATTTGATGTTAATCAAATTGGTGTATTTAGCATGTTTAATTATTTTTGATAGCTTACTGATTAGGATTCTCGAATTTGGAACCTATAAATAATGAATCAGTTAATTCAATATGGATTAATGTATTGATTGTTTAATAATTCCTTGAAGGGTTATGAGCTACCCTCTTGATTGTTAAAGGGCCCAGACCCCAATTGTTAAGATGTTTGTTTTCATGCTTCTTATGTTGTGATGTGAGCTTGGAGGGTTTTTGTGAAATGTTGGGGAATGGAGGCCTTTTGGTTATGGTGGAAAATGACGCATAGGGTGGTGAGATGCATCGGTTTATGCATGTGGGTATCAGGGAGGACACTAGGGATGATGGAATGGGATGGATGTGTTTGTTGGATGCTTGTTATTTCTTTTTGGTTGATTATCTATTTTACTTTTACCCACTTTCTTAGGAAGTTTTTCTTGCTTACACTTCATCCTAAATAGGTGAAGATGCATGGGGTATGCCACATGCTTTATGTGTTTAGCTTCTCAAGGGAGGATAGGTCTATGCTATTGTTATACGAGGTCCAGACTCGACAAGTAGTACATCTACTCACCGTGTTGAGCCTCTTCTGTTTAGTAGCATATAATGGTTTTCTATAAAACATGGGATTGTGTGAAAGTAATTCTGTAATGAATAATTTAAAAAATGGTGTTAACCCATGGGGTTGGATTTTGCTGGAACATAATGATGAGGTTGTAATTTTGAAGGAATAGTGGACTTTGGGTGTGATTCTAATGAAATTTAATTTGGAATTGTGTTTGGTTAATTAATGTTTAAAGAATTAATTAACGTAAAATGAAACTAATAAAAAGGTAATGAAATAATGTATTAATGCTCTTTAAGTGGTTTTTTTTTATAGGATACCTACTCTCAAAAGTACCATCCCGGATTCTGAGAGACGTTAGCTACAGTTTTGTCTAAGACTAGGTTATGCCCATAGTGTGGTTGTGAGATATAGTATATCCTCTACTTTTTGTGTTTCTATACGCTAATCCACACTTTCAGTAAGGGAAACTGACACCCCAGGGATTTTGAGCCCTGAGGGGTGTTTTCACCAACATTTTGTTGGGAGGATGGATGGCTGACTACCCCCATTATGCCCACTCTCTTCTCTTGATAGTTACTTGTGCTGGTAGGCACAATGGTTAGTTTTTCCCTTATATGTGTGTAGAGGGTTGTAATGTCTTGTGGTTATTCGCACACATATATTCTGGATATAGTATCTGATGGAGTACAATATGTGTAATGTGTATAGGCTATGATGGCTTGAGGATCCTTACTCGGTGTATGGTCTATAATGGCTTGAGGTATAATACATGGCGTATGATACACATTATGTGAGCTGTGGTGGCTCCGAGAAACTACTTGGTTACTTTCTTGCATTGACATGGTGGTTTTGTTGCACGAGGTGCATATTGTGGTTCTTCACCCAGGTGTCTGCGGGAAAGACTTTCTGAAGAGAGATGCTTAGGACGTACGACTTTGGGGCAAAGTGGCAAACAATTTGGGAAGTAGTAGCGGGGTAACCTTGATATTATTTATTATATGATTTATTCTTGTATGCATTACTTGGTTGTAGTATCCATGGTGAGGCTAGGAACTTGGTATACCTATTTAGGTGACGAGTTAGTTTCACTTGTTGTTCACTGTGATTTAGCATGCTCTGTTTACATTTTCACAAGAGGCTTTGGGGAGGATCCTACTGAGTATACTGTTATACTCAGCCTATGTATATATAAACTGGTTTTTAGGTCACTTGGATCAGGTTGGAGATCATGATGGTTTTTACTAGCTTGTGGTTATAGGAGTAGTTCGCGATTGTGGTTTATGCTGTTTTTACTTTGTTTTGGGTACTTGAAATTTTCCCCTTCTAGTTGTAGTACTTTTTCATGACATTACATATGTGCACATGGGTTTTCTTTTATATTTCATTTCTGAGTTGGAGTTGGTTGGTGTCTATCTTATCTCTCTCTTTATCATCTGTTCTCTTAGAGGGTAATGCCTCCCATATGTGTGTTTACTATACCCTCGGTGCTAGTTCCCAACCCGGGGCCCACTGGAGGCGGGACTCGGGGGTCATTATCTCACATTTCACATTGCCAGCCTAAGAGTAGTACACTTTTTAGGGAGTGGTTCATGACAGTATCAATTTATATAGAGATCCTCCTTTAACATCATGACTCTTGGAGGTTCTTCAAAGGAATTTGATATCTTAGGATATTTTTAGAAAATCCTATTATCCTCCAACTGATGATCAACATAAGTGAACTATTCAGTATCTTGTTGAAATGTTACAAACCAGAGTTTAGGATTGTTTTGGTTCATGGGAGCAGTGTATGGAACTAATATATATTTCATATAATAAAAACATCCATACATCAATAAAGATCAAAATTTTCAAGGTTTTTATGGAATTTTGTGTCATTCACATCTTTGTTGGTTAGAGGCAGACGATTTAATGCTTATTGAGAATATTGTTGTACAATAGATTCTTGAGCATGTCTAGTTGGTTATGAGTCTTTGGTAAGTGTTTAGATATGTAAAAAACATATGCTTATCATCTGATATGAACACTAGAGTTTTAGGCTGGTCATCATGTATTCCTTTGGGTTTAGCCTAATTTAGTGTGATGTCTTATTGGGAAATAGGGTAACCTAGTGCCTAGGATGTTTTGGACCATTTAAGATAGTGTATAGGGTAACTAAAGTGGCATATCGATTAGCCCTTCCATAATGCTACAATTTTATGGATGATGTGTTTCATATGTCACAGCTTCAGATATATTCTACAAACCCATCCCATGTGGACGATTTTTAGAACATTGAGATTTATGTTGATGTTTCAATTGAGGATAATTCAATAAATATTTAGTATCATAGTGAGAAGTATCTTCGGGGTAGGAAAATACCTCTAGTTCGAGGGTAGTGGTTGGGTTGACGTGTTTAGGAGGAAACCTAGGAGATGGAGTATGATATGTGAGAATATTGGCCTGATGTGTTCACTAATACCCCCAAGTGATACTTATAGTATCTTGGGGACATGATATTAAATAGTGGGGAGGTTATAAGAACCCATATTATTTCACATACATCCCTATTTGAGTTTTTTCATTGATCCTTGGTGGATGAGTCTTTTTAAGAGACTGAGAGAAATTATGTGGAAAATGAACAAAATTTCATAGATATATGTTTATTTGAAATAATGGAGTCATCTTATAAGCATTTTAAATAGTTTTATGAGTGTTTTCCTAGATTTTGATGGCTTTAGAGGTGGTTTGGGTCCTTATATTGAAAAGTGGCTAAAAAATATTTCTAAATTATTTACACGATGTGTACATGTTACACAATGTGTAATTACAACCAGACACAAATTTTGAATTGGTTCATGACATAAATTGGTTACACATCATAGAACTAAGTCACACCATGTAAATAAATATAGGGATAAATATTAACCTAATGTGATGGGTTATTTGACCTAACATAAAAATGAGAAAATAAACGATGTGAATGGATTACACACCACATATTCCTTGGACCCATTGATTATAAGTCTATCATGCAATTGATTACCATCATTCATTCAGTGCGTATCTTCCTCATCTTGAGACCTAAGAAGATCCCAGATATTTTGGGTCTCTTCAATCTATTTAAAATGATCCATTTCCACATATTATTCCGTGCAAGTGGATTTGATTGGTTTTTATCCTATTCTCTTTCATTCCACATTTTTATGGTGGATATCCTTGGACTGTAGTTTGTTTGGGTTTAACTAGAATTCTGCGTGATCTAGGTTCCCTTCATTATTTTCCCTCACCTTTGTTCATTGGCATTACCCATTATTGGTGTTTCTTAATTACCAGATAAAGATAGGGAGTTTGAACCTAATGCTATGGTTAGTTTAATTTCAAATTATATACAATATTGTGATTATGAAAAAAAACATGCAATTTAATTTATTTAAATAATTGATTAATGGTAAATCGTGGAGTAGAATATTGGTTGGTTCCCATTAGATTAAATTGCTAATGTGACCTAGCTTATGGATATCCCGTCAGGTGATCAAACCCTAAGATTAATATGAATTGTCTAATGGATTAAACGGTGTTTATAATTGAATGAGATTTAGATTCTTGCTTGATATAGATTTACCATGGAAATATATTTGATTTTTGAAATGGATATTGATAAATTAATAAATAAATAAATTTAAATTGAAATATAACTGGTAATTTAAATAGTTAACTATTGTTCCATAAGATATCATATTGTGACATCCTTACTGTTATAACTTCCTGACACATGTTCTAATGCTAATGTATAAGGCTATTCCCTAACTCAAACTAAAATTATTATATATAAAGATATACCTAGTGACCCCTTTTCCGACACTTTCACCAGGGCGCGCGCGTCCGTCCGCTTGGGGCGCGACAGGAACGACCTTTGTGTTGCCCCGCATTATCTCTTTCCAAAGGCTGGCGGTATCGGTTCCTTATTCAGGGATGTCTGCTCCTTGATCGAAACGGGATGATGGGTTGTTGGTTTCTCCTTCCATGGATTCCTCCTGGGAACTAGTTACCTATTCCGTGTCTCCCTCATAGATTTAATACATTGTTAGTGAAACTCTTCCCAGTGCCATGTTTCCATGGATGTCGGTTAATTACACTGCTTCTATCAAGACATTCCAAATTGTCCGGTCAGGGCAGCAACCTTCAGTTTGGGGAGTAGTCACGTCGAGGCATCATTAGCGTGTTTGAACGCTGGGGAATTGGTGTGTCTGTCTTTTGTCCATTATTATAGGGCTTCTCGAGGGCACGAAAGCCCGAGGCATCCCACATCGAGCGCAGGGAATCATATGTCATAGGCATGTATCTGAGGTTTTCCTCAGCTTCCCATGTTTTACACATGGTATGCCACAAGTTTAACATCCAGTGGAGACGGTTCGGCCTGATCAAAACACTAGCTGGAGTGGATCATATTAAGGGGTCCCCCTTGAGGGAACTCCGATATCGGGGCCAGCCCGTTGGTGGTTTCCTGAATTCTGTGGAGAGGAATGGAGTTTCATGATCTCACCGGGATGTGGCGACCCGGGTAAGAATCAGGATGGATGATGGAGAATTTCATGGAGTGGAGGGGGAATGAAATGGGGCCGCCATGGAGATGGCGGTGGTGATGGGATTGAATCTTGAAGAGGCTACCTACATATCCCCATGGCAGGAATCAAAGTCTGCGTAGTTCTATGAAAAGGGGGCATCATCGAACCGACATGAAGAAGGACCTTGGTCCAGTGGTTGCTGGGCTTGAACCTCGCGTGGTTTCCTACGTACCATGTCTTGACATGGATCAAAGTCCTCGTAGTTCGGGTTGAATGCCGGGGAACCGACGTGAAGAAAGACCTTTGTCCAATGGGTGGTGGGATTGAACCTCTTGAGGTTTCCTACTTACCATATCTTTACATGGATCAAAGTCCACATATTTTAGGAAATGGGGTGTTATACTGACACGAAGGGGTGTTGGAACAACTGGATGGTAGGGTCATAACGGCTTACCTCTGGATTGGGATGCGGTTTAACGTAATGCAGGATGGGGGTGTTTCGGAGGACCGGTGTCAAGAAGGACCTTGGCCCAGGTGGATGGTGGGATTGAACCTCAGGAAGGATTTCTACATACCATGCCTTGACATGGATCAAAGACCATGTTGTTCAAGTGAAAATGGGGGCTTCGGACACCAACACAGAAATGGTCGGGGCCAATGATTGTTGGGCATGAACCTCAGGGAGGCTTCCTATGTACCATACCGTGACATGGATCAAAGACCCCGTAGTTCAGAAGGGATGTGGGTGTCGGCGATCTGATGTGAAGAAGGACCTTGTTCCGATGGGTGACGGGCTTGAACCTCGTGAGGTTTCCTACATACCATGCCTTGACATGGATCAAATTCATCATAGTTCGGGTAGGGTTTCGTTGGCAAAACGACATGAAGGTAAACCCGTGGATCCACTGGTGGTGGTCTTGAACCTCGTGAGGATTCCTACACACCATGCCTTGACATGGATCAAAGTCCTCGTAGTTCGGGATAGGCACAATGACTTACCACTAGATCGGAATGCAGTTTAACGTCAAGCAGGATGAGGGTGAACGATGACGTGAATAAATGACGGGAGGTGGGCTTGAACCTCTTAAAGGCTTCCTACGTACCATGCCTTGACATGGATCAAAGGCCTTGTAGTTCAGATGGATGTACAGTTTAATGTCATGCGGGACAAGGGCATGCAGTTTAACGTCTTGCTGGATGAGGGCATACAGTTTAACGTCATGATGGAGGAGGGCATATAGTTTAACGTCATGCTGGATGAGGGCATACTGTTTAATATCATGCTGGACGAGGGTATTTCCATGGTGGATTCTTACTCTAAGCCCACGTGAGTCATGCTCGGTGTGAGAAACAAGAGGCAGAAGAGACCTGACGATCACGTCGTGAAGGGTGCGTCCGTGGGAAGATAAGAGGGGGCTTATGCGTTAGGCGGACCATGGTGTTGGGCGGAGAAAGAAAGGAGTGATGGAAAGAGGGGGGTGAATTGCCTTTTAAAAAATGATTAACAATTTAAAATCAAAGTTGAAAGTGCAGCGGAAATAAAGAGGCAAGACACAAGAATTGATAACGGAGTTCGGCCAAAAACCCGGCCTACGTCTCCACTCCCAACTCAACCGTTGAGAGATTCTACCGCTTTCTTTTCCATGGTTGTAGCAAGAAACCCACTAGCCTTTTTACAGGTGAAGGCTAGCTCACCTATTACAGCTTGCTTTTAAAAGTTATGCAAGAACCCACTTGCTTTCAATGGTTGAGCAAGAACCCACTAGCCTTCTTACAGGTGAAGGCTAGCTCACCTTTGATTCAAGACTTTTAAAAGGGAAGGCTTGACTAACCTCTTCACACCTTGAAGGTGGTGTGAGAACCCAAAAGAGGAGATGAGAGAAACAGATGGGGTTTGTAGGCACAAACCCAAATTTAAGCTCAAAATGATAAAATAATAAAAACCGTAATTGGGGAGAAGCCTTGGGCGCCAATGGTTGATTGGAGTTGAAGATGTGCACTCCCAAGCTTCTATGGTGGTGCTCCTTGGATGTGGAATTGGATTGGAGCAGTTGGGGTTCCTTAGAGGAAGTCCACCGGAAGTTCGCCAAATGATCAAAAATGTGTCCGTGGGCTTGTTTATGGTTCTGGTGCTTCAAGGTCCTTTATTTATAGAGGGGGAACCCTCATATGGCCTTTGGAGGTCTTCGGAGCCGTTGGAAAGGGCTTCGGAGCCGTTGGGAGGCAAGTGGACCAGCCTGGTCAAAGGCCCAATGGCTAGTTTGACTGGCTCCACCGGCTGACCGGTACAGATCCACCGGTTGGCCGGTGTGTGCAAAAAGGAGGAGGGATCGGGCTCAGGCTCCACCGGCAGGCCGGTGCTGAGGCCACCGGTTGGCCGGTGGTAAGGCAGTAGCTTCCTCTTCTGTGCAGGTTCCACCGGCTGACCGGTGCTGAGGCCACCGGTGGGCCGGTGATGAGGCAGTAGCTTCCACTGTTTGGGCTGGGTGCCACCGGCTGGCCGCTGGTGTGACACCGGTTGGCCGGTGGTCTGGACAGAGGGATTCTTTCTGTCCAGGCCTCCATCGGCTGGCCGGTGCTCTTCCATCGGTTGGCCGGTGGACTGAATTTCAGTCCACTTTGCCTTGTTGCTTTCTTGGCCCAAATCCTTGGCCACCTGAAATCATGCCTATCATCCAAAAACACTTAAAACAATATTAGAAAAACAAGAGGGTGATTGTGATCATGAAAATAAAACCACGAGGGGTTCGAGAGGTACAACAATCTCCCCCTATTTTGATGATCACAATCACCAAAACAAACAATGTAGAAAGTGAAATGAAAAACATGCTTTAAAGAATTTTTCCCCCAATCAACCAAGAATTTCTCCCCCTTTGTGATTATCAAAATAGAACGGGGCATAAAACTTGATTGAGGGAATAGTTGAAAAACAAGATGGAGATTTTAAACCAAATGAAAATTTTTGAAATTTGAATTGAAAGTTTTGAAAAATTTGAATTGAAAATTTTGAATTGAAAAATTTGATACCAAGTGTTGAAGTTGAAAGTTTGAATAGTAAATTTTGAATAAAACAAAAATGCTTAAACAAACCTAACTCCCCCTAAATAAAAACAACAAATCACCGGGGAGAGGTGTTTGAAACCGAGACAAATTTCGGTCCGGTGAGACTCGCTAGAAGGGATTTTTCAATCCACACTTGTCTAGTGGCGGGTCTTCTCCTAAAAAATTCATCGCTAAGGAAAATGGTTTTGGGGCGGCCATACCGGGCATTTTTACAATTGCACTCATAAATTAAGTGCCCGGGTTTTTTGCAATAATTACAAAATTTAAATTGAGAGCTCCCCCTTACAAAAATAGTAGTTGCATGGGAAGAGGAAGCTTGCTTGGAATAGCCAAGCCCTTGGGTGGTTCTAGTTACACGTTGAGAACCAAGCAAATTGTTCAAATTTTGTTCCCCTTGGGTGAACTTGGCTAGAGTCTCCCTTAGATCTTTGATGGTTGATTCCATGGAATCAACATCGGGAAGATTTTGGATTTTGAGGGACATCTCTTCCTTCTCTTTGAGAAGTTGTTCTTTTTCGGAAGAGAGTTTTTTGAAATTCTTTTTTAATGCAACAAATTTGGAAGAAAGTTCGTGAAAACCTTCCTCAAATTGGTCTCTAGCATGTTGGAGATCCTCATATGACAAATGATTTAAAGAATTTGAAGAACAAGAGGATGAGGAGTTGGAAGATGATACCTCATTACATGCCATTAGGCATTTATTACCGTTTTCACTCGAGGAGGAGGAGGAGGATGTGGAGCTATCACTCCATGTGGCCTTGAAATCCTTCTTCTTCTCCTTTTTCTTGGCCTTTTTCTTGTTGAGTGGGCAATCGGGCTTGTAATGTCCTTTCTCGCCACACCCGTAACATTTTACCTTGGGCTCGGATTTTTCGTTGGATTGAGCCTTGCGGGATTTCTTCTTCTTGTGCTTCTTCATGAAGTTGTGCATCTTGCGGGCAAGATTCTCCATTTCGGAATCGCCGCTTGAAGAGGAAGAAGATGAGGAGGAGGATGATCTTTCTTCTTTTTGAACTTTGAAGGCGATGTTCTTTGGAACTTTGATCGGTTTGCCTTCTTTTTTAGCTTTCCTCCTCATGGTGATCTCGTAGGTCATGAGGGATCCAATGAGCTCTTCGACCGGCATGTTTTTGATGTCCTTTTCTTCTTGGATTGCCGTGACCTTCGGAGCCCATGAGCTTGGTAGGATCCATAGGATCTTCTTGACCATGGTTTCTGCAGAAATATTATCACCAAGAGACTTTCTACCATTGCAAACGTCAGTAAACCATGTAAACATATCAGAAATATTTTCATGTGGGTGCATAGAAAATGACTCAAAATCTTGATGAAACATGTCCAATCGAGTGTCCTTGACTTTGTTGGTCCCCTCATGGGTAACCTCCAAAAGTTTCCAGATTTCATGTGAGGAGGTGCATGTGGAAACTCGATTGAACTCATTACGATCAAGGCCGCAATGAAGAGCGTTCATGGCTTTGCCATCAAGCTCGAAATTTTTAATGTCGGCTTGTGTCCATTTGGATTCATCGGGGGAAGAGAGAGTGTAACCTTGCATGACAATTTTATAAATGGGATAGCCTATACTTCTAAGAAAAGTAGTCATGCGGGTTTTCCAATAATTATAGTCGGTTCCATCAAAAAATGGAGCACGACCCAAAGAAAAGCCTTCGGGGGCGAAAGAAGTGGAAGCCATCAAAAAAAGATCTTGAATTTGAAACCGGTTAGGGTATTACTCAAATTTTTCCTTTGATACCAATTGTTGGGCGGAGAAAGAAAGGAGTGATGTCAAGAGGGGGGGTGAATTGCCTTTTAAAAAATGATTAACAATTTAAAATCAAAGTTGAAAGTGCAGCGGAAATAAAGAGGCAAGACACAAGAATTGATAACGGAGTTCGGCCAAAAACACGGCCTACGTCTCCGCTCCCAACTCAACCGTTGAGAGATTCTACCGCTTGATTTTCAATGGTTGTAGCAAGAAACCCACTAGCCTTTTTACAGGTGAAGGCTAGCTCACCTATTACAGCTTGCTTTTAATGGTTATGCAAGAACCCACTTGCTTTCAATGGTTGAGCAAGAACCCACTAGCCTTCTTACAGGTGAAGGCTAGCTCACCTTTGATTCAAGCCTTTTAAAAGGGAAGGCTTGACTAACCTCTTCACACCTTGAAGGTGGTGTGAGAACCCAAAAGAGGATATGAGAGAAAGAGATGGGGTTTGTAGGCACACACCCAAATTTAAGCTCAAAATGATAAAACAATAAAAACCATAATTGGGGAGAATCCTTGGGTGCCAATGGTTGATTGGAGTTGAAGATGTGCACTCCCAAGCTTCTATGGTGGTGCTCCTTGGATGTGGAATTGGATTGGAGCAGTTGGGGTTCCTTGGAGGAAGTCCGCCGGAAGTTCGCCAAATGATCAAAAATGTGTCTGTGGGCTTGGTTATGGTTCCGGTGCTTCAAGGTCCTTTATTTATAGAGGGGGAACCCTCATATGGCCTTTGGAGGTCTTCGGAGCCGTTGGAAAGGGCTTCGGAGCCGTTGGGAGGCAAGTGGACCAGCCTGGTCAAAGGCCCAACGGCTAGTTTGACTGGCTCCACCGGCTGACCGGTACAGATCCACCGGTTGGCCGGTGTGTGCAAAAAGGAGGAGGGCTCGGGCTCAGGCTCCACCGGATGGCCGATGCTGAGGCCACCGGTTGGCCGGTGGTAAGGCAGTAGCTTCCTCTTCTGTGCAGGTTCCACCGGCTGGCCGGTGCTGAGGCCACCGGTTGGCCGGTGATGAGGCAGTAGCTTCCACTGTTTGGGCTGGGTGCCACCGGCTGGCCGCTGGTGTGACACCGGTTGGCCGGTGGTCTGGACAGAGGGATTCCTTCTGTCCAGGCCTCCATCGGCTGGCCGGTGCTCTTCCATCGGTTGGCCGGTGGACTGAATTTCAGTCCACTTTGCCTTGTTGCTTTCTTGGCCCAAATCCTTGGCCACCTGAAATCATGCCTATCATCCAAAAACACTTAAAACAATATTAGAAAAACAAGATGGTGATTGTGATCATGAAAATAAAACCACGAGGGGTTCGAGAGGTACAACACATGGTGCCGGGACTTACTACAGGATGGAGGCCCAAGAGCGACAAAGTGCAGAGGGAGAGTGATTTGGGACAGAAGGAAGAAGGTTCCTTGTTCCCAATCATGCCCTCCGCTGGCCCTGGCAGTGAGGAAGTACGGAGGTGCATGGGTGCTACCTTCCACAAGAGGTACTAGGTGGCTTACATCAAGGTGGTTTCCCTTCCCCGCGGACATACGCCACTCCCGGAAGGAGGATATCAACCCATGTGAGGGTGATTCCATTCCCGTGGAGACAAGCGGTGTAAAGAATGTCCGAGATGGGGGGACCCTGCATGCGAGGCATGGTGTCAGTTCACAGTTTAATGTCATGTGCTGAGGATGAGGTGCTTGGTAGTTTGATGTCTTGTAGCTCAGACGAGGTGGGTTTACTCCGCACCCCTAAGACTTACATGACTGGTACCCTCTGCTCCTTGTGGGTGGGAAGGCATCGACAAGGTCGTGGAAAAGGGGGGTCACAGAGCGAACCATCGAGAGGTCCACGTTAGCGTGGCTATGCGAAGAAGTAATAACCGTTAGCGTGCCTATGCGATGAAGCATTAGGCGAAGCAATGCTACCGGTGTTGTTATATAGGGGACTTTGAAATCACATCATGAAAACCTGGAGGGTTGCACGGGAAGAGGAATTGTTAAGAAAAGGGGTCCATAGGCAAGGGCCTTGCAGATCTTGGTTGCTTTTTCATAGTGGAGAGCACTTGAGAAGGGGTGTGCTTCGCGAAGTGGAGTGCCTTGGCCTTAGCATGGTGCATAGATGCAAGTGGGAGGTGTGTCGCGAAGTGGAAGGGTGTTCGTAGAGCATGGCCTCGCGAAGCATAGGTGCCTCGTGAAGCAAGGCACTATGAAGCAAAGTACTTCGCGATGTACAGTGACCCTGCCTAGGCATGTGGATCACGTGTACAGGATGGGTGTTTCGTGAAGCATAAATGCTCTACGACTGCCCGGGTTCCCTTGGGAATCCCCTTACTTCGCGAATTCCCTTAGGCTTTGCGAAGGGCATCCCTCTCGTAAGAGGGGATCAAAACAAGACAAGGCGAAGGCCTCTCACGAATCAAAAATACCTCACAGAGCTCATGATTCCCAGAGTGAAGAGTGATTCGCGATTTGGGAGTTGAGAAGCCGAAAGGTCAGATTGTTAGTCCAGAGAGCTCTGGGGGAGCTCGGTATTTATAGTCAAGGGGCGCTTCGAAGCCAAGCTCACGCGGCGTGAAGGGGGTTTCAGTTGCTTTGCAGCGGGACGCGAACGTCAACTGGATTTGCGGAGGGTTACCGCCTCCTCTGCTTCGCGGAGGGCTCGTGAATGTCAGGGCGTTCACAGAGTGTTACTGCCTCCGGTCCTTCACGGTGGGCTCGCGAACGTGTGGTCATTTGCAGAGCGTTACCTCCTCTGGTACTTCGCGATGGGATCGCGAACATCAGGACGCTCACGAAGCGTTACCGCCTCTAGTGCTTCACAACGGCCGCAGAGCTAGGGGGGATTCACCTTAGGGTTTTTGCAAGGAAGAGCATGGGGCCGCTTTTTTCTTCGTTCTTTTCGTCCAATATTTTGGTTCCAACAAATGCCCCGCCTCAGACTTGGAGCCGTTGAGGGACCAAGGGTCGAAGTCTGAGGGAAATCGCCAAAATTATTGGAAGTTCGTGGTGCTAACTCACGAAGAAGGTGCGCGAGGAAGGCAGGGGTCGTGCGCTCTGGACGCGCCATGAAGCTCCGTACGAGCTTGATTCACCGCGAAGCTCCAGGGTCGCCACCTATAAATAGGGGCCTAAGCTCTCTTTTCTTTTTCCTTCTTTGCGACTTTGTCCTTTTGCGCTCTCGATTCATGAAGCTCCACGTCCTCCGTGTTTGCTCACCGCAAATCGAGCTCCGTGGAGAACTGTGAGTCTTTGACTCCGTGACTGTGCCAAGAGAACGTCTGCTTGCAAGCTGAGGTCAGGCCCTACATCATGGCTTTCCGAACGAGCTTTTCGAGTAATATTTTTGAACAACCTTCGCGGCCCGACCCGAAATTTTTCCGAGTTCTGAAACCATAATGGCCCATCAAGAAGCTGTGTTGGGGGTGCTCACAGACGCCGCCCGGAGAGATGAGATGGCCAACTGTCAGGGCCTTGGGGAGCTAGTCCGAAGCCACTCAGACCATAATTCTTTGACATACCTCCTATCAGAGAGCCAAAAGAACTATCCACTGTTCAAGAATCTTACCTTATATGGATTTGGGCTAAGGGATGACGTCATCATTCCTGTGGCGAGCAGGGAAAAACCAGATTACTGGTTCAGGAGCACGCCATGCCAGCATCAATGGTTCAGGGTGACTGATGGTCACGCACGAGAGGACTTCACACCTGTCTCCACTGACTATCTGTACAACCATGTGAAAAAAATTAATTGGAAGCCACTGCAACCGGAGACTTCCCCTCCCATACACCACACCATACTGAAAATAACTTTGCGGGATTCGAAGAAGGGGTGGTCCGGTGAGTGGGACCTACGCTAGGGCGGAAACTTCACCAATGACTGGGCATGGGCCTACTGGGTATGTGCCTCATGTGAGGATTTTGGGGACGTGATGAGGAGAGTGGGATTGTATGAGGCGACATGGGCCTCGAAATTCCACATTTATCAACTGAAACAGCTGATGCTGGAGCTGCTGAGCAGATGGTCATCTAGGACCAACACTTTTCACCTACACCATGGGGAGTTTGGCATCAGTCTGTGGGATGTCCACTAGATTTCGTGGGTCCCGATCTTGGGGACCTTGTATGACGAGTTCCTCCCATCATGAGCACGTGGGAGGATCCAGAGCAGATATTGCGGCAGGCGCTGACACTGATGGCACTGGTCCCTAGAGAGGACAAGGAGGCGGTGAGCGATGTCCACTTTAAGAAGTGGTTCAAGAAATTTCTAAACTTCCTGGAGGATCGAGAGTTCCCTCTGAGGCCTTGAACTAGTAAGAAGGGGGCTCAACGGGGCAAGAAGTACTCGTACTGGCGGCTCTTGGAGGACAGCCAATGGAAGACCTGGGGTTTCAGTGTCAGCACTGAACAGCAGCAGATAGTCAGGATGGCGGTGTTTATCACGACCCTTATCTGTGGTTGGATCCTTCCGGTGAGGGATACCAACATGGGGGTGTGTCCTAGCTCGTTCATCATGGCATCCATACTGGCCATCGGAAGGCGGGTCAATCTGGGATTTCCGATGCTTTCCAGATTGTACAGAATGTTGCGGAACGTTAGCGAGGGAAAGAATCCGCCGATGATATGTGGGCCCTTCCACCTTTTGTATGGGTGGATCGTGGAACACATCAGGGGGGATTACGAGTATAAAAACCCCATCTCACTGCCGAAGTCGAACTTCCGCCCCTCCATCCTGAATGCAGCCGAGATCTTCCCATTCAAACTAACCATACTGATGGTGCTGAACCGGGTGTGTAAGGGGGATGAATTTAACTTCCACCCATTTCTATTTCTTACGGGAGTACTCACTGATGACGGTCAGGGAACAGAAGAGCACCGAGATTATCTCTTATCCTTTCGAGGTGGAGTTTTGGTGGCATGGGTGGACCGTGAGCTGATCTACGAGCTGTACTCCCCGCACCGGTTCGCGAGGAAATTCTGGTTCTTGCAGCAGCTGACCTTGCAGGTCTATTGGGAGGTGCGTCATGAGGAGCACCCATTTGTAATGAGGAAACTGTGGCTCATGTTCACATGGGAAGATGGGAAAATGTGAATTTCATTACCTCCACTGACTTCCTCCTTTGGACTGGTGAAGGAGTATGCCATCAGCTGGGAGGCATCTTATCCAGGGGAAATGCTGAAGCAACCAACCATTCGAGCCGGTGATGGAGGGACTCCATTATCCTGAGGTCAGGGTTAGAGGGCAGCAAGGGCCTCTCGCAGTGGCATGGCTGCCGTGTCGGCGAGACCTGCACCAGATGAGGATGTGGTAGTAGAGGTGGATTCGACAACAGTAGTGGATCTGTTGGTCCCGGATGAGCAGAGACATCCGGAGGGGCGGTCGCCAAGGGGATTCTGCAGGATATCCACTCAGGTTCCGGGGAAGCGGCTGCGCCATATTGACATTCCAGAGGATGTAGTTTTCCCAGAGGTCTGGGACATTTGGGACGTCAACCGCCATTTCCTCATCCAGCCTGAGATGTGGGGACACCTGAATTGTCTTGGGATGGTTCTATCAGGTATAGGCCCTGTTCGGGCCAGTTTCATGGTGTCTTCGGCGGAGGCGGCGAAATATCTGGATGAGCTGGAGGACTATGTACATTCTAGTGGTGTCCCACGCCCATTTACAGACCAGGTGAGGGTGATGCTGGATCGGATGATTCCCCCACAGCTGTCGGCTGTCGAATTGAAAGATCGCTTCCCCCTGCCGGAAGAATCAAACGAATCCTTCGGGGAAGACGAGGCTGGTGGAGGGAGCTCGTTGGAGGAAAGCGAAGTCAGAGATCAAGACTCAGATTTTGATGATTTTGTGGAGGTTCTCAAGGTATCATTCCAAATATCTTTCCTCAGGGTCAGCTCTCAGGCCATTATGGACCTCTTATGAACATCTGAACCGTGTAGGAAGAACTTGTACGCAGACCTCGCTCTCTCCCCTTGGCGGGTGATGATGCAGGACATTCAGAACCCGCGGTGGGGGCTGTGTCCAGTTCTGTGTCTGGTGGGGCTAGAGCACCCATGGTGGCTCCTCCAGAATCTACAGACCTTCCAACAATATACCTAGGGCCACCCCTCGAGGTCGCGTTAGCAACAAATCAAGAGAAGCACTGGAAGTTTGATCTTCGTAAGTCTTCTCCAATGGATTCATTGCTATCATATGTAGATCGTGCCAACTAACGTTCATTCCCTTCTCTGTTGTACAATTCACCGACTGGCATGGGCTGTTGCGGCAAGGCTGGTCGAGATGTCTAGTGGCATCCCTCCTAGGGTCATGTCGGTGATTATGGAGATAGATCCCCCACCTTTTTGAGCTTCATCACTCCCTATCATTGGAAGGATGACCAGCAGGGTCATGCCCAAGGTTATTGAGGTGGATTCGGATGATGAGGATCAATCGGACAACCCAAGTCCCACAATGCCTGATCTGGCGCTAGATGTCGCGCCAGATTCAACACCAGACATAGATCGTGCCGAAGATTTCTTGTGGGCGTATCCCGTATACGAGCCTTCCAATCGTGCAGACTAGGACGAAACGGCGTTCGATAAATAGGACATAAAAATATTCTACCGCCGATTGTGGAAGATAATCACGCGCTTCATCAATGACACCCCCCAAGCGCTATGGCTGAATTAAATGGACAGACTTTGCTTGCAGTTGCATGAACTATGCACTGGGGTCGTGGATTCCCAGTGTCCTCATATGCTCATCCAAGATCTCATGGTAGAGAGGATCTGGGAATATGATTGTGGGCTCAGCGTGGGCTGGCAGCGGAGGAAGGAGACGAATGTCAAGAAGCTCCAGGAGGCTAAAAATGAGGTCCAACAGCTGCAAGCCCAGGAGGATGAGCACTCAGCCTCTCTCAATGCACAATCTGAGCTGATCTCACGATTGAAGGCCCATATGGAAAAGGCAGAAGAGCGTATGAGGTAGTATTATGGAGAGATGATTGTCATTCAGGCTGACATAGAGAGGGCCCGAGCGGGGGCCGATGAACTACGTCCCATCGGTGCTGAGGAGGAGTGGGAACTAAGTCAGCGACAACAATTCTTGGATGCCACAAGTCAAAGGGTGGCGGAGCTGCAATGAACTTTAGATGGGATCAATCCGTCCATGGGGGGATTTGACCCTCGGGTACTATAATGATTACAAACCCTTAAACGTACTTTCGTGATTTAATTTGTTTTTTGAATGTCGTAGCACGCATGACTTCCGTTGTTTTCATTGGTTCATTTTGAATCCTTACAATTTTTGTGGGATGTCGAGCGACAATTCCATAAGCTCATGTGGGTCGGGCCTGATGTGAGAAACAAGAGATAGTCGCCTCATCGTCCCATCCAATCATAGGAGGGTAAACCAACCTTCGGGCACCCTGGTTTTGGTTAACTGGTCCAGATTTCTGGGAAATAGGAGAGACCTGGACGGAGAAGGAAGTTCTCAGAATAGTCGAATTACCATTTTTCCAGTGCGCTCTTGTGCACGAACGGTGCAACGTCTGGGGAACTGAAATTGGTACGAATAGGTGGAAATGGAATGTTTGAATCACGATACCCAATATTTGGAACATTGTGAGGGTGGCATGACAATAAAGGACAACCGTTAACTGTGGTGGAAAAACGGTATCCTTACTACGTTATCCTAAAATGGGGAAAACGAATGAGAGCTGACTGTTGACCATGTTCGCAACACGGGGCATAACTCAAATATCGTCGAACAGTCATTCGGGACATTGGACCAGGACAGCTGGTGGACCATGGGTCAGGCAACTGTACTGTTAGTGGGTCCCTCCAAACATGACCAGTCTTCCAGAACATTGGCCCAGGACAGTAGGAAGACCATAGGTCGGGCATCCATACTGTTATGGGGTTCCTCTAGACATGAAAGGGGGTGAGGGACCAAATAAGGGGCACGCAAAGCGTGGAATGTGGAGTGATGGTTTTTCCGAACAGAATCTAACACTCATGCAACTACACCACCATGGTGGGATCATTCCAGATGGGTGCATCAGTTTGATCGTGGATCATTCTTTTTGTTTTTAGAAAGGGCCTCTCTGGCAAGGTGGTCTACCGCTTCCCAGCGTCATCTTGGGGCATCTTAAACTTGATCAGGGCAGAGTTATGGTTACACGGTCCCCTATGAGGGGTCCGGCCAGGGGGCCGGAAAGGGAAAGAACATGATTTATAATTCTTGTGGGTTGGACCCTGGAAAAAATGTCGGGGTGTCCCTACGTATACCATGAGGATGGGAATCAAGCCATACATAGTTCTATAGGCACAGTTTTACATCATGTGGGATGAGAAGAAGCCTGGTTGTGTAGGTACACATCCTACCAAAACTACTAAGCCCACATGAGTCATGCTCTATGTAGGGAAACAAGTAGTGAAGAAATTTCCCAATATAAGAAGGGGCATGGTAGGGCGAAGGGATGCCCGGTGAATACCGGCCCAATGATGCTAACATGTCCATGTGGAACACCCAGATGCGTGAAGAGGTAGAGCCAAATATTTTGGAGTTCCACTTGAAAATGAGGAAGTGGAAATGTGTGAATCATGATGCTTGAGATTTGGATCACAATGATGGCGGCATGACGATGGAGGATAACTGTTAACCGTGGAGGAAACGCATCATCCATATCACATTAACCTAGAATGGGGACAGACAAATGAGGGTCGATCGTTGACCATGTTCGAAACACGGGACCATGTCACAAATGTTGTCAGAGATCCATAGGGATGTTTTCCTGAAACGACCAGAAGAAACCTTAGGCCCAACATCCATGGAGAGCCCTTAAGCCTAGAATCCATGTCGTCCGAGGGTCCTTTTGGATGTGGGAGAGGATGAGGATCCAAAGAGCGAGCTCACGAAGCTTGGACATGGGATGAGCGGAATGTCCTCATGAAAATCCCACACTCCGGGCACATTGTCAAAACACATCTAAATACGACAACGAGTCGTATTAGATAGATGAAGTTGAGTCCCTTCCCACAGGGAGATCTTAGTTTAGGGTCGCAGAATTCGAACCCTGGATGGGAGGAAACACAGGAGGAACATGGAAGGTAAATACGAAAAACACAACGTGGATGGGAACCGGGGGTGTGTATAGTGCGGTGAACAACCCGACATGAATGAGGACACAATCCCATACCACACCGCACAACCCCCCTTGAGAGAGGTTTTAGGTCAAGGGACCAAAAAACGAGAGTTGAGCTAGGCCTGAGAAAAGTGAAAAGGCGTTCCTACATACCCCATGGGGATGGAGATCAAGATGCACGTAGTTCTTGAAAGGGTCTTAGTTTAAGGTATTAGAACTCAGAACATGTATGGGTAAGGAGAGCATGGGACACATGGTAAGGTGGTTACAAAACCTGGCATGAATGAGGACATAATCCCTACATACCATGTCTTCTCTGGGGGAAGTGCTCGAGTTGAGGGACAGACATGGAAGTTAGGTTGGGCCAGCGGGGAGGTGCCTGGGTGCTCCTACATATCTCATAAGGATGAGAATCAAGCCATACATATTTATGAAGGGTGGCATGGTAAGGTACTAGTGGCAGGGAAACAAAAGGGAGTGTGGGCATGGCCCTTGCACCAAAAGAAGTGGAATTTGATAAATATTGTTTTTCCTTTAAGGTGAGTGGTTTTTTCTGTGAAGTGACAAGCTTAGGGTATCAAGCCTCGGTGTTTCTACAAGAATCATGTTGTGATAGGCGTTGAAAAATGGCATGGCATGTGACCAATACCCAACGTGATTTACTCAATGATGTGGTCATCACAATGCAGTGTTGTTTTTCATTGTGCGGCCAGGATGATAATGTCACAGTTTAGGGTCATGTGATAGGACCAAGAATGCATTTTAACATCATGCAGCGCAAACGTAGTAGAGACGATGCTAGGCCGGGAATGTGTATGGAGCCATGCAACATGACCAACGTGAATGGGGACATAATCCCACATTACACCGCATGTAATTTTGAGAGAGGAACCATTGGTCGAGGGGCCTATATAGAGGTGAGAGGTGAAGGGGGAGAGATTATCTCCCAAATGAGTTAGACCCAGAAATGAGACGTTTGGGCGGTCCTACGCATCCCATGAGGATGGGAATCAATCCAGACATAGTTCTTAGGAGATCTTAGTTTATGGTCTTAGAGCTCAGACCATGGGAGCCCCGAGGGATGCTGTATTGCAGCTTTGTCCTCGTGAAATGAAAAGGTGCACTGAGGGGTAGTGCCTAGAGTGTAGAGATTCCACCTAGACACGATGGGGTGGAACATAATGTGAGTCATGCAACAAACATTCAAGGCCTGGAGGGGCTGGCGTGATGACAGAGGCTACTGCTAACCATGTTCGCAACATATCATCCTGTCGTGTTAGCCTGAAATGGGGAAAAAAGAATGAGCATCGACCGCTGACCATATTTGCAACACGGTATTTGTATCAATTTTTTTTTCTGAAACCCTCAAGGACGTTGGCCCGTAATGGTAGGAGAGCCCTTGGGTATGGTATCCAAGCCATTCTTGGGGGTCCCTTTGGGTGTGAATGATGATGAAATCCCGAATGAATGGAAACACAAAGCTTGACAAGTGGATGGAACTTGACCAAGTTGAATCTGACACTCTTGGTCCTAGACCAGAGTACTCTTAACCCATGGGCGAACCACTACAAGGAGTCGAGGGACTCAACATGAGGGTGATCAAAGGATGGCGGATTCCCGTGAAAAGGGGTCATAGTCCCAAAAACCCTATACCATACCTATATATTCACCCTTTAGAGAGAGACAGACCAAGGGGCCTAGGTGACCAGGAGATCAGGAGATCTCTCATAAGTGGGGCGGGGCCCAAAGTCTAGAAATTTGGGTGGTCCTACATATCCCATGAGGATGGAAATCAAGCCACATGTAGTTCTTGAAGGTGCCTTTTAAGGTCGTGTGGGACAGGAAATAGGAGTGCTAATTCTTAGAACTGGGTGCGTGTGGTGCGGCTATTACATACCCGGCGTGGATGAGGACACAATCCCACATCACACCACGTAGTACGGTAGTCAAGGTCCCGAAGGTGGGACAGAATGGACAAATTAGCTGAACTCAAGATGGACCCAAGGACAGGAGTTCTGGGCATTCCTACGTATCCCATGAGGATGGGAATCAATCCAGACGTAGTTATTAGGAGATCATAGTTTATGGTCTTAGAGCTCAGACCATGGATGTATGGAAACTTTCCAAGTATACACAAGCCTCAAACCGACCCCTAAGCCCAAGTGAGTTAAACTCGGTGTGGGAAACAAGGTAGGAAGATCCTTATTGAAATACCTGGAACATCCATTGAGGGGAAGTCGGTGAAGAGCCCCGAAGGACACCATTAACGCGGCTTTGTTCCCCTAACGCGCAGATGCACACTGTGGAATAGTATCAAGAGTTTCGAAACTCTACCTGGACATGATGAGAATGGAGAATGATGTGAATTTTGTAACCGACATTTTTCTCCTAATGGGGTTGGCGTGGAGATGGGGGATTAATGCTGACTGTGGCGAAAAAGCAGTACCTACATTGCATTATCCTGAAAGGGGAACAAAAAACGAGCATCAACCGCTGACCATATTCGCAACGTGGAATTGTTTTCAATTTTTTGTCCAAAACCCTCGGGGAGTTGGCCCATAATTTTAGGAGAGCCCTTGGGCGTGGTATCCAGGCTGTTCTTGGGGGTCCCTTCAGGTGTGAAAGATGGTGAAAGCCCTGATGAAGGGAAACACAAAGCCTGAAAAGAGGGTGTGGACGTGTCCGAGTAGAGTCCGAAATTCTAGGTAACTAAACCAGAGTACCCTTAGGCACATTGATGAACCACCGAAAAGGGTCAACAAAGTGGCTCAGGAGGGAGAGGTACATATCATGGTTATTAGAAGCCTGACGTGAATAAAAACATAATCCCATTACACATGATATACTCATCTCTCCAGGGAAGGGTAGGCCAAGGGTCCAAGGTGGGATGGAGATTTTCAGATGATGAGGCTGGACCCGAAGCTTAGACATTCGGGTGGTCCTACATATCCCATGAGGATGGGAATCAAGCCACACGTAGTTATAGAAGATACCCAAGGGCAGGATACCCTAACAAGGATGTGTACATAACACCATGTAATCTGACGTGAATGAGGACATAATCCCTCACCACACCACACAATCATGTAGGAAAGAACCTGGGCCCGGGGCCCGAAAAGGCCAACGGGCCTGATAGTTGGGTTTTGGTCCGGAAGTCCTGGCCTACTCGCAGTTTAACATCTTGCAGTGAGGAAGAAGGTCAGGGAATAGGGATCCCTGAATAGAGGAGGTGTATAGTACGACGAACAAACCATCATGAGTGTGGAAATAATCCCTCACCACACTATACACTCCAGGTAAGAACTTGGGCTAGGGCCCGAAAAATCCAAAAGGCCTGAGGCAGGTCCTCGATAAGGGAATGAATACGGAATGTCAAGTAACCCGACGAGAATGAGGACATAATCCCACACTACGCCATACACTACCTATAAAGGAAATAGGGGCTAGGGGCCTGACTGTTGGCACCACCCAGATTGAAGTTTGTCACTTTGGGATGGGGTAGAACGAATCACTGCACTCGATGTTCGGGACATCTTGGGGTGGACCTGATGATCCGGGACATTTTTGACCATGTTCGAAACATATAGTCCCTATGGTGACCTGATATGGGAGTAACAAATGAGCATCGACCGCTGACCGCATTCAAAATGTGGGACTGGTATCATCTTGTTGCTCGACATGCTCGAGGGCATTGGCCCGAAATGGTAAGAGGGCCCTTGGGCCGAGCATCCATACCATTAAGGGGCCCTTAAAGATGAAGAAAGTGATGGAATCTCAGTCAAGGAGTGGGTGAACCATAGCTATACCCAACTATGAAAGTGGCAAACATCACCAGGGAAGGGGACGTACAGTCGGGTTGAGGCTTGCGCGACGTAAGTTGGGGCAAAAGTGTGCACCCTAGCATATATATTGACCCGAGGGGAAGAATTTGGCTTTTGGGCTGGGCCAATGGACAAAGTGTTCGGGCATTCCTACATATCCCATGAGGATGGGAATCAATCCATACATATTTCTTGAAGGCCATGCAGTTTAACGTCGTGCGGTAAAGACGTGGGAGGATAGAAGAATGGGAGTTGGCACATGGTACGACCATTATAATCCTCATATGAGTGGGGCTAAGGAAGCCTACTTCTCATCATGCAAGGACCCTACGAGGAAACTATACCCAGGGGGGATAGTCAATGAGAAGAGCTCGGGGCTGGGCTCAAGACGAGATGTCTAAACGTTCCTACGTATCCCATTAGGATGTGAATCAATCCATACATAGTTCTAGAAGCGCAGTTTAACGTCATGCGGGACGAGATGTAGTTTAACGTCATGTAGGAGGGGGAAACATATAATTTGGGAATATGTATGATACAGAGAGTAACCCGACGTGAATGAGGACGTAATGCCATGCCACACCGTACAATCTTGCAGGAGAGTCTGAGTCGGGGAAGGCCAAGGGGCATGAGGCTGATCCTCGGTCAAGAAGGCCTGACTAGCTTGAAGTTTAACATTTTGCAGTAAGGACGGGGGCTAGGGGCCCGAAGAGGCCGAAGGACCTGAGGCTGGGCCTCAGTCAGGAAGGCCTGACTGTCTTGAAGTTTAACATCTTGCAGCAAGGATGAGGGAGATCTTAGTTTAAAGTCATAGATCTCGAACCATTTTGCAGTTTATTGTCATGCCGGAAAATTCTGATAAGTTTAACATCATGACGGACGATGATGTAGTTTCATGTCGTGCAGGACGATGTTATAGTTTAAGGTCATGCGGGACAGTAATGTGCAGTTTAGTGTCATGCAGGGCCATAATTTATAGTTTAACGTCCTGATGGATGATAATGTACAGTTTAACGTCATGACATATGAAGATGAGCAGTTTAATGTCATGCAGGACTGTGGTGTAGTTTAAGGTCATGCGGGACCATAACGTGCAGTTTAGTGTCATGCAGGACCGTACAGTTTAAGGTCGTGCAGGACCATAATGTGCAGCTTAGGGTCATACAGGGCCATACAGTTTAAGGTCATGCATGAACAAGGGGCTCAAGAAAAGTATTGCTTCGGGAACATGGCGTTGGTGGGAGGAGTTATGTGCTCACCATCCATAGTCGCAAGGGAGTATGCTTTGTTGGGGTAAAACTTATAAATGACATAAGGTCCTTCCCATTTGGACTCAAGCTTGGGTGGTTTCCAGCCAGGGATCATTGGCGCTCGGAGGGCAAACACCAGGTCACCTTGCAGAAACGATCGCATGCGAACCTTCTTATTGAAGGTTCTGGCTATCTTATTCTGATGCCTTTCCAGATTGTATAGGGTACGAAGCTTGTTCTCGTCTAGTGCTTCCAATTCAGCTAGACGGATTTCAGCCACCTTATCTGGTGCCTGCTGGTCGAATACTACTGTGCGTAACCAAGGCAGCTGGATATCAATGGGTAGGACAACCTTAGCCGCATACACTAGGGAATATGGGGTCACCTCAGTGGAATTTTGAGTCGTCGTCCGATAATCCCTAAGGGTGTTGGGGAGCTTGTCTGGTAAACTTTTCTTCTTCTGACCAACCATTTTCTATAGAATATTAGAGAGGGTTTTGTTGAATGCCTCGATCGTCCCATTTGCAAGTGCATGATAGTGAGAGGTATGGTTCGAACAGATATTGTAATTGGCGTACAATTTCACCAACTCGGCTACTCGGAAGTTGGTGCCGTTATCGGTGAAGACAACGTGAGGGACTCCAAACTGATGGATGATATTAGAGATCACGAAGTCGAAAATGGAACATGCCTTGACCTCTTTGAGTAAAACTACCTCTTCCCACTTGGAGAAGAAATATGTATCAGTCAGGATGAACCTACACTGACGAGCTATCGTCGGTGGATATGGTCCCACGAAATCGAGTCCCCACACCCCAAATGGCCAAGAGTACTTGGTGGAGTGGAGAGGCTCTGGCGGCTGATGCAAGAAGTTAGCATGAACTTGGAACGCATGGCATATCTTGGAAAACTCAATAAAATCATGGATCATAGAGGGCCCGAAGTAACCCAATCTCTGGATCTAATGGGACAGCTTGGGCCCAGGCTGGTGGGCACCGTAGGAACCGACATGAACCTCTTGCATGACGTAAAAAATCTTGAATCCTTTAATGCAATAGATGAGAACACCATCCAAGCTCTGCTTATAGAGTATCCTCTCAAGGCTGGGACCACTTTGGAGGGTAAATTGCTGTGCGCGGCGTCAGATTCGCTCGCGCTCGGCCTGATCATCTGGGAGGAAACCATTTTGGAGATAATGGATAAAAGGTGATCTCCAATCGAAAGTGGCCTCAACCACTGCATCGGGGGAACCTAGGACCCCTGACGCGGAGGGTCCAGCGGTAAGGTGGCTTATCCGCAGACCATCATCATCCTCTGGGGTGACGGGGGTGATGACTCTCAAGTGTGCTACATGTATGATCAAATCATCCTGCTCGGGTTCTGCGAGGGATGCAGCTAAGCTGGCCAAAGCGTCTTCTTGACCTTTCTATAACCGAGGGACGTGGGGTAACAACTGGTCGAGAAGGGAACTGGGCCATTAGATGGAGGGTGCACTCTAGCAATGGCACAAGCTCTGGCTTCCTGACAACAAAGTCAACATTGACCTTCTTGATGACCAGTTCGGAATCCCCTTTCACATGCAGATGGGGCACGTCGATCTCAAGGGCCAGCTCGAGGCCGGTGATGAGAGCATGAAACTCTGCCTCGTTATTGGTGTAGCCTTCTGACAACAGGAATGAGTATGGCAGAATATCTTGTGTCGGGGTGGTGAAGACGATACCCAAACCTACTCTGTTGAGCTTAGGATCATTGAGCCTCCTACCTGTGGGGCTCCGAGAGGCACCGTCGAAGTGAATTTTCCAGCGTGAGACGGAATGATCGACTGAGAGGATTGCTTCATCAGGAAAATCCAGATCCAGGTATTGATTTGCAGAGGTTGGATGGGCAGCTAGGACGTCTGCCAATGCATGTCCTTTGATGGACTTATATGGCACGAACCTGATGTTGAACTGCTGGAGGATCACTGCCCACCGTGCTAGTCGGCCAGTAAACATAGGGTTGTTCAGGATGTACTTCAGTGGGTCTACCCGAGAGACCAACTATACCTCATTGTGCTGCAGGTAATGCCACAATTTCTGTACGACAAACACGAGCTCAAGGAAACATTTTTCGATAGGGGAGTATCTGGCCTCCGTATCGAGGAGCATGAGGCTGAGATAGTATAGGTTGTTCTCTGTTCCCTCCTTGTTCTTCTGGGAGAGAAGTGAACCAAGGGACCATTCCAAGGAGGTCATGGAAAGGACCAGTGGCTTTCCGGAGACAGGTGGCATCAAGACCGATGATTGGAGAAGATACTTCTTGATTTCCTTGAAGGCGGTCTAACACTCTTCATCCCATTCATAGGCAGAGCCTTTCTTCATATGCCGGGAAAAGGGATTGCACATTCTATCCAGGTTCGCAATGAATCGGCATATATAGGCTAAGTGGCCTTGGAGACCTTGAAGCTCCCAAATATTGTTTGGGGGAGGCATTTGGCTAATGGCCTTGATCTTCTCCGGGTTGATCTCGATGCCTCGGTATCTGACAAGAAAGCCAAGAAACTTCCCGGAGGTAACCCTGAAGGCACACTTCAACGGGTTCATCATCAGGTGGCGGGAACAGAGGAAGCCGAACACTTTCTCAAGGTCCTTGAGATGGTCCTGGAGCTAGCAAGATTTGACCACTAGATCATCCACATATCATTCCACCAGTGTGCCAAGAAATGGCTTGAATATGCGATGCACGACCCGCTGATAGGTGTCACCTGCATTTTTCAGGCCGAAAGGCATGACTTGGTAATAGAAAGTACCTTGGGGAGCCCTAAAGGCAGTGAACTCCTCGTCTTCGGGGGCCATCCAGATCTGGTTGTACCTGGAATACCCATCCATGAAGGAGAGGGCTTGGAACCCGGTCGTGGCATCAATCAACAACTCTGTCACTGGGAGAGGAAAATCATCCTTCGGACAATGGTGGTTGAGATCGCGAATGTCCATCCGGACTATGATCTGCCTGTTCTTCTTCCTGAGGGGCACAATGTTGGGTTTCCACCTGGGGTACTGGACCTTCATGACGAGGTTGGATTTGATGAGCTTATCAACTTCGGCCTCAACCATGGCACTGTGTGAAGGGTGCATTTTTATGGGAGGTTTCTTGAACCCGCGATGGTTTTCCAGGAGACCAAGGTGGTGGATGGCTGCCTAGGGATCTAGTCCTAGCATCTCGTTAAAACTCCAGGAAAACAGATCACGGTGCTATTTGAGAAAGTCCACATACTTCTGCTGATCCTCGAGGGGCATGGCGGCACTGATCAATGTGGGTCTCGGATCTACCTCACTACCAAGGTTCACCTGTACCAGTTCATCGACCGTAGTAGAGACACCTTCTTCAAAGGCAAGGGGAGCATCCTCTAGGTCCTCTTCTCTAGATGTGGAGGGGTCTTTTACAGGGGGAGATGCTTCTGATTTATCAAACCCTAATGGGAAGATGGTGTCGGCCTGAGAGGCAGCGTTCGTCACATTAGGAGACCCATGTTCCACTGAGACCATAGCTATGAAGGCAGTCGATCCAACCAGATCTGGCCTTTGGACCAAGGGGCGATGCTTGATGACATCAAAGCAGTAGTGAGTTGTCAGCCTCAGCTAGTTGATTCCAGCCCGGTGGAAGGGACACGTATGACATACCGCCATTTCCATGATCCAAACATCCCAATACCGTATAGGGGTAGGAGGTTCCGGGATCACCCGAGCCTGGTTGGTGTAGGAGTACAAGGTGATTTTCCGCCGTCGCTTGGACATGGGAATATTCTTTCCTCTTGTACCCGAAACAACAAAACACTACCCCATGTGGGGGTCGTGGCCTCCAACCAATGGATCAGGATGAGGTAAGCATCATCCAGGCATGCCCAGGGATCACTTGTGAATAGGGAGGATTCATCCTCACTTGCTAGGATTTTCTTATCCTTGCTCTTGTAATAGTCAGCATCCAGATAGTGGGATTTACAAGAGGAAAAAAGAGACGCATCTCCTTAGAGCACACCTACTTGACCATTGAGGGAGAATTTAAGGCATTATTGATACAATGAAGGTACCGCTGCATGCATATGGAGCCATGGCATTCCCATCAATGCATTTTATGCGGTGTCATGGGAGAAAACAATGAACTCGGTGCTGGAAATTATGCCACCAAACTGGGTCTTCAAGTAGATCTTTCCGACTGGGGATTTCTCGGTCCTGTCATATCCCTAGATTCTGATGTCGGAGGGAGTTAGATCATCCTAAAAAAAACCCACCTTTCATAGTGTACGAGTCGGGATTAGGTTAATCCCAGAACCCTTGTCAATAAGATAGTGGCGGACTTCCATGCCATTGAACTGGCTAGTGACGTACAGTGGGTGAATGTGACCATGTATGGGAGGGTCTTCATCTTCACCAGAGAATGAGATAACTGCCTGGCATTCAGCGTTCTCAATTACCTCACCATGGAAGGCTTCTATAGCTGCTACCTCTGTCTCAAACTGAAGGGGGCTCCTTAGGGCCTCAGCAAGTGCCTCACGCATTTCAGACAACAGGCAAAGAGCCTCAAGGATAGAAAGCCTTTCTGGAATACCGGAAAGGTGCTTCAAAACATCATAATTCTGTGCCAAACACAATCCTCTGCTTACAAAAGGTCATTCGGAAGTTGGAGGCATGGCGGGCCTTGCCGGCTGGATCTGCGGCTGGCTGGTAATGGGTACATCCCTCTGCTTTCTAGTTGATGCCTGAAGAGTAGATTTCTTATGAGGACCAGACAACTGAGGTTGGACTATAGTAGGGAAAGACTGGCTGTGGTACGGAAGAGACAGCTCTGCCTGATCTAGTAACACAAACGGCGGTGGAGGTAGATCTGAGGGAACTAGATGAGGTTGCGCGTGCTGAGCACTGCGCTGGGCCTACTGTCTGGTTTCAGTAGCGTGCACGGCCTTACTGAAAGCATCTACTGACATGCCTTGATGACCCACGTGGTCGCGGTTCCACTGATGTTGACGTTGGCTGGGGACGTTGGGGAGGTTCTCTTGGCATTCCCCCTCGTCGGGAGTCAAATAGGTATTTACCAGCTCCACGGTATTAATCAAAGCTTACCCATGACTATCGCTCGAAGAGTCATCCACCAATGGGCGTATTATGGTCCATCCAGTTGTCGTACTTCTGGGACACACGGCTGGGGACCTACTACCACTCGCCTTCATCATCGCTAACACATTCTGACCCTAGGAAGACACCTGCCACTTGTGTCGGGGCTGGGCCCAACCTGACTATGTTGTTGTCGACCTGGTCTTGGATCCAGTCTTTAAACACATAGCACTGCTTGAGGGTGTGCCCCAGAATCCGATGATAGGGGCAGTAGTTGGGGATATCTGTGAGGTTCACCTCTTCCGACCTTCTACACTCAGGTAAGCACACAATCCGCTGCTCTAGGGAACTTCGAAAGTAGCTAGGGACCTGATTCTCATTGAACGAGTAAGTCTGGTGCCATATTTTTTGATAGAGGGATCTTGGAGCCGGGCCCTGATGAGGGGCTGGAGGGGCCTACTGAGGAGGCAGAGCCTGATTGTCTCGCCTATGCAGTGGTGGCGCATTGCGTGGGAGAACCTGTCGGTTCTGAGGCAGTCGCTGCTGGGTAGGAGCATGTGCCTGAGGTGGAGGGCCTCTGTGGGGTTGCGGGGCCGGTGCCACTGGAAGCAATTCTGGCTGCCTAGGGGCTTCAATTTGGGCCACCGTGGTGGGTTTAGCTCTAGCATCCCTCCTGGCTAGGATCACAGGGGGCAGCAGACGTGCCTGATTGGCCTGTTGTAGAGCTTCCTCGAGGCACTGAGCCTTATCTAAGAAGTCCTGGAACACTCCGGGGTAGTTCTGGGTGATCAGGGAAGGAACTGGTTCTATTTTAACATTCCCTACACACATCATCAGTAATTTCTCCTGAGTTCGTGGCATGTCGAGGGAGTATATAAGCCCCTTACATAGGGGGATGAAGTCCGCGACTTGCTCATCAGGCCTTTGTTTGCACCTGAAGAGGTATGTGGTGCTAGCATCTCATGTGGTGGAGCTGAACTGATATAAGAACTGCTGACAAAGATCCTCCCATCCGGTCACCAATCCGATAGGGATATGGTTGTACTGCACGAATGCAGGGCCCTCCAATGTCTGCAAAAAACATCGGAGCTTGGCGGCTTCCTGCTGTGCCGGGGTCCCCAACATGGGGCCACACATGGAGGAAAAATGATCCAAGTGCTACGGCAGGTCCCCAATCCCGTTAAAGGGTGAGAAAGTGGGATTCCCAAAACCCGGAGGTGTATTCATATCATCCACCCATGCGGGATATGGATTGCTATCTGGTGGGACTTCCACCTGCCGTGTTTCCAATGCCTCGAGGCGGGCGATGAGTGCTGAAATAGGATCAACTGAGTGGGGGTCACTGTCTTGATGGGGATCCCTAACTAGGAGTGCATTTTCGGTCTCTTTGACATGGTAAACGACTTCAATAGATCATGGAGCAACTAGTGGAAGGATCCTTGGGGTGGCTGGGGGAACTCGGGATGGATTCCTCGGATTGCCTCGCCGTTTAGGAGGGTTTGGTGAGATGTATCGCACCCTCTTTATGTGAGTTCCGGCTTCTGCCCTGTCTGCGGGAGTAGCATGATCTGGGTTGCCTGAGGGCATCTCATCGGGGGGAAGTTGTTCCTGCCCCTGCTGCCTCGTCTTAGGATCACCATAGTCGGGTCGCCTCTCTATAGCACGCTCGGCTAAGAGTTCATCGACTAACCTATTCTGTTCAGCAAGTTGCTGACGCAACGCGGCCTTTTCAAGGTCTTCGTCTCTCCTCCACACTGAGGAAGACGAGTCGGAGTTCTTGACAGTTCCGACATGTTATTTACCCTTACGGAATTCTGACTTAGTACCAGTAACTCGGTGGGAACAGGGAGGCCTAAAAGGTTCCTCTTCTGGTGAGTAATCCTCCCTAATGGGTCCAGCAGTTGTGGTACACCTTCAGGGGGTAAGTCTCCATCTAGGAACCCCAGCTCATCTTCCTTGTCCACTATGTCAGCCATGTGGACCGAAACCCTTCTTGGGGGCATGTCCTCAATGTCGCATAATGAATTGGGCTGCCTCCGAATAGGAATGAAGAAAAGGGCGGCATACTGTCCCCATCCACGAACATGCACATGGGGAGTAGCTTCCCGGATGATTTTGCGGAGTACCTTGAAACTCTGAACCCATTTTTGTTGGACAGCGCTCCGGCGACCTGGTGACTCAGGGAGCTGGGCCATGGGAAGTGTGGCCAAATCAACTAGACGACAGTGCTCGCCGTTTTCCTTGTAGTGTACTTGGCTCCTCGGGTAGAACATCCATTGATAGAGAAGTCGAAAGTGCGTCTCCCATAGGGTTTGACGGAAGCACTTGACTTCCTCTGGGGTGAGGGATTCTGGCGCACAAAAGATCGACGCTACCACCGGCCAGAACTTCTCTAGGAAGTGGTCTGCTACGAGAATGTTCCAGAAGGTCCTGGGCTCGGATTCAGGTTATGGTCCCATATTGCCCCACTCGTCAACTAGAGGTGGATGAGGAAAAGGTAGCGGTACTGAGGCGGACCGCTGGGACAGTAAACTGGGCGGCGGAGAATAAGTCGAACAAGCTGACTGGCCACCAAATTCTGGGACATCCACTGAAGAGTGCGGTGACCTGACCATAATGTCATGATACGACGAGCTGATAGCCACAACCTCTGGTGTAGGGATCGCGGTTAACGGCGATGGTTCACCTTTTCTCTCAACCGCCATCGTTCCCCAAAATAGCTCTCTGTGATCTCTGGTCAAGGTAGAGGGCGCTTCTGGTGACGATGGTGGTGACTGTACGGTCGAAACCTGTGGGATTCCCACAATTTCCTCCTCCTTGATGTACCTGCGAAGAGAGGTTGGAATTTGATGGACTTCTCATTCCAGAAGGATGAGGCTGACACGCCTTGTTTCTGCCCCAGTCCTTAATGCGGAGGAACAAGGGGAGGGTTCCGATGCTGAGTCACATTCTGCTTCAGAATCCGAGAAGCAGGCCGGTTTGATCTCCATCCGGGCTTTCCCAGGATTCTTCATGTTACGGCAATGACCCGCCCCCATGCCCCTAGATGCCTCTTCATAATAAGGTTGATTCCTAACATGTAGTCCCGGGGTCGTGCTGGTGCCATGGCGAAGAGGACTTCTGCTTGAGACGGACGGGGTACGAGGGGCACCGGGGAAAATGTAGATGGGAACATGGGGAGGAACTCCACGGACAGCACCTAAGCGGGAGAAACCTCCGTTGGAACCGGCGGGGGCATGGGGAGGACCTCCATGCTTGGTGTGGGTGGAGCGAGGCTGACCTTCACCCCTCTGGTTTCCAGGGCGTGGAGGAACTTCACCGACTATGGAAATAACGTAGGGAGGATCCCCATGTTGGAGAGGGTCCATATGTGCAATGCCTTAATATCGACAGTCGGGGGTAGGAAGATGAATTCCATACCCAGTGTGGTGATCATAGGGAAGAATTTAACGCCGAGTGTCACTGCCACGGGGCAGGTCTTAATTCGAGTTTGGGGTAGCACGGGGCATACCTCCATGACAAACTTCAGAGTGGGGAAGGCCCACGCTCTGTGGAGTGGTGGTACGGGGAAGACTTCTGTATGGGGTGACATTATAGTGGGTTGGTTCGCAGAGATCACCGCTCATGCCTGCGACCCAGAGAGTCAACCCAGCCTACCCGTGGGGCGGTTGGGGCCTCGATCCCGGTCGGGCGTAGGAGTGTTATTGCTCAGTGCATGAAAGATATTCATGATATACGTCAGTGGTGGCTTCGGCCATAGTAGATTTCAACGTCGACACCCCTTGGCTGGCTCCCTCGGCTCGAGCCCAACGTTGGCGTCGGGTCAGGCGAGCTGGTGCAGGTGGTGCAGGGGCATAGCCGACCTGCTCCTCTAGAAAGGCTAGACGGTAGTGCTGATGCGGCCGGGTGGGGGCCCTTTCTTGAAGTCCTTGGATCGATACTCTGACCGTGCTGAGCCGGAAATCACCCACCTCATAAGCGTAAGGTAGGGATTCGTCAAGGCGTTCCGAGGACAGGCCCCCAAAATGATTAAATGTTGGGGTGGGGAGCTGGGGCTCCCTGCGCGGCCCTCGAGTGTAGCATTGATGGAGGGGCTTGGACGTCTCCAGGTCCAGGTGGGCCATATCTCGAGTTGGGATTATGCCCTCTTCCTTGTAACGTCGTATGAGGTCATTAATCACCCTTCGTTGGATGACCTCCGATTGGGAGAGGGGGCATGGGTGCCACACACTCGTGGATGCAGATGCCGTTGTAGTGATAGTGGAGCCACGTGGAGTGGCTATGCTGGTATTTTCCCTGCCCCTATGTAGGCAGGTGGGCGGTGATCATGTTCCTATAGCAGCAACCTGATTCCTAAGAAGCAGGGAGATTAACTCATCAGCACTACGAGGAAAAGAGATCGACAACCAGTGCCCCAGCGCCATTTCGTCTTCCGTGGTCAGTAATATGGATCCACGCCGACAACATTGTAGAACGGAATGCCCCACATTCTACTGCCCCAACATCCGGTGAGTTTCACGCCAGGCCCACTATATGCTAGGCGGGACCTGGCGCTAGATATCTGGATCCAGTGACACGTCAATCTACTGATGTATCGAATGCTACTAATCTCCACATTGAGGAGAAGAACTTCATGTCGAGTTCACCAGTTCTGTTTCTGACGCTTTCCCTGGGGCGCACGCGTCCGTCCGCTTGGGGCACGATAGACACAGCTTTTATGTTTCCCCACATTCCCTCTTTCCAAAGGCGGGCAGTATCCATTCCTTATTCAAGGATGTCTTCTCCTTGATCGAAACGGGGTGATGGGATGTCGGTTCCTCCTTCCGTGGATTCCTCCTCGGAACTGGTTACCTAGTCCAGGTCTCCCTTATAAATTTAATACGTTGTTCGTGAAAGTCTTTCTAGTTCCATGTTTCCATGGACACCAGTTAGTTACACTGCTTCTATCAGGACATTCCAAAGGGTCCGGTCAGGTCAGCAACCTTTAGTCGGGGGAGTAGTCACGTTGAGGCATCATTAGCGTGTCTGAACACTGGGAAATTGGTGTGTCTATCTTTTGTCCCTTATTATAGGGCTTCTCGAGGGCGCAGAAGCCCATGGAATCCCACATCGAGTGCGGGGAGTCATATTCCATAGGCATGTATCTGAGGTTTTCCTCAGCTTCCCATGTTTAACACAGGGTATGCCACAAGTTTTGCGTCCAGTGGAGATGGTTCGGCCTGATCAGAACACCAGCTGGAGTGGATCAGATTGAGGGGTCCCCTTTGAGGGAACACCGATATCGGGGCCAGCCCGTGGGTGGCTTCCCGAATTCTGTGGAGAGGAATGGGGTGGCATGACTTCATCGGGATGTGGTGGCCCGGGTAAGAATCAGGATTGATGATGGAGAATTGCATGGAGTGGATGGGGAATGAAATGGGGGCGCCATAGATATGGCGGTGGTGATGGGCTTGAATCTCGAAGAGACTACCTATGTATCCCCGTGGAAGAGAATCAAAGTTTGCGTAGTTCGATGAAAAAGGGGCGTCTTCGAACCGATGTGAAGAATGACCTTGGTCCAATGGGTGATGGGCTTGAACCTCATGAGATTTCCTACGTACCATGTCTTAACATGGATCAAAGTCCTCATAGTTCGGGTTGACTGCTGGAGAACCGACGTAAAGAATGACCTTGGTCCAATGGGTGGTGGGCTTGAACCTCGTGAGGTTTCCTACAGACCATGTCTTTACATGGATCAAAGTCCACGTATTTCAGGAAAAGGGGTGTCATACTGACACGAAGGGGTGTCAGAACAAATGGATGGTAGGGTCACAATGGCTTACCGCTGGATAGGGATGTAGTTTAACATCATGCGGGACAGGGGCGTGTCAGAGAACCGATGTGAAGAAGGACCTTGGCCTAGGTGGATGGTGGGCTTGAACCTCAGGAAGGCTTCCTACATACCATGCCTTGACATGGATCAAAGACCACATAGTTAAGGTGAAAATGGGGTCTTGGCACACCAACACGGAAATGGTCGGGGCCAATGATTGTTGGACTTGAACCTCAGGGAGGCTTCCTACGTACCATGCCTTGACATGGATCAAAGACCTTGTACTTTAGAAGGGATGTGGGTATCGGTGAGCCGACGTGAAGAAGGACCTTGGTCCGATGGGTGATGGGCTTGAACCTCGTGAGGTTTCATTTGTACCATGCCTTGACATGGATCAAAGTCATCGTAGTTCGGGTAGGGTTTCGTCGGGAAACCAACGTGAAGGTAAACCCGTGGGTCCACTGGTGGTGGGATTGAACCTTGTGAGGATTCCTATGTACCATGCCTTGACATGGATCAAAGTCCTCATAGTTCAGGATAGTCACAACAACTTACTGCTAGACCGGAATGCAGTTTAACGTCATGCGGGATGAGGGTGAAACATGACGTGAATAAACGACGGGCGGTGGGATTGAACCTCTTAAAGGCTTCCTACGTACCATGCCTTGACATGGATCAAAGACCTCATAGTTCAGATGGATGTAAATTTTAATGTCATGCGGGACTAGGGCATGCAGTTTAATGTCATGCTGGACGAGGGCATGTAGTTTAACGTCATGCTGGACGAGAACATACAGTTTAACATCATGCTGGATGAGGGAATACAGTTTAACATCATTATGGACGAGGTAATTTCCATGGTTGATGCTTAATCTAATCCCACGTGAGTCATGCTCAGTGTGAGAAACAAGAGGCAGAAGAGACCTGATGATCACGTTGCGAAGGGTGCGTCCATGGGCAGCGAGGAGGGGGCTTACGCGTTAGGCATCCCATGGTGTCGGGACTTACTCCAGGATGGAGGCCCAAGAGAGAAAAAAACAAAGGGATAGGGAATTGGGACTGCAAGAAGGAGGTGCCTCGTTCCCTATAACGCCCTCCGCTGGCGCTGGCGGTGAGGAAGTACGGAAGTGCATGGGTGCTACCTTCTGCAAGAGGGGCTAGGGAGCTTACACCCAGGTGGTTGACCTTCCCCGCGGACATACGCCACTCCCGGAAAGAGGATATCAACCCATGTGAGGGTGATTCCATTCCTGTGGAGACGAGCGGCGTAAAGAATGTCCGAGATGGGGGGACCCTGCGTGCGAGGCACGTGGTCAGGTCACTGTTTAACGTCGTGTGCTGAGAATGAGGTGCTTGGAAGTTTAACATCAGGCAGCTCGGATGAGGTGGGTTTACTCCACACTCCTAGGACTTACATGACTGGTACCCTCTAATCCTTGTGGGAGGGAAGGCGTCGGCAAGGCCATAGAAAAAGGGGGATCGTAGAGTGAACCATCGAGGGGTCCACATTAGCGTGGCTATGCGAAGAAGAAATACTCGTTAGCGTGCCTATGTGAAGAATCATTAGGCGAAGCAACGCTATGGGTGGTGTCGTCCAGGGGACATTGAAATAATATCTTGCAAACCTGGAGGGTCGCATGGGAAGAGGAATTGCTAAGAAAAGGGGTCCGCAGGAAGGGGCCTTGTGGAGCTTGGTTGCTTTGCATCATGGAGAGCACTTGCGAAGGGGTGTGCTTCGCAAAGTAGAGTGCCTTGGCCTTAGCATGTAGCAGAGATGCTAGTGGGAGGTGCATCGCGAAGTGAAAGGGTGTTCGTGGAGCACGACCTCACGAAGCAGAGGTTCCTCACGAAGCAAGGCGCTGTGAAGAATAGTGATTCGAAAAATATAGTAACCCTGCCTTGGGATGTGGATCACATGTACAAGATGAGTGTTTCACGAAGCATAAACGCTCCATGACTATCCGAGTACCCTTGGGAATCCCCTTCCTTCGCAAATTCCCTTAGGCTTCACGAGGGGCATCCCTCTCGTAAGGGGGTCTCAAAACGAGACAAGGCGAAGGCCTCTCGCGAAACAAAAATACCTCACGGAGCTCATGATTCCCATAGCGAAGAGTGATTCTCAATTTGGGAGTTGAGAAGCCGAAATTCCAGATTTTCCATCTAAAGATATCAGGTGGAGGTCGGTATTTAAAGGAAAGGGGCGTCGTGAAGCTGAGCTCACGCGACACGAAGGGGCTTCAGTTGCTTTGCGGCGGGTCGCGAACGTCAACCGGATTCGTGGAGGGTTACCCCCTTTTCCACTTCGCGGAGGTCCCTCAAACATGTGTCCATTCACGGAGCATTACCACCTATGGTGCTTCGCGGTGGGCTCGCGAACGTCAGGCCGCTCGCGGAGCATTACCTCCTCTGGTGCTTCGCGGCAGCCCCGGAGCTAGGGGGCATCGCCTCGGGGCTTTCGCAAGGAAGAGCACGAGGCCTCTTTTTTCTTTGTTCTTTTCGTCCAATATCTTGGCACCAACAGACCCATACTGAAATTCTTATATGTTGGGTTATTCCCTAACACATTCTAAAATTATTAAATACTGGGCTATGTGTAGTTACATGTTTTGAATTTCTTATATACTAATCTATATGCTGACACTTGCTGAAATGGTTATATACAGAGATATTCCCCGACACATGCCGAAATGTTTATATAGTGGTCTATGCCTAGTGACTCGTTCTAAAATGATTATATGAAAGGCTTGGACCATATTTGTGTGATTTTTTCATGAATATCAGGTTGTTGGTTGGAAAGTTTCATTTACATGACCATATATATTCTCACACGGTGCCGACATGGTTTAATTATTATATTGTTTTAATTAATCAATTAATTAACTTGTTTATTAATTATTTCATACACTTATTATCATATTTTTTTGTTTAGATATTTTGGTGTTTACCTACTAAGTCATACTAACACCCTATTCAGGTACCATATGGTACCCAAGTAGACTTCATGGATGCAGGTTTGGAAAAAGCATAGAAAAGTTGTTAAAGTTTGTTTTACTTTTTGGATAGTATAGAGTTTGGAGATGGGTATGACATGGGGTATGGGACAAGGGTATTTTGTGTTATATTTTCTCGGCTAATCCTTTTATCTGTATTGTTTTTAATTTTACATTTAGATAAATTACAAATTTTCATTACTTTATATATTATTATTGAAGTATATATTCATTCTTTTATTTCCTAGTTGAATGAGATATTTTTTCTACATGTTTATTACTCTCATTATGTTATTTTTGTTAGTTTGTTTATTCTTCTATGTAACTCTATACAAGTGGGTATAGTCTCCCCACTATATCATCAAACCTCCACTAGTAGTCAGTAGATTTTGGCATATGGGGAGGTTCCCCTGAGCTCTCATAAAATCTTATTTGTCCATGTGAGAGAGTCCCATATTCGATGCATTACATATTACAAACACAAGAAATTAGATAATCATTAGTAATCATCATGATTATAATATCATTGATGATAAAGGTGAACTATTTAAAACTATAAGTTCCTTAAAAAAATTACCATTGTATATTTTTATCAAAATTTGAACCAATGACTCTTGATGATGCTTTAGGTGACGAAGATTAGATAAAGGAAAAGTAAGATGAGTTCAATGAGTTTGAAGGAAATATAGTTTGGAATATGGCTGAATGTCTTAAAGATTCTCCTATAATTGTTGTAAAATTGGTTTTCAATTATAAATCTGATGAAAATGTAGTTATATTTAGAAATAAATCCAAACATATTGAAAATGATTCTAATCAAAATGAAGGCTTGGAAAATGAAGAAACTTATACTCTAGTATCTAGACTTGAATCTATTCATATAATTCTAGCATATAAAATATTTCTAAATTCCACTCTTTTTCAAAAGGAACTAAAGTGTGATTTTCTTAATGGATATGTTTAAGAGGAATTTTATTTAGAAAATCAACATATTTTTTAAAACAAATTAAAATCACATAATCCTCATTTTATACATATTAAGTAACATTATATTCTCAAACAAGACCCAAGATCCTAGTATAATAGATTAACTTAATATTTATTGTAAAACCAATTTTTTAAGGGAGTTTAATATCCGTCTATTTTTATTTAAAAAGTTATCCAAGAAGTCATTATAGTTCAGAAATTACATTGATGATATTATATTTAGCTCGATTCAAAAATTTCTAATAGATTCATTTATAGAAATTCTGAAATATGAGTTTGAGATAAGAATAATGGGTGTACTAATGTTTTCCATAGTTTATAAATTTCTTAAAAAATATATGGTACATTTATATATTGAAAAAAATATACAATAGATTTACTTAAAAAGGTTTGGTTAAGAAAATACTAAGAGTATTAGTACTTCTATCAGGCCTAAAAAACTATTTATCTTAATGAGTCTAGAAATAAAATTTATCCAAAGACTTATAGAGGAATGATTTTTATTTTACCATATTTTACAAATTTTCGGCCAAATTTAATTTTTTATATATGTATATGTGGGAGATTTAAGGAAAATACAAAATAATATAATCTTAAAGATGTAATAGATCAAGACCTTAAGGGAACTATGGATCTTGGACTATATTATTATTATAGAAATGATTTTGAATTAAAAAGTTTTTTAGATACATATTTTACAAGATTTTAAATAGATAAAAAAAGTATGTAAAGAAAAAAGAATGAGTAACACTTTACACTACGGAAGAGATTTTAGTTTCATAGTCTTTTAAGAAACAATGCTCTTTCGAACTTTTGACTTCTGAAGACGAATATGTGGCATCTTAACATTAATGTGATCATGTGTTATGGTTGAAATACACAATCATTGATTTTGGTATGTATTTTAGAAAAAAATCTAATTCTGTATGAGAACACATGTGTCATATCATAATGTAAAAAATCCATCAAATAACTCGTGAACTAAGCACATAGATATAAGACACCATTTCCTTCAGAACCCCACACAAAAGGAGATATTAGTGTACAATTCATCAAAACAAATGAATAACTTACTGATATTTTCTAAAAATTCCTAAATTATAATATATCTGAATATATTAAATAGACACTATTAATGGTCAACATAAAATGAGCATTCATATCTACTTTCTGCTTAATTTTATCTTTATGGTTAAAGATCCTTAAAAATAGGGAGAACATTTTTTCTTTAACCATTTTATGTTTTCATAAGTTTTTAAAAAAATAAAATTTTCCCATAATTTAGTTTTTATAGAAAAACGTTTTCCAAAAAGTGTCCAAAAAAATTTTATATTAATTTTTAAAGAAACATTTTTCAAAAATGTTTAGAAAAAATCTTTTCTTAAAAATTTTGACAAATTTTTTATTTAAAAATAAAATAAGTTGAAATAAATGGAAATAATATCATAATGAATGTTACAATTATTCACTATGAGGTAATTTAAAAATCTTACATTTTTTATTATAAATTGTTATAAGATGTTTTATGTTGTTTATAACTATTCTATTTTATAAAATTCTAATTTTATTTGATGTTTTTTTTGTTTTGGATTTGGATAAATATTCTTTTCATAAAATTCTTCTAAAGAGTTTATAAAAAATAATTATTTTAGTGAATTTATATCATCTTTAAATATAGATATCATCCATTTATCTATAAAATGATTTTAAAATGAGATACAAGATCTGGATGAAGATGACCTGACTCTCTTCTTAAGCCTTTGTAAAGGGTTTTTGGTCACCACATATTTATTTATTTTTTATTCTATCAACTAATATATTCATTATTATTTGTCTCTATCCATTGATTTTTGGGTTCATATGTTTCTTAGAGATTCATCTGAAAAAGATAAATGTCCTCCTCAAGTGATTTAGAAACCAGACTACCAATAAAATAAAGATTAATTAAAAAAACTGGTTTGAAAAGTTTGAATCTCTTAAAAGGTTTTCCATAAATTTTCACATGTATAAAAGTATTTGTGTTTTGAAATAAGTTTTTTATCTTCATTATATTTAAATAGTAATATAATTTCATTTTTAATATTATTTCAGTGAAGATAGCAATCTAAAGGTAGTTAATTTCTATTTGTTTGAAGAGTTGTATACACTGAATTTAAAACTAGAGGCTTATTTGGTTATAATACATTTTGAAAGTGGAGATAATATTTTTTCCCATATGTTACCTAAGAAGTTTGAAAGATTTGAAAAATATATAATAGAAACTTCTTTGTTTTCTTCTTGTGATAATGTGAAAAGGTTCATTATCTTTATCTAAAAAGAGTAACACTGTATATTTAGATGCAAAACTTCATCATACAATGAAAATGAGATAGGGATGCACTAAAAGTTAATATTATATATTTTTTGGATTTTGTGTGAAATATAAGAATGTATAATCTTATGAAGTTTTTGTTCCTCTGTATTGATTCTATCCAGAGTGGAACAATTAAGTTTAATATTTTTTTGTTTTTGAGTTTCATTAAGTGACTTATTGTAAACATCATGGAAGTTAAAAAGTGTTAAAATGGTATGTCTGAGTACGATATACTCTATAATACCAAATGTAGGATTGAATATATAAGTATGAGGTGCTCAAATACAAGAGTTGGGGTAAATTGTATTCTTTATAAAATCTCTAAGGAAAATTTTTCATAACCAAAATTCAAAACACCTCAAAGTTCTAAAGACTTCCTTGATTTTGGAAAAGTGATTCCAGAAATGAAACTTAACAATAGTTTACAACAACAAAGATTCTACATGAAAGCGTATTGAATCTAACTAAATCAGAGTACAAGTAAGGAAGTATAAGAAAGATATACTTTTCTTAACAACACAAAAATGCATAGTGGAAAACAAAGTAGTAATACTACAAGTAAAAAATAATAACTCTTTTAACACAAAGAGAATGGGATCCAACAACCCTGGATAATAGGTCCCTTGATTTATACTTTAAAGAATGTTTGTCTTACCCACACCAGGGTAATCCCTCGATATGAAGATCGGAGTCTGTCTTGCTATCCCCGCAAGCCCTCAACTATTAGGTAGTGGGTACCTCTGTCTTCCTATCCCTGGAAGCTCTCTATTGTATATAGCAACAATTGGAGTCACATGAAGCAAGTCTACATGAAGAAAAGTTTGAACAAGATGTCCATCCTTTCTGCACGAAGTGTTAGAGTTTATAAGAGCCTCTCTCTAGAAATCAATTCAACAACATGTAAGCATAGATGTCAAAGATGTTGTCAAGTATTTTTCTCTTTTCAAATGAGCCCCTATTTATAGGATCAGCTCCAATGGTCAGATCCCTCCTCTAACGGTCATATTCTTCCTTGAATTTCCGAGGAACTTATACACGTGTCACTCAAACAACGGTTAGTTGATAAAAGGGGATATCTAGTCAGGAGTCACTTCAACCACTACATCTGGAGAACCTGGGGGTCTAGACATGGAGGATTCGGTAGTAGGATGGATTACTCATAGGATGTCGTCATCATCTGAGGTGGTGGGAGAAATGAATCTCTAGTGTGCCAAGTGTATAATCAGATCATCCTGCTCGGGTTCTGCATGTGATGCAACTAGGCCGGCCAGGGCATCAACTCGACCGTTTTGAGATTAAGGGACATGAGTAACTTCGGGCTGAGATGGAAACTAGGACATTAGCTAGAAGGTGCGCTCCAAAAATGGCATGAGCTCTGTCTTTCTGACGATATAGCCACCGTTGACTTGCTTGATGACTAGTTCGGAATCCCCTTTCGAATGAAAATGGGGCACATCGATCTTGAGTGCCATCTTGAGGCTAGTGATAAGAGCCTGATATTCTTCCTCATTGTAGGTGCAGCCTTCCAAAAACATGAATGAATATGGAAGAATGGATTTTGCCAGGGTAATAAAGACAATACCCAGGCCAACTATGTTGAGTCTGGGATCATTGAGTCTCCTGCCAGTGGGGCTCCGAGAGGTGCCATCAAAGCGCATCTGCCAACAAGGGATGGTAGGATCTACTGATAGGATTGTATTGTCTGGAAAATCCAGGTCCAGGGACTGGTCCACAGGTGTTGGATGGGAAGTAAGAAAATATGACAATTCTTGTCCTTTGATATCCTTCTAAGGCACGAACCTGATGTCGAACTGCTAGAGGATTACTGCCCACCATGCTAGATAGCCTGTCAATATGGGGCAGTTCAGAATGTACTTCAGCGGGTCTACCTGAGACAGCAGATGTACCTCATGGTGCTGCAAGTAATGTCACAATTTATGTACTGTGAATACTAATGCAAGAAGTCTCTTCTTGATGGGGGAGTATCTGGTCTCAGTGTCAAGGATCATGCGGTTGAGGTAGTAGAGACTATTTTCCATCCCCTCATTGTTCTTATGGGCGAGAAGGGCACTGAGAGATCGTTCCAGGGAAGTCACGTACTATATTAGCGGCTTTCTGGGGATGGGTGGCATCAAGACCGAAGGCTGAAGTAGATAATTCTTGATTTCCTCGAATGTGGTCCTGAAATATTCATCCCATTCGTAGGCAGAGCCTTATTTCATTAGCCGAGAGATGGGATTACACATGTTATCCAGATTCACAATGAATCTATGTATGTAGGATAAGTGCCCATGAAAACCTCGAAGCTCCTGAATATTGCTTGGGGGAGACATATGACTGATGGCCTTGATCTCCTCTGGATCGATCTCGATACCTCAGTACCTGACAACAAAGCTAAGAAAATTCATGGAGGTGACCCTGAAGGCACATTTTAGCGGGTTCATCTTCTGGTGGATGGAAGAGAGGAAGCCGAACACTTTCTGAAGGTCCTTGAGATAGTCCATAATCTGCTTATCCTTGCTCGTGTAGTAAGCAATGTCCAGATAGATGGCTTAAAAAGAGGCTAAAGTAGGAACATCTCCTTGGATCATGCATAATCGACCATTAATGGATTACTTGAGGCATTGGTGATACGATGAGGGGACTGCAACGTGCAGGTGGAGTCATGGTCTTCCCATCAATGCATTATACACGGTGTCCTGGGAGACAACCATAAACTCGGTACTGGAAACTAGGCCACCTAACTGTGTCTTCAAATGGATCTTGTCGACCAGGGTCTTCTCTGACCTATAATATCCCTGGATTCTTAAATCAGAGGGAGTCAGGTCATCTTTGGATAACCCCAACTTCCATAATGTCGGTGTCGGGATAAGGTTAATCCTGGAGCCAATGACAACGAGACAGCGGTTAACCTCCATGCCGTTAAATTGGTCGGTGATGTACAGTTGGAGGATATGCCCCTTTACAAGAGAGCCTTCATCCTCTCCAGAGAACGAAATGATGGACTAAAATTCAGCATTCTCAATCGCTTCAGCATGAAATGCTTCTACAGCTGCTACCTCTGACTCAAACTGGAGGGCACTTCTTAAAGACTCAGCGAGGGCCTCACACATATATGATGACTGGTGAATATATTCAAGGATGGAAAGCCTCCCTGGGATGCTGAAGAGGTTCTGGAGAACATCATACTTCCGTACCCTGGGAAAACTTCTGCTTACAAGAGGATGCTCTGCGATAATAGGCATGGCGGGCCCTGCCGGCTGGACCAGTGGATGGATGGTGCTGAGTATGTCCCATTGCTCACTAGTCGAGGCCTAAAGAGTAGCTGTCAGATAAGGACTGGATGACTGAGATCGGCCTGTAGCCAGGTGGGGCTGGTCGCGGCCTGGACAAGGTAGCTCTGCATGATCCAGTAGCACAAACAGTGGTGGGGGTGGTCCTGAAGACACTAGATGAAGAGGCATCGCATTCTAAACTCCACGCTGGACCTGCTGTCTGGTCTCGGTGGCATGAATGGTCTAGCTGGAGGTTCTAACAGATGTGCCTCAATGACCCATATAGTCACGTCTCTACCGAAGTTGGCGTCGGCAGGGGATGTTGGGGAGGTTCTCATGGCGCTCCCCCTCGTCAGGAGTCATATAGGGGTTTACCAACTCCACATTATTTACCGAAGCATACCCTTAACTATCACTTGAAGATTCATCCAATACTGGGTGGATTCTAGGAGGGATCCCTATCTCAGGGGGCATGAATTCACCGAGAGTGTGGGATGACGATGGCGTTGGTGAGGCGTGTTGCTTCTTCTTACGCCGCTGATGCTTGCTCTTCTGGGAAGAGTCCAACTGAGATGATGACGTAGAAGTGGTTTGTGTAGCTTATGAAAGTTACGTCTTATTTAGGAATGCCTGAATGATGCCATGGGAGCGAGAAACCATCTTGTGATCCATCCATTCATCCTACTTCTGGGACCCGCAGTTAGAAACCTGCTGTCACTCGCCCTCACTGTCGCTACTGCTGTCTAGCCTTACAAAGACACCTGCCACTTATGTCTGGGCCAGGGGCCAACCTGAATATGTTGTTATCGACTTGGTCTTGGATCCAATCTTTTAACACATAACACTACTTCAGGGAGTTCCATAGAATCCGATGATAGGGGCAGTAGTTGGTGCGATCATTGATATTCACCTCTTCCGGCCTTCTTCACTTAGGCAACCATACAATCCCCTTCTCTACAACACTTCTAAAATAGCCGAAAACCTGATTCTCGTTGAATGAGTAGTTTCGATTTCTTCTATTTGGAAAGGGGGACCTTGGGGCCTGGCCCAGATGAGGAGTTAGAGGGGCCTGTAAAGGAGGTGGAGCCTGGTTGTCCCGCCTGGGCGGTGGCGGCGCATTACGCATATGCGCTTGCCGATTCTGAGGTGGATGCTGCTGAACCGGAGGCTGCACCTTAGGTGGAGGGCCTCTACAAGGCTGAGGGGATGGTGCCACTTGTAGAAATTCTTGTTGCCTCGGGGCTTCTATTTGGGCCACTGCAGCAGGCTCGGCTCTGGAATCCTAAAGGTTCCGGGCGTAGCGGAAGCATATGGGTGGATGTGCCCACTTGGATTTTTGTCATTAACAATGATCAATATGGGATCAATACGACGATAAACGCCAATCTCAATGGATTCAATCATAGAAAAAATACAAATAAAAGGAAAGTCCTGGAACCACAAAGTAGGATCTTACAGGTTTATTATAATTAATTTAATCAATTGAAAAGAAATAACTTTTGGGTGTTCTTTCTTCATTGATGTTCTTGATCACATTCCGATGTGATTCGTCTTTGCCTCGCAGAAGCCAATTGTATACATCCTCTAGTGGTGATCCACACATGTACCTCATATCTTGGGATGTCGCCAAACAAGTCTTCAGGTGCTAGCGTGGAGAAACCTTTTATTGCATTGTCCACCTTAGATCGTCTTGATCCGATGGAAGAGGATCTCTCTCGGTCTTGAGAGCATTCTTGGAGGAAGAGGTTCTTTCGGCCTTTAAATAATTCCCCATAGTTTTTTTTTCACAACGATTCTCTTGTGTTGGAAAAGAGTTGGGGTTGTGAGGATATTTATAATCGAGTTTGAGGTTGTAGAGTTATGAAAATAAATAAATGCGTTGCATGTTTCATTTATTTCATTAACTCTTATTGAAAAAACCCCCATGTCAAATAATTAATTCCTTAACATGTTCTCATGCTGATTATAATAAATATCATTTAATAAAATAATGTTTCCTCAAAATACCAACTGGAAAACCTACACGGTGTGTATTAATAAATACACGGTGTGTACTTGTTTTTCATTGAAAACTACACGGCGTGTACATTCAATGTACATGGAATGTATATCTTGTTTTCATTTATTTATTTCCTTTCCAAAATGAAAACTACATGGCGTGTACTTGTTTTCAAAATAAAACTACACAGCATGTAATTACTGATACACGGCGTGTACTTGTTTTATTTTATTTTTCCTCCAACATTAAAACGATTTTAGGCTTCCTTGAATAATTATTAAACCACGTATGGGAGTAATATTTATTCTACTTGAGATAATTTAATACACTTAGTGTGTGAACCTCTAGGCCTCTTTCTCATTGGCATTAGGCGGTCTTGCCTAAAGTCCAAGATTACTGTCTTGAAACGGGTCAAGGCACCCAAGAAAAAGAAGTTAACGTCGTATTTCCGTATCACATCATACGAATGCTTACTGTGTAATTTAATCCCTTTGTCTCAATATCTTATCAAGAAAGTTTCATGGTAGTGTCATAAACTTATATGCTTGATCCGTTGTTCTTTGACTACTTGAAATAAACTCATCGTTTACACCATGGCCAAGGAATTTAATGCGATAGTTCTATTTCAATCAAAGGGATGAGATATCAACTTCCATAAATGGAAGGGACAAATCCTTCCTCGACTTATCCATTAACAACATGTCACTCGTGATGCACCCAATGTACCCTATTTCCCGCCAACTGTCTACATGATGGTTTTCGTCAGTAAATCTAAGTGCGCGAGTCATGACAAGAGTTAATGATAATCTTCCAGTATAAGTACCATTACACACGCTTGTAGATAGAAATGTATGATGAAACCAAGACATGCAGAATTTCTATTGGTGGGTCTATTCTCATAATCTCCCATCTTGGAGATTACCATGTGCGAACTCCATGAGAGCGAGTCTCATTTTCTTACGACTACTCGCACATGACGGTTTGTATACTATGTTTCCTATCATAGTATGTCATCCAACCACATAACTTTATTTAAGAATATTGTTATAAAATTTCAAGGTTCTCATCATAGAGGGGATCTAATATGACCTTATTAATGAAACAAATATTCCAGGACATTATTATATTATAGTCATGCAGAATAATGAACAATATATAATAATTGAACATTCATGTAATCAAAGTACAAAATAGTTGTTTCTCAGGACACCAACCCTTACAAACTCCCACTTGGACTAGAGTCAACTGCCTATGACTTTTAGTCTGTTACACCTCACATGATGATCATGTTTATTCTAAGTCAAGGCTTTAGTCAAGGGGTCCGCCACATTTTACTCCGTGGAAATAATTCTCACTGCAACTTCACCTCTTTGAGAAAAATCCCTCAAGAGATGATACTTCCGAAGTATGTGCTTTGTCTGCTGATCTGACCTTGGATCCTTTTCAAGTGACACCACTGTAGTATTATAACAATAGAGTGTGATTGAATCTTTACTACTCAGTACTACATCCAGCTCTTGGATGAAGCTTCGCATCCATACTGCTTCTTTAGCTACCTCAGAAGCTGCGATATACTCGGACTCCGCTGTAAAATATTCCACCACACTTTACTTGGAGCTCTTCCATCTGACTGCACCTCCATTCATACTGCATATGTATCCAGTCTGCCACTTCATGTCATCTTGATCATTCTGGAAACTAGCATTTACATGTCCTCTAATGATTAGTTCTTAATCTCCCCCATAAACCAGGAATATATCCTTAGTACGGCTTAGATACTTAAGGATAGTCTTTACTTCCATCCAATGGCGGTCTCCTAGGTTATCTTGATATCTGGCTACCGCACTTAATGCGTAAGCAACATCTAGCCTCTTACATAGCATAGCATACATGACTGACCCAATCACGGATGTGTAAGGGATCCTTGCCATTCTCTTTCTTTCCTCATGTGTATGAGGACAAATTTTCTTGGAAATATGAATTCCATGTGACACTGGAAACAATCCCCTCTTGGACTATTCCATACTGAACCTCTTCAGTATCTTGTCAATGTATATACTTTGACTCAGGCCCAGCATTCTCTTGGATCTATCATGATGGATCTTGATCCTGATAATATATGTTGCCTCACCCAAGCCTTTCATGGAGAAACATTTATGCAACCATGCCTTAATTGACTGTAATAAAGATACTTCGTTTCCAATTAGTAATATGTCATCAACATATACTATTAGGAAAATGACTGCACTCCCACTAATCCTCTTGTAGACAGAAGGCTCACATTTGTTCTTAAAAAATCCAAATTTCATTACAGCTTCATCAAAATGAATGTTCCATGACCTTGATGCTAGCTTTCATCCATAAATATATTTATGCAACTTTCATAACTTGTTAGCATCCTTTGGAGTAACAAAACCTTCAGGTTGTGTCATGTAGACATCTTTTTGGAGGTTCCTGTTAAGGAAAGCTATTTTGACATCCAATTGAAAAATTTGATAGCCATGGTAAGTAGCAATGGCCAATAGGATTATGATGAATTTCAGCATCGCAACCGGTGAAAAGGTTTCATAATAGTCAATCCTTGATGTTGTCTAAAACCTTTTGCAACTAGTCATGCCTTATAGGTGTTGAATTGCCCCTCTATGTCCATTTTCATCTTGAATACCCATTTATTACCAATAGGCTTTGCATCAACTGAAGGATCTACCAAAATCCATACTCGGTTTTGGTACATGGAATCCTTTTCAGAATCCATGGCTTCTTGCCACTTGGCAACGTCTGTGCATTCAACTAATTCCTTATTGGTAAGAGGATCATAATTGTCAACCAATAATGAGTCACCATCCTCGGTGACAAGAAACTCATATCATTCTGGTTCTATCACCTATCTCGTGCTCCTATGCAGTTCTTGTGTCTCTAGAACAGATTGTTCTTCCACGAGGCTTTGTGGAATCTGTTCTTATTCCAACTCCTATGTATCTTGAGCCTCGACTTCATCGAAGTTTATCTCACTACCACTATCTCTTTTGGAGATGTTCTCCCTCTCAAGGAATATGGAATGTCTTGCCACTGTATCCTTTTTGTATGAGGGGTTGGATAGGTAATATCCCCTTTTTTCCTTGGGATATCATATAAAGATACACTTTGTGTCTTGGGGTGCAAGTTTGTTACCTAAATAATCCTTACCAAATTCTTCACTACCACACACATGTAAATTAGATAACATGGCTTTGCGTCCACTCCATAACTCGTATGGAATACCATTTATCGATTTAGTTGGTACTTGGTTTAGTATGTGTGATGTTGTTTGTAATGCATATCCCCAAAAGGATAATAGAAGACTCACATGACTCATCATTGATCTCACCATGTCCAATAGGGTGTGGTTCCTCCTTTCACTTACACTATTCCACTGGTGTGTGTATGGAGGAATGAGTTGAGATAAAATCCCAAACTCCCGTAAGAAATAATTGATATGAGGTAATGGATACTTGTTTTTAATAGTGATATTATTCAAGTATCTATAATCCATAAAAAGTCTTGTTGATCCAACATTCATTTTACTAAAAAAACAAGATCACCTCATGGAGAAGTACAAGGGGGAATCAAACCTTATGTATCAACTCCTATAATTTATTTTTCAATTTTAAAAGTTCCACTTGAGTCATTCGATCATAGGGTTTAGAAATAGGATTAACATATAGAACTAGGTCAACAGTAAATGCGGCCTCTCTATCAATAATAAAACATGGAAATTATTAGTAAATAAATCCATGTACTCATTTACTACTAAAACTTCACTAATTTGAATAGTTTCTTTATTTTCAAAAATACGATCTTGGAAACATTCACTACCACCTCTAATCAATTTCTTAGTGTCTTGGTATGTTATCAATGGCATGAAATCATTGAAAATATATTTCTTAGATCTAAAATATATCTTATCATGATAAAATAAAATATAATCCACACGAATAATTATGTACAACACTATTATGGTGAGTTTAATAAGATTTTGTAGAAAAACTATGTCACTGATAACAATATAAGGATTCCAATAAATTTCGATTGCTTTAATATTTCCACAAAGAGTTTTCCCAAAAAGTTATATATTATTTTCATGTGGGGATTTTCCTATTATAATTGATATTTTCAATAAATTAAAGAATATGAAGATCTAGAGTCAAATAGGTTATTGGAATAATTCAAATAAAGTAGTGAAAAACCTGTCACCACTTAATTTGATGGACCAACATCAATATTAATAATATAAAAAGATTTTTCCAAAGCATTTTCATTTCAATATTTATGATTTCATCCCTGAGTTACCAATATTGGAAATGTGTTGGAATTTTTTGTTCAAATCATTTCAATTAAAACTTATTACCATCAACTTTTCATTACTTTTTGGTTCATTTTCCATGAATTCACCAACCATATGACCAAACTTTCCAAATTAGAATAATTTTCCAAACATCACAATACATTATCCAGAATACGTTTACCACACTTAACGCAATATGGGAACTTTTCTCTCCTACCTCCAGACTTCTTTGATGAATGATTCATCATTTACAACCAATTGGACCTCTTCTTCTTCTTCTTGTCAAAGAATACATGATCGTTAAAAAACATTATTTATACCTTCTCAGCACATTGAATAAGTTTCTCAGTGCTTTCTAATTCATAAAAACCCATCTCCCTTGTATATAATTTCTTAAATCATGTGTATAACCAATTAATCCTACTATCAAGATCTTAGATAAATATTTGGAAGAAAGTTTCCAATCGGGAGTAGTTTTCTTTAGGTGCAGCCACTAAATCAACCTACTTTTGTCTTAGTTCCAATAGTTTTTTTTTTCTATCCTATATCAAAGATCTTTAGGAAAATATAAATCAAGTAAAATATTCTTACATTCATCCCATTATAAGGAAAAAATTTCAAACCTTTCAATGACATTATTAATCATTAACCACAACTAGTTAGATTCAACTTCAAAATGGTAAATAGAAATACATTTCTTCTGATGATATAAATGTACTATAAAATTGAATATATTTTCTTAGGAATTAATTCATAATTAAGCTATCACGGGTTTAGATAATCTAATGAATGATGGGGGATTTTATCTAATAAAATTCTCATCTATTTACTTGTTCTGTTGGGGAAGATCAGCTTCCTGTATAGCATGGATATAATCCCCATTTATATCATGTGTCCACTGATATATCCCAAAAACAAATAGATTTTTTTTCTAATTCTAACCATCTTGGGATATTGATTTAAAAGGATATCTTCCTCTCAATTCCTTCCCAATATATCCTACAAGTTTCCTCTGCCGAAAACCATTCTAAATAGAAACAATTATGATGAAGAACAATGTTATCTTTAAATTATATATCACTTAAACTTAACTATGAAGTAAAATATTTCAATAGAATGTTATTATCATTTTTCTAAGATTTGAAGTTATCTAAACTGAAATTTGATACCAACTATAAAGACATGGCCTTACAAATTACATAGTCCAATTTTTTAAGTCATTAATCCATTCAATTATATTTCATTATCTTTTTAGGTTATAGTTTTAAAAAATTATTCCATAATGCATAAAAAACATAACCAAGTAATAAAAATGGACACCTTTGACTAGTAACTATTTTTTTCACAATATGAAACTTTTAAGATAAAACCTTACTTATTTTCATGAAAACTATTCAGGTCTTTCAATTTGACTTCTTCCTCTCCCTTTCCCATCCTTAAATCCTGTGATTTTTTAAAAAAAATAGTGGGATAAACATAAAAATCACATTGTGGGATATAATAAGAAAGAAAATGATTCGTCTAGTGAAAAAATTAATCCCCATGAAGTCTTTACCTTTGTATCAATGTACTTTGAGTGAAATAAATTAATCATTTTTACATGAAGGACACATACTTTTTCCTCAAAGAAAATCATTAAATCGCATACCGAGAATATATTAATCATATAGGTACCTTCAGACACCATTATCCATATCACTCTTACAAATGGAATAGCCATATGATCCAATTTTATACCCAATATATTGGGGGTATATCACGGACACACGTGTCCATTGTTTATAATGTTACCATCCATCATTGATTTATAATATAACCACCCACAATTTCTTTATAATGTAACCACCCCTCCCTGGTTAAAAATGGAACCACTCATCCTTGGTTTATAACATAACCACCCATTAATATAAATAATTTCCAATAACTATAACATAAGCATAACACATCGAATATTTCAATTTTCAACATCACACTCATAAAATATTATCTTCAAGGAAAAGAAAAAAATTGCAAATATTAAATTATCTATCCCATTGAAAAAACATTTCAATAACAAAATACCCCAAAACATTAATTAGGTTTTTCATTTTATTAAAACATGAAATCATGTAATAGAATCCAAAAATCAAATAATGGTTATAGTGGTGTAAAATTCATTGTTACCGTAAACATTAAAATAGAACATTCATTTTATCATTTGTAAAAAACTCATATATTCCATAAAAATGTTCCCTTTTTAAAAAAACATGGAATGAAATACTAAAATTCCATTTATAAAACTCTAATTTCAATAAAAAAATCATTTTTAAAATATGAACAAGGATTAATAGGATAGTTAGGATGAAATCATCAAAAAATAATGTTTTTTAAAGAAAAGTCATCTATCACTTTGAAAGTATTTGAATCATAAGACTCATTAAATAATCACCATAAAAACATTTAAAATCATTTGAATAGATAAATTAATGATATAATATATCAAATTGTATTTATGTACACATTTTAAAATAATATATGTTTATAACATCGTAATATTTTTCAATTAAAGGAAATTGAGATGAAGTCCTTTACCTTGAGTCTGAATCCTAGTATAAGTTATTTATATTCCAAAATGAAAACATTATGTTAATTATTTACTAACTTATGTACAATTTTCAAGTTTATTATCCCATTTATTTCAAATATTACCATGTAATATATGATTACTTAATCAATTATTTTTACATTTAATGTTTTGACCATATTTGACTTATGTGGAAAATAAATTTGGTAGGTTGACTATGGTCAAAGTGATAATTATTTAAACATAGTAATATTAATAACATAATTATTCTATTTATAGATAAATTATACTTTTAAAACCAATCATGGAATATGGTTATGAAAAATGAACTATGTTACAATCATGTAGATGGTAAGACATACAAACACATGAGTAAGGTTTTCATTTTTCAATGATCATTATTGAAAAGAGGTAAGTAATATTTTATATTTCTAGAGTTATCATAATATAATATATATACCATATTGTTAATTATATATATATATATCATCCATGACATGTGGTGTTGAAAAGAGAGTTGTATCAGTTCTTGGTGGCGGTAGTCCACATGAACGACAATATCCTTTTTTAACGAGTGAAAATGGAAGATATAAAATGATATATTGTACATTTAGAATGATAAATGTTTGCTTAATATCATAATTATTTAATTTATATAACATATATTCATTATATTTATTCCTATAATCTCTATGTAAGGAATTAGTAAAAAATGACTCACATCACTTCGCGAGGTGGTAGTTTGTTGTACAGACGAGTGAAGTTATTGTATCCCCAATGACATATAGATTAAAACAATTTCTATATGATATAATTACTTTAGGGTAGTAATTATGTTATTAATATCATATATATACATTAAATCCATCGTCATACCCCACCATGATAGGTGTTTATGGAAAACTTGTCAAATCAGTTCACAAGGCGGTAGTCCTCTATATACACAAGAAACATTATAATTTCTCATTTTAGAAAAGAGATGATGAATATAGGTAATTACCTTAAAAAAATAAAATATCAATTTATGGAAGATATTTGTGTAATTATATATTCGTAAATTAATAATATTATAAATAATTGAAAGAATAAATAAAATTAAAAGGAGTAGTTCGGAATAGTACCTCTTCTCAGACCATCTCTTTGGGATTGTACCTAATGTATTACTAGAATAGATTTATTACAAAAAAATGATTCTTGGATGATGGTATGGAAGTTGAAAATAAATTGGGGTAGGTTTTATATGAACCAAATTTTAAACCCCAACGGTGGTTTTCTTTTATTTATTTATTTGTATTTTCTTTTTAATATTTGGTCTTGTTGGTTGAGGTTCGAGTTGAGTTTCCGATGAGAATTATTATGATTTTATTGGTTTAGTATGTTTTTTACATGTGAATGGTTATTGTGCATGGGCTGGGGGGAAAATATGTGGATGGTTGAGGTAGAGGCTATTTTCAGCTCTTTGGTTATTTCTTGGCCTGTCTTTCACGACCTGCACACGGAATGATTGAACATGTGTGAGGAAATGGAGTAATCGTAAGGCCTTTTGATGTGTCTTATAATGGTACCAAGCTTACACATGGTTAGGATAAACCATGTGGTAAAACTTTGAGATGGATTTGTAATTTTATAGATCCATTTTTCATGGTTGGAATACGGTTTCCCAAAATCAGGTGTTCAGCCCATGCAGGTGCCCCTTCTCCCTAGAATGGTGTGCACTACTGGTGCACTGTTTGGAAAATTGTGCTTAAAAATCATGTGACCTGATAATATTCCTAAAATGTTGAAATTATTCTTTTAACCCTACCTCATTTTAACCCTATTTCAGGTTTTTCTTCCCTCATTCCTCTAAGGTGCACTAGGGGCTTCCAAACCCCTCCCATCATGCCTCTTCATCCTCTATTGAAGCCTCTTCTAGGTTCCTAAGTGAGTTTTCCTGGGATTTTGGCCCCTTCTCCACATATTCTCTTATATCACGTGGGTTTCTTGGTTCTTTAAAGGTTTTTATCCCTCTTGGTAAAACCTATGGTGATGGTTGGTTAATGTGGGGTTGTTTTCTTTGATTTTTTGGTGTGCAGTTTGCTTCTTGGTCTTGTATATTCCTTATCATGGATTTTTTTCATTTCCATTCCATTGAGGTAGGAGTTTTCATCCATTTATTTTCAAAAACAAGTCATTTCTTTCTTATACTTCCTCGTATAATATTTTATTGTCTCATTTATGTTTTGAATGTGCTATTTTGATTTATTATGGTGTTTCCAAGTTGTAAAATTGAAAAAATTGGGATTTCACATGATTTATAAAATTAATCCAATTTGTATATGCATAGAAGGTGTTTGATAAAATTTCAACTATCCTTTCTAAATGAAATTGGCTATATTGGGATTTTATTTATCCATGTTTGTGTTTTATAAATTTGGTTTGGTTGTGAATTGAGCGGTGTATGTGTTTGGGATGATTTTTTATGGTTTTATGATTAAATATGGAACGTTGTGATCTATAGTGAAACTTATTATGATTCTTTAATTGGGATTTGGGTATTTTTATGGTCATCCATATATGTGTCGGTGAATCCAGGAATATCTATAGATACACAGGGTGCATATATAGATAGAAAAATTCATATAAATTGCAGTCTATAAAAATTTCTATCTCTGTAACATTGTTTTTCAAAAACACTGTTCAAATTTTCCCTCCCTTCTTTATTTTCTATTCCAAATTTTGTTTTCTAACTCCTAATGTTTTATAATGGGATTATTCGTTTCTAAATTAATTTAAATGTGGCTTCAAAATGTGTTTACCAGACCGTGTTCCATTTTTAACCTTAACATGTTTTTTAGTAACTAATTTTCATAAAACGTCCATTTGGAACCTTCTAATCATGACTTGGGTTTTCAACTTGGTTTTGAAATTATTTTTAGAACAATGGTGTTTTCTTTGAAAATTATTTTGGATTTTTCAATGTTGAGGCCCAATTGGAACTGTGTAATGTTTTAGTAGTTGGAAATAAATTCATATGATTCATAGGATTGGTTAGTACTTGAAAAAAAATTTATGCATCACAAGAACCACTATGATCATCCTTTGGATGAGAGGGACATTGAATTTTGGTGTCAGGGATTTGGAAAGAAATTCTCATTGGAATCTGTGAATTATATTTAATTTCAAGCAGGTGATGACCACCTCATTCTATTTTGTATTATTATCATTAGATTCTTGGACACCGTTTGGAGATTCATGGGACAATTTCTTTCTAGCAGCAACAATATAGATTAGAACTCCCTTGATAAAGTATGTTCTATGTTTGATTTTCTATTGGTGGGGACAATTTAGAGTAGATAGGTTTGTTATCGAATGTGGAGTTCCACCATATGTTGGCTGGTGGCTCCAAACTGAGCATGTCAATGGAGTACTTCTAGGGATATTTTGTAAATATCCAGGAGTACAAACCTTTATGTCCCAATTTTATTTTCAATCTCTTTAGAAACATACTTTAGTATTATCTGCATGCTTTCACTTATATTTTTTCCCTTCATTATTTCTTTATTCACAATACCCTTCTGGTCATGATTATCTTTATTTTCATTTTCTGTTGTTATTTCTTCATATTTTAATTCTACATGGATTTTGGTTTTAAAGCTGGTTTTTTAAATGGAAGATTTTTTGGTTCATTAAAATTTAAAAAACTTATTTTCTTAAATATATTTTCAAATTATCATTTATGTACTCCCTAAGGAAAGTACATGTATATATTATATGATCCTTACCAACTGAGCTTTTTTAAGCTCACACCAAACTTGTGTCACTCAGAATCGGTAGGACCAAGATGGTTTGTATGTTTATATGGTCATCCAGGTTCTCTCATTGAGTGTGTTAGTCTTGTTGATGGTGGTGAATCATTGGACACATAGAGGTATGTTTAATTTATTTTCTTTATAATTATAGCCTTTATTTTATTTTTTTCATGTTTATTTACTAATCTTATATTTTATGGTCTAAATCATTCCCAATTGCATTATATTTGATTATTATGGCTAGTTTATAGCCAAAGATGATCAAGAAAACCTCTCAAGAATTGTTTTAGGCCGTCATGGGTGGCGAGTTTGAGGATAACTTAGATTGGTTCATGAAATAAATTTATACGAGAACCCCTTTTTTGGGAGTTAGGTGATCTGGAAAAAAAATAGTCAGGACATGGTAGGTATGTATGGGAATATGATCATGAGCTCTTACTCCTCCTTAGCCTAGAGATACAAATTTAATTCTTGTGATTGAGTCTTGTATTTTTAATTCTTGGTCTATTTAATTGGTCTTTTTCATTTTTTGTATTTTTTGGAATGAAAAATGAAGTGAATGAGTGTTACGCGGTGAGCTTATGTGGAGTGTTGACCCATTTAGATCCCAAGTGCATAGTTTATGATAATTTTAGTGGATTTTTATTACTTAGGTCATGGTCTATGAAACCATGTGGCTGATTTATTCATAGAAACTCATACCTGATTGTAGGATTTTCAGAATGAGTTATGTTATGGGTTGATTTTGATCATGTGAGTGAATTTATAACAATGAAAATGGTTTTGGGAAAAATTAAATCAAAGGTAAAATGATTTCAGGATATTGTTTTATTTTAAAAGTGTAATTTGATGTTTTATTTGGATTCAGAAATGTGTTGGTATTTTAGAAAGTGACCTTGAAAGAAATTATATTTAGAATTTTGAATGAAAATATTTTTTCTAAAAAAATATTTTGGTCTTGATTTCTGATGTCTTGTTTATGAACTCAATGTATTTTCTTGGGAGTTTTTGATAGTTTAATTAGGGTAGGATGTATATTTGATTTTGTGTCTTTATGTTCTTTATATTACGCCACAAAAAAATGTCCCAATGGTTTCCAACAAGTCTCTTCCACCTATTGACCCTTCCCAGACTCATAGTGGGGTGGTAGAGTCAAGATATTATCAGTTCTTGCCTATTTTATGTTCCTATGAAGGTCCTTTAGAAGATGTTGAATGTCTTGAGTAATTTAGATGTATTTTTAAGTATTTAGGAACTCTAGAAACTGTGAGGGTATGAGCTAATTTTGGTTTATTTGAGGGTATGGGTTTGGATTAGTGTAAGGTGATCACCCCTTCATCATTGAATGTTGTGATGTTTGGGGAAGTGTTTATAACCAATTTTATAAGATGGTTCATACCTAATGTGGTGAAGTAGTGGAAACTGTCAGAGCTCTCTGTCATTTTACAAGGTTAGTAGATAGTTAAAGACTATGTTGCTCACATTGAAGACATGGTTTCTTTTTCTCATGAGATAGCATCAAATGAGTAGCTGAAATATCATCTCTTTGTATGGGGTATTCATTTCGAAATCAAGGATTGAGTTCTCTCATATTGGGAAATTCTTTTTGAGAAGCTAATAGATGAGTAATATTTAGCTGAGCTGGTTTCGGAGGTTCATTTTATAGTAATAAATGATCCATTTTCTCCTAGTTCTCATGAGGGTTCCCTATATTGAGCGAGGTTTGTGCTGAAGGAAATTGTTTCTAAGGATCCTCACTTGTTAGTCCTTACATCTAATTCATTGGTCCACCAGCTCGTGTGTTTACAGTGCGGTCAGTTTGTGGATACAAAGCTGTATTTCTGTTTCTTTTAAAGGAGTATCGATGGTGTGGTTATTTAGGTCACTTATAGAAGTTCTATAAGAAAAATGTCTAGAAGGGAAATCCCTGATCAGAGACTACCTACTCTTGACTATCTGGTATAATATTGACTAAGGCTCCATGAATCAATCTATAGGACCCGGAGTGAAGCTCTTCACGTAGTCAGAAATTTTTAGGTGTGGGAATATTGTCTCATATTTTTCCCGTAATGTAGGATTAGAAGTAATTTATGTTCTTCTTATTATAGTTTTCATTTTTTAAAAAGAAAATTATAAGGATCATGTCAACCTTGTATTCTTGAAAATTTTCTATAGTCGTGTTTTATGGAGGTGAATCATTAAATGGTTCTTATTTCATGTAGATCGATTTTAGTTTTGAAATATTATTGTTTTAGAGATGTCTTTTTCTTATGGAAATGATGAATTATTATCTGGATTGTTATTTGGTATGAGCATCACTCATTGTTTTTATCCTCATGTTGGGAGTTCTGGTGGTGGTGTGTTGTGCTAGTTGATATATGTAGTGGGGAGGGAAAACTCTTTCCTATATGGTTTTTTAGATGTGGTTATCTATAAGAGTCAGTCGGATGTGACTTGTTTCTTTAAAGGTTACACCAAATATCATGATTTCATTTAGATTTTTTTTTTAATTTCGAGTTCGTGTTTTGTTCTTCATTTGTCTTGGTGACTTTCTATGGGATGAACGTATTTGTGGTGGGGATAATTTTCACACCTCGACGCTAATTTCCATTTTTTATTTATTTAGATTTTCTTCTTGGATATTGGTCTAGTTATTTGATGTAATATTTGAATTTATAGATATAATTCTTGAGTATTAGATGTTTCAAGATGTTTTGTCCCTGTTTACATTTAGTGTGCGTAGTTTGGGGAGAAACAGTAGAGGTGGTTGAGGTATATGGTGTTTTAGTTATTTTTTTTCTTGCACAACGTTTCTTATATGTATTGAACATGGTTTATCCAAAAATGTTAAAGGCGAATGAGTAATCATATTCCCTATTGGTGTGTTTAAGGAAAAAATCATGGCTTTCACACAGTTAAGATAACCCATGCGCTAAGCATGCGAGGAGGATCTATAATTTGAAAGAATAATTTTTCATGGTTTGTGATTGGTTTCCCAAAACTATTCTGCCATCCTGGGAAGGTTTACTTTATATCCAGTAGTGTGAACATGGTTAGTTCACAGTTTGGAAAACTATACAGTCAAAACAAGCAACCTGCTTAGATTCATAAAAAGATGAGATTCCTATTTTTTCCCTCCCTCATTTTAATAATATTCCGGTTTTTTCCACTGCCATTCACCCAAAATCCAGTGGGGGACTCCCAAACCATTCCCCCTTTTCCTCCCTATCCTCTCTGAAAGACTCTTCAAGGTTCATAGGGGGTTTCCTTTGGATTTCAGTCTCTTCTCCTCCTATCCTCTTTGTCCACCTTTGTTTCTTGGTCCTTAATTTGTGGGTTTCCTTCTTGGATGAACCCTAGGGTAAGGATTGGATAATTTGGGTTTTTTCATTGATGTTAGGGCATTCGGTTGGCTTCTTGGTCTTAGATATTCATTCTCTAGTAATTTCTACACAAAAACATGACACTGTGGTACGTATTTATATCTATTTCCTTTTTTGAAACATGTCATTTAATGCTTGATCTTCCATAAATAAATGAAATTGGTTTTATAAGAATTAAGTTTATCCTTATTATAGTTTTAGTAATTTTTTTGTTGTGAATTGTGATTTGTATGTGGTTGGGATTCCTTTTTATGGTTTGGTTCTTATATGTGGACCCTTTTGATTTATAGTGAAACTTCTTTTAATTATTTAATTGGTATTTGGGTAATTTAATGGCCCCAAATATATGTGTTTTTCAATGTGGGAATATCTCTATGTTCAAAGGGTGAACATATTCATAGGCACACACAAGTAAATGGTAGTCCATAAAAAGTTCCACCTGGGTAACCTTGGTCTTCAAAAATAGTCTTCACATTTTACCTCCCCTCCCTTCTTTTCCCTAAATGTTTTTGCTTACTCCTAATGTTTTATAAAGTGATTCATTATTTAATAATGACATTAAAGGTGGTTTTATTATTTCTTTACCAAAACATGGCTTGTTTGGAACATTAAATGTAGTTTAGTAACTAATAATCATTAAAGGCTTCTTTTTTATCCTTCAAGTATGACATACATTTTCACCGATGTTTTTAAATTATATTTAAAAGAAAAGTTTTTTCTTTGGAAATGGATTTGGATTTAAAAATGATAAAATTTTATTGGTAATTTGTGATGTTTTATAAATTGGTTTTAAATTAATGTGATTTTTAGGCCTGGTTGGCACTTTAAACAGGTTCTACGAATGAGAGACACCCCTTTGGCCATCCTTCTGATTGATGGTTCATCACGTAGTTGGTGTCGGGGTTGGTGAAGGCATGCACAGTGGTATCCATGAGTTATGTTTAATGATAAAAATGTGATGAGCTACTCATTACCCTTTATATTATTATCATGGAATTCCTAAACATTGTCTAAAGGGTCTGGGGATGATTACCTTCTAGTCTTGAGTAGACAGATTAGAACCATCTAGATAGAGGATAGGGTATGTGGGAATTTCCATTGGGGAGGCTATTTTTGAGCAGACATGTTGGTTATTATATATGTATTTTAAACATATTTCAGTATTTGATTCCGAAAAAATAACTCCCAATGATTACTTTTAGGGATTTTTAGGAAACCCCCGTGATTACATATATGTATGTTCCTGTTTTATTTTTACAACACTTTAGTGACATGTTTTTGTAGTAAATTTCTACTTTCACTTGTATCGTTTCCCTTTATTTTGTATTTCTTTAGATTAATTTTTTGGTTGTGTTTATCTTGATTTTAATTTTCTATTTTCCTTTCTTATGATTGTAATTTCACTTGGCTTTTTGGTTTTCAAGATGGGTTATAAAACATAAAAAGATGTGTTGGATATTTAAAAAATAAAAACTTTATTTTCATAAATTTATTTTTAAACTGGCATGACTATTTTGAGAAAGGATATGTATAGATTTTGTGGGTTTTACCTACTAATATTTTTTATGCTCACACCCTACTAGTATCACTCGATGTCGGTAGTCCCAACCTGGTTTTTAACTTTAGAATCCCGTCAAGGTTCGCTCGATAAGTGGGTTGGTCTCATGGATGGTGGTGACCTAGTGTTCACAAGGAGGTATGTTTAATTTTATCTCTTTCAACTACCAATGTTTATTTTATATTATTTGTGTATATGTTTATTTATTTGTTTGTTGTTTTATGGGATAAATTGTTCCCAATTGTGTTATCTTTGATGCCCGACACTAGTTGTCTGCCCGAGAGGATTAGTAATGCCTCATAAAGATTTTTTAAATACTGTATTGAGTGACCAGTATGTTTTTTAACTAGGCTGGATCAGGACACAAAAATATTCTGATGGTGTAAATAAGTGTGGAGAGGGGTGGCCTTTTTAAGTGAGGTGAGTAGCGTGCTTGTATTGTTTGAAAAGAAAAAGGTGTTACCATGTTTTCCCCATGATAAAATGGTCCAAAATAGAGTATTTATGATACTTAAATATGATAAAGTCAATATATAGACATAAAATAGATTTTAGTGAAGTCTTTTTTCTCATATTAATGATAACAGTTTTAGATTAATCATCAATAAAATCATTTATACCCTAACCGTGGAAATTAATTTTTTTTTTCAATATTTATTATGGTCAAAAAATTAGTTGAATGAATTAGAAAATAAAAATTATTATAATTCAAAATATGGAATCCATTTTACCAAATTCAGTTCAAAAAATTTTAAAAAATATTTTTAAAACAAAACCCACACACATGATGAAAAAATTGGGGTTTCGAGAAGTGTAATTTTTATGAAAAAAGATGATTTTATAATAACTCGATAGTTAATAATAATAATTGTATGAATATAAATTAATATTTATTTATATATACCAATAAATTTAATTTAAAACATTTTTTATATGGTATTATCTTAATTCATTAAAAAGAATAAACATTATGCACCTTAAAATTGTTTTTTGAAAAAATAACATTTTAAAACATAAAAAGAAACTTATATTAAAATCCAATATAAAGTTGACTAATAATTAATTTAGTGGATTAAATATAAATAAATAATATTTACATTACTTTAAATAATACTTAAAAAATATTGGTTATTTAAAATTACTTAATTTTATGTAGAGAAAATACTTTTTCACAAAAAATATGTATTTCACTCTTCACTAAAAAACACTATTTTTCAAAAAATACAAAAAAAATAATCCAAAATAATTTTTATATGATGATTTAAAGAATTAAATTAATTTTTTACAATTCAAATTTTAATTTTTATTAATTTTATTTTAAATAAAAACCATATAAAAAAATAGTTTAGTTAAAACAGTTTCTTTTTTACTTAAAAATTACATAATATTTATAGAGTGAATATAAATATATAAATCATAGATATAAATATGAGAAGGATTTATTATATCATTTACTAGGTTTTTTCAATCATATTTACCTACATACCTTCCAATCTATTTTAAAACAATAACATCGATTTTGCGTACGAGTGGACTGCCACCACCACAAAGTGATGTGATTCATTTTTCATTTCAATGTTATTTGGATGGTAATAAGGATAAATTTAATAAATATATAGGATATATATTAAAAAATAATGATTCTATAAAGGTGGATTATTACTTAACATTCTTTCATTCAGTCCTTGGAAAAATGAAAACATCATTCATGCGTATGTACATCCTCCTATCTCCATGACCGATGTGATTAATTTTTCTATCTCTAACCTTCATTAAGGACTCTAAATATGAATATAATAAATTTATATTATATTTAAATAATGATTAAAATTATAGATATGATGGAACTATAATATATTTACATGTATTGGAACTACTAAACTGAAATACTCATGTTAGATGAAACAGTTAACACATAAAAATGACGATTTTAATAAGAAATTATTAATAAAAGGGGAGTTGAAATATTATAAAAGGATAATTTATGATATTTTATGTATTAAAATTACTATTTTATAGAAGTATAACAAATTTAAATTTATTATAAAAGAGGTTAGAGTGATTTCAAAATAAAGATAACATGAGGTAAGGGTTTTATGTTGCGATTTCATTATTTATCGAGATTATATATGATTAAATTTCAAATGATGAAATATCAAAATATATCTATCAAGAGACTCATGCCTTTTTTTACTCAGTTAATTTATTGAAAATAAATTTTTTCCTTTCATTTTCCTACACATAATTATGAAAGTGATTGAAAATATATTTTTAAGGAAAATCAATTTCATTTTTCTATTAGGTCAAAAAAACATTTCGTCCCATATCCATGCTTTGTAAAAATGTTTTAAATAATGTTTTTAAGAATATATTATTATTTTTTAAATTCATTTTTATCCATATTTTATTTTTTGTAAAATGTTTTGAAAGGAATCTTCTTATCATATTTTTGAATGAGTTTCTTTTTAAACCTTTTTACAATGGTTTGAAAGAAATGTTTTTTTAACTTATAAGGAATGAAATTATTTTCCTACCATTAAGAATAAAATTGACATGGAATATTATTTTACAATATTACATGGTTATTTTCCAAGAAAATGTTTTCCTATGTATTTTCGTAGCTTTTTTAAACAATTTATTCAAAATAGAAATGGTATTTTCCAAAAGAAATGTTACAAGTTTAATTTCAAAATCATATTTCATCTAAGATGACATACTTTTATGTTATTGGAGAATTACTAAGAATATTATACAATGATACAATATTTATTATTTCTCTGGATGGTTTTTCTTTATGATTAAAAGATTTTTATGAAACCAATTTCTTTACCATGGTTTATGATATTATTAAATGTTTATGAAATCCATTTTTTTCATGTGATCTCAAATGATGAATGTTTTATGAAACCCATTTCATTTTATGGATTATGATATGATAAATGATTTATGATATTATAGAACATATATTTACGATTTTCATTGTGTGATGGGTGGGACCTAAATCTCCCTCTAATTCTTTGGGTAAATATTTATATCTCCAAGCATAAAGTGGACTGGAATGGGGAGTGAACCTAGTTCAGTAAGAGACTATATCGACTACAATAGTCTTTGGAGTGATCCTTGAATACTATGATGGTTTAGGGAGTGAAATAATTCCACTGTTATAGTATTATAAAATATTTTTTACAACTATAGAAATGATTTTATCCGTTTATGGGTATGCTACAATTCCATGACTTATGCTTATATTAGGATTTCATGGCTCATGTTATTTGATTACTTTATTATTCATGTGTTATAAAATACAAATATTTATTATATTACACAAGATTAGGATCTATGATATGAATGGTATTGTATTAAAATGTTAATATCATGTTATTATACCCTTTCTCTCATGTTATTCTTATGTGATCATTGATATCTCCCTCATTTATCCGTAGTGAGTATCAGATCTCACTCTTTCCTATGTTTCCTTCCTCTAATTGTGAAGAAAGATTTTAGGTTTGATATATCTAAGTTGGGTGATAGTCAAGAAGATCTAAATGGGAGATGATGTAGAACAACTATGAATTAGTTGTTTATATTTCCATGCTTCCAAAATACTAGACCTATTTGATTCTTGTATAGATTGTTATGTTATGTGATGAATATTAATCTATTTATATGTAATATCTATGCTTGAAAAGAATGGTCACTATAGTTCATTCTACTATAAGAAATAATACATGGAATTCAAATACCTTTCCAGAGGAGGAAGATATTCTATTTTGTCTCTTGTATTCACATGAGTTATATAGTGAATATCTGAGTCTTGGACATGACCTATGAACATCAATGAGTAGATTACCACATTGGGGTCAAACCATGTAAAAATAGTGGATGTTTTTGTTTCTGGTTTGTTTACAAAATTACATGTGGTGGAGTGTTTTTGAGTATTAATAAATTGATTCCTACATATTACTATAAATAAATCATATATCAAAATTGGATAATTAAAATAGAATAGAATTCAATAATAAGGGTCACACGGATCCCCCCCCCCCCCCCGTAGGTGATTTCATGGCATATCAGGATATTCAGATGATATAAATCCATGATAAATAACCATGTACATACAAATAATATCATTACAAAAAACTCATGGATTGTGGTGGTTATTTAGTGGTATAACAATGATTTAAAACACAACCTAATTATTTAGCGGTGGTTCCTAAAACCGTCATGTATTTCAAGGTTGATACTCAATTAGCAGTGGTATATTTTTTTTAATGTGGGGTTTTTAAGTGAATTTTTTTGAAAATTTAGTAGAAGTTTTGTTGTTTAATTATTGGAGATTATTTAATAAGAACATTTATGCTGGGAATATAAATAAAATAAAGTTAACTGCCACAAATCATTTGGAAACGGTTATTTTTAGCGGAAGTTACAACAACCTGTTGCTAAATCTATTTGGATATTTCTAAAAAAATTAATAAATAACTAAAAATATACTAAAACTGACATGCTACAAGCTAAAACATAAATATATGGTAAATCCATCATTAATAAATCACATATCCACATTCATAGAAATAGCCACGGTAATCATAACCTATGTCTCAATCACCCCATACATCAACCAACACCACTGGAATCAATATATACATATAAAATATGTCCAAAAATCCTTGCCCAATATGAATCTATTTCCCAACATCCACCACATTCATCTGCCTTCACATCATCTCATTAATAGAAATTGGCAATCTCATTTAATCATATGTAACAAAAACTAAACAAAATTAAAACAAAACATAATAAATCAGAATTACAGTGGAATAATTGATGTAATTTTAACATACCATGGAAACCAAGAACCATGACAAATTCCTTCTAAAAATTTCATGGATTTTAATGGTCAACCCCCTTCCTGTAGTTGGCATATACCAAGAACAATGGAAAACAGAACATTTACGAAAAGAAATGCGAAAGAGAAAAGACACAGAATATATTATGAATGTTTCATATAATTTTTTTTTTGTTACTAAAAAAATTGTAACATAAAACAAATCTCATATAATTCAAAACACTTTGAAAATAGAAACATACCATTTTTAAATAAGATTCAACACTTGAAACTAAAAAGTGATAAGTAAATATTCTAATTTATATTTAATGTGACGTACGATATGCTTGAAATTTATTTCATAAACAAATATTAATGATTTTGATATCAGACCATGTTCTATAATTCAAAAACAACTAAGAAATGGTTTTACTATGATTTCACATCAATCAGAGGTCGTTTTCTATGGTTTTGACCATTCCTTGGACATTTTAGTGTTTTAAAACACCAAAAATGATTTTATGTCCATAATGGAAAAACTCTCATTCATAATGATGTGTTGTAAGTTCTTATATTTAATAATTAAATCTAGGTCCATTTTTCCCTGATTTCAAGATATTCTAAATTCATTTTACTTGTTTTTACCATTCCACACACATTTTAGTTTTATAAAACACTGAAAACACATTTACAGCGATAATATGTAAATTTTCACATAGAATGATGTGTTGTTGATTCATACATTTCATTATTAAAACTATGGTATTTTTTCCCTTATTTTAGGGTAATACAAAATCAGTTTCTTAGTTTTGACCATTCCGTGCATGTTTTATTGTTTTAAAACACTAAATAAATGTTTACAAAGATAATGGGAAAACCACCATTTTGAATGAAGATCCATAATTTTTTAAATTTTAAAATAAAATATACAGTGGGCGTCCTATTATTTCACATCAATCTATGGTACTTTTCTTGGTTTTTACTATTCCATGCATGTTTTAATATTTTAAAACACTGAAAATACTGTTAGAGACATAAAAGGAAAACTGTAATTTTGAATGTTGTTTCATCAGTTCCTATATTTTAAAATTAAATATATGGTTGTCTTCCCATTATTTCACATCAATATGAGGTTGTTTCCTTTGTTTTGACCATTCCATAATTGTTTTAGTGTTTTAAAACACTAAAATCGTGTTTACGTCCATAACAGGAAAACCATCAGTCAGAATAATATGTTGTCAATTCCTAAATTTTAAAATTAAATCTACAATATTTTTACCCTTATTTTAGGACAATACTTCATCTATTTCCTAGTTTTTACCATTCCATGCATGTTTTTGTGTTTTAAAATAACAAAAAATTATTCATTTCCATAAGGGAAAACCATCATTTAGAATGATGTTTCACTGGTTCCTAAATTTCCTAATTAAATATACAGTGGTTTTACCTTAACTACAGGACATGATGACATTTTTTTTTGGTTTTCTCATTCCATTCACGTTTTAATACATAAAAACACAAAAATAGAGTTTCTAGCTATAACAGGAAAACCATCATTCAGAATGGCATGGTATTAGTTACTATATTTTACAATTAAATATAAATTCATTTTCTTCTCATTTCAAGAAAATATAACATTGTTTTCCTAGTTTTTATTGTTCCAAACATGTTTTTAATGTTTTAAAACACTAAAAACGTGTTTATGTCCATAATGGGAAAAGAATCATTCATAATGATGTGTAGTCTGTTCTTAAATTTAAAAATTAAATATATAGATTTTATCCCCTAATTTAAAAGGAAATATGACTTATTTTTCTTGGTTTTTATCATTCAATGCATGTTTTAGCATTTTAAAATACTAAAACCAAGTTTATAACCATAATGGGAAAACAATCATTCGGAATGACATGTCATCAATTAACACATTTCACAACTAAATATGTGGTTGTTGTCCCCAGATTTCAAGACAATCTATTGTATGGTGAATTAATACATTTAAAAAATAAATATATGTTTGTTTCCCCTAATTTAAGGACAATCCAATGTGTCTTTAATTTTTTTTACCATTCAATACATGTTTTAGTGTTTTAAACCACTAAAAATGTTTTTAGAATCATAACAGGAAAACCGTCATTCAGAATTACTTATCATCAGTTCCTGGATTAAAATTTTTAGTTAGGGTCATTTTCCCGTTATTTTATAGAAACCGATGTATTTTCTAGGTTTTGACCCCCTGATAGTTGTTTTTAAAGGATTGATTAATTTTTATATGTTTTTACTGAGTAATTCTGATCACACGGCACGTTGAAGTGACCTGTTGTCTGTGTGTACACATTAAAAAAAACTATGTGGTATTTTCCCCTCTATTTTAGGAAAATCCAAGAGTTTTTTTCTTATTTTTGACCATTTTATGCATGTTATAGTTTTTTAAAACACTAAAACTCATTTTCTTAAATAACAGGAAAACTGCCAATCAAAATGACGTGTCATTGGTTTATACATTTTACAATTAAATCTATTGTCAAAGTCCCCTGATTTCAAGACAATCTAATTAATTTTTTCTTGTTTTGAATGTTCCACACATGTTTTAATTTTTAAAGACACTAAAAGTGCATTTACATCCATATTGGAAAAATAGTCATTCAGAATGAAATGTCATCAGTTCCTTCATTTCAAAATTAAATCTATGGTCATTGTCCACTGATTTCATAGTAATCTGATGTTTTTTTTGGATTTTTACCCCAAAAAACTTGTTTCTAAAGCCTTGTATACATTTTATAAGTGTTAATCGAGTCAAAACTAAGAAAAAAAGAATGTATTGTTTTCAATCTAATGTATAATGATCTATTATTTATTTTTGATTTGTAGGAATCAAATACACAACAATCTAGAATAATACTTGGTCAGTATAACTTGTAATGTGTTTTTTATATATAAAAGTGTCATTTTAGTTTTTTATGGATGTTGTATGTGTTGTTTCAAAGTCTATGGGCATGAAATGGATTAAATGACATCAAAATGAAAAAAAAATCTAAAAATAAAAAATATAACACTTTATATTTATATTAAAAAAAATTAATAATGTCTTTTATATTATTTATAAAGGAATATTAAATTAATATTAACTTTACATGAATATCAAAGACTAAAATTTTCATGCTATAGGAATATGCCCCCAATCATTATAATTAATGTTAATGCTCAGTGTAACATAATAATGCAGCCTAAGAATCTGCCCAAATATTCAGAAAGATTCATCTTTACACACCCTAAACTCATCAAATGGAATGATAATCTTGAAGTCCTTCAGGTATCATACATATTTTGTTTTTATATTTATATCCCTTCTATGACTTTCATTATCTATTTTAAAAATGTGTTAAACAATTAACAAATAATGATTTTTTTAAATGACATACATACCAGAAATGTTAACTTGTCTATATCCCCGAGATAGTGGGGTGACCAACTGATCCATCAACAAATTTGAATCACGATGTGGGATACCAAAAACATATGGGTAAATGGATACCTCTCTAGCAGTATCTAGTACAATGGAATCACTAGGATTCATAGAAGATAACGTTAGTAGTGGCGTGCTCTAAGATGCTCACCAGCTAGAATCTTGTAATTTGTTTTCTCTACATTCCGGCGTTTCAAATGGTTAAGGGGTATAAAATATATAAAATATAAAATATAAAATATTTTTCCAAGAAGAAAAGAAAAATAATAATATATATATGTGTATGAAACACTTATCAATGAGAAATTGTAATATAAATTCATAACCAATTTATACATTCAATAATCTTCATCTTCATTATCTTCATTGTTATCAACCTCTATTGTGATGAGTCATTTTTTTCACCCTCTCTTATACGTTCTACTGTTTTGATATTTTTTGGAAAAAATTGTTCAACATTTTTTTGTCAATGTGTTTTTCTATCATAAAGAACCAGTTTATCTTCCTCACCCATTTCATATAATTATATCTTCTTTAAGTGTACAACAACACTCTAACCTTCATCTATTTCATCATCTACATAAGAAACCACTTTTTTGTGTAGCCAAGATAAATGCATCATGCTTGGCTTGCTGACTAGTATCCATCAAGTGAGAGAAGTTGGAAAAAGTAAAATGTAAAGAATATTTCATTATACCCCTATCAATGTTGACCCACTTTCCTTTGAATAAGACAAATGAAAACTGGCCATGATAGTTCACGTCAATTATATAAATCATCATCCTATAGTATCTCATTCCTACCAATGAAAAAACAACAATATTTTTAGTTTTCAAATATTCTTCATGATAATTTTTACAAATCCTGATGCCATGAATATTGTAGGAATCTATTCTTGTAACCTTCCTCAAAGGACCTCAAGACAAAAACATCAAACCATTCAATATTTCAACTCAGTTTTCAACATTCATTATCTATAAAAAAGGATATAAGTTTATACATTTAACATAGAAAAAAAAAACTACACATCAATAATATAAATAAGAGTATATACTTACACGACGGGAGGACCATTTGACAATCTCGGTATTAACATCTTTTGTTAATTACAGCTCATTTTGAGATCGACCCCTTTGCCTCCTCTTTGTTTTCAGTCGCAATCCTTCAATAAATTGATCTGTAATATCACTATTGAGTATCACATATCTATGTACATATAGAAACTCTAATTTATTCAGTGTAAACTTTTACCCCTTTCTAATTGGCCCTTCGACGATGGAAATATAAATGACTGATTTTCAGAACTAGAATCAGTGGACTTATCATGAAAACATATAGGATGATTGAATCTAGTCCCAATCCTATCCAAATTCTGAGAAGAGGAAGTAAAACACTCTTCAGCTATGCAAAATTTAACAATAGATTCATTTGGTTGTTCTTTATTCCTCACATATGATTTCAAATGGCATAAGTACCTAATCAAAAAAATAAGAAACATATTAAAAAAAATAAAGTAATGATTTGATAAAATAAAATTACCTAATGAAAATAAAAAAAATCAACATACCTCAATATTAGATACATCCATCAATAGTGTACTGGTACACCAAGTTTAGCTTCTTCAATGAAATTAACAGTCAATTGAATCATGAATATGGAAAATGAAGGTAAAATAACATCTCCAAATGACAAATTGTCAAAATAAATCTTTCTTGAATTTTATCAAGGTTGGTTGGATTGAGAGTTTTTTCACAAAGATCTCTGAAAAAGGTACACAAATTAACTATAACTATAGTAACTTTTTCAGGTAAATTATTACCCAAATCCAATGAAAAAAACTACTCCATCAAAATATGTCAGTCAGTACTTTTCAATCCATTTAAAATTCACTATTTTTAGTCAACACACCTTTAAACAATATCAAATTAAACTCTGAATAAGGGTGTTTGAAAAAAATACTCCTTTTCTTCCATTGTGGCATTCCGGCTTCTTTAGATAATGTACCTCGTACCCATTTTCCCCCTTCTTTAAACTGATGACATTTTCCAAATTCATCGGTGAGATTAATTAATTTTACCAATACTTTTAACCAAGCTAACACCTTCAGTGAATTTTTCATTTCAATATCACCATTGAATTTGGTATTGTTAAACCTGAATTTATGATAAGAATCAAGAAATCAGTGATGAAAAATAAAACACCATTTTATTCTATGAGGGAATCATTGAGGTTCAAAATCAAAATTACAAACCAGATAAGACAAACCAGTATGAGTGTTATAACTATACAAAATTCAGAGTTCTTAAACTCGCTAATTTTCCATCTTAAAGCAGCATGAATTTGGAATAGTTTTCTCGTTGAAACATCATATATTTCCATGCCATAATCCCATAATTTTCACAATTCATTGATTAGAGGTTGAAGTTATACATTAATGTCGTTTCCATGCATTTTCCTTCTAGTAATAATCATCAAAATATTGAAACATTTATTCTTCATACACATCCATAGAGGTCTATTATAGGGGATAAAAACAACTACCCAAATGAAATAATTAGTACTTAAAGTAAAAAAGGGTTAAACCCATTAGATGCTAATCCGAAATGTACATTCCAAGGATCAAGAAAAAAAATTTGGATATAGTCAGAAAAATATCTTCTATGATGATAAATCTTCTGGTTGTCTCATCAAGTCATCATCAATTCCATAAGAATGCCACTTCATGTTTTTTTTCTGTATTAGATGACATGAATAATCATTACAATAATGGATTCAGTGGAAATTAATACAATAACATTTCAGGAGTTTTCTTGTTCAGTTTCCTCATTGAGTTGCATTAATTTATACTCTCACTGTGGTTCATTAACTTCCATCTTCTTGTACAACATGTTACACATTTATCTTCATCATACCATTCTCTCTAGTAAATAATTAAATCATTTGCACATGCATGTATCTTATTATAATCAAGTCCATGTTTTTTAGTGACTTTTATCATCTAATAGAACGATGCAAGGATGTTATATTCACTAAATTCACCATGATGTAATTCAAATATAATGGACATTTCTTTGTCAAAAATTCCATAGATACATTTTTTATGATACAACTTTTTTATAAAATAAAACATTTAATACATAGAACACCCTTCATATATTTCTTTTTGTCCATCATCAACTAATTCATAAAATTCTTTTTTTGTCACTGAAGTTATGAGCATGATTGACCTATTTAAGATTCATTGAATAATCTATAGATCTATTTAAATCATGGAAATTGTATTATTTAAAACCAAATTCATCATTTAACAAATTTTAACCTAAATTTTCCTTTTTCAGGTCACTTTGTATTTTGTGGACAGTATTGTCATATTTTGAATTTCCATAACACTTGATTCTCCATAAAAAATATGACATACATATCGAGCAGGAAACTATTTCAATTTCAAATTATCATATACATCATTTCTATTCAACCATCACTTGAATTTATAACCAGGATAAAAACTTTTTATTATACCATCAATTGATCAGTTTGGAATTGCATAATCTAAATTCTTCTTCAAACCCTTAGCATATCAAGGTGTGATTCAAGGTAAATTAATCACACTTTTATCCATAAGTATTGGATTGAATTCTCCCTATAAATTTTGATATAAATAAATAAATTCTTAATCAAAAAAGTGAAATCAAAATTAAATATCACCCAACTTCATCATGGAATATTTTATAACAACAACTATAAAGTAAAATTGAATGAATCAAATAGTAAAATATTTCTTAATATAATTATAATGTAATAAACATGAATCAAATAAATTATGGTTTGTCACAAACATATATGAATGAGATGAATCAAATAAATAATAATGGTGTATTCTATACTAGTGTTGTAATTATGGTTGCTTCATTTCATTAAAACATTAGCTATATTGATCAATGTATAAACCACTTCCCAAGATCTAACTAAGACAAAGGGCTCCCCTTAAGAAATATGAATGAGAATTGTAATTTATTTGGATATCAATATATGTCATGAATACCCAAATTATTAAACACTATAGGTCTATATTCTCCTGAACTAGTTTAGTGTGACTTCATGTTTTTCCAAGGATTATATAAATCAACTATGTTCACATAACATCAAATAGGATGTTCATTCAGTTTGTTAAAAACATAAAAAATGGTGTCAACATAAATTTGAATAATTTATATTGTGATTTTCAAATCAACTGAGAAAAAATTAACCATTTTAATCAATATAAAACAAACAACACACTATAATTATTTTTGATTAAAAATCATGTTAGTTAAAATAAAATCAATAAATGATGTTGACAGTTCCAATTTTCATAATTAATAATTGATTATCATGCATTTGAAACTTAACTCAAATTACTCTATCATTATTCGATATATTTTATTAAACTAAATGATTCCTCACAAATGAATAAAACATGGATTATTCTAATAAATTTTTCAAGGGTCCAATATATAATTTTTAATTCATTTATCATTAGAGTCCTTTCTAGGGTTGGAGATGAAACCCTGTGTGACCCCAAACCCTACCACTAATTATCCATGAGTAGGAAAATTACCTCAATTATGTATCTATCAAAACATTGAGGCATTGACATATATAGAACAAAGTGTAATTCATTAATATTAAATACAAACCATGAAATTATGAATGATCTAGATTTCATAACTGACATATATCATAGACAAAATTATTTTTTAAATTTAATACAACATAACCAAAATTAATGATTAATGTAACTCCAAAAAACTAACTGTAAGAATCCAAATAACACATTATAAACTAGAATTACATATATTATAACAATCCAACGATTAAAAAACCAATTCTATACTTTTTTATCACCCATTATTGTCCATATAATGCAGTTGATTAATAAAATGAGGGTGAGTATGATGAAAGATATAGGGGGTTTTATGTTTCCATTGAGGAGGGGACCCGATCTAGGTAGAGGGAGCTTGGAGGGGTGTCCACGTCGTTGTCGAAGAAGGGAAACGATACGGACTAAGGGAGTTCAGAGGGGGGGTACTTGTCGATGGAGATCTGTTCCTAGATAAGGTCAGAGGGGGGAGTGTCGCAAGGGATGGGGACGCAGGGTCGAGGTCATCATTAGAAAGTGGACAGAACAATGGTTGGGGGGAAAGTGCGTCACAGGCTTGGGGTCACCACATGGGAGAGGAGAGTAGGAGGTCGGGGGAGGTGGGGGGAAGGGTTCAGAGTCCCACATATGGAGAGGGGGTAAGGATTAGGGTTTTTTGAAACTTATAGAAGCAGTTTAATTAAAACCACTGCTAATTAAAAACAAAAAAAATATCATGGAGGATTTATAAAATTGCCGCGATATTATATTTTACATAAATGGATTTATTTCAAAGTGGTTACTAGAACCACCATGAATCAAACACCTCTATCCATCACTTTTTTGAAGTGTATATCCAAGGTACAGTTTTTTATCATTATAAATGGTTTTAAATAATTTCAATTATTTTCTATATATAGATAAGCATGGGTTATTAAAACCACACTCCTTTGTCTCAATACTAATGTATCCTAGAGCTAACCTACATATCATATCCTTGAGAATTGTGATCGGTGGATAAAAAATCATTGCATTATCCTCTATTTCAACACTCATTGATCAATGATAAGAAACACACTCTTATACAGGATGAATCTAATTCACATTATTTCTCAAACCCAATTTAGGAACAAGTGTTCCCTTATATTTTATCAAGTGTAATAATATGTATTTTCACATTTTTTGCATTGAAAAATATATACTTATTACCAATCCTATCAATGATAGTGATGAGTTTCATGTTCCAATTCAACAGATCAATACAAATCAAATTCATATCACTATATAATATATGTGTGCAATAATATCACTATATATATAATAAACTAATTGACATATCAAAAGAAGATTTATAAGAGTCATGTTATGATTATATAATTATAGCATGTTTAATCAAAATTCTTAATCAATGATCAAAAACAGAAATGTTGACAAAAAAACTCAAATATATTTTTTATAAAAAAATATGGTTCAAAAATATTTCTTATTAACATAAAATAGTTGAAACTCCTTTCAAGAGACCAGTGGTAAAATTATAAAAATGTAAATCCAAGAATATATGAGAGTTGATATGTGGGGTTGCATAATTAAATTAAATGTTTATGATTGAACTTTAAAAATATAATACATTTTCAACACGAATTTTAACATGAAATATGTATTGTTTTTTAATATGAATAAAAAAATGGTGAAATATATTATTATATGAAAAAAATTTATTATATATTTCACTATAACATTTTAATTATATAGAAATATTAAAAAATAATACCTAATGACTTTGAAAAAATACATCCAAAAATCTTAAAGGAATTTAAGTATAATTTTCATAAAGTATATATATATACATGAGAAAGAAGAGATGAAAAAAAAATATTTATATTTTTTTGATGAAATCCTTTCACATTCATAGAAATTTTCAATTCAACTAAAACTAGAAAAGTAATTTTTCTTACAAAAAATGATGAAAATTAAAATTTCATGATATTTATACTATCACTATTTTTTACCAAATCAATCAAAATCAATTAACTATTTTTAGAAATCTAATAAAAATCAATTAAACCATTTCATTATAATTAATAATTATTTATTAACATTCCAGTAGATTATATTTTATTATTTCAAAACTAGAAAAACTAACTATGATTGAGTGAAAAAAATTGAGTTCAGAGGATATGTGATCTATATATTAAACCTAAAAACACCATTCATTTTCAAAAATAATTCAAAAAATAAAATTTACCCAATAACTAAATAAAAGTACCATCTCAATGGATTAACCATATTCCTTGAAGTATCGTGGACATTATCTAAACAAGTTTTGGTGTTTTCATTACTAATTAAAATGTTCAATAATAAATATATGAGTTTAAATAGAGTTATAAATAGGCTTCACCAGTGCTAAAAGGCTGACATTGTAGGTTCCTTTAAAACTCAATGGCTTTTGTCAGCGCTAAAAATAGAACTGATCAAAGGGTCTTCCTCAAATATTAAAAAAACAACTAATAAATAATATCTTTTATCGACGATAGTTTAGCACTGATAAAGGGAACACTTTTCAACTCATTTTTAGTGATGATAATGTGACCTTTTTTTAGTGTTATTCCTAGTGGTGATAAATGTAACGACCCAAACTTTTGTTAATCGAAATTCCTCTTGATCTAATTAAATGTGTAATTTTTTAAGATGGTTATAGAATGTATTCACTTCCTACGTTTTATGTTTTTGGATTTTAAACTATCGTTAATAATTGTGACCATTGCTAATATAGTCGATGAACAGTGTCCACATGATTAATATAACTATCGGGATTTAACAAATACAATTAACTCATAAAAAGGATGTGATGGACTCATCTAGTTGAATTTCTGCAAACGAAGCCCATTTTTCGGATATCGTAATGTAGGTGGCACCATTGGGATTCGTGTTTACCAATCCTAAGCTGAGCTTCAACATGTTATGCTCGAATGGAACTGCCTATGGTAGACGTAGATGTTGATAGAGATTACCTCCTGAGTGATGTTATCTGAGAAACCTCAAGATTCTATCACCACCGCACAACTTACCCATCGGTCTTATACGGGTATTATAAGGGGTTATGTAAAAATTCCCTAGAACTATAATTATGTTCATTATTTTTGTATATAATAAAGAATATACATTCATTTTATTATCATTACTTGGGAAATAGTTTTTAAAGCAAAAATAGTATTTTTAGTTAATATTAAATTAAGAAATCAATTATGATGAATTAATGTATTTTTGAACTAAATAATATTATAATAAAATATTATTAATGAATTACATTTTATTAAATATAAATGATCATATAATTTTTATAAATACAATTGTAATTTTTGTTAGGGTTTGAAAGCTATTTTTTGTCAAAACTCAGGAATTTTGGATAAATATCGGTTTTTATTGTAAAAGAATAAATTCACATATTGAGAAAATTATTTCGAAAAAATAAATATTGTATTTATAAATAGGATGTAGAAATTATCCAATGGTGAATTTTTCATAATTTTCTGAGATTGTTGAATTTTTGGGTAAAAATTAAATATCGCTTAAATATATAATGTGTTTTATGATATCATAGTGACCCAATAGTGAGATAATAAAATAAAATAAACATTATGTTCTTAAAATATATGTTTTATCATTAAAATAATGTGATTTTAGGTTTATTTATTTATTTTACAATTCTTTAGTGGACCCTTCAAGACTTATAAAACTTTTTAACTTTTTAAGTTTATTTCCTTGAGAGTGTGACTCACCTCCACATAAGTAACCATTTTATTTTAGGAAGTTCGTGCATTAGTCTTATAAACTAATTTTTTCGACTCTCCTGTGGCAAAAACCATGGGAAACCCCATGGTTTGGTTTTTGGTTTTGATTAGTTTAATATGTGGTGTTCGAAACCAAAATAATAAAAACTTCCCTCTCTTTTCCTATATAAACCCACACAAGATCCCACTTCATCGTCACTCAAATCCTTTGGAGTTAGTCCAAACACTTAACTCTTCTCTATATAGTCCTCCCAATACGCCCCTACCTCCCAAGAAGCCTCTCTCAAGCCCCTCCCAAGCCTTTGGGATCACACTTCCAAGTAAGGGATTCCTTCCATTCTCATTTTAGCCAAGTTTCTGAATATTGTTATGCCCTTTTATTTTCAATTATAAATGTTTTGGTATGTTTTCTCACCTCACCCACAATACCCTATTTATGTTTTAATGATGAGATACCCTTTTATCTCTGATTAATTCCTCTCATGTACACCTGTTACCATTCGGAAATTCCGTAATTAATTTCTCTCTTCTCATTTACATTCAAGAAATTATTTTGTATTATAAATCTAAATTCCATTAAATTTTTTGGGACATTTATCTATATGAAACCTTACTGTAAATTTCATGTACATTTGATGATACACCCCTTTCTCTCTCATCAATAATTTTTATGAATCCTTAGGTCACGTCATTATGTTGCTGAAATTGCACCGCAACTTTCTATGCCAAAGTCATTGTGTAGTGAATACTAAGCCCACTTCTCTATCAAGGGTATTCACCTTTATGCACATTTAGATATTGATTATAGAGTTTAATGTATGAATTCCAAATTCCTTTATCATCGAATAAATGATTATGTTTAATTAATCCATGTTATACGATCTATGTGGCACACTTAATCATGAAATGAAATGATTAAGAAGGGTGCGCCCAGATAGCACTCCAATGAATTGGGTAAAGATTAATATAATGATACATAAATTTCAATGAGGTTTTACTCATTCTAATTCAAGTGTAGTTATATTTTACTCATTATCTATATGAAATGATCATTGACTCATTCTAATATCAGGTTAAGTGTTGTTTCCCCATTTCCATGTTGTGATAATCATGATTTATCATGCCTTTATGTTATTTTTTCTTTTATGCTCTGTTGATATGCCTATTTCCTAAAATTTATTATATTCCTCATTTTATGCCTTGTTTACTCCCTTATTGGGCTTTATAGATCACCTGTTTCTTATGCATGTCCTTATGTTAACCCATGCAGTGCAAAGTATGAGGGAATGTAGTGGTAATATAAAGGAAGATTTCAATAAAGATGTTGTGTTTCATGTTTTAAGTCATTATGTAATGTTCATAAGCCCCAAATACAGTATACATCCCGATATTCCATGATGTGTAATGTGTATAGTTTTGGTAATAAATAATGTTTAAGTGTCTAATAAATAGTATAGTTGTTATAGTTGGTATCAAAGGATAGGTTTAGTTATTTTTTAGATTAGGATTAAATAACCCAAGTGAATTCCATAGGGATAAGACTAGTATAATAAAAACAACCCTAAATTTTGGTTAGTATTGAGTAATTGGTTTATCAAAAAAATACATCCATGTCTGGATACAAGCAGGTATAGGTGGATCTGGCCCAGATTTACCTTGGAGTGAAAACTCCAACATGGAGTTTTGGGCTTCACCAGGGGTATCCTGGTACATGAAAATGGACCATGTTTCACTCTTGGTTACAAGAATCCCAGGGGATATGATTTGGTAAATTTAAGAAGTTAGTATGACCCTTTTTAAGGGAAAAAATTCTCTTAAGAATAAATGTTGTGAAGTAGATCCTGGATAACATAGATTGAAGCCTATAGATTAATATGTTAAGGAAATAAAATTAATATATAAGTCATCCATTTTTTTATTTGGATTTACCTTTATGTGTTACCCCTAACTTTCGTTTATTCCATCCAATGTCCAATAATAGGAGGAATCAGGCAAACAACCGAAGCAATGATCAATGTGATGATTGTTCCTATAAATGCCTCATTCGATGGGATTAGGAATCCCGAACTTTGGAATGATACTCTCTCAGTTAACTAAAGGATTGAATAGAAACATGGGTCAGGAGAATGTTCAACCCCCCCCCAATGAATAACAATTCGCAATTTAGAGCTTCACAAGACAGAGGCTTCCAACTTTTAATGGATCTTCTGATCCCTCAATTGTCGAACAACGGATCAGCTCCATTTAAATGACCTTATCCATCCTTAAATGTCCCAAAAAAGAGAAGGTTATTTTTCCTACTTATCATATGAAGGTGAATCTAATAAATGGTGGACATTTATCAAAAATATGAAGCCTGATGAGGAGATCTAGGCATTGTAATGGAAGGACTTTTGGAAGATGTTTTTTGATAAATATTTTTCACGCACCCTCCGACTAAAGATGGAAAGTGACTTCCTTACCCCTAAGAAAAAAACACGATGAATCTATCAGAGCATATTAGGAAAACTTCACAAGGCTTTCATGACATGCCTCTCACTTTTTCGTTACCCTAGAATGCAAGGTTGATCGCTTCTTTAGTGGGCTTCAACCTAGCATATGGAAATCCTTGGCAATCTGTGACTTCGGTAGCTATGAGGAAGTTGTCTGATGTGCCCTAAAGGTCAAAATATAGATCAGAAAATATCAGGGGTATCATTTGGATAATAAGCATAAGGTGGACTTAAATTCTGGAGGTTCTATGGATAAATACAAAGGCGATAAGAAAATCCAGCACCCCCCTTTCCAAAGGTGCAGAAAGAAGCACCTCAGAAATTGCCTGAAGTGGACAAGGAAATGCTTTAGTTATGGAAGAGAAGGGCATATAGCCATTAACTGCTGATAAAATAATCTTGAGGCTGCGAAAGAGGAGGGGAACACTTCTTTCGACCCTCAACATGTTGTTCATTGCTTGAACTACAAATAACCTTTTCACCTTGTAAATTAGTACCCTATGCCAAGGGTTTTCGGAGGAAAAAAACAACATCCAAGGTATCAAGGGCGAGCTTTTTCCATCACTACCGCCGAAATGAACCCCAAAAATGATGTGGTGATAGGTACGCTAGTTATTCATTTATGAATAGAGAACATACTTTTTGATTCTTGTTCTATGCATTCTTTTATATCTTGAATGTTTAGTAGAATAATCCCAACACCTCCAAAAATCATTTAATAAAAATTTCGTTGAGTACGAAAAATGGTTAAATCCTTGCATCCCAAGAATATAACCCCCCCTGTCATAATTTGTGGATTTAACTTCCCAGATAACCTCTTCATAACCCCGATGGTGGAATTTTATGCAATTATAATCATGGATTGGCATTCCTTATATAGAACAAATATAAATTGACATGAGAGGGAAATCACTCTCCATATAGAGAATCGAACCCCGATTATATACAAGTGCAAGGAGGAATATGCATATTGTTTAGAACCATAATCTCAAGTGTGGATATTACTACCCTATGAGCATGTGTATCTAAATCAAATGATTGAGTCCAAGGAAGCAATCATCCTTGAAGACATGCCTACTGTGAGGGAATTCACTCATGTGTTTCCTGAGGAATTTCAGGGTCTTTATCCTAGAAGAGATGTGGAAATCTCAATTTATCTTATAAATGGGTCATTTAAAATATCCAAGACTCTATATAGAATGGTTTTTGTGGGCCGTGAAGAGCTAAGGAACAACTACAAGAGAATCTAGAAAAATGGTTTATACGCCCAAGTGCTTCACTAGGGGGTGCACCAGTTTTCTTTGTCAAAAAGAAGGATGGGTCAATGCACCTTTCCATTGATTATCATGCGCTCAAAAATCATGATAAAGAACAAGTATCCTCTTTCCTGAATTAATAACTTGTTCCACCAGTTTTGTGGAACACAATACTTCTCCAAGGTTGATCTGCGGTCGGGATTTTATCAAGTAAGGGTGAAGAAGAAAGATATCTATAATACTGCTTTTCGTACATGGTACGGGCACTATAAATTCAAATTAATGCCTTTAAGAATCACTAATTCCATAGAAATATTCAATGAGTTGATGAATATAGCCATTATAGATTACCTCAAAAAAAAATTGTAGTCTTTATAGATGATATTCTAATATAATCCAACACCAAGTAGGAGAATGAGAAGAATATAAGAATTGTACTACAGACCTTGCGAAAGGATAAGCTCTATGAAAAGTATGGCAAGTGTGAGTTCTAGTTGAAAGAGGTCTCATTCTTGGGTCATATCATCACAAGAAATGGGAATTCTGTGGAACCCTCAAAGACAGCTGCAATAAAGGGATGACTGAGGCCAACATCAGTAATAGATATTCATAGCTTCTTAGTGTTATCTGGATATTATCACCTATTTGTGATAAATTTATCACTATTTTCAAACCCTCTTTCCAAGCTAACATGGAAGGGAGTCAAGTTTTCTTGGAGTGATGAATGGGAAGAGTGATTCAAGGAGTTTAAAAGAAAGCTTATCACTACTCCCATGCAAACATTACCCACAAGAGGAGAACTTTTTGTGGTATTTATTGATTCTTCGAAGAAGGGCATGGGTTGTGTGTTGATGAAGAATGAAAAAGTAATTGCATATGCTTCAAGACAATTGAAATTTCGTGAGAAGAACTATCCAACACATGAATTGTAGTTGGATGTGGTGATCATCACTTTAAAAATATGGTGGCATTATCTTTTTGGGAGAAAGTGAGAAATATATATGGACCAAAAAAAGACTCAAGTACATGACGTTTTCCATGTATCACTCTTAAGGAAGTACATACCAGACCCATCACATATACTCAATCTAGAGGTGGTACAATCGAAGAATGGCATCTCCTATGAAGAGAAGACGGTGAAGATATGAGATTATACGGAAAAAGTTATAAGGAATAAGGCAATGCCCCTCGTAAAGGTATTGTGACGTAACAAAAATTTTGACAAAGAAATATGGGAATCGAAGGAAATGATGAACCAGAGTTACCCACATCTGTTTTAGTGTGGATGAAGGAAATTTCAAGGGTGAAATTAATTAAGGGGGGAAGACTGTAACGACCCAAAAAATGGTTAATGGAAATTCCTCTTGATCTAATTAAATGTATTATTATGGAAGATGGTTATATAATGTATGAACTTCCTTGGTTTTATGTTTTTGGATTTTAAAATACCATTAATAATTTTGACTTTTTCTAATATAGTCGTTGAACAATTCTTACATGATTAGTATAAATATAGGGATTTAACAAATTCAATTTACTCATAAAAAGGAAGTGATGTTCTCTTCTAGTAGATTTTCCCAATACGAAGCCCATTATTCAGAGCTCTTAAAGTATGTGGATTCATTGGTCTTCTCTTTTGACCAAGACCATGCCAAGATTCAACACGTTAATCTTGAACGGAACTGCATACGGGAGAAGTAGAAGTTGATAGAGATTACCTCCCAAGCGATGTTTTCCGATCCACCCCGAGAGTCTGTCACCATCACACACCTTACCCTTCAGTATTATGTGGGTGTTATAAGGGGTTATTTAACAAGACCATAGAACTATGATTATGTTCATTATTTTTGTATATAATAATTAATATATATTAATTTTTATAATTGTTACTTTGTAAATAGTTTTTAAAGCACAAATAGTATTTTTAGGTAATATTCAATTAAGAAATCTATTTTGATGAATTAATGGATTTTTGAATTAAATAATAATTTAATAAAATATTATTACTAAATTACTTTTTGTTAAATATAAATGATCTTATATGTTTTATAAATACAATTGTAATTTTTGTTAGGGTTTGAAATATATTTTTTGTCAAAACACATGAATTTTCAATAATTGTCAGTTTTTATTCTAAATATAAAAACCAAAATACTTAGAAAAATATTTAGATAAAATGAATATTATTTTTGGAATCATGGGGTTGAAGTTATCCAACGTTGAATTTTTCATAATTTCTTGAGACTGTCAAATGTTTTGGGTAAAAATTAAATACCGTTTAAATATACAATGTTTTTTATGACATCATAATGACCCAATAGTGATGTAATAAAATAATAAAAACATTATGTTAGGACAATATATATTTTAAAATTAAAATAATGTGATTTTAGGTTTGTTTGATTTATTTTACAATGAAATAGTTGACCCTTCGAGACTTATCAAACATTTTAAATTTTTAAATTGATTTCCTTGAGAGTGTGACTCACCTCCACAAAAGAATCCCTATTATTTTGTGACGTTCAACCATTTTCCTCATTAAATAATTATTCCACCCCCTTTGGAAAAAACCATGGGCAAAAATCTTGGGTTGGTTTTTGGTTTTGATTAGTTTAATGTGTGGTGTCCCAAATCTGAATAATAAAGAATTTCCTCTCCTTTCTTATATAAACCCAACCAAGATCCCACTTAATCTTCACTAAAAGCCTTTTGAGTTCATTCAAAATCTTCCATCCTCTCTCTATAATCCTCCCAAGGTATCCCAAACTCCCATTAAGCCTCTATCAATCCCCTCCCATGACTTCGGGGTCATAATTCCAAGTAAGGGATTCCTTAATTTTTAATTTTATCCAAGTTTCTTAATATTTTTATGCCCATTTATTTTCAATTGTAAATGTTGGGGTATGGTTTATCACCTCTCCTGTACAGCCTTATTTATGTTTGAATGATGAGATACATCTTTCTCTATCATTAATTCCTCCCATGTACTTCTGTCACCATGCGAAAATTCAGTAAGGAATCTCTCTCTTCCCATTTACATTCATGAAATTCTTTTGTATTATGAATGTAAATTACATTACATTTGTTGGGACATGTATCTATATGAACCCTTACTATCCAATTCAGTTACATATGATGAGACACCTCTTTATCCCTCATCAACCATGTTTATGAACTCTTATGTCATGTTGTTATGCTGCTGAAATTGCACCATGACTTTCTAAGCCGAAGTCATTGTGTAGTGAATACCATGCCCAGTTCTCAATCAAGGGTATTACCCTTTATGCACATTTACTTATTTATTATAGAGTTTCATGTATTAATTATAAATTCATTTATCGTGGTGTAAATTATTATGTTTAATGAATCCTAGTTATATGATCCATGTGGCACACTTATTCATGAAATGAAATGATTAAGAAGGTAACACCCTAATACCAAACCTATGCATTTGGTAAAGATTAGTATCATGATACGTCAGGTGCAATGAGGTTTTACTCATGATAACTCCAATTAAATGAGTGTTTTCTCATGATCCATGTACAATGGTCGTTGGATCATGCTAATATCATGTTAAGTGTTGTTGCCACATTTTTATGTTGTGATAATAATGCTCTATCATGCCTTTATGTTCATGTTTCTTTTCTTCTCTATTGATATGCCTATTTCCTAACATGTACTGTATTTTTCTTGTTATTCCTTGTTTATTCCCTTATTGAGCTTTATAGCTCACCCTTTTCTTATGCATGTCCTCATGTTATCCTATGCAATGATAAGTACGGGGAAATATAGTTGTCTTGTAAAGGATGTTTTCAATAAAGATGGTGTGTTTCATGTTTTAAGTCATTATGTAATGTTCCTTAGCCCCAAATACACTATATCTATCAATATTACATGTTTTTTCAAGTGAATAGTTTATTTAATAAATCATTTTTAATTGTGTAATAAATATCAGGGTTGTTATAATAAAATTCACTATGTAGTAGTGTGCTTCTAAAATTAAAACAAACTTAAATTGAAAATACAAAATTTTACATCAATTAAATTTATAGAACCTAAAAATAAAATATATTACAAAATTTTAAAACATTGGTTTGTACATTTACATTTTTTCGTACAATTTATCATAAACACGAACAAATTCAAATATAATGATGTTACATTGTCTTTGGTCTACAACCACCTATCAAATGAGTCTGATCATGACACTTGTTGCCGAAAAAACCTCCTCAACTCATGAAAAAAAGTGTAGCTGCATAAAAAAAATTATTATCTTAATAATGAAATAAAGGAAAAAATAAAACATAAATATGAAACAACAGATTAATAAAATGACACTTTTAAACTAAAAACAAACACATCAAGTAATATCAGGCACATCGTGTATCAGATTAATGTGTGGTTAATTTATTCTCATAAAAATGATTTTGGGATCTTTTTCCTGAAGTATTAAGTCATTCTGAGCATATTTACATGGTTTGAGAAATTTGACATATGTTTTTAACTAAATTATCGATTTTAAAATAAAAACATACACTTTGAGTCATATTGGGATGACCATGCATTAGATTAATGTGTCGTTGATTCATACACATCCCAAATGATTTATGGTCCATTTTCCTAAAGTATCAAAACATTTTAAGTGTATTTAATTGGATTTAAGTAGGAAACATGTGTTTTGAACAAAAATGACAATTCAAAAAAACATACATTTTGAGTCATATCGGTCACACAACATGTCTGATTAACGTGTAGTTTATTTCTACACATTCCAAAAGACATCATGTTAATTTCCACAAATTCTCAATTCAATCCAAGTGTGTTTTATAGGTCTTTAGTTAATGATGCACATTTTTAACTAAAATATCATTTTAAAACTAAAAACACACACTTTGACTCGTATTGGTCAAACTGTATGTCAGATTGATGTGCAATTGATTATTACACATCACAAATTACTAAAGAATCATTATACAGCATTAAAAAGACAACCCAAACAATTTTTCATGGTTTTCAATGAGTGACCCTTGTTTTTATCCAAAATTTAATTTTTAAATTGACAAAATGTATTTTGTGTCATAATGGTCACATCATGTATCTTATTGAGGTATGAGTAAATATAAAATGTCATAAATGGCTTATGGATCATTTTTATAAAGTTTCAAAAAAATATGAATTTATTTTCCTAGTATTGACTATGACATGCATAATTTAACTAAAATTTCCTTTTTCAACTGAAACCATAAATTTCGTGTCATGTCGGTCACACATTGTATCAGATTGAGTTGAAGTAGACTGATACACATTATAAAGGACTAATGAATCATTGTCCAAATGTGTCAAAAAAATATGAATGTGTTTTCATTGTTTTGAGTATGTCAACCATCTTTTTAAAGAATATGTCATTTATAAACTTAAACCATTCATTTCAATTCCAACTAGTCACATAGTGTAATATATAATGATTTTAATAGATTGACTATGTTTGATACCGTAAAAACTATGCAACACCAAGCGTAATCGAATCGGGGAAAAATTGTTTTAGTAAAACCATTTTATTTTTAAAAGTTATGCTTTCTTCAATGTATGTTTTTATTCTTCTCTTCATAGGAGTTACATCTAGGATTTTTACATGTTTTGGAAATATGTTCCTTGATTCATCGGTGGTTTTATTTGAAGAAACATGGTTTTTATTAGTGTTCTCAGATCATCAGTGTTCTGAGCATCGGTTGGTTCTTTCTGTTTTTCTAATCTCACTGGTTCTCACTTGATCGTTGGTCTTTATTTTGTTTTCTTAAACCATATCTGGAACATAATTTGTATCTTTGGGTCTATGATATTGAATTATTATCATAGGGCATCTTATTCTAATTTTTGGATCAGTGGTGGAACATTATACCTTTAGATCTGTGATTTATTTATGGATCGGAGGATCATATATGAGTGTTCACTTTCATCTGACCCATAGATCTATTAATTAACATTTTTCTTCATCATCAAATGTCTTCTTTAGATCAGTGGATATGTAATTTTCTAGGAAACTTCTCTATATTCTTGGATGCCACAATAAATGGTGCAACATTTGGATTGTTGTGGGAGGGATATCATTCTCATCCAATTTTCGGGTCTCTTTTCTGAATGGTTTTTATTATCAATTGTTATTGGGGCTCTATGCATTTGGTTTTCATTGAATTTTTTCCTAATGAAAATGCATTGTTAGAACTATTGTGGGATGGGCAATCCACATTCATTTTGGATGCCTTAATGTCAATACACCTCATGTCTCCCTGACATTATTTTCCTATCTAAAACCATATTGGATAGCATGGAGATGTTAGTAGTAGTAACCAAATTAGGCTTTCTTCTAGTAAAATAACATAGACATTCTAGGGTCCTTTTCCTTTTATGGGAGTAGAACATGGATATCATAATCAATAACTTCTCATTGAATATTTTTACAGTAATTAATTACCAACCGAATGTTCCTATCTGGTATTTTGTGGGATTATACAAGTGTTTAACTCAAATGGAAATGTGAAGATAATGGGATCTCCTCTAGTCTATATGGGAGGGTTTTCTTGGTCCACTTTTAATCAGTAGTGACTTTAATGAAATTATGTTTCAATGTGAAAAACATTGTGGGGCCAGTAGACCCTATGGCTTGATGAGGGACTTTTTTCCTACAACACAAGCTACGGAAATTTTTGATTTTGGTTAATCGAGTAACCATTTTACTAGAAAGTGCGGGAAATCAGATTCTACATGTATTTCAGAGATATCGGATAGAATTTTCAGCTCAAGTGACTGGATGGGTATTTTCAAAATCTTATATGTGTCTCACCTCATGGTGGACATCATAGATAAACTTCATCAAAGATCATTTGGAAACAAAATAACAAAAGATTTATTTTTTTCTTATAATAGAGTAAATTTTGGAAATATACATTAATCCACTACTAAAGGAAGTCTTCAAAAACAAAGGTTGATTATCGGTGTATAACCTCACTCACTTCAAGGCAATTCTGTGTGATATCCATCCCCTATTTCATATTTCATATGGATATTTTTGTTAAAGGGGCATAAAATATATAACATAAATATATCCATTGCTTACATGATTTACCAATTTTGGGAGAGAATATATTTAGCAGGAGTTTTAAAAGGGGTAATCTATGATTTCCACATGTGTGAACTATTCTAATAGTTTGTTTAAGTGGTTGTACGATGTTTTAGTATGTTTTTCAGTATATTTTGAGGTTTCTGATAATAATTTATATGTTATGAAGACTTGGGAATGGATTAAGTTAAAAAAATTATTTATCAATGCTCTATGGAAAACAATGTATTGTTGTTTAATGATTCTTATTTCGGGAAATGAACTCACTAACATATTCATAAAATTGTTTGATGAGTGATTCATTTCTTATATAACAGTTTTTTAATTTTTTATATTCCTTGGTTAATAATAAAATAAAATGGGTGATATTATTGAGGCCAAGTGGTTTTGAGGTTTTAAAAAGAATATTATTTAGAAGAAATAAGGATCACTTATATGTTTTATTTTGTTGTTAAAAAATAATTAACTTGTCATTGTATAGAATTACTTTAAAAGGTGAATGGACAAATCCTAATGGATGAAGTAAAACAAACCTAAGTGATCAGGAAATGAGTGTATCTAAATGATTATTCAATTTTAATAATACTTATATTATAATGAGATGTTTGATAAAGTAAAATTAGATGATGTTGTGATGATATTATAATGCTAAACATAATTATCGTTATAAGTAATTCATGATCACAACTAAAATGGTCAAAGTATGTAATCGATGGAACTCAGTGAAACTATGTTTCCCAAACAAAGAGAAATGTTGTTGAAGTTGTGTAAAATAATGAGCCGTATGAAGTCTATCAAATGGAATTATACATAGTTTAATATGTGAAGTAGTAAAGTTGTGTATTTTCTTCAAGAATGTTTATCAGAAAAAGTTTTTTTGGTGAATTTTAATGTCATAAAATAGAGAAGTAAAATGGGAGTTCAATGAATCAAATCTAATATATATTTATGAGAACAAATGGGGAATATCTTTTTTTATAAACTTTTTTCAGACAGAGGATTCCAAATGAATCCATCGAATAGAGGCTCTTGAATAGAGTCCAAAAAATGAAGTGTGTGTGATGAGGAACATATTAAATGTTTCTAAGTTTTACATTGGAATAAAGTTACATAGAGAGGATTGATCAGTACAAACATGTAAGGGTTTCCATACAGACAATCATGATGTCTCTCAAAAATATGGTTGACCGGAAAAAAATAATATTATGAGGTATTCATATGGATACATTCCTACATAGTTAAAACAAATGAGGTTTTAGGGTTCTTTACAACTCCTTTAAAAAATAAATTAATTGGGTTGATGTTGAGTTGGTCATTCAATTTTCTAATAATCATGGAGGATGAATCATGGTTCTTTCTATGATTTTAGGAAGGTTTTATGAATATTGAAATCATGTCTTAAGGAATGTTTCTAAAAATAATGTTGACACCTGTTTGTATGTATATTTAAAGGTGGTTAAAAATAAAAGTATTTGATTGGGATATTCAATGTTTAAGTGGGAACATAGAGTTAAAAGTTTACACTCATCACTAAGTTTTTGTTGAAATGTTACCTATATAAATGTGAACAAGTACTGTAACGCCCCAACCCAGAAATCCAGGAGATGGTGCATTATTTTAATACATTGGCATGATTACAAGGAATCATGTCCCGAATGACCGATCTGTTTAGTAGTCATGGAAACAACATACGTAAATAATTTCAACACTAAAACATGAAAAGTCAAACAATTCTAATTTATTCCATTAGAAACATCCAAACATCCTTGATTATTCTTGCAAGTCACTCATAACTATCTTCTTCATATCCTGGGAAAATGAAACATGAGAAATGGGTGAGCTCAAACGCTCAACAAGAGTAAGCAACATAGCGGAAGATAATAGAAACATTAGGCATGGTGAATAATTGAAAACACATGACTTTACAAATAATAGACATGAACACTTTATAGAAGGAATATTAGCTGTGTAAATAATGCCATAATAAAACATAGTCATGGGTATTATATTAGTCGAATAACCACATAAAATATCAATATATAATCTAATGATGATAGAATGCATAATGTCGGACATCATAACAACATAGTCAAGTCCTCACTCTAAGACTACAAATACGATTTTGTCAAGGCCTTTTGCCAAGACACTAGTTTGTCTCATGAGACCTACCGATGCATTGAGGAGCTATAGTAGGCTCCACCCTTCACATACTAAGTCCAATGCATTCCCATATGAAAAGGGTTAACATAACATAAACATTCGTATTAAACTAGCATATGAAATGTTTATACTTTAACCATAAACCATGAATGGTATAAAAATAGCACATCCATAGTCAAACAAAACTCATTCGATACAATATGGAAGATTTTATTATAATAAATTGACCACAATAGATAATAATGAAGGATATTGACATAGATGAAAATAATCATCAAAACTATTTTAGAGAAGTATCCCCCTTTTCATGCAAACATTCAAAAGTATCACTATTTATCAATAAGCTATTTAAAATATATTTTTGAATCAAAGTGTATCATACCACTTTGATACTTTTAAAAGGAATTTGAATTTTAAAACATTAATTTCCATATAAATAAATCCTTAAAACCATTTTTAAAACATGGAAAATAACAAAAATGATATAGAAGAATAAAATTTTAAAACATTTAAAATTATATTTTAGTTTGAGTTCCTATTCCAATGAGAGACACATTAATACAAATAATTGAGGCAATAAAAACTTAATAATATCGTGAGACTAAAGGGATTCATGATATATTATTTCAAATTATAGTATATACACCAAATAAAAGAGAATTGGCACATAACAACAAAGAAGTATCAATGGAATGTAAGTTGACATGAAATACCTTATAAAGACTTTATCCTTAGGTTAATGATAAATCAATGACATAATTATGTGTGAAAAATATAAATACACTAAGTTTGATTGGATATTCACTGTACAAAAATAAGAGGACATTCACACATATTCTTGTAACAACAACACCAATGACTTGAATGTTTAACTTAATGAATGAAATTGAGTTAAGATAACTTTTATCAAGTTCATATCGATGAATTGAGAATTTATCAATGGAGTGATTATGTGTATCAAAATTGTATCCACATAATGGGGATTGAAAATTACCACATAAATAATAAATATTTATTCCCCACATTATCTTGGAGTAAAAATAAGCAATGAAGCATGCGTAAAGCCCAATGAGTGGAAATTGAAAATGGAAATTCCCTTACCGATTTCATAACTCAAGAAACATATACCCCATGAAAGAAGGATAATAAAAATGAAGATTTAAATAAAAATAAATTAAAGTATATTACACCAAGAATACAATCATGGGCAGTACATACACCACACAATAGGAAATAGTGGCTGATATAGCATGAATCTCACAGGAATAAAAAGTGAGATGAAAAAACATTATCATGTTGTAATCAATTGAGTCGTATTAAAAAAATTTAATATCCACCAAATGAATCACAGAATACCATGAAGAGAATAATGATACTATATATCAAATTTTAGTACACAATACACCACATGTAATAAATAAGTGGTGAACAATGGAAATCTCACAGAATTTAAAGTGACATAAGAAACCCCTTACCTCAAGTCCGACTTGTCTTGTATGTTCCTTGTTATTCCTGAATAGTAAACATAAGTTAATTTTTACTTGATTAGGAACATTTTTCAAATTTATTATTCCTTTTATATCACTTATTACCTTTCTATAACAATTAGTTAATTATTTGAGTTCATATTGGATATTTTATCGATGTTTGGAACTTGAGTAAAAAAATGAACTTGTTATAATTACAATTTTTTCATGTGTTTTAAAGTCCATTATCTCCAGAATGATATAAATGATTTAGATATCATATATATATTATATATCCAGTATATATATATCTATTTATAAAATTACATAACATTTGGAGATAAGAAATGAAATGTACTGTTCATGGAGACTGTAAGTCGTACGTACGCATGAACACTACTTTCATGTCGATTTTTTATTTTAATGGAATTAAAACATAATGATACATAGGTATATTAAACTTACAGTATAATATCATATATAATATCATTAATTCCTTCCTTTATACATCCCACATAATGCAATAACGAGTCATATCATTTTTAGGGGGCGGTATTCCGCACTTTCTCAAATTAAATTATCACATTTTACCCATAATGGAATCCATAAAAAAATGATATAAATTGAAAATACAGAAGAATAAATAAAAAATAAACATAATATATATATCATATATAAATACAGTGCCATCTTAATTTCCACTGTGAGAAGTGATAGGAGATAATCGAACAATCATCGTTTCGTGAGGCATTAGTTTTCCATCCACAGAAACAATATTTTCTTCACCTATTAGATTAAGGTGTATGTACGTGTAATTAGAATACATCTCATAACAACATCTTAGTGTATTTTTAATACTGGTGTTTTTAATAATGAACGTAAAATAAAGTTTTTAGGGGGTTGGAGAAGTAAAATAAAACAAAATAAAACAAAATAATTTAAGAGAAACGGTTACCTTTAATTTGGGTAACTTCCTTTGGTTTGAACCAAAATGACTTCTTGATGTGACTTATTCCTAAGGTAAGGCTTCTAGGAGGAATAGGGGGATCTTTAGAGATTATTCTGGAAGGGTTTGGATGAGTCAAGGGGCTTGAGAGGTGTGTGGAATGGGTTAGAAGTGGTCTCCTTTTATAACGGGGGGGGGGGGGGGGGGGGCTCTTTATGAAAGTGTGAAAATATTATTTTATCATATAGTGATATTCATTTTCTAAAGTTCAAAAACTAATTAAAGTCGCAAATAATATGACTCATGGTCGAAATAAAATCATCCAATAATAATTGGACATGTTTGGGATATTAGTTTAATATTAATAATCATATTTATTTAAATCATTTATTAATGAGGTAAATACTACATCATTATTGTGTCATAAATACGTTAATTTATTTGATGTCTAAAAATTATAAAACAATTACTATAATGTAGGAAATTGTTTTATATTTACAATGATTATTTATAGTATAAAATATTACTTATATAACCCCATGTAAAAATTGATATACTAAAAGAAATATGTTAATGTCATTTTTGTCTTTACTTTGAGTTAATTAAAATAAAGTTTCATTATCATTCTTAAGTGGCTCTGTGGGGTCCCAAAATTTACCCAAGGATGCCCGTGGTAGGCCATTACTCATCAAATAAGGTTAAGATAAGTTTTAAGGTAATTTTGTATTATTATAATATTCTTTTTACCTTGAATTACCCTTTTTAACTTTAACCGTGGTAAATAAAAGTCAAAAGTAACCATTCACAAAAAATTATTTTCATCTTATTAAACTGCATTTTACATATTAATAACAACCATGTATCTCTTATTTTTTAAATTCAATTCATATAAGCGGTAAAATTTTATTTATATGAAAATTTTGGATTCTTAACTACTACAAAGTGGTTTCACTATTCATAAAAAATTGATGTTTTTTAGAAAAGTACCAAATATTAAGCCTAAGATATATTTGATATTACAAATTCAAAAATAATTTCTATTTTACCAAATTTAAAACATATAAGTTGGATTAAATATTTTAAAATTAATTCCCGTTGTCAAAAAAAATAGCGTGTTTTTAAGAAACAATAACTATCAAAAGATTGACACTTGTTTATGTATAATTTCAAAGTGAAATTAATTCCAATGACCAAAATTGGATTAAATGGTAAAAATTTAATCTAATTACACTTAAAAACCAATTTGAAATATAATATAACCATATAAATAAATTGGATTAAATGGCAGTTTTGAATTAAAATACATTATTTCTCACTATTCATAAAAAATGAATATTATTTAAAAAATACCAAAATTTCATCCAAAGTAAATTTTGATGTCCTAATTCTAAAGAAGAATTTTATTTTGTCAAAATGAATATGTACAAGGGTCAAATATTGGATTTAAAAAGGGTTCTCCATTAAAAGGTGGTAAAATTGATTTTTTTTTTAAATACATTTTTTATCTGAAATATTGAATTTGTTCTTATAATATGTCTAAGAAACACATAATACATAAGTTAGAATTATATGGAGAATATAAAATTCAAAATCCAGTTAATACTATTCATAACTTCTTTTGAACGGTTTGTTTGGTAAGTCGGGGTGCGCTCGAACTCGGTGTTGCGTGTAGCGCAAGCTATTGAATTTAAAGAAAAAAAACTTAATATGAAATCTTGGGGTGTTACATTCTCCCCTATTTCAATAAATTGCATCCTCGCAATTTGAAATTGTTCTTCGAAAATAAAATGTTAAAAATAGAAAAATACCTTTCTAGAAAACCCACATGAGAAATAGGGTAAATAAAATTTAGTTTTAATAAGAGGGAAAATGAGATGGAAAAGTTACCACTAAATTATGATCTCAATTAGAAGAACATTGGTGGAAAACTAGAGACACATAATTTGAGGGAAAACGTAAATATATATAGGGATTGATTGAGGTCATCAATCACAAACAAGTGAAAAAATGAGGGCCTCAAAGGCGTCAATTTCTAACGATTTAAAATATCATCAATTCAACAAAACATAAAGCATTAGGATAACACATTTTTGGTTTTAAGATCCCTTCCCTAAAGTTTAATATTTAATTTATTCATAGAATAAGAAACACAAAAATATACTTGACAATTAGAGTTTCATACTTTATCTAATTCTTACCACAAACTCATCTTTCACTCCAAATGAAGAGTATTAAAGATGACTTGGTCACACTTGAAGAGCTAGAATCAACTTATAGAGAACCACATAATAAACATTGGATGAAATATATATTTCTCTTTTCTTTAGAGATTATCCAAAACCAAAATGGTTAGTAAAAGATTAGATGATCGGAAAAAAGGATAATACATTAGAGAAAGAAATACTAATCTTAATTTCAAAAATTTAACCAACAATACCCAAAGATTAATAAATACCAAATAATAAACCATTATCCATAAAATCTTTTAATATAATCCAAATTAATATTGAAACCCAAAACTCAGAAGAATTTTCTTACGTAGCTTTCCACATTAAATTGTATCCCCAAATAATATCGACTACTATTAAAGTCACATAATTAAAAGTAATTAACCTAATCACATATTCCATATGATAGCTTAATTATTTCCATAAATAACCCAAATATCTATAAATCCAAAATAAAAATATATGTAAAAAAACACCTTTACTATTGAAATTAAATTCTATAGTGTTCTATTTTCTTTAGGCATATAGTATTCCCATTAGAGTGAACGTATTCCAAAATAACATTTATCACATAATCACCAAATCATTTTCCTATACTAAGGATATCCATTTTATAAGACATAATATCCCAAATCAACTTATTATTGATCAATAAAATCATTTAACTCAAAATAATTAGTCACACTAACCAGGGACTTCATGTAGTCCCGTGGTAGGTGATAAATCCCCATCGCACTATGGTTGTGGGTTCGATTTATGCATCATTGTCCGACGCAACGAGTTGTCCCACATTCAACTTATTGTACTTTTTCAAAAACTATTTAATTTTATAATATTACCAAAAATGAGATAGATTCCTCAAAATAACTATAACATAATTTCATCACATATGTTATCTCATACCTCTCATTTTCATTCCATAATTTAATAACTTTTAATTTTCTCAAACTCATTGATCATATAAAACCAAATAGTTATTTATAACTATATCCACAAGAGAAAAGATATTTCTTCCTCAAATATCATTTTCACTTGACAAATTGTAGGGTTACAAATACAAGAGAAATGTCTTCCCAAGTAATCCCATCAACAAAAGCACTAATAATTTTTAAATATTTCTCCATCCATTTATTTCAACATAGCTTCTTCCTTGAACAAGACTATATCCTGTAGAATAGGGCATTCACATGGGTAATGGCCAGGTCCCCTACATTTATGGAAAATGACTATAAATGGATTATTTAGACCAATTTTATTTTCTTCGATAGTACTCTTCATTTTTCCTCATAAATTCATTACATTATGTCCTTCTTTCCCACACATAAAGCATTTCTTTGTTCCACTAAGACACCTTCCTAGGTGTCTCCTTCCACATTTCATGTATTATGGAAAATGAACATTCTTTTCTCCATGGTCTTCACTTGTGGAGCTCTTATCATTCACCACTTTTCTCTTCCTTATTTAGTTTTGGAGTTGGTTAATATATATGTTGTTGATCATATTTGTAGAAAACTGATTCAGCATGAACATGATATCTTTTATGCCTGTCGACATTCCATTTTTTTTCTTATTTCATCCATCGTTCAAACCTTGCACACCAAAATCAAAGTTACTATGAATTTCTTGGAATCCATCCATTGACTAAAACTAGAAATCATCGTGTGTGTAATAAAAGTCATAAAATCATTTAGAGAATATCATGACACCTTATTTTTAATTTAAAACACCTTATGATTAACCAAGGTCAATTATTCTCATATTATATTAAAATCATTCAAATCAGTTTTAAAGAAAATATAAATTATCCTAAGAATATCCCCTGGAGTGTCGTATCCAAGAGTGCAGCAAGACCCTTTGTCATGTACCAGGATACCCCAGGTCGAGCCCGAAACTCCTTGTCAGAGTTTTCACTCATAGGTACATCTATGCCAGAGCCAACTCTACCTGCTTAAATCCAGACAGGGATGTATTGCTTAGAAAATACACAAAATATCTACATAACCAAGATTCTAGGAAGCACTTCTATACTAATCCTCAAAGTATATCTTAGGTTAATGTGATCTAATCATAGTTTATCTAAATCTAGTTTCCAAGGTTTGTACTAAACTTCCTCTAATATCAATTATAACGCCCAAACCCCAGAATCCAGGAGCCGGTGCATTATTTTAATACATTGGCATGATTATAAGGAATCAAGTCCCAAAGGACGGATTAGTTTAGTAGTCTTGGAAAAAAGATAAATACATAATTTCAACACTAAAACTTAAAAATAAAACAATACTAATTTATTCCATTAGAAACATTCAAGCTTCCCAGATTATTTCTGCAAGTCACTCGTAACTAAATTCTTCATATCCTGGGAAAATGAAACATGAGAAATGGGTGATCTAAAATTCTCAGTAAGAGTAAGAAATACAATGGAAGATAACATAAACATTAGGCATTGTGAATAATTAAAAACACATGACTTTACAAATAATAAACAAGAACACTTTAAGGCAGGAATATGACCTGAGTAAATAATGCCATAATAAAACATTGTCATGGGTATTCTACTAGTCTAAAGACACCGTGAAATATCAATATATAATCTCATAATGATGGAATTCATAATTTCGGACATCATAACCACATAATCAAGGCCTCGTTCCAAGACAACAAATAAGATTTTGTCAAGGCCTTGTGCCAAGACACTAGTTTGTCTAATGAGACATAATGATGCATCGGGGAGCTATAGCAGGCTCCACCTATCACATTCTAAGTCTAATTCATTCCTCCTATGAAAAGGTTTAAACATTACATAAACATTCTTATTAAACTACCATACAAAATTTCAATACATTAACCCTAAACCATAAATGGAATAAAAATGGCATATCCACATTCAAAAATAACTCATTCAATACAATATGGAATATTGCATTATTATAAATTGACCTCAAAAGAGAATAATTAAGGATATTTACATAGATGGAAATAATCATCAAAACTATTTGAGATAAGTATCCCCCTTTTTCATGAAAACATTAAAAATTATCACTATTTATCAAGAAGCTGTTTAAAATATATTTTTGAATCAAGGTGTTCCATAACACTTCGAAAATTTTAAAGGAAATTTTAATTTTAAATCATTAATGTCCCCATAAATTAATCCTTAAAACCATTTTTAAAAAATGGACAATAATGAGAAATATTAAGAAAAAAAATTAAAACATTTAAAATTATATTTTATATAGAGTTCCCAACCAAATGGAAGACACTTGAATACAAATAATTGAGGAAATAAAAAATAAGTAATATCATGAGAATAAACAGATTCATGATATATTATTTCAAATTACATTATATACACCAAATAAAAGCGAATTGGTGCATAACAACAAAGAAGTCTCAATGGAATGTAATTTGAGATTAAATCCCTTATAATGACTGTACCCTTAGGTTAAGGATAAATCAATGACATAATTATGTGTGAAAAATATAAATACACTAAATATGATTGGATATTTAGTGTAAAATAATCATAGTACATTCACACATATTATTGTAGCAACAACACCAATGACTTTTATGTTTAACTTAATGAATGAAAATTGAGTTAAGATAACTCTTATCAAGTTCATATCAATGAATTGAGAATTTATCAATGGAATGATTATTTATATCAAAAGTGTATCCACAAAAAGGGGCGTAGAGATTACTAAATAAATAATAAATGGTGATTCCACATATAATCTTCGATTAAAAATAATCAATGAAACATGCGTAAATCCCAATGAGTGGAAATTGAAAATAGAAATTCCCTTATCGATTTGGTAACTCAAGAAAAATACACCCTATGAAAGAAGGATAATAAAATGAATATGAAAATACTGATATATTAAATTATATTACACCAATAATAAAATAATGGTAAGTAAATACACCACATAATATAAAATAGTGGCTAATATAGCAAGAATCTCACATGAATAAAAAGTGAGATAAAAACCCCTTATCACGTTGTAATCAATTGAGTCATATTACCAAAAGTTAATAACCACAAAATTAATCATAGAAAAACATGAAGAGAGTAAAGATAATATATATCAAATGGAAATACACAATACACCACATGAAATAAATAAGTGGCGAACAATGGAAATCTCACAGAATTAAAAGTCAGATAAGAAACCCCTTACCTCATGTCCGACTTGTCTTGTATGTTCCTTGTTCTTCCTGAATAGTAAAATTAAGTTATTTTCTACTTGATTAAGAACATTTTTCAATTTTATTATTCCTTTTATATCACTTATTACCTTGATATAACAATTAGTTAATTATTTGAGTTCATATTGGATATTTTATCGATGTTCTAAACTTGAGACAAAAATGAACTTGTTATAATTACAATTTTTCCATGGGGTCAAAATTCCATTATCTCCATAATGATATAAATTATTTAGATATCTTATATATATTATATATCTGGTATATATATATTTATAAAAGTACATAACTTTTGGAGATAAGAAATGAAATGTATCGTTCATGGAGACGGTAAGTCGTACGTACGCAGGAACGTTACTTTCATTTCTATTTTGTATTTTAATGGAATTAAAACATAATGATACATAGGTATATTAAGATTACAGTATAAAATAATATATAATATCATTAATTCCATTCTTTAGGCGTCGTACATAAGTCATAAATGAGTCATATCATTTTGAGCGGGCTATAGTCTGCACTTCCTCAAATGAAATTGTCCCGTTTTACCCATATTGGAAACCATAAAATAATGATATAAATGGAAAATACATAAGTATAAATAAAACATAAACATAATATAAATATCATATATAAATATAGTTCCATCTTAATTTCCACCATGACAGGTGGTAGGAGATAATCGAACAATCATCTTTTCATGAGGCATTTGTTTTCCATCCATAGAAACAGTATGTTCTTCACCCATTAGATAGAGGTGTGTGTAAGTGTAGTTCAAATACTTATCATAACAACATCATAGTATATTTATAATACTGGTTTTGTTATAAAATAAAGTAATAAAAAGTATTTAGGGGGTTGGAGAAGTAAAATAAAACAAAATAAAACAAAAGAATTTAAGAGAAAGTGTTGCTTTTAATTTGGGTAGCATCCTTTGGTTTGAACCAAAAAGAAACTTATTGAAGTGCCTTATGCCTAAGGTAATGCTTCTAGGAGGAAGAGGGGGATATTTAGAGATTATGTTTTCAGGGTTTGGATGAGCCAAGTTGCTTGAGAGGTGTGTGGAATGGGTTATAAGTGGTGTCCTTTTATAAGGGGGAGGAGGGCCTCTTTAGGAAAGTGTGAAATATTAATTTATTATATAGTGATATTCGGTTTTTAAAGGTCCAATACTAATTAAAGTAGAAGATAAGATGACTCATGGTATAAATAAAATCATCTAAAAATAATTGTACAGGTTTTGGATATTAGTTTAATATTAATAATCATATTTATTTAAATCATTTATTAATGTGGTAAATACTACATCATTATTATGTCATAAATAATTTAATTTATTTGATGTATGAAAATTATAAAACAATTACCATAATGTAGGAAATTGTTTAATATTTCCAATGAATATTTATAGTAGAACGATGAATTATATAACCCCATGTAAAAATTGATATACAAAAAGATATTTGTTAATTTCATTTTTGTCTTTACTTGATGTTAATTAAAATAAAGCATCATTATCATTTTTACGTGGATCCATGGGGTCCCAAAATTGAACTGAGGATTCCCATGGTCTTCCATGACTCATCAAATAAGTTTAGGACAAGTGTTTATGTAATTTTGTATTATTATAATATTCTTCTTACCTTGAATTAACCAATTTAACTTTAACCGCGGTAAATAACTGTCAAAAGCTACTATTCACAAAAAATTATTTTCATCTTATTGAACCACATTTTACTTACTAATAACAACCATATATCTTGGATTTTTGAAATTCAATTCACAGAAGCAGTAAAATTTCATTTAAATGAAAAATTTGGATTTTTAACTACTACTTAGTGGTTTCACTATTCATCAAAAATTGAAATTTTTCAGAAAAATACCAAAAATTAATCCTAAGATATATTTTATATTTTGAATTCAAAAATGATGTCTATTTTACCAAATTAAAAATATAGAAGTAGGATTAATTAATTTAAAATTAATTCCAGTTGTCAAAACAAATAGTGTGTTTTTAAGAAACAATAAGTATGAAAATATTGACACTTGTTTATGTATAATTTCAATTTGATATTAATTCGAATGCCCAAAATTGGATTAAAGAGTAAAAATATAATATAATTACCCTTCAAAACCAATTTAAAATATATTCTAACCATATAAATAAATTTTATTAAAAAGCAGTTCTGAATTAAAATACATTATTTCTCACTATTCATACAAAATGAATATTATTAAAAAAATACCAAAATTTCATCCAAAGTAAATTTTGATGTCCTGATTCTAAAGAATAATTTTATTTTGTCAAAATGAATATGTAAAAGTGTCAAAAACTGGATTTAAAAAGGGTTCTCCATTAAAAGGTGGTAAGATTGATTTTATTTTCAAAAAATACAATTTTTATCTGAAAAATTGAATTTGTTCTTATCATATATTTAAGAAACACATAATACAGAAATTAAAATTATATGGAGTATATAAAATTCAAAATCCAGTTAATACTATTTATAACCGCTTTTGAACGGCTAGTTTGGTAAGTCATGGTGTGCTCGAACTCGGTGTTGCGTGTAGTGCAAGTTATTGAATTTAAAGAAAATAACATGCTATGAAATATTGGGGTGTTATAAGTACCCTAAGAATATATTAATTTTGTTTTTTTTATTGGGTGAATTTCTAAAGATTTAAGGTTCCATATAAGGATCTTGAAATATATCTTGGTTCATTTAATCAAAATATTCAGTAGATTAAATAACATAAAACAATGTGATAGAATAAAGAGTTATCTTATCATTTTTTGTTGGATGGACTATGGGAATAAGTGATAAAAAAATAGGGAATCAGTTGTTATTGGTCAAATGAGGTAACTAAAAGAGGGTATCAAACAGAGGGTATGAGACTAAGTGTACATTATTTAATGTTTTATATTCACATTTTTAGAATAATAATTTGTTACATAATTTCATTCGTGATTCTATATAATAAAGTAAATATAAATAAGAAGAATATACAAAAAAAAATTGTGAAGAATGTTTAAGCAGTATGGTGACAATGTTGAAGGACTATGATGCTATGAGAGTGATAAATATTTCATTCTTGTTGTAACCACCAAAAGGGTTGTTATCTAGTGTATGTGTGGAATTTTGTTACTTCAAAACCATTCCATGTACAATATACTCTTTTCGAGCAGTGATCCTTGTAAATACATATGGTACTATGGGTGTTCTTGTTTTTTTTTCAAATGTGATTCCCACTAATCTAAGGAAACATTTTTTTCTAAATAAGAAATCCTAAAAACTAAAGACCCCTAATTCTCCCCAATTCCACCTATCTGTAATCACACAGATCATAATTAGTACTTTAACCTATAAAGAAGTACTAAGAAGCTCAAAAAATTAAATATGGAAAGAATACATGAATTATAAGATAGATTCTATAATGTCCCAAACTTTTATAAATAAAATTACATCTTGAATGAATAAGTTCTTCATTATATATTATATTTATGGAAAAAACATACAATACTTTTGTAATTTTGGTCAATTATAACATTTATCATGTTAATTTTAAAATAAAATTAAGATGATTAAACACTTATAATACATCCATATTACAGTGAACTTTAAGATTAGTATATATCAAGGATTATGATAAAGTTTAATTGATAAGGATGGAATAAGTGGTGGAATCAACCTGTAGGATTGTGACTTATAAATTCCATTTATCAAATCTTATGAGGGAGATTACATCACTATAAATTACCCTAGAACAATTCCAAGATTATATTTAACAATTAATTCTCAAACCAAACCATTCAATGGAGAAGTTTAAGTGTATTGAGATAATGGACCAAACCAAGTTCACTAAACTGCCCAAAAAAGTACCACCCTCACACACCTTACAATTTGGAAATACATATGTGTAATAAAGGACTTATAAATCAAGAACATAGTATTATGAATATATATATAAGTAATATATTAATCTATTTTTCTGTATTTCTTCATTTTTATTTATATAATTATGTAATGAGTATGATATAAATTATATTTTGTTATAAAGAAAATGAAATTGTATTTTTTGGGAAATATATAGCTTCAATTAAGGATTTTTTTGATAAATTCGTGATTTTTTAAAATAAATATTAATTTAATAATAATATTTCTCAAATATTATTTTTTAAAATGAAAATTAAAATATAATCTAATGATGTCCATTGTAATTTTGATAAGGATAAAAATGTTGTTTGGTTGGAAAAAACTAATACTTTCCAATAAATAAGGATTTTTATTTAAATGTGTAAATTCTAATATTTAGGAAATTATTTTTGTAAAATAAATATACTTTTTTAAATCACTATATTGAAATTATCCAACTGTGAATTTTCCAGTATTTTCCATGATAATCAAATTTTAGGAAAACAATTTACCAGGTATAAATATACGGTTTGTATTATGACATCATAGATGTACAAAAGTGATGTAATAAATACTAAAAAGAATACATTACAAAATATAGATTTCCCATTTAATATAATTTTTTTTATGTTATTTTGTTAATTTTATAAACCTTTAATGAATCCCCTAAAACTGGTAGCATATTTTAAGGTTTTATAATCAATTCTCTATGAGCATGAATCACTTTCACATTACCGATGGTATTATTTTTATAAGTTCAATTCATGGCCGTATATATTTTTTAAAACCACTCATCTTTTATATAATACATGGAAAAAACCCATTGTAAGGTATGATATTTTGATTATTTTATCGCATCAGGTCCAAAACCTAATTTTTGAAACTAATAATTATTTCCTATATATTATTTCATAAATACCCACACAACCTTAAACTAAAATTCACTCGAAAACGATTTATCATTAATTTACTCACCATAAACCTCTATAAATTACATTGAACCTATTACCAAGACCTTAATAAGATCCTCCCAAGATTTTAGAGGATTCTTATCAAGGTAAGGGATCTCTCTCTTTTCTTTTCCATTCAGATTATTTTATTGAATTTATCCTTCTAAATGTCAATTTATTTTGTTTGAATGTGTTTATAAGTATCCCTTTAAATTAAAATTTATACTCTATTAATTATATATTATTTATCCACTCATTTTATAACCAATAATCATGTCGTTACTATGGAAAAGGAAGGAATTATTTTCCTCCCCCTTTTTATTCAAGAACTTTATTTTCGTTAAGCATTTTAATTTTGAAATGTTAAGGTTGGAATATGTCTTTACACATTCCTTCTGTTTATTTTTGAGTATAAAGTAATGATTTACCACCTATATCTCTCACGAAACCTTTCAATAAGCCTTTATGTACACCTTTTATTCTACAAGAATTATCCTTTTATTTTCTATGCTAAAACTTTTGGTTGTGTATACCCTTCCCCATTTAGACTCATGGGTTTTAACCTAGATGTAACTATACATCATTGATTAGGTACTCCCATTTATGTAAACCACACTCATCATTCTTGGGATAAAATGTGATGAATTCCATTTTTATGTTGTATGATATATGTGGAACACAAATGGATGTACATGATATAAATATGGTGGGTGGGATGAAATTATATATCCTGCCAATGCATTGGGTAATATTTTTGTCTCATTTTATACCATGTATGGTGCATGAGAGGTTATCTTAAGTTAACTATTTTATGATTTATTGGTGGTCATCCTTTACTTATTCTTATGATTTTAGGTTTTATGTTGTTTCTACATTCCTATGATGCCTTGATGTTATCATATTATACCATGCTTAGAAATTCAGGATTATCATTCTCACCTTTCTATGTCATCATGTTATACCTATTAAAAAACATATATTTTTTTACCATATGTTATGATATGATTATTACCTTACTAGAATTGATATATCACCTCATTCTTATGTACATCCTTATTCTCTCATCCAGTGTTATAATATCAATGGAATTTATGCACATGTTATAGAGTTTTAAATAATTTCATTTTATATCTATTTCAATCAATTGTTGTATATATATAATTTCCCAATGATGTCGGTCCTCTCCACATTCTATGATTTTATTGTGTGTATCTTTATGTAATAAATAATGGAATAAAGAATATAAATGATATGGATAGTCATAGTTGGTATGAGAAGTCGGTCTATACATTTTTGGGGATTAGGATTAGAATTACACAATGAAAGACATAGGGATAAGACTAAACATATGAAAATGCCCCTAACATTTGGTAATGTACATAGTGAGTGGCTCACAATCAAAAAAATACATGTATGGATAACAAAAATGGATGTGGATATGAATAGTTGTATGTAGATGAAATAACCTCAAAAGGGAGAATTGTGTATTAAATGAATCACCACCTAGTGCACAACAAATAACCCTTATTGCACATCTTGTTTGACACTCCCAAGGGATATTCATTGGTAAATCCATAATCCCTTTAAGAAAAATATGAATGAAAAAAATCAGAAGAAATTTTATATTAGAAAATACACCAAGGATAACTTTGATGGAAACCTTGAAATTCATTGGTTATGGAATAAATTTCATTTTTGAGTTATCTCTTTAATGTCTATAGTTTACCATTTATATGTATATTAATTTGACAATTCACATCTCAATATCAATATTGGATGAATTAAATGATTAGAAAAAAAAATAAAATAATGAAAGGATGGCTTTTCATCCATTAGTAAACTTTAAATTTCCAACATGTCTATGGTTCTACACATTATATTATATCATGAATGTTTCCTAGATCTATTAAAACACCACCTAAAAACATGGATGTGAAGTTATCAATGAAAATTGTAAATGGATAAATTATTAAATCCCAAGCATATAGCTTCACCCCTGTTTGTATTTATCAACTAAAATTACAAGAAAACCTTGTGATCCTTCATTTATTAAAAATTTATTGAATTTTTGTTATGGACCATATTTTGTAATATATATACCACATAAATTATCGAGATAAGGTAATAATCATCTGTATCGTAAATCACACTATAATTCTAAAAAAAATGTTAGGAGGAGGATGGATCTCCTTTGGAATCATCATATAAATATTGGATATTATTTCATAATGAAAAAGTTTATTAAGTTAAAATGATTTATACTAAAAAAATAAAATCCTTGATGACATGCCCATTGTAATGGAATATACTAATATGTTTCCAAGTGAATAGCTTGGTCTTCCTCCAATCAGAGAGGTTGAGATATCAATTGAAGTCATGCCCTAATATTGCCAATATCCAAGACTTTATACATAATGGATATTGTTGAACTTGAAGGGCTGAAGAAAAAACAACAGGAGAATCTTGATAAATGGTATATATGAACAAGTGATTAAAGGCGGGGTTCACCAATCATATTCATCATGAAAAAAGGATGGGTTCATTCATATCTTAATTGATTATTATAGCTTTAACCAGAACATGATACTAAACAAGTATCATCTACTATGGATTGATAAATTATTCAGTCACCTATATTGTTGTGACCACATTGTATATGATGATTTTATTTGTTGTCAATGAGTTTCAATGGATGTCAATGATGATCAACATAAATAAAGAACTCTCCTAAGTAAAATGGAAAATGGAAACAAGACGTTGGTTGATATTGATCCTAAGTTTCATATATGTGTATCAGGATTGATACATTGTATACAACAATTAAGGATGGTTGGAGTGTTTTTTAGATGGTTTAAAAGAGAATGAGAAGAGGAGGTTGTGGAAGGGTTTTGGAATGGTGGTTTCAAATTTTTATTTGTAAACACTTAGTTTTACACTAAGTAGTTATTTTATGCCTTTGCCTTTAACAAAAATAATGGGACCATCCATAAAGGCCAGCCGAGGTCCTCATTTTTAGCATATTTGGGACCTGAGGGGTCAACCATGCTTGAGGGAGCCCTCAAGACCATCCCCAATTGAGGAAGGGTTTGTTTGGGACGTGTATAATCCCACAGGTGCCACACGGTGGTGAAATTATGTAGTGTGGGTTCTAGGAGCACACCCGAAGAGAAGCATGGGCGCTAAGAGCATGCCCACAGTGTGAAAATGGTACAAGGTGGTATCGTGGGGGAGGAGGAGTAATCTAAGCCGCTGTTTCAACGTCTTGAATGAAAAATTGTGAGAAAACATCACAGAATATCGAGGTGGGACAAGGATTTAAAAATTAAGACACAATCCTGACCGTCCATCTGATCTCGTTGAAGATCTCATCCGCACATCGCATCATGCGTACAAGGATATAATCTGAGCCGCTCATCATCGCTTTCCCACACTTGGTTTAATCGGAGCGGTCTGATCTTCAATTGAGGTTTGTCTTCAACCTCTAGCCACCCAACACGAACCATTATATCATAGAAGCAATCGAACCTCCATGATCGAGTCTTCGACCATTATAAAAGATAAAACCCACTAAATGAGAATCATCTAAGCAACACAATTCCTTGCATGAAACTACATTTGCATGCATGCATCAAAATAAGTACAAAAGAGTGTTGTTTGAGGAAAACGAAGTTTCTAGAGTTTGTTCCATGTCGATCACTCAAGGATAGGAGATTTACATTGATACCTCATTTTGTACACATGAGGATGATTAAAACGTGAAATCAAAAACAACCTAGAAACTCTGCTTATCTCACGACTAGAATTTGAATATTTCAAAACCACGATCTTAGTTAAATATCTCAATGATTTTGGAAGAAGAAAGATCTGATCTCTCTTATAAAAAGTGACCTACAGATTCGATAAAACTCTAGTACTTCCAAAACATTCATGAATTCATGTTCTGGGAAATAGTGTTTCTTCAATATTTAACGTTAATGAAGGGGAATGCGTGAACTACAAACCATTCTATGTTTATGAATAGTTTTTCTTATTTCAATTGGGTTTCGAAGAGGTGAACCATATACCACTTTGGTTCATGAGGAATAATAGCTTCAAACCACTTCTAGTTAGGGTAGAGAAGGAGTTTCACATACCTCTATGGTTCGCGAAGCAAGGAACTGCATACCACTTCAGTACACGAGGCAGAGGTCCTATGAACCATTTTGGGTTTGTGAGGTAATGGTACTGTGTACCATTCTTGTTCACGAAGAATGGAAGTTTTGCATACCGCAGTGGTTGGCAAATAAGGTAACCAAGAATGATTCGGGGGAACCACATACCACTTGGTATGTGAAGGAATCATTCACATCCCTTGTGCAAGGGGAGATCGCGAATCTTCCTGGTTCGTAGAGGACACAATGTGCATAAGAGAAATCTGTACCTATGGTGTGTAAAAGGAAAACAAGAAACACCTTGCCATGCCAAAATACACACATTAATTATTGAATAAAATCACCTTCATATAAGTATAAGAAAATCAATGTGAAAAAGTTTGTGTTGAAGAAGGGAGAAGGAAGATTGTGCATAGTGATGGGAAATGCATTCATATGCATGATTTGATGAAGAAAAAAAATAAAAGGCAAATCATATCCAAAATCAATTGCTATGAAATTGAGAGAAGAGTTAAAGTGTGTACTAAAAGGCACCATACCCATTTAGGCCTTCACATAAGAAAGAAGAATCGAATGTGAAAGTATAAATGAATAATTTGAAGAGAAACATCCTAAAACAATGGTGAACATGTCTAAGGAAATGAATACGAAGAGAACATATATATTTTCACATGCATGGTCACATACATACATTGAATAAGTAGAGTTGATTTTGATGATGCCTAGTGAATTGGTTTTCAGTATTTGAACAATCACAAAATAATTTGTGATACTAGACATGAAGAATAAAATGTCTTAGTACATCTAGTTGTTTCACTAGAGAATAAAATTGAACGTTTAAGAGTATTAACTCTGGATCTCGATGCATGAAATGTATCATGCTGAACAGGAGACAAATACTTCCATGCCTATCCAGTGAGGGGACATTCATGTCTACAAACTGAGTGTGACCTCTCAAAGGATGTGAGATAGGGGGAGTCAACTGATGTTATCTGAGGGAAGTAGTGAGCTATCCTTGAACTTTTGTAATGGCAGTGTGCCTAGGAAAAAGTGCATATACCTGAACCTTGTAATCCACACTCGTTGATGAATGATGGAATTAAGTACGACCAGAAACCTGTTGGAATATGCTCCTTGTACTTCGCCCTTAGCAGTGAACCAAGTAAAAGTGTTGTGTTGTCCTTTTTCATTTGAATGTTTTAATTACTACACATATCCATCTTATAGGGTTAATTAAGTTCTTACCAATGTGGGAACAAGATCCAATAAATGAGAGAAATAGTGGACACCCGGATTCACCCCCCCCCCCCAGTGTGCCCTAGGGTCCTTCAATTAGTATCAGAGAGAAGGGGTTTATGTATGTTGGATACACCTCCAAAATTATATTCAGTAGAGGATTGTATTTTTGTTTCATGAGTCAACAATGAAGAGTAGTCTTTATGAAATTTTAGTTATCTTTGAGAAGAAATATTTAACCAACAAGACCATGATGAATAGGAAAATGAAAGAGAAGAAGCAGTTGAATATGTCTCTCATGACCAGAGAATATGTAGTTTTTGGTTCTCCATGACCTTACAATAATGACGAAATATCAGTCTTGGGAAGTAAAGAGCAGGTGGATCAGGTTTCTACCAGAGAAAAAAAAAGACACTTCTATATCATTTTTAGGTGATCATGAGAAAATATGAACATATCTATATGATATTATGGAAGAAATAGTTGCTACTATTTGCAGAATATTTCAATTTATATAGGAAGATATCACCCGACTAGGAAGGGAAGCTGATAATATGGAGGAAGGCTTTGAAAATAAAGGGTAAGAATGTTATAATCTCTACAAAAAAATTGAAGCCTTTGAATAGAAATATGGAGTCAATAACACTCTAGAAGAAAAGATCCATGCATTTAGGGATGAGATAAATAAAATTTAGTGAATTCAAGGTTCTATATTTGGAGGAAAATTCCATGAAATTCAAGGAACTTTCCTCGTTGTTACAAACCAAAGTTCAGTTACATGAAGATGGGTTTGAAATATTGAAAAGGTTTGTGATGAGATGATGATCATGATTTAAGATCAGAAGATCATCCTCAATATGGAATGTCTAAAATTGGAACCCCAGTTGACCAAACATGAGAAGACATGTATTAAGACTTCAAAAAATAATGAAATAGTTATTACTAGTACTAAATGATCACTGGATGATTCTAAAGCCAAAATACCTCCAAAATGTGATAATAATATCATGACATCACTCATTGATATGTCTCAACTAGACGAGGAAGTGAAGGTACCATCCATACAAACATTTAACATTGTTTCTAAATATGTTTCTTCTAAAATTGCATGTTGGAAGAAAAATTCTAAACAAGTATGGATGAGGAAAGGTGTGGAGAAGAAACCTACCACCAAGGATAGGGTGTATAGGAAGAACATGATAGAAGATGGTTCTCCCGGATGAGCACAACTCATTAAGAAAAAATACCCAACAACATTATAAAAAATATATCATGAAGACAATATTTGTGTGAAAAAGATGGTGCTACAATGGATTTGGTCATTGTGCACTGGATTGTTTTTACAATCCTTTAAACAAAAAAGCACAGAGAAAGCCTATGTGAAAAGGGAGAAATCATGAGAAGAAGAAGAAACATAAAAAAATACATAACCCTTTGTATTCAACAAATATATTTGGAATTCTAGAAAACAGTTGTAATGTATGCAATGGGAGTGGTCACAAGAATGGATAATGCTTATCTCAACACATATCCAGAGCTGAGAAGAACAGAAGACCACAGAATCCAGCTAAGAGAGAAGAAACTACCTTGGGAAGAAATCAGAAGAATAATACAAAATAAAAGTCTCCCAAGAAGACTCCAAGAAAGAAAGGTGATAAGTCCTTGAATTCAAAATCCAAGATGTTGAAGAGAGTTACATCCAAAAGAATTTCTAAAACTAATGACACTATTAAGAGTCCATGTGGAGAACCCAAAATTACTACCATTGTTCCCAAATACATATCGGATATCTATCCTGAAGACATTGAAAGAATGAGAATAAAAGGGGATGTACATGCGAAGGCTATTGCAACAGGAAATAAGAAGTTTCCACATGATGATAGCAAAGTCCTGTGTGTGAGGTGCAACAAGTCTGGTCACACTGTTACGCATTGCAGTGCATTTATTCCATCCTAGGATGAATTCCTCACGAAGAAGAAAGTTGCACAAGGATATTCTAGTGATTTGAAATATCTTGAAGAATGTAGAATCACACAAAAAGAAATAGATGAAATATTGATATCCACAAAACCTAATTCAAAATTTTAAATCAAATTTGCATGTGTGTGGAGTGGAGCAATTGGAGTATCTTGGTTGAGAAAATCATCTCAACCTTCTAACTCATACTTACTAATCAAGGAGGATCTACCTTATTCCCTTAACACTTTGTGTATTTTATTAATATTAGAGGGAATTAAATGTGAATAAATCACTCAAGGAAGGAACCTGAGAAGTGTTCCCTTGAAGAGGAGACATGTCAAGAAGTTTCCAGAGTTATTATTTCAATTAGTGTCAACCTCAGTTGGTATCAAATTCAATTACAATGAGGATTGTCTGAAGATCAGGTTATTGGAAATGGTATGTCATCTCTTAACCTTGTTTACTAAACATAAAATTATTTTACAAAGGGGGAGTAACAATTTTAATCAATGACATAAGAATAATTGTAGTTCCCCAAGGCCACTTATCCTGCCAATTACACTAGAATGTTTTTGATCTTTTTGTTGAAATGAATGCAAGAGTTTCAAGTTGATAATCTCATATCACATTAATTATCCTCATCCAAGAATTAAGGAGGAAAGGTCCTTGAAGACAATTACATGAGTTCTCATTTAATGAGGTATCATGATTAGGGGATAATGGACATCTTGGATGTCTAGATAAAATCCACTTGATTTCTACATTGAGCATTTCTCTAGTAGACTTAGAGTGGAATGATTGATGGCATAATTTCTTAAGTATGGACTGATACACTCTCTACCATAAACATTGTAATTTATGTCAATAAGGGGTAGGTAGAGTGAAATGAAAGTTTAAGAGTGAAAGGGAGAGTGAAGATCACATTCACATTGAAATGATCATTTTAGATAACGTTGAAGTATTGACAACAAACACAAAGGGGGAGATTGTTGGGAAAAAATTTTATATGAATATTTTATTTCTTTTCAATGAGTGTAAATGTATGTTAATGATGATAAACATGAAGAATGAACTCTCCTAAGTAAAATGGATAATGAAAACCAGACATTGGTTGATCTTGATCCTAAGTTTCAAATATCTCTATCAGGAGTGATACATTGACTACAATAATAAAGGATAGTCGGAGTGTTTTTTGGAAGGAGTAAAAAAGAATGGGAGAAGCTCATTTTGACATTGACATGATTATTTTAGAGAATATTGAAGTATTGACAACAAACAGAAAGGGGGATATTGTTGGTAGTACTTTGTATATGAAGATTGTATTTGCTGTCAATGATGATCAACATGAAGAAGGAACTATCCTACGTAAAATGGAAAATGGAGACTATATGTTGGTTGATCTTGATCCTAAGTTTCATATATGTGTATCCAAAGTGATACATTGTATACAACAATTAAGGATGGTTGGAGTGTTTTTTGGATGTAGTAAATGAGAAGGAGAAGAAGAGTTTGTGGAGTATTTTTAGAATGGTGGTTTGGCATTTTTATTTCTAAACACTTATTTTAACATTATGTAGCTATTTTATGCCTTTTTCCATTACCAAAAATAATGGGGCCATCCATGGAGGCTAGCTGAGGTCCTCACTTCAAGCACATGTGGGGCCCGAGGGGTTAACTGCGCTCGAGGAATGCACTCAAGACCTTACCCACATGAGGTAGTGTGTGTGTGAGTCTTGTATAAGCCTGTAGGTGCCACACAGTGGTGAACCTGTGCAGCGTGGGTGATAAGATTGAACATGAAGTGAAGAGTGGGAGCTAAGAGAATGCCCACATGGAGAAAACGGTATGGGGCAGTACCTTGGAGGGAGGAGGAGTAATCTGGGCTGCTGAAGACAGAGCTTGATTAATAAACCACAAGACAACATCATGGCGTTTGGATATGGGACAATGTTTTAAAAATGCGGACATAGTCCTGACTGTCATTCTAATCTCACTGATGATCCCGAACTCACATCGCATCCCACATACAAGGATATAATCTGAGCCGCTCATCATCCCCTCACTTCTTGTGGTTGAATTAGAGTGGTCTGATCTTCAACTGTGGGTCGTCTTCAACCTCGGGCCACCCAACGCAAACCAGTGCATCGGAGAAGCTACCGAACCTCCATGATCAAGTCTCCAACCATTATAGAAGAGAAAACCCACTGCATGAGCATGGTCTGAGAAACACGATACCATACATGAAACTACATTTGCATGCTTGCATCAAAATAAGGGAGAACGAGTGTTAGCTAAGGCAAATGAAGTTTCCAGATGTTGTGTCATGACGAGCTCATAAAGAGAGGAGATCTGCATGCATACATCATCGCATACACATGAGGATTATTACAACATTAAATTAGAAACAACTAAGAAATTCATATTATCCCATGACCATGATTTGATGATTTCAAAACTGCGATCTTCATGCAATATCTTGAGTATGTTGGACATGGACAGATTTGATCTCTTCTTATAAAAAGAGACACACCGATTCGAGAAAAGGATACTACTTAGAAACATTTCGAGAACTCATGTTCTGAGAAACAAAGTTTCTTCTATATTTACTTTTCAAGAAGTGGCATGCATGAACAAAAAACCATTTTAGGTTCATTAAATGTTCTCCACGTACCGATTTGGTTCTTGAAGAGGAAAACCACGTACCACTTTGTTTTGTGTGGAAGAGCCACAAACAACTTTTGGTTCGTAAAGAGAATGAGTTCCACATACCTCTCTGGTTCATGAAGCATGGAACTACATTATACTTCAGTACACGAGGTAGAGTTCCCAAGATACAATTTGGGTTCATTAGGAAATGGTACCATTTACAATTCTGGTTTGAGAAGAAGAGAATTTTATCATAACGTTGTGGTTGGAAAAGAAGGGAACTAAGAACCATTCAGGGGAACTTCAAACCACTTGGTACATGAAGGAGGCCCGCGCATCACATGTGCATGGAGAGGCCACAAATCATCTTCGTTCGTGGAGGATTCAAAGTGTATAAGAGAAATCTGTATCTATGGTGTGTAAAAGGAAAACAAGAAACACCATGCCATTCCAAAATAAACACATTGATTCTTGAATAAAATCACATACATATAAATATAATCAAATCAAACTGAACAAGTGTGTGTTTAGGAAGGGTAAAAGATGATTGTGCATGGTGATTTGAAATTCATTCATATGCAAGATTTGAAAAAGAACACAATTAAAGGCTAAGCATATCTGAATCAAGTGCTAAGAAAATGAGAGAAGACATCGTGTGTGTACTAAAAGGAACTATACCCATTTGGACCTTCACATAAGAAATAATAAGTGAAATTTCATGCATAAGTTAATATATTGAAGGGAAGCATCCTAAACCAAGAGTGCACGTGTCTAAAGAAGTGAAAAGGAAGAGCACATATATATTTTCACATGCATGGTCACATGCATACATGGAATAAGAAGAGTTGCTTATGATGATTCCTAGTGAACTAGTTTTCAGTGTTTGAACAGTCACAAAAGAATTTTTGATACTCACTAAGAAGAATAAGAAGTCATAGTACATCTAGTTATTGCACTGGAGAAGAAAATTGAATGTCAAAGAAATCAATTCTAGACCCTGATGCAAGTAAAGTCACATGCTGAACATGAGACAAAGACATCCATGCCAATCCATTGAAGGGAGCTTCACATCCATAAACTGAGTGTGACCTCTCCAAGGAAGTGATCCAGGGGGATTCAACAGATGTGATCCAATGGAAGCAGTGAGAAATCGATGAACTTTTGTAAAGGAAGTGTTCGTGGGAAATAGTGACTATAATCAAACCTTGTAATCCACACCTATTGAAGAATAGTGGAATTAGGTATGACTAACAACATGTCGGTGTATGGTCCATGGGTGTATCCCTTAGTGGTGAACCAAGTAAATGTGTTTTTATGTCCTTTTCCATTTGAATGTTTTAATTATAGAAAATATACATCATACATGGTTAATTACATTTCAACCAAAGTTGTAACAATATCCAATAAAGGGGAGAAAAATTTGATACCCAGATTCACCCCCCCCCCCCTCATAGGGTGACCAAGGGTCCTTCAATTGGTATCAAATCAAAAGGTTTTACGTAGGTTGGATACACCTTAGTAATTTTATTTAGAAGATGATTTGAGTTTTTTTTCTTGAGTCCACAATGAAGAGCAGTCTTGATGAAATTTTAGTTATATCCGAGAAGAAATCAAAAACCAATAAGACCGTGATGAAAAATGAAAATAAAGAGAAGCAGCAGTTTAAGGAGTCTCTCATGACCAAAGTAGATGCAGTGGATAGTTCTCCATGACCATCCAATAATGAAGAAATATCAGGCTTGGGAAGTAAAGAGAAAGTGGATCAGTTTTCATTTAGAGAAAAATAGGACACTTATATCTCATTTTCAGGTGATCATGACAAATTAAGAACCTATCTGCATGATATTACAGAAGAAATAGTTACTGCTATTTGTAGAATATTTCAATGTATGCAGGCTGAGATCACCCTACTAGGAAGGGAAACTTATAATATGGAGGAAGGATTGTAAAAGAAAGTGTTAGAATTTTATAAGCTCTCCATAAAAATTGAAGCCTTTGAAGAGAATGATAGAGTTAATAAGACTCTAGAAGAAAATATCCATGCAATTAAGGATGAGTTGAAAAAGAGAATTGAAGTCAATGTTATAAATTTGGAATAAACTTCAAGAAATTCAAGTAAGTTGACACGTTGTTACAAACCAAAGTAAAGTTTCATAAAGATGGGGTTGAAAGACTGAAAAAGGTTTGTGATGCGAAGATGATCGTGATTGAATATTAGAAGATCATAATCAATATGGAATGTCTAAAATTGGAAACCCGGCTAACCAAACTTGAGAATAGATATATTGAGACTTCCCAAAATAATATAATAGCTGCTGGTGGTACTCAATGTTCACTGGAGGATTATAAATCCAAAATACCTCCAACATGTGATAAGAAGATCATGACTTCACTCGTTGATATATCAAAAGAAGCTGAGAAAGTGAAGGTACCATCCATACCAACCTGTACTGTGGTTTCTAAATATGTTTCTTATAAATGTATAGGTTGGAAGAAAAAATCTAAACAAGTATGGATGGGGAAGGGTGAGGAGAAGAAACCTACCACCATGGATTTTGTGGATAGAAAAAAGAGGCTAGTAGATGGATCCCCTGGTAGAGCACTACACATTAAGAAAAAGTCTCAACAACATCATACTGAATATATAAAGAAGACAAGATTTGTGGTTCAATATTGGTGATGAAAATAGATTTGGGAATTGTGCACTGGATTGTTGGTACAATCCTTTAAACGAAAAATCACAGCGAGAGCCTATGTCAAAAGGGAGAAAGTCATAGAAGAATAAGCAACATCAATAGATCCAGAATAATCTATATACTACAAACCTATTTGGAATTCCAGAAAACATTTGTGATGTATGCAATGGGAGTGGTAACAAGAATGGAACTTTCCTATCTCCACACATATCTAGAGCTGATAAGACCAGAATACCACAGAAGACAACTAAGATAGAAGAAGACACCTTGGTAATAAATTAGAAGAATAATTAAAAATAAAAGTCTCCAAAGAATACTCCTAGAAGGAAAGGTGATAAGTCCTTGTATTAAAAATTCAATATGTTGAAGAGTGGTACATACAAAAGAATTTCTAAAAATTATGACACTCTGAAGAGTCCATGTGGAAAAACCCAAACTTACTGCCCTTATTCCCAGAGACATATTGGTTATATGTCCTGAAGACATGGAAAGAATGAGAATGAAATAAGATGCATAGGCTAAGGCTAGTGTAATAGGAATTAAGAAGATACCAAATGATGATATCAATGTCATGTGTGTGAGGTGCAATAAGGCTGGTCAAACTGTTAAGAATTGCAGTGCATTTATTCCACCCCAAAGAAGAATTCCTCAAGATGATGGAAGTTGCACAAGGAGATTCTAGAGCTTTGAAATATCTATAAGAAAGAATACTCCCACACAGTGAAATGGAAGAAATATTTAGATCTACACAACCAAAGTCATAACTGAAAATTAGATGTGAAAGTGTGAGGAGTGGATAAAACAAAGCATCATGGTTGAGAAAATCATCTCATCATTCCAGCTCATATTAAAGAAGCAAGGAGTACCCACCTTATTACCTTAACACTTTTTTTATTGTACTAATATTAAAGGTAATTGAAGGTGAAGCAGGTACTCGGGGGGGGGGGGGGGGACTTAAAAAGTTTTCCCTTGAGGGAGAGACACATCAAGAGGTTTCCAGAGTTATTATTGCAACTAGTATCAACTTCAGTTGGTATGAAATTAGATTACTCTAAAGATTGCCTGATGATAATTTCATTACTATTAGTATGTTATCTCTCAACCATGGTTACTAAAAATAAAATTATTCTAAAAATGGTGAGTAACAATGTTAATCAATGACATAAAAAGAATGGATGTTCCCCAGGTCCAGTTATCCTGACCATTGCACTTGAATGTTTTTGATCTGTTTTTTGAAATGAGAACAGAATTTTCAGGTTCATAATCTCATATCACATTTACTAACCTCATCCTGGAATGAATGCAGAAAGGGCCTTGAAGAAAATTACATGATTTCTCATCGCATGAGATATCATGAATAGTGGATAATGAACAGCTTGGTGGTCTAGATCAAATACTATTATTTTCATCATCGATCATTTCTCAAGTAGACTTAGAGTGAAATGATTGATGGAACAATTTATTATGTATGGACCGATACCCTCTCTACAATAAACATTGTATTTATTGTCAATAATGGGGAGAGAAAGTGAAATGAAAGTTGAAAGGTGAAAGGGAGAGAGTAGATCATTTTCACATCGACAAGATCAATTTTGAGAACCATGAAGTATTGACAACAAACACAAAGGGGGACATTGATTAGACAAATTTTTATATTAATGTTGTATTTCTTGTCAATGGGTGTCAATAGATGTCAATGATGATCAACATGTATAAGGAACTCTCTTATGTAAAATGGATAATGGAAACTAGACATTGGTTGAGCTTGATCCTATGTTTCATATATGTGTATCTGGAGTTATACATTATAGACAACAATTTAGGATGGTTGGAGTGTTTTTTGGAAAGAGTAAAAGAGAAGGAGAATAGATCATTTTGACCTTGACATGATCATTTTAGAGAACATTGAAGTATTCACCACAAACACAAAGGGGGATACTATTGGGACCACTTTGTATATGAAGACTGTATTTTTTGTCAATGAGTGTCAATGGATGTCAATGATAATAAATATGAAGAAGGAACTCTATAATGTAAAATGGAGAATGGAAATCAAGCGTTTTTTTGATCTTGATCCTAAGTTTCAATTATGTGTATGAAGAGTGATACATCTCCTACAATAATTAAGGATGGTTGGAGTGTTTTTTGGAAATAGATAAAGAGAATGAGAAGAGGAGGTGGTGGAGGAGTTTTCGAATGGTGGTTTGGAATTTTTATTTGTAAACACTTTGTTTTACACTAAGTAGTAATTTTAACCCTTTTCTTATACCAAAATATAGGGTTCCTCTTTGGGGTCCAGCTGAGGTCCTCAACTCTAGCACTTTCGTGACCCGAGGGGTAAACTGCGCTTGAGGGAAGCCCTTAAGACCATCCCCACATGATGTAGGGTGTGTGTGGGTCATGTATAAGCCCGCAGGTGCAGCACGGTGGTGAACCCGTGCAGCGTAGGTGCTAGGAGCATGTGAAAAGAGCAGATTGGGTGCTAAGGGCACACCCATAGGGTGAATATGGTATGGGGATGTACTATGGAGGGTGGAGGAGTAATCTGAGTTGCTACTTCCATGGGTTGATTGATAAACTATTAGAAAACATCGCAGCATTTTGATGTGGTACAAGGTTTTAAAAATGTGGACACAATTGTAACAGTCCATCTGATCTCCCTGAAGATCACGATTGCACTTTACATCCCACATACAAATATATAATCTGAGACAGTCATCATCCATGCACTCTATGTTGTTGAATCAGAGTCATCTAATCTTTAATCGAGGGTCATCTTCAACCTCTAGCCAACCGACATGAACCAGTGCATCATGGAAGCAATTGAACATCCATGATTGAGTCTCTGGCCAATATAGAAGAGAAAACCCACTGCAGTAGAATTGTCTGAGCAACACGAAATCATGAATGAAACTACGTTTTCATGTGTGCATCGAAATAAGGAAGAATGACCATTGTTCAAGGAAAACAAAGTTCCCAGAGGTCGTGCTGTGTCTAGTGCTCAAGGAGAGGATATCTTCATGCATACCTATTCGCATACACATAAGGATGAGTACACCGTGAAATTAGAAACAACTGGGAAACTTGGTGTATCTAACGACTATGATTTGAAGATTTGAAAACTGCGATCTTCATGCAATATCTAAAGGATTTTGGATGCAGAAAGATCTGATCTCTTCTTATAAAAGGAGACTCACCGATTTTTGAAAAGGTTATGGCTTCCAATCCTTTCGAGAAATCATGTTCTGTAGAACAGAGTTTCTTTTATATTTAATTTTCATGAAGGGGCATGCATTAACCATGAATTATTCTACATTTGTGAAGAGTTTTCCACGTACCGATATGGTTTGCGAAGAGGTGAACCACATAACAATTTGCTTCATGAGGAAGAAGATACATGAACAATTTTTGGTTCGTGAAGAAAAGGAATTCTGCATACCTCTCTGGTTCGTGAATCAAGGAACAACATACCTCTTTGTTACACAAGGCAGAGTTCATGCGAATAATTTAGGGTTTGTGAGGTAACGGTACTGTGTACCATTCTTGTTCTCCAAGAAGATAATTTTTGCATACCGCTTTGGTTGGGGAAGAAGGGCACCGAGAACCATTTAGGGGGAATTGCGTACCACTTGGTATGCCAAGGAAGCCTGCGCATCCCTTGCACAAGGAGAGGCCGCGAATCATCCTGGTTCATAGAGGAAACAATGTGTATAAGAGAACTATATACCAATGGTTTGTAAAATGGAAACAAGAAACACCATTCCATGCCAAAATACACACATTGATGCTTCAATAAAATCAGATACATATCAATATAATAAAATCAAAGTGAACAAGTCTATGTTGAGGATGGGAGATGTAAGATTGTTCATGGTGATATGAAATGAATTCATATGCATGATTTGATGAAGAACCCAATTAAAGTCTAACCATATCCGAATAAAATGATAAGAAAAGGAGAGAAGAGGTCGTGTGTGTACTAAAAGGAATCATACTCATTTGGGCCTTCGCACAAGAAAGAATAAGTGAATATGAATGTATACGTGAATAATTTTAAGAGAATAATCCTAAACCAAGGGTGAAAATATCTAAAGAATTGAAGAGGAAGAGAACATCTATATTGTAACATGCATTGTCATATGCATACATGAAATAAGAAGAGTTGATTCTGATGATGCCTAGTGAATTGGTTTTCATTGTTTGAACAATCATAAAAGAATTTGTGATACTAGCCAAGAAGAATAATAAGTATTAGTATATTAGTTTGTTTCACTGTAGAATAATATTGAACGTCAAAGAGCAAAAACTCTAGACAATAATTCAAGAAAAGTCTCATGACGAACAGGAGGCAAAGGCTTCCATGCTTATCCAATGAATGGACCTTCACATCCCTAAACTGTGTGTGACCTTTTCAAGACAGTGAGCCTGGGGGAGTCAACATAAGTGATTTGAGGGATGTAGTGAAATATCCCTGGACTTTTTTAAAGGTAGTGTGCTTGGGATAGAGTGAATGTACCCAAACCTTACAATCCACACCTGTTGAAGAATTGTGGAATTAGGTACGACTGGAAACTTGTCGGAATATGATCCTTGGACGTAGCCCTTAGTGGTGAACCAAGTAAAAGTGATGTGTTTTAGTTTTGCATTTGAATGTTTTAATTACTGCACATATCCATTATACATGGGTAATTAAGTTCCTACCAATGTGGGAGCAAGATCCAATAAACTAGAGAATAATTTGGCACCCTAATTCACCCCCCCCCCCTATTTGGGTGACCTAGGGTCATTTAATTGGTATCAGAGAGAAAGGTTTTACATATGCTGGATACACCTTACTAATTCTATTCAAAAGAGTATTTGAGTTTTGTTTCCTGAGTGAACAATGAAGAGCAGTCTTGATGATAGTTCACTTATCTCTGAGTAGTAATCTTTACCCCACAAGACCTAGTCGAACAGGAAAAAGAAATAGAAGAATCATTTGAAGAAGTCTCTCATGACCAAATAAGATTCAGTGTATTTTTCTCCATGCCCTTCCAATAATGAAGAAATATCAGGCTAGGGAAGAAAAGGACATGTGGCTTCATTTTCTACCAGATAAAAAATATGAAACTTTTATCTCATTTTTATGTGATCATTGGAAATTAAGAACCTATCTGCATGATATTCTGGAAGAAAGAGTTGCTGATATTTGAAGAATATTTCAATTTATACAGGCTCAGAACACCCTATTGGGAAGGGAGCTGATAATATAAAGGGAGGATTGGAAAAGATAGTGTCATAATGTTATAAGCTCTCTAGAAAAAATTAATCCTTTGAAGAGAAAGATGGATTCAATAAGACTCTAGAAGATAAGATCCATGCATTTAAGGATGATCAAAAAAAAGGTCACTGATGTCAAGGTTTTAAATTTGGAAGAAACATACAAGAAAATTAATGAACTTGATCCTAAGTTTCATATATGTGTATCATGAGTGATACATAGTCTACAAAAATTAAGGATGGTTGGAGTGTTTTTTGGAAGGGGTTAAAGGGAAGGAGAGAAGATCATTTTGACATTGACATTATCATTTTAGAGAACATTGAAGTATTGAAAAAAACAAAATGGGGGGAGATTGTTGGGACCACTTCCTATATGAAGATTGTATGTATTTTCAATGAGTGTCAGTGGATGTTAATGTTGATCGACATGAAGAAGGAACTCTCATATGCAAAATGAAGAGTGGAAACCAGAAGTTCATTGAGATGGAACCTATGTTTCAATTATGTGTATCAGGAGAGATACATTGTCTACAATAATTATGTATGCTTGGAGTGTTTTTTGGAAAGAGTAAATGAGAATGAGAAGAATAGGTTGTGGAAATTTTTTGGAATGGTGGTTTGGATTTTTTATTTTTAAACACTTAGTTCTACATTATATAGTTATTTAATGCCTTTTCCTTTACTAATAATAAAGGGGGCATCCATAGAGGCCATCCATGGTCCTCACCTGAAGAACATGCGGGACCCGAGGGGTCAACTGTGCCTCAGGGAAGCCTTTAAGACCAGCACTGCTGAGGGAGGGTGTGCTCCGGTTGTGTATAAGCCCATAGGTGTCACATGGTGGTGAACCCTTGTAGTGTGGGTGCAAGGATCACGACCAAAGAGTAGAGTGGGAACTAAGAGCTTGCTCGTAGGGTGAGAACAACATGGGGTGGTACTGTAGAGGGTGGAGGAGTAATCTTAGACACTTCCGCCGCGGCTTGATTGATAAACCATGAGAAAACATCATGGCATTTTGATGTGGGACAAGGTTTTAAAAACACGAACGCAATCCTGACCATCCATCTGATCTTACTGAAGACCCCGACCACACATTGCATCCCGTATACAAGGATATAATCTGAGATTCTGATCATCCCCGCACTACATGTGGTTGAATCGAAGTCTTCTAATCTTTGATCGAGGGTCATCTTCAACCTTTGGCCACCTGATGAGAAACAATTCATCATAGAAGCTACTAAACCTCCACGATTGAGTCTCTGATGATTATAAAAGAGAAAACCCACAGCATGACCATCTTCTGAGTGAAATGATACCATGCACGTAACTATGTTTCCATGAATGCATCAAAATAAGGAAGAACGAGCATCGAATGAGGAAAAAAAGCTGTCGGAGGTCATGTCGTGTTGAGCTATCAAGGAGAGGAGAACTGCATGCATGCCTCTTCACATACACATATGGATGATTACAACGTGAAATGACAAATAACAGAGAAACTTGGCATATCTCATGACCATGATTTCAGGATTTCAAAACCACAATCTTCGTGCAATATCTCAAGGATTTAAAAATGCATAAATATATAATCTCTTTATATACAAATAGAATCACTGATTTGAGAAACTTTTACTACTTCCAAACCTTTCGAGAACTCATGTTCTGAGAAACAAAGTTTTTTTTATATTTAATGTTCAAGAAGGTGCATGTGTGAACTGTGAACCCTTATAGGTTCATGAAGAGTTTTTTATGTACCAATCTAGTTTGTGAAGAGGTGAACCACATACCACATTGTTTCGTGAGGAAGAAGAGGCACAAAAAATTCTGGTTTATGAATAGAGGGATTTTTTCGTACCTCTCTAGTTCGTGAAGAAAGGAACTGGGTACCGCTTTGGTACATGAGGTAGACATCCTGTGAACATTTTTGGGTTTGTGAGGTAACAATACCGCATGCCTTTATAGTTCAGGAAGAATAGATGTTTGAAATATCATTGTCGTTGGTGAAGAAGGGAACTGAGAACCATTCAGGGGAACCTCATACCACTTGGTATGCAAAGGAAGAATATGCATCCCTTGCACAAGGAGAGGCCATGGATCATCCTGGTTCGTTGAGGAAGCAATGTGAATAAGGGAACTCTATACCTATGGTGTGTTAAATGGTAACAAGAAACAACATGACATTCCAAAATATACAAATTGATGATTGAATAAAACCACATACACATAAATATAAGCAAATCAAAGTGAAAAGGTTTTTGTTGAGGAAGGGAGAAGGATGATTATACATGGTGATGGGAAATGAATTTATATGCATGATTTGAATAAAAACATAATTAAAGGAAAACCATATCTGCATAAAGTGACATGAAAAGGATGGAAGAGGTCGTGTGTGTACTAAATGACACCATACCCATTTGGGCATTCACACACAAAATAATAAGCAAATGTGCATGCATACATGAATACTTTGAAGATAAGAATCCTAAACCAAGGGTGCATGTGTCTAAAACATTGAAGAGGAAGATGACATGTATATTTTCACATGCATTTTCATATGCATACATTGAATAAGAAGAGTTGATTATGATGATTCTTAGTGAACTAGTTTTCAGTTTTTGAACAATCACAAAATAATTTGTGATACTGGCCAAGAAGAATAATAAGTATTAGTACATATGTTTGTTGAATAGGAGAAGAAGATTTAACGTCAAAGAGAATCATCTATGGACCTTGATTCAAGAAAATTCTCATGTTGAATAGGAGACAAATACTTCCATATCGATCTATTGAAGGGACCTTCACTTCCATAAACTAAGTGTGACCTTTCCAAGTTAGTGAGCCTGGGGGAGTCAACAGAAGTGATCTGAGGGAAGTAGTGAGCTATCCCAAAAAAATTTTAAAGGTAGTGTTCCAGGGACAAAGTGACTATACCCAAACCTTGTAATCCACACCTGTTGAAGAATAATAGAATTAGTTACGACCGGAAACCTATCGGCATATTCTCCTTGGATGTATCCCTTAGTGATGAACCTAGTAAAATTGTTGTGTATTCGTTTTTCATTTGAATGTTTTAATTACTACACATATCTATTATAGAGGGTTAATTACATTCCTACCAATTTGGGAGAAAGAAACAATAAATGAGAGAAAAAGTTGACACACTGATTCATCCCCCCCCCCTCTGGGTGACCTGGGGTCCTTTAATTTGTATCAGAGTGAAAGGTTTTATATATGTTGGATACACCTTAGAAATTATATTCAGAAGAGGATTTGATGTTTGTTTCTTGATTCAATAATGAAGAGTAGTCTTGATGAAAGTGTATTTTTCTATTAGCAGAAATCTATACATAACAAGACCATGATGAACAAGAAAAAGACAAAGAGGAAGCCATTGAAGAATTCTATGATGACCAAAGAATATGCAGTGTCTAGTTCTCTATGCCCTTATAATAATGAAGAAATATCATGCTTGGGAAGTAAAGAGCAGGTGGCTCATATTTCTACTATAAAAAAAAGAAGACACGTTTATATCATTTTCAGGTGATCATTAGATATTAAGAACCTATCTGCATGTTATTCCGGAAGAAAGGGTTGCTGCTATTTGAATAATATTTCAATTTATGCAGGCTGAGATCACCTGACTGGGAAGATAAGCTGATAATATGGATAGAGTCTTGGAAAATAATGTGTCAGAATGTTATAAGATCTCAAGACAAATTAAAGCCTTTAAAGAGAAAGATGGAGTTAATAAGACTCTACAAGAAAAGATCCATGAATTTAAGAATGGCCTAAAAAATATCACTGAAGTCATGGTTCTAAATTTGGAATAAACTTCCAGGAAATTAAAGGAACTTGACTCGTTATTAAAAACCAATGTTAAGTTGCATGAAGATGGGGTTAAAGGATAGAATAAGTTTTGTGTTGAGAAGATGATCAAGATTGAAGATCAAAATATCATCCTCAATATGGAATGTCTAAAATTGGAATCCCAGTTGACCAAACTTGAGAAGACGCATAATTTGACTTCACAAAAGAATGAAATATTTGTTGTTTGCACTCAATGTTCACTGGAAGATTCTAAATCCAAAAGACCTTTAACATGTGATAAGAAGATCGTGACTTCACTCGTTGATCAATCACAAGCTTCTGAGAAAGTGAAGGTACCATCCAAACCAACTTGTACTATTGTTTCTAAATATGTTTCTTCTAATAGTACAAGTTGGAAGAAAAAATCTTAACAATTATGGATGAGGAAAGGGGAGGAGAAGAAACCTACCACCCTGGATAGGGTGGATAGGAAGAAGATTCTAGAAGACGGTTCCCCCAATAAAGTACATCACATTAAGAAAAAGGCCCAACAAAATTATACCAAAGATATCCAGAAGACTAGATTTTAGGGTCAATGTTGGTCCTCCAACAGATTTGGGAATTGTGTACTGGATTTTTGGTACAATCCTTTAAACGAAAAAGTACAGAGAAAGCCTATGTAAAAAGGGAGAAAGAAAAAGAAGAAGAATCAACACCAACATATCCAAAATCATCTTTATACTACAAAAATATTTGGAATGATTGAAAACATATGTGATGTATGGAATATAAGTGGTCACAAGAATGGGGCAGGCTTATCTCAACACATATCCAGAGCTAATAAGATTATAAGACCACAGAAGCCAGTAAGGAGAGAATAATCTACCTTGGGATGAAATCAGAAGAATAATGCAAAATAAAAGTCTCCCAAGAAGACTCCAAGAAGGAAAGGTGAGAATTACTTGGATTCAAAATACAAGAAGTTGAAGAGTGGTACATCCAAAAGAATTTCTAAAAATGTTGACACTCCAAAAAGTCCATGTGGCAAACCCAAACTTCTTACCATTGTTCCCAATGACATATTGGTTATCTTGCCTCAATACATGAAAACAATGAGAATGAAATGAGATGCACCGGCTAAGGCTAGTGTAATAGGAAATAAGAAGATTTCACATGATGATAGAAAAGTCATGTGTGTGAGGTACAACAAGTTTGGTCACACAGTTAAGAATTGCAGTGCATTTATTTCAGCCTAAAAATTAATTCCTCAAGAAGATAAAAGTTTCACCAAAAGATTCTAGTGCTTTTAAATCTCTTGAATAAAAAATAATCACACACAAAGAAACAAAATAAATATAGAGATACACACAACCAAAGTCATAACCGAAAATCAAATGTTCAAGTGTGAGGAGTAGAGAAAATAGAGCATCTTGGTTGAGAAAATCTTCTCAACCTTCCAACTCATATTGAGGAAGAAATGAAGATATACCTTATTCCTGTAACACTTTTTTTATTGTAATAATCTTATAGAGAATTTAATTTTATGAAAGCACTCAGGGGGAGAACCTGAGAAATGTTCCCTTAAGGGGGAGACCCATCAAGATGTTTCCAAAGTTATTATTTTAATTAGAATCAACCTCAGTTGGTATCAAGCACAATTACTTTGAATATTTTCTGAATATCATGTCATTGGTAATTATATGTCATCTCTCAACCTTGGTTACTCAAAATAAAATTATTTTACAATGGGGGAGTAACAATTTTAATAAATGACATAAGAAGAATAGAAGTTCCCCAAGGCCACTTCTCCTACCCATTGTACTTGAATGTTTTTGATGTGTTTGTTGAAATAAGCATATGATTTTTAGGTTTATAATCTCATATCACATTTATTATCCTCATCATGGAATGAAATAGGAAATTTCCTTGAAGACAATTACATGAGTTCTCATTGCATGAGGTATCATGGTCAGGGGATAATGGACAAGATGGTTGTCTAGATCAAACCCTCTTGTTTTCCAAATTGAGAATTGGTTAATTAGACTTAGAGTGAAATGATTGATGGAACAATTTCTTAAGTATGGACTCATATCCTATCTACCATAAACAAAGTATTTCTTGTCAATAAGGGGGAGAGAAATTGAAATGAAAGTTGAAAAGTGAAAGAGAGATATCATATCATTTTGACATTAACATTATCTTTTAGAGAATGTTGATGTATTGGAATCATACACAATAGAGAAGATTGTTGGAACCACTTTTTTTAAGAAAATTGTTTTTTTAATGAGTGTCAATGTATGTCAATGATGATCAACATGAATAAGGAACTATACTATGTAAAATGGATAATAGAAACTAGACGTTGGTTGAGCATGATTCTAAGTTTCATATATGTGTATCAGGAGTGATACATTGTCTAAATATTTTAAGGATGGTTGGAGTGTTTTTTGGAAGAAGTAAAAGAGAATGAGAATAAATAATTTTTACATTGAGATGATCATTTTAGAGAATGTTGAGGTATTGAAAACAAAAAAAAGGGTATATTGTTGGGAACACATTGTATATGAAGATTGTATTTGATTTCAATTTGTGTCAATGGATGTTCATGATGATCAACATGAAGAAGGAACTTTCCTAAGTAAAATGGAAAATGGAAAATAGATGTTGGTTGATCTTGATCCTATGTTTCATATATGTGTATCAGGAGTGATACAATGTGTAAAACAATTAAGAATGGTTTGATTTTTTTTAACGGATTAAAAGAGAAGGAGAAGGAGAGTTTGTGGAGGAGTTTCGGAATGGTGGTTTGGAATTTTTATTTGTAAACACTTAGTTTTAAAATAAGTAGTTATTTTATTCTATTTCATTTACCAAAATTAAAGGAGCCATCCATTGGGGCCAACCAAGGTCTTTACCTCAGGAACATGTAGGACTCGAGGGGTCAACCGTACTTGACGGAATCCCTAAAGACCAACCCTACATGAGGTAGGGTGTGCGTAGGCCATGTATAATCCCACATGTGTCGAATTTTATTGAACCCATGAAGCGTGGGTTCTAGGAGTGCTCAAGGAGAGAAGAGTGGCCGTTAAGAGTGCACCCGTAGGGTGAACATGGTATGGGACAGTACCGTGGAGGGAGGATGAGTAATATATACCGCTTCTTCCACGACTTGATTGATAAAACGTGAGAAAACATCACAGAGTTTTAATGTGGGAAAAGTTTTTAAAAATGTGGACACAATCCTGACCATCCATATTATCTCACGGAATATCTTAGTTGCACATCTCATCCCACATACAAGGATATAATCTGAGACACTCATCATCCTTGCACCATGTGTTGTTGAATCAGAGTCGTCTGATCTTCGACTGAGGGTTGTCTTCAAACTTTGGCCACCTGACACGAACTAGTGCATCAGAGGAGCTATAAAACCTTGATGATCGAGTCTTCGACCATTATAGAAGATTAAACCCACTACATGAGCATTGTATAAGCAACACGATACCATGTATGCTACTAAGTTTTCATGCATGCATTAAAATAAGGAAGAACAGGAATTGGCCGAGGCAAACAAAGTTGTCAAAGTTCGTACCATGTCAAGCACTCTAGGAGAGAAGATATGTATGAATACCTCTTCTCATACACATGAGGATGACAAAAATGTGAAGTCAGAAACAACTGAGAAACTCAGTGTATCTCATGACCGTGATTTGAATATTTTAAAACTGTTATCTTCATACAATATATTGAGGATTTTGGATGTGGAAATATCTGATCTATTTTTATAAATAGAGACTCACTGATTCAAGAAAATGATGCAGCTTACAAACCTTTCAATATCTCATGTTCTAAGAAGTATAGTTTCATCTATATTTAATGCTCAATAAGGGGCATGAATGAACCAAAAAACATTCTAGGTTTGTGAATAGTTTTCCACATACCAATTTGGTTCATGAAGAGGTGAACCTTTTACCACTTTGCTTCATGAGGAAGAAGAGCCGCAAAACACTTTTGATTCATGAAGAGAAGGAGTTCCATATACCTCTCTGGTTCACGAATCAAGGAACCATGTACCACTTTGGTACATGAGGTAGATTTCTCGCATACCTTTTTGGGTTCGTGAGGTAACGGTACCGAGTACCATTTTGGTTCATGAAGAAGAGAATTTTTTCATACCACTGTGGTTGGCGAAGAAGGGAACCTAGAACCATTCGGAGGAACTATGTACCAGATGGTATGCGAAGGAAGCCTACACATCCCTTTCCTGATGAGAGGCCATGAGTCATTCTGGTTTGCGGAGGAGACAAAGTTTGTAAGAGAACTTTGTACCTATGGTGTGTAAAAGGAAAAGAAGAAACACCATTCCATAGAAAACTAAACACATTGATGCTTGAATGAAATCACATATATATAAATATAATCAAATCAATGTGAACAAATGTGTGTTGAGGAAGGGAGAAGGAAGACTGTGCATGATGATGGGAAATGAATTCATATGCATGATTTGAAGAAAAACACAATTAAAGGCCAAACATATCTGAATCAAGTGCTAAGGAAAATAGAGAAGAGGTTATGTGTGTGTTCTAAAAGGCACCATATTCATTTGGGCCTTCACACAAGAAAGAAGAATAAAAATTTCATGCATACGTGAATACTTTGAAGATAAGAATCCTAAACCAAGGGTGCATGTGTCTAAAGAGGTGAGGAGGAAGAGAACGTCTATATTTTTACATGCATGGTCACCTGCCTATATGGAATAAGAAGAGTTGATTTTGATGATGCCTAGTGAACTGATTTTTAGTGTTTGAACAGTCACAAAAGAATTTGTGATTCTATCCAAGATGAATAAGAAGTTCTAGTACATCTGGTTGTTCTACTGGAGAAGAATATTGAAAGTCAATGAGTATCAACTATGGACCTTGATGTAATAAAAGTCTCATATTGAACCGGAGACAAATACTTCCATGCATATCTATTTAAGGGACCTTCACGTCTATAAAGTGAGTGTGACCTCTCCATGGTAGTGAGCCAGGGGGTGTTAACAGATGGGATCTAAGGGAAGTAGTGGGATATCCTTGAACATTTGTAAAGGAATCTTTCCAAGGATAGAGTGATTATACCTGAGCCTTGGAATCCACACCTGTTGAAGAATAGTGGAATTAGGTATGACCAGCAACCTGTCGGTGTATGATCTTTGGATGTAGCCCTTAGTGGTGAACCATGAAAAGGTTTTTTGTTGTCATTTTTCATTTTAATGTTTTAATTATTGCACATATCCATCATATAGGGTTAATTAAGTTCCTACCAACGTGGGAACAAGATCCAATAAATGAGAGAAAACGATGACACCCTGATCCACCCCCCCCCCCCCCCCTCAGGGTGACCTAGGGTACTTCATATATGTCACCGAGTAATTATCTATGGTCGATCTCTTATTATGATATTATAAATTGAATTTGATGGGGGATATCCCCAAGACTGATTTTAATACAAGGTATGGAAACTATCATTTTATAGTGATCCCATTTGGATAATCTAATTCTATATCTATCATCATTCACTTAATGAATATAGTATTTTTGGATTCCCTCAATAAAAGTGTTATAGTCTTTGTAAAATATATTTTTATTTAATCTAAAAGTTAAGAGGAACATGATGACCATTTTAATGTTCTAATTAAGACCTTACAATATGAAAAATTATATGACAAGTAACAAAATTTGAGTTTTGGATGTCGAAAGTAACATTTATGGGGAATGTTATCATAATAAAAGGGATATATGTGGATTATTTAATAAAAGACTTAATTGAACAATACCATAAAACAATATATTTTGAAAAAATCTGTCATTTTCGTGGATTAAATGGAGACTATAATAAATTTTTGATAAAATTATACTGATTTATAATCCCACAAACCAAACTAAACAAGAAGGGAGTGATGTTTTTCTAGAAAGATATATTCTTGATGATATTTAAATATTTAAAGAAGAGGTTAATCATTTCACTTGTGCTCATATTTCCAACTATTGGGGAATGCTTTGAGATATATAGTGATGAATACAAACTTTTATGGGGCTGTGCACTGATTCATGATGAAGAAGTGATATATTATGCCTTATTCTAATAAAATAACTTTTAGAAGAACTAGTAAACCCATGATCTAGAACTGACTAGAGTAATATTCACATTAATTATTTGGTGAAATTATATCTTTTGGTAAAAAGATTTATATATATAAATAACTTGGAAGAATAAAGTATATATTCAAAAAAAAATATCTTAATATGTACTAATTAAGGTGTTTAAAGATGATCAATGATTATAATTGTTTAATCTATTTCCATTCTGGGAAGGAAAACAAAGTAGTAGATGCTCTTAGTTGAAAGGATCCTACAGACCTATCCATGACAAGGATTAAAAGGGATCTAATCTTTTTATAAATTAATAGATACACATGGTAATATTTAAACATTATTTCTACATTAATCAAATAATTTTTCAACCACCCAATGTTGAGAGGATCATAGAGGACCAAAAAAATGATGTGGGGATATACAGAAAGGTCGTAAAAATCCCAAAAGTGTAAATTTCTTAGAGATAGAGTTATATGGTTTGGAACACAAATATTCATCCTATTAAAACCATATCTGAATTGGAAAAAATAAATAATGTTAATTACTCATGCTTCAATATTCATTTAGGAAATAATAAGTTATATAGTAACCAAATCAAGAATTCTGGTGGTATAACTTAAAGAGGGATAATATAGAATATTTTCTTGATGCTTAGTTTTACAACAAGTCATGGATGAACCACAAATATTTATGGGTATGATACAACCATTTCCCATACCAGTATAGAAATTTGAAAACATAACCACCGAATTATTCATAGGAATCCCAAGGATAACTAAAGGAAATACTCATAACTGAGTAGTAGTCATTCACCTTACAAAGTCAACGCATTTCCTTTATATCGATGAATACTTTTATATTGGCCAAATCACAAATATATATATTTATTGGAAGTGGTAAGGCTATATGGGGAGATACTCTCTATCATAATCGATTGAGATAATAGGTTTACCTCAATGTTATAGAGAATGTTTTAGTAATTATTGTATACAGAGGTATGTTTTAGTATTTCTTGTCACCCATAGATGGATGGTATCTCTTAGAGAACCATTAAAATATTTATGATATGTTGATATCATGTTCAATGGATTAAAAAGGATTTTGTTATGAGAACTATTCCCTACAAGAGTTCTAAAATAAAAAAATTTCATTCTTCCCCTCAAATGGAACCTTATGAGGCATTGTATGGGAGGGGGTTTTAGACTTTAACATAATGGGATAATGTTGGTGGGAAGAATCACATGGTACCTGCTCTTATCTAGAAAATGATACAACATGGTCAAAGCATTAAATTTCATATCAAATCTGAAAAAAGTTTATGGAAAATATATATATACAATCATCAATGATACATGGAGTTTGAGGTTAGAGATAAGATGTTCCTTTGTATATCCCTGTGGAATATATTTAGTAGGTTTTCAAATAAGTGAAATCTTAGTCCTAGATAAATCAACCCCTTTCAGATAATTTATCATATAATAACTATGGCCTATCAACTAGAACTCACACCAAACCTATCTCAAGTACATGATGTGTTCCATTTATCCCTCTTAAGAATGTATATACCAAGCCCATAACCCATAGTTAATCAGAGGCAGTAAATTTGGAGGATGATATTTCATATCTGGAGTAGATAATGATGATATTAGATTATAGTAACAAATTTATAGAAAACCAAACAACTCACCTTATCAAAATATTTTAGTGGAAGAACATGTTTTAAGAAGCAACATGGGAACCTAAATATGAGACGAAAAAAAGTATAATAATTTTTTTAGTGTATGAAATGAAATTTCAATTGTGAAATTTATAAATAGGGTAAAAACCTAATTATCTAAACTTTTAAAAATTAAATTACATTTTGAATGAATAAATTCCCCATTATGTAATATAGTTATTTAAAACACATGCACACAATAGGTTATTTTAGATCATTTTAAAATATTACATGTAATTTGAAAAGATAGTTAAGTATATTTACCATATATAATAAATCCATTGTACAATTAACATTAAAAATTTTATATATAAATTGTTATGATGAAGTCCAATGGACACATATGAAGAATTGATTGACTGGACAAGTGGGATCATACCCTAAAATTTATATTTATTAAATATTTTTATGGGGAAGGCATCATGAACTTTTCCCTTGACTAATCCCAAGTAGAGGTTTAAGAATTGAAGTTCAAGTGAACCTGTTTATGGGGGATGTTCAAGCTTATTGAGATCATTATTCAACCCTTGTTCTCCGAACCACCATAAGAAATTAAAGCAATTGCACACCATACCCTTAAGTCTTATGTTGGTGTAATAAGGGGTTATGTATCACGAACCTAGTAGTATGAATTTATATATTTTATTTCTAATAAATTAATGATTTTATTTTTTTCTTTTATCATTATCACCTCATATATATATGATTAAATAACAAGTTTGATAAAAAATTAAAGTTTGTTATTATGAATCACAAATTGTCTTTTTTAGAAATATAATTATTCAATTAATTAAATATTATTTATAAATACATGATTTTTTGAATTAAAATTTATTTTAATAAAATATTCTCATCAAATGATATTTATTTAATTATAAATGATAGTTTAATTCAATGAAGTCTATGTAATTTTTATAAGGGTAAGAAAGTTTTTAGTGTTGAAAAAACAATTACATTATTGTAAATAATGGTTTTTATTTAAGTGTGTAAATCCTCATATTTAGGAAATTGTATTTAAAAAAATAAATATCATTTTTGAAGTATGAAAATCTAAATTATCCAAAAAATAATTTTTGATGATATTATGAGATAGTGAAACTTTTGGTTAAAATTTATGTATGATTTCAATATATTGTATATATTATAACATCATAAAAGTCCAAAAAGGATGTAATAATTAATATAGAAGAAATAAAAGGATCAATATATAGGCCTACTTTAAAATAATTTGTTTATAAAGTTGTTTAATTTATTTCATAAAACTTTTATGAATCCTAAAAACCCTATATTATATTTTATTGTTTTAAAAACTATACTTTATGAAAAAGACTCACTTGCACATCTCCATTGATATTATTTCAATATTTTTTCTTCTTGGACTTAAAAAATATTTAAAACCTCTCCTATTTGGAATAAACCATGGGAAAAACCATGGGAGGGTTTGTGGTTTTGGATTATTTTATCATATAGTGTCCAAAAGTATGTTTATTACTTAATAAAGAATTGCCCAGTATTTTTCTATAAATACCGACCAGCATCCCACTTATCCTCACTAGAAACCCAATGAGAATGAATTTTATATCCCATTCTTCTTTAAATCCCTCCTAATGTGTTCAAAATTTCTTAAGAATCTCCTCCAAATATTTTAGAAGAGACCTCTAAAGGTAAGAGATCTCTCTCTATATTTTTACATTTAAGAAAATTATTTTAATTTAGACCTTAAAATATCCATTTATTATGTGTTAATTTATTTTTAAATATACATTTACTATATAATTGATTTTATAATAATGAGATATTATTTACCCTTCTCTTTATAACATCTACCTACGTCGTCATTATGGCTAAGTAGGTGATTCTCTGCCTCTTCCTCTTTATTTATGTACTTTATTTGAATTATGAAATTAGATTTAAAATTATACATTTTGTTATATATTTTTATAAGTCCTTTTACAATCCATATGACTCTCGGGTAATGATAGACCACCTTTCACTCTCATTAAAAGCTTCTGTAATCATTTATCACACCTGTTATGTTGATGAAATTATCCTATAATTTTCCATGCAAAAAAATTGTGTTTTATATAACCATACACATTTAAAATCAATATAATTCACCTATTCATAAATATCCTTTATTTATTGGTGACTACCATGTATGTAAATCACACTCGTTAATCATTGTATTAAAATTGATGATATAAGTTCTTATGTTGTATGATCTATGTGGCAAACAAATTCTTTTTCATGATATGAATTTTACAGGTGGTACTAGAATTATAAATCCCTCTAATTCATTAGTAAAAGTATTTATCTCATGAGATACAATGTATGGTTCAAGATATGTTCTCCTAAGAACACTGTGTTATAAAGTCTTTATGGGTATCTTGACTTATTCTTAGGATTCCATGTTTTATATTGTTTTAAAAATATAACGATTCTTTTTTGTTATCATCATATACCATACTTTAATGTTCATGATTTTGATTATATCTTTTTTATGTCATCATGTTACACCAATTGACTCATATGTAATTTTTTACCTTATGCTACACATGTATTATTCCCTTTTCTGTTATTTATAGTTCACCCCTTTCTTATGTACGTGCCAAGGTTATCCCATGCTTCTATATAAGAAAAAATGAATTTATATTCATGTTATAGAGTTTTAAATATTTTCATTTTATCCATGTTTCATGCTATTATGTTATTTATATAATTTCAGGAACACATAATGCATTTATATCTTCTAGGATTTAATTATGTGTATATTTATGTAATAAGTCTTGAAATAAGGAATTTGGAAGATAGGGGTGGTCATAGGTTTCATGAATCTAAACCAATTCTTTGTTTTGTTAGATCATCTTGTAGACATGGATCATGTTGGGAGAATATTGTTATTCAAGAAGAAACTAAAAATTAAAGGTAATTTTAATACCTTTAAAGTATAGTCGGTGGATAAAGGGTTTAATAAATGTTAAGGAATTATATATGATGAAACCTTTTATCCAGTTTCTATATTGAAATCTATCAAAATTATACTTTCCATAGTACCTTACCATGATTATTAATTTAGTAAAATGGATGTCAAAACATATTTCCTCACTAGGAACATTAGAGAATATGTCTATATGATATAACTAAGGATATTTGTGACCTTAAAGGATTCCAATTAGTCATGAATGATCCAAAGATATACTTATGGTTTGAAAAAAGCATCCAAACCATAGAATTTTAATTTTGATTAAACCATTCAATAATTTGGTTTCATAAAGAATGAAATTGAGTTCTGTGTCTATAAGAGGATTAGTGGAAGAGCAGTAAGTTTCTTAGTAGTATATGTTGATGAAATATTAAAAATTAGAAGTGAGAAACAAATCATATATTCAGTTAATACTTGGTCGGACACATTTTTCTCTGTGAAAAACTTGGATGAATTTTCTTCCATTCTAGGGATCAAGATCATTCATGATAGATTTATATGTCTACTTAGGCCATGTCAAAGTACTATTATTAACTAGATACTAAAAATATTCAGTATATAAAAACTCAAGATGGAATTGTTTCCATTGTCACATTATACTGATGTATCCATGAAAATTCATCCTCCGACATAATAAGAGATCAATAGGATGAGTATAATCTATTACGATTCTATATTAGATACTATAATGTATGAAATTATTTATACCAAGAATGATGTATCATATTCATAGACCATGGTAGGTGTGTATCATTAAGTCTGAGGAGAGTATCATTAGACTATAGTTCAGATTATACAATAGAATTTGAGTCATGTCAAGGATGTCTTCCCAATTAATAGAAGATATAAATAACAAGTCATCAGGGTATATATGGATTATATACTTCAAACAGATCATTATGATTATAATTCATAATCAAGACATGTCTTCTTTCTTGATGGAAATGTTATTAGTGGGTAGATCTCTAAGAATCTTGTGGTAGCTGATTCTATAGTAGATTCTAAGAATATTTCTTCATTTTATGCACCAATATAGGTATTGTGGAAAAATATATTTTTCTATGTTATGACCCCTAATATTTTCTAGTAAAACTTAGTTCATATTTGTGTATTATATTCCCATGGAATCTCTATGGGTAAAATTTTAAATTTACCCAAACATATGATCCTAGAAAAATTATATGATTATTATGTTGAATTTGGGGTGATGTGATTACCTTATTGATAAGATGGTGTTGAATTGAGAGAGTAGGAGAGCCTCAAAAATAGTATAATAAATATAAAATTTTTATTTCTACCTAGTATGCACATGATTGTTAAAATTTTATACAAGGTCTCCTATTGAAAAATTGAGATTGAGGGTGTATCCAGAATTAGATCATTAAATTAGGATACAAATATTGTTGGTTCAAATTTATGTTTTTAGGTTTGGACTATCATAGGTTTTTTATTAAATAAATATTTTTATTATGGTGAATCCTAGGTCCTCCTTAATTTAATACTCCTTATGTTTCCTTTATTGTGTGATATAGTTTTTGAATATGTGAACCCTATAGAGAGGAAGAGGTTTGGGATCTTGAATTTTGGTGGCAGTGACATTAAATCAAATAATGAACCATCACTAACGCTTATAAATACTAATTTTGGTATGATATTCATCAATTATCTTTCTAATATGAGATAAGACCTTATAGTTTTCATTTTCATTATTCTTTTTGAATCTTGTGGTAAAATTGATTTTTTTATTATACATTCTCCATGAATTATTTGGGGTATGTTTTATAAATATTTTTATATTATTCATTATCCCCTTGTGATTATCAGATCCTTATTAAGAGATAATTTCCACCATGCCATTTAAATTTAAGTATGGAAACTTTCCTTATTGATGATGCAATTTTATTGGTGAAATCGGGATAAACTTTAGAGAATCACAGTTTGACGCATCCAGATTATTCATTTCATTCTATTCCTATCCTGCATTTCTCAATGGCCTCTCTATCTTTTTTATGTGTAAATAAAGGGATGTTGGCCTTAGTAATGGTCAGTGGTAGTGGTGTGGGGTGATGAACCGATGTGATAGTTATATGTTTATGTATTGATGATGTGGGTATTTGTGAGGTGCAATGAAAACGTGTGATAAAAAAGGTGTAGTGTTGTAGTTGGAGGATAGTGGGAGGAAACCTATTACTCTATGGTGAGTACTAGGAGTCTTCTTGATGGTATGAAACATGAGAATGAATTCGACATAATGCTAATTTTGTCCTATCCAAAGGGGTTGCATTAAAGGCCTGGAAGACCTATCCTAATGGGTGAAACCCCCCATTCCATGCATAAAACACTCATTTCCATTTAATATATATTTATATATTATTATATAATCAAAATAATGACCATATAACTATCATTATTATTATTATTTATTATTATTATTATCAATAATAATGATATTTTTCAAAGACACATGACTTGTGGTTCACAATGGAACTTCATGGAATCCTTTCTAGTACTATCTCTTAAAATTATATATTCTATATTAATAAGATGAATAAGTATCTAATAGTATGGAATTCTCTTCATGTTTGATTGGGGAAGGGGGGATTCATAGAATGTGTGTATGATATAAGAGGGAGAGGGAATGTGTGAATTTTTATATGAAAGTATATAACATTTATATATTTTAAGTTTGTCAGAAAGAATGAGGTATGAAGAATTATCATTCCTAAAAATCATTAATTAAATTTAATGTGAAAATATTACCAGGTGGGTTTATATATTTGGGTGTCATGGTCACCCCAAGCATCCGAGTCCACTAAGTGGAAACATATTCTTAGAATAAACAATGACCTCATCGAAATAACTTTTATAATATCACTCTTCGAAAGTGAATATGATACTAGAATTTTCTATCTGTAATCATGTGTCACATGAAAGTGTATCTCATTGGTTTCTTTAATACATTATAAACAATGTGGGAGAAGTTTAAAATAGTCATTTCTTGATTTAGTTCTCAGTATCTCAATATCCATTGATGTGTTAGATTCATGCCAGAGATAATTACATCCAAATTAAACTATGTAATTGATTTCATGGATCATCTCATAGATCTCCTTCTCATATACAAATCCATTTTAAAAAGAGTGGAAGAATCACCCCGTAAAAAACCTTGATGTGTGTAGAACACCCCTCTACATCCTGAGTGACCTATCACTCCTGAGGGTACCCCATAAAAATTAACTTTAATTTAGTTAGGTAGTGGTAGAATCTATCATATATATTGTGTAACAATATCCATCCTAGTCCTTCCACACACACTAATTATAAGCAAGATGATGATAAAAAAGACATCATTTTTCATCAAACCTATTTGAATTTTAGAGTCTACATGGAGTTCTCTATAAATAGCTATGATACCCAAATACCAATAATTGGATAGGTTGTCAAACCTTAACCCATTACTTTCATTCCATATAAAAGTTATGAAAACATCTATAACATAAAATAGTAAGTTGAATACATACTCACAATGTTAAAAATGTTTTATAGAGACCATTAAGTTAGTGATGTTTTAAAAACACAAATTTATATTGAACAACCCATGTATGTACTCCAATTGCCTTTTCCAAACATGAAATTCAATTAACTAATGTTTTGAATCTTTAAACACACTCAAGAATAGGTTACAAACTAAGATGATTGGTAGTACAAATTTCTTTCATTTCTCGTCAAGGGGAAGATGATTTAACAATAGTTTCCAAAGAAAAACAATCAGAATGTGGAATAAAATATATTTTTTGATTTTTAAAGAAATTTGGGCACATTCGAGTAATTATCTCTATTTTTTATATAAATATACCTAGTGTTAATACATTCATTCAGGTTTGGAAGGTAGATAATAGTGACTCTTTCTACATAAAAATAATTTCGAACATACATGATGATCACTAGTGTTATAAGCCTGTAAAATTTATAGATGTTTTAATTCATCTTAACAATAGTGAGCTATTTAAAATTTCATGGAAACAAAACTTGATCCCTATAATGATTTTCAAGAAAATTGGTGCTCTGGAATTTAAGGTCATATTTCTCAGAGGACATATATCTAGAGAATTCTATCTTATCCTAATAAAATGATTTTTAGTGTTTGATAAATTGTTGATGAAATATAAATAGAATACTCATTTTTTTGTTTTTGGAATAAACATTGCCTTAATAAATCATAATTCTTCATCATTGGATGTGGGGAGATTTCATGTGAATTTTCTTAATAAGGCTTCATTGAATTTATAAAGATCCTTAAGTCCAAATCCAACCATATTAGTGGGCTTCTTGCAATCTTTACATGAAATAATTATTAACTTCTTTTCATGAATAATTATAGTCTATATAAAGTTCTTGATAATGATATAAATATTATTAATGATATTTTAAGGCTACTTATAAATGAATAATGCTTATAAAAAATAGAAGTGATCACTAAGATTTCCAAACACATTCTTCCCCCTTGATATGTGAGTTTTTTCTTTCCATCTGGCCATTTGAGATGGGATTGTAGAACACATTTTTCCATGTAATATGTAATGAATTTTACAATAATTAAGGGGGATATATGTATTCAAATTGAAGTGATAATATCTTCAATACCATAGTATGGGAGATTTTTTTTCATGGAGGTGAAGAATCATTACCCAAAATAGTAAATGATTTGTTATTAATATTACATCAATTATAACATTTTTTGAAGACTTCCGATTGATAATACATTTGTGGTATTACAAACCATATAACTAGTTGAATGTTTCAAGGACAATATGTGATATATAATTCTTACACATTCCATGATCCCTAGGTTCTATAATGTTGTGTCATTTTTATTTAATATGATAAAATGTATATTTTTTATACAAATCATGTTATCAAATAATTAATAGCCTATCCAGAATAATTTTCAGCATATACCAAATTTGAATTTTCCCTTCAACATTACATTGATATTTTTAAGGTACGATAGGTAGAATTGTTATTTTCTTTAGGAATATTTTTGATGTTCCTAAATGATTATAAGATCATTTTTTGGTTCAAGTGTTTTCCCCTCATCTTCTATGTCCTATATGTTGAGGGGAAAATTTACATATAACTCTAATAGAGATAGATTATATCCCTTTAACCTACTATATCATACGCCCATTTATTTTTTGAAACATGGGGTATAAGAATTCCTCTATGTTTTATTATTCCCCTCCCTAATAATTTTGACACAATAGATCTCTTTTAAGCATCGAAGGCGTTCACATAACCTAGGTGTTTATAATAATAGGGGTTAACACTCCCATAGTTGACTTCTTTCACTATATAGGTGTATTTTTCTAATAGGTTCTTTTTCAGTGATTCAATTTTGGTGAAAACTAATTGGGGGTCTTCCTCAACCAAAAAAAAATTACAATGAGGATCATATTTCACCTTGACTCATCCTAACAAATAAATGGAATAAAGGATGGTTGGATTAGATACTTTAGGACTAGTGATTCCCTTGAAGCACCTATGTTTTATTCAGATTTAACCTATGTTTTGGTGGGGACCTCTATGTGTCCATGTGGATGATTCTAAAGAATATCATGGTTTTTTCTCTTGTCTTTCCTCAATTAATCCCAAATACTAGAAATTTTTATATAACTTTTTTCTCATATTTACATTGTGGTTTTGGGGTGTCGTACTGAGTATTTTTATACTCACCCCTATATATTATTTTTTCCCATATATGTTTTTTTCATAGTTGATACATAGGTTGGAGATATTCTTGGAATATTTGGAGACAGTATGTCTTATTCAGCGTTAAATCTTGGTGTGAAATTTGTGGATGTGGTTTTGGAAAATCATAGTAGTGTCAGGAGTTGATAGTGGTGGGTGAAATTATTGTTGGTAACTTTATTACGATGATGCCTTTATCTCAGTTTCTTATATTTTTCTCCTATTTGAACTTTGGGTATGTATCTTGAACCCCTAATGTTTTGGATTTTATGTTGGTTATCTTTGTTGTTCGTAGAGACATTCCCATGTATGTATTGTATAAAACTTAGTTTTTTGTAAATATAGGTGGAACCTATTTGTTTAATACTCATAAATCATGATTATTATGTTTATATTGAGTTTAATGTTTTTATAATAGTTTTTTTTTATTAAATATTGATCGGCTAATCACATATTAATGGTTAGTTAAGGGTATCTACTATTGGATGTGATGATCTACCTTAAATCCAAATACATCTACTCATGTATTATATCTATTTCTAGTATAGTGACCCAGGCTTGAAATACGAGGATATTATATCATTTTAGATGAATATTGAGTACATTTAAAAAATAAAATCCAAAGGACCGTAATAGTTTAGTTTCATTGGAAACATGGAAAAAAGTGTTCTATCCTGGGGAATGATCATCAAAAACTCCCATAACAATCTCCAACTTTATTACTTCTACGTAAATCCTTTCTTCAAAACCTAGAGAAAGGAAACATAAGAAAGGGGTGATCTCATATGCTTAGTAAGGGTAAACAGTGGAGACATGTAATAATAAACATAAATATAGTAGTATGATAACGCGATTGTAACATTAGGTGATCATACCTTGCATATCAAAGGTCATAAACATATGGGATAAAGCTCAGTAGTTCATAAGACATGAATTATAAGGAAATAAACATCATGAGCCATGAAATCATCATTAAAGAATAAAACAGAGGATTTATGGCATACATATAAGAATATAAAATTTTATGTCAGGTCTACCAACCTAGAACTTTATAACATGTTATTCTTTGGATACAACATGTCCACCTACTTTGAGATTGGGATAGCAATCCATGTAACCAATTTATTTTAGGCTTGGGCTACAACCCATGAACCTTCTTGTTTTTAGGATTATGCTAAAACCCTTGTAACCTCTTTATTTTATGCTTGGGGTATAACCCATGTACCTTCCGGTTTTTTGGATTGGGCCACTACCCATGTACCCTCTTTCTTTAAGCTTGGGTTACAACCCATACATCCACTTTCTTTTCGGGATTGGGATACAACCCTACACTATGTTTATTTTGGGGATTGAGCTACATCCCATGTACCCTTTGAGATCATATAAAACCTACCATTACCCAATGCATTGGAGGGAGATATAGGTCCCACCCATCTCATAGTAAAATAAGTCACACATGTGCCACGAGTTAATAAAAAATTCATCATATCATGATCCATAAAAAGATATGGGTCTTATAAACATCAAATCGTAATCTATGAAATAAAATGGGTATCATTAACATTTCATTACATCATAACCTATGGAAAATATATAGGTTTAATAACCACTTCATAAAAATATAACCCATGAAAGAGAAAACTATTTCATAAACATATAAACCATGAAAGAGAAATAGGTTTCATAAAGACCATTTTATTAAGAGTAACCCATTCATAGAAAGGATATGATTGGGAAATTTAGGGAATTTCCAAAAAGTCATGAGTAACATAAATGTATGTCATCTTAGATGAATTTTTTTAAATATCTTTCAAACACGTTTCTGGAGGAAAATATAATTTCTTCTTTGAAAAAGGCTTGTTAATACATAAAAACATTTAAATACCATTTTCCTTGAAAATACCATGAAAACAATTAATGAAGAATTGAAAAAATTTTGAAAAAAAATTCCCTTGAAAATTAATTTTAAATCAATTTATTAAATATTAACATTTTAAACATTAAAAGTAATCTTTAAAGGAATGACAGTGGGTAAATCTGTACATGTCGTACGAAGTAAAAAAGTAACATTATTTTCACATTGAAATGTTTAGAAGGAATTCCTTGTTAGTAAATATAAATAAGCATTCCCTTGAATAAAATGTTAAAAGGAAAAAAGTGAAAAAATGTCTTTAAAATCTTATAGGATAATGGTAAAATATTCTTGTAAACACTTTTTAGAAAATAAAGATTTCCGACGGAAGGGAGAGTAATGTTAGGATTAATTAAAAAATATTATTTACTATGTTTTGGAACAAAGCATAGAAAAATTGTAAAAATACATAATTATATCATGTATTACAATAGTAGAAGAAAATTCATGAATTTCCTTGAGATATGGATCATAAAATATCATTAATTTAAACAATAACATAAACAATCTTGAAAAGCGATGAGATTGTCCCAATAAACCCTTGTAACTTGGTAACTTGATATCATACTCTCCATGTAAGAAATGAAATTATATGAAGCTTAAAATATCAGAAAAATATTTATATTCATGATATAACATGTAAAATTTATGTATATACACCTTGAATAAAGAGTTTAGGAACATAACAAAACATGAGCCTTAAACATGGAAAATTGAGACAAAACTATTTTACCATTTTTGTAACATTTGAAACTTAAACACCATGAATGAAAGATAATAAAATAGACATGTGAATATCCATAAATTTAATTATAATATAAATATAATAAAATCATGGGAATTACATACACCACACAAAAGTAAATAGTGGTGAACATAACATGTATCTCATGAAAATTAAAAGTGAGATGAAATCCCCTTTTCTTATGTCTTAACACACTCCGTAATCATACAATCTTCCTATATAAAAAATATTAGTTTACTATACATATTTTAAATAATAATATTCTTATATCTATTACATTGTAAGGTTTTATTATAACCTTTCATTACCTTCTTCTTAATGATCATACATTAAGGTTTCACTTCGAGTATAATTTACTTTGCTCTTTACTTGTGTCTTAATTTGTTACATATTTAGTCCTTATATTTATATCATGATTAACTAATTTAAAAAATAATATTAATATTATACATATATTCATTATATATTTATTATAATAATATATAAAATATAGTATTATGAATTGGAATACACCGTTTATGGAGACGGAAATCCGTATGTACGCATGAATGATGTTTTTTTCTTTATTGTCATATTGAAAGAAATTATGAAAATGACATATATATATATATATATAATAATAATTATAGTATCATTAATATATCATATATATCTTATAAGTTCATGAAAACCATCTTAATACATTCCATTTGGTGTGTGAATGAATCACATCTGTTTGAGGGGGAGGTAGTCTACACTTCCTCAAACGAGATTACCATATTAACATCAAATGGAAAGTAAGGATATGTGTATTTTAAAAGTAATAAAGAAACTTAAATACTTATTAAATAATATATATGACATATATAAACAGAGTTTCCATCATAATTGACTCCTTGATTGGTGGTGAAGGAGAAATGAACATTCATTTTTTCATGAGGTAGTAGTTCACCATTCACTGAAATAGTATGTTCAACATCCATTAGATGGAGAAGTATGTAAGTGTAGTTAATAACATTTTCATAAAAACATAATATTATATGTATTATACTAGTTTTTTCACAAAATAATGTAATAATGATAATATAAGGTGTGGTGAATGGAAAAAAAGGAAAGGATCTTGAAAGATGACATTACCTCTTCACTGGGTAACTCCTTTTGGCTTGTGCCAAAAGGATTCCATGAGAATCATTATGACTAAAAGGAGGAATAAATATATAAGGGAGGATTTTTTTGGAGTTTAATTGGGTAGATATTGGAATAACATAATGGGTTTTAGAGGTGTGATAAATAGTTTGAGGTGGTGGCCTTTTATAGGGATGGAAAAGGACTCACTTGGAATTTCTAGAAACTAGTTAGTTGTGCACATGTTCTTACCTAAAAAAATACAAAATAAACCAAACTATAGAATGTTTATGGAAAAACAATGGAAATTTAATGGGTTTTTACATGTTCCTAGGTCTTTTTGGACCTTAATTTTAATATTTAGTCCCTAATTAAGTTTAATTGGGACTTAACTACTATGATTAATTTTAATCCCTTTTACTAATCATTTTGGTAAAACATTAACATGGAATTATTAGAATATAAATTTTAGAAAAAATAAAATGGTTTATTTTTCATTTTTTATATTAAAATAATATAATTCAAAAATTTAAGATTAGTGTTAATCCCACAAATGGGATAAAAGAATGGGGTTCTAAAGTAGGAAAAAGGTCAAAAGTTTGTTTAGATTTTATATTCAGTTTCAAAGTGAAGTTGATTCTACTGAATTAAATTTTATTAATAGATGTAATATTTAACAAATTTTACCTTAAGACATATTTATAATATCATTTATCATTAATAAATAATTTGAAAAAAAAATTCATTTTTTAACTTAAAAGATGTATTTTTTCACTATTCATCAAAAAATGATGTTTCGAAGAAAAATCCCAAAAAATTATCCTAGTATAATTTTGACATTATAAATTCAAAAATGAAGTTTATTTTATGAAATTAAATATCTAAATGTGCATAAAATTACTTTTATTATTATAAGCGGTTCATTTTAGAAAACGATGTTTTTAAACAAAGAATGACTTATCCAAAAATAATAGATTTCATTATCAATATCTTTTATTTATGTAAAACAATTATAAAAAGAATTTATAAAGTAGTTATTTCTATTACAATAACTATGTTTAATTGTTAGGTTATAATTATCAAATTTAATTAATTATATGTATATGTTATATAGAAACTCGATGGTGCGTGCGTCGTACTCCTTATCGGTGTTGCTTGTAGTGCAAGATAAGTTGGTATTGCGTGTAGCACAAGCCAAGTTGGTATTACGTGTCAAAGGGATTTTTTAATAGGTGTTTTAATATACATATACATATATATATAATGAAATATTTCTAGTTTCATATGAAATGAAAAATATTGTATTGTTAAATTAATTCTAAAAATATTAATTCTCAAAATCCAGAGTTATTAAATTCTACCCCCCTTAAAATGAATTTCTCCCATAAAATTTGTCTAGGTTTTCTAAGGTTTAATACTTGAATGTTTCATTTATTGAAACCCAAATTGTAAAAATGGATACTATGACATCCCATAAAGAGGGAAATTTTTCACCATACTGGTTAACCCAAGTAACATATAACTAGGTTTCCACATAGGAGAACATAGGTGGAAAGTGAAAACATGGATATAAAAGAAAAATTTTACCATTATATTCTGATAGAGAGTGGTAAAGGAACTGTATAGTTTAAAGTTAACAATCAGGAAGCCATAAATTTTTTAGGACCTAAGGGCCCATCTGATTTATAGGAAATGATGGTACTATAACAACATTTGTTTCTTAAATATCCTTTTATATAATGTTAAATAATTTTCGTGAAAGGAATTAATTGCATTATTTTAGGAAATATTCACTCTTTATTGTTCATTGATCCACTTCACATATTTCTCTAAAAAGGAATGTGATTTTTTCATTCCTTAAGTACTAAAAAACCAAGAGATCCACGATATCACATCCCATTTTTCATAAGTTACCACCCAAGGTAGTTTGAACATGATATCCAATATGAATAAATACTTATATGGAATATAACACATTTATCTTACTAACTTAATATTAATTTTAACTTAAAAATTCCAAAATGGTCATTATTAACCATTGGATTTGGGATGTTTCTTGAGAAATTCCCAAAATCCCTAAAATTGAAACACTTAAGTATAGAAGGTGCATCCTGAGGAGTTATATCACTATTTTCATCATTATATAACTCTTTACCATCACTTCGGCATTCAACCGCTCGAATACCTTCCTTTTCACACATAAAACATTTACTACTTCTATTAAGACTATTCCCACCATGATTTTTTTCACATGTAGAGCACAAAGTAAGGCACATATTCTTAACTCATTGGTTTGTTGATTGTCCTTTTAACTCTATCTTCCTCTACTTATTAATACCATGTGATTGATACATAAGTCCAACCTCCATTTCAACTTTTATTGTACAAAACACAATCTCTTCATAGATATCAAAAGACTCAACCTTATGAGAATTGGATTTAAGCCATTGAAGAACCTATCAACTTTACCTTTTGGTTGGATGATAATTTTAGTATCATATGTCACAAGTCTAATGAAATTATCCTCATAAGTACAGATAGATTCATTAACCATTTTGTTCAACTCATGCAACTCCTTTTCTATATTTGTACGACGGACATAAGGAATTTACTTATTGAAGAATATGTTCTTGAACTCATCCCAATCCATGGATTTAATTTCATCTTGATTCCTCATATTCTTGATTAGAGTCCACCAAAGGTCTACTTTACCTTAAAACCGATAAATAGCCTAAATGACATTCTCATGATAAAAAAACTTGATAATGGAAATTATATTTTTAGTGGTACTAATCATGTGTTCTGTAATAAGTTGATCAGATTAACCACTGAAAGAAGGTGGATGAAGCCTAATTAAGGACTCAACTGAATGTTTCTCGCTCTTTTTCTCATTTGGAAACTCGGCATGATTCATAGATTCATAAATCTGTGAGACTATGGCCTCAAGGTTTTTTATTCTATCCTCCATAGCATTCAAATCCTCAGGATATAAATAGTTTCACTATCCATTGAAATAACTATAATAATGGTTCTGTAGGGTTCCATCTGTTGACTAAAACTAAAAGCATAGAGTATGAAACTATTATCATATTGATGAACCACATAATCATGAAGAGTCACTTATAGGATGTCTAAAGTATGAATCTTTCCTTAATATATGAAACCTTTGGTTTATCATAGGTTATTCATATCCAACTTATAATTAAATACTACATGATGGTTCATGAAGAGTTTGTGAATTCTTGAAGTATATCCCCCAGGAGTGTCTAACCATTTGTGTGATTGCATAGCGATTCACTATTCAATTCCACCCTAACACCGCTATTTTGTACTAGTTTTGTAATGAATATTAAAAATATAATAATAAATTTAAATTCATTTTTTATTAAATGAATTAATGTTTATCACTGTTAAAGAGTGAAATTATACTTGTTTTTATATTTTCATTGAAGGTGGAGGTGATTTGGAGGCCTGGAGATCATCCAGAATAAAAATTGGTCAAACTGCATGGCATCCCATGGACATTTGTCCACTGATGTGAACCATAAGAACATTATGTAAATCCAAATGGGCTTCAAATTTTTGTACCTCTCCAAAATATCATGGGATACAACACTTATTAAATAACCGAAGCCAGATTCAGCCATATGGTGGCCCATCCGAACTATTCTGTCCAGGGTATGGAATCTGCCCGAATTCAAAAGTTTGTTTTGGTCATTTGACCATATCTCCAAATCCATTTTTCTAATGGATTCCACATTCTGCAGGGAGACATTCAAGAGGCATTCCACCGACTCTTTTCTTTTGTTTAAGTCATGATATGTCTTTCTTCTATTATAATACCGAGACACAAGTGGTATCTCCAAATTAAGGTGCCCAAAACCATGTCCCATTTTGTCTATAAAAAGGCACCATGGGAACCTCATTTGTAAGTTCAGAAAGGAAGAAAATATTTGGTATTTTGGAGACCCAATGACATCCTCTAATAATACAAAGTTTTATGGATTCCCCTATCCTCATAGGGGGGGTCATGGATGAAGGCGAAGTCCCACCCGAGTTTCCTCCTCCTCCCGATGTCAAGCTAAACGGTGGACGGTCATTTCAAGGGCACTACCCACACTTGGGAGGGAGTTTCAGAACTTGTTATCCTACTAGTTTTGTTAAATTTTTGTGCTAAATATTTTACTTAATTATAATCTTGACATTATTTTCCTATGATTTCATTTCTATTGTTATAATTAAGTGAAATGCTTTTTTATGTCAACACCGATTGGGTTGAGATTTCAAGTGGGAATCATGGGTTGTTCCAATCGCACAAGACACGATTTATATTTATCACACACATACATAATATTTACGTATGCTTTGGTAGAATTTCATATCAATTTTTGATACTCAATCATTGACAACACGATTTTTGTGTCAAGGGGTGGTTCTTTGAGCATCGTTTAAGAGGCAAAATGGAAGTTGAGATCTTGACAACCCTCAACCAAAGGATTCCATTAAACCATGTGTATTTTTCAGAATTATTAACTTATAAAGAATTTTTGTGAACTTGAAATGATCTCATTATCTCATAATTCTTAACTTAGCACCTTTATCTATCAACTGTTAAGATCTTTAAATCAAGTTATTTTCTTAAAATTGTTTTCAAAATCACCCCCACGTTTAGTACTTTTTATTAAAAAAGCATAATCTAAACCTATAAAATCTCATTGTGAGACTACCTAGGGTCTACCCTAGACTTTAAATAAACCTTTAAATCATTAAAAAATTTAAGTGTCCTGACAACGCGGTCAAATTTTGGTGCCTTTTCCGGGGAATTATTTAGTTTTTAGTGCGTGTTTTTTATAAGATATTTGTAAATTTTGTGAATATTTATTTACCTTTTAAATACTTTTGTGTTATGATTTATTTTTTATGTAGGTTTTTTGCATGACATGTTCTAATCTAGGAGATTCACCTATGTTCAAACCTGAACCGGAGAGGATCCAATGTCAGCAACACCGAGACTCAGAAGAGAACCCTTTAAATGAGGAAACACAAGACAACAACACTCTTCTTGATCCTTCATCTTATTCTTCTAGAACGAAAATCAAAACTAAAATAAACTAGCATAAAATGGCTGAAAATAACTAGATATTAAAATAACTAACCCCACCTTATGTTGATATCCAACCCATATACATTCAAATGCAAGAAGATACACCCAATTTTGAACTAAAATCCGATCTAATTCATTTATTACCAACATTCCATGGACTCGCTGGAGAAGATCCACACAAGCATTTAAAATAATTTCATACTATTTGTTCAACATTAAAACCTACTAATGTGGATGAATAACAAGTAAACCTTAGATAATTTCCCTTTTCTTTATAAGATACAGTAAAAGATTGATTATATTTTTTTAATTCCCCAATAAGAGGTTGGGTGGACATGAAACGCCTTTTGATTGAAAAATATTTCCTAACCTATAAAACTACAACCATAAGGAAATAAATATGTGGTACAAGGAAATATCTAGGGAAACACTTCATGAATATTGGTAATTCTTTAAAAGGTTATGTTCATGCTGTCCACACCACCAAATAAGTGATCAACTTTTAATTAAGTATTTTTATGAAGGTTTAATTCCTATTGAATGAAATATGATTGATGCTACTGTAGGTGGTGCACTATTTGATAAAACCCCAATCTCTAAAAGGACCTTAATTGAGAACATGTCACTAACACTCAACAACTCGGTTCAAGGTCCAATATACCCATTTGAGGTGTCCATGAGATGCAAAGTACTGAATTCGAGAGGAAGGTGGACACGATGTTTGAATAGGTAAGTAACCTTATTTGAAAACGTGCTCTTTCCCATGGGAAATCCCAATATCCTCCTCCCATCCATTGTATAATATGTCCTTCTAACACCCACTACTCTAATCAATGCCCCCAACGAGGCGAAACTTATGAGATTTGTGAGGCAATCTTTCCATGCTACCCCTATAACAAACCCTTTAGGAGAGAACCATATTATCCATCCAATCCAAGGTAGAAAGATAACCAATCCTATAGGAAAGGAGGTTATTCAAACAAACCTCAACAACCATGGAACCAATAGGGCCAGATTATTCTACCACCACCACCCAGAAATCCTCAACCACAACAAAGGCCTTTCCAACCACCCCTCCCAAACCCAAGCCTATACTAGAAGATATGATGAAAAAAAATTCTTCTAACAATATCAAATTCCAAAAAACCACCCAAGATGCCATACAAGACCTCAAAACCCATTTAGGCCAACTAGCTAACTCGGTGGGGAAATTCAAAGTCAGGGGTCGGGTAAACAACCCTCTCTATCGGTAGTTAACCCTAGGGGTAAAGGAAATGTTAATGCCATCACCCTTAGGAGTGGAACTAATCTTTAAATACAAATGAACCATACAATAGAGTCATCCCCTATTAAAGAAACCACTGTCCCAACCACTGCTAAAAATGACCCAAGAGAATAACATCCTTGTCTTGAGAGAAGTTCTTCCAAAGGAAAGAGTTTTTATATCGATGAGTCTCCTATACCAACCATTCCTCTTCCATTTCCCCAAAGTACCACCCAACCTAGAAAACAAAAAGAATCTAAAATTGATAAAAAAAATATTGGAAACTTTCAAAAAAGTGTTGGTTAACATTCCTTTGATTGATGCCGTGAAGAAAATTCCAAGATAATCCAAGTTATTAAAGGAGATATGTACACACTGTAGGAGGATTTGAGGTGATGAGATGGTAAGCTTGGGGAGGAATGTATCAGCATTGATAGAGCCATCACTTCCCTCTATGTTCCAGGATCCTGGGATATTCTTAATTCCATGCACTATAGGGGAGTATTCATTTTCCAATGCTATTCTTGATTTAGGTGTTTCGATAAATGTGATGCCTCGTTCTATTTACTCTACATTGCAGGTCGGGGTACTAAAGCCCACTAGAATTGTTGTTCAACTTGCCAACCGGAGTACCGCTCACCCTTCTAGTGTTTTAGAGGCTGTTTTTATTTAGGGTGAAAATATTAATTCTTCCTATCGATTTTTATGTTCTAAAAATGGAAGATGATAGGATGAATATACATTCCCTAATTATATTGGGGATACCTTTCTTGAAAACCAACAAAGCCATAATTAATGTCCATAGTGGTACATTATCTATAGAATTTGGTGGTGACATAGTCCATTTCAATATCCTTGATGCCATGAAGCACCCCTCAGAAGAACATTCCACTCTCTCTGTTAATTCAATTGATGTACTCCCTTAAACTGAAAAAACATTTTCTTTCCCCTGATCACCTTTCTGAGTTTTCTTCATTGATTGAAATTATAGGTAATGAATCATTAATTTAATGTTAAAGTGGTCTAAAAAAGTGTCATGCAAGTTTATTAATTGGTAATTGTTTGAACACTTATGATCTAACGACCATCAATGGTACTGCTAAGCTTGTAAATGCTCATTACTCATTTGGGGATGATACCATTGAGCAGTTAGATGAGATCAGTGACCTCTCATATTTACACACACTCCCATAAATCCAAATTCCACCTGAATTGGAACTAAAACAACTGCCTCAAAATTTAAAATTTTTATATCTTGATAATGGAAACAAGTTTGTCGTCATTATTTCTAGTTTACACCCTCTTCACCATGAAATGTGACTGCTTGAATGTAACAGCCCGAAATTTTTGAATAAATCTTGTTTCCTGATTTCATGTGTTATTTTATTTTATTTTTATACTCAACAAAAATGTTTTATTTGATAAACATGATTATAATTAAAATAATACCATTGGTTTTTGAGTGTTATATGACCATCGGTCAATATGACCGCCGTGAACAAAATTTTTTGATTATTGTCTCTAAATATAAGTAATCTTGGTTAATTATTATAGAAAGAAGATTTGATGGCCTCACCTAGTAGTCATGGACCGATCGAACCCCATATAACAGAGCTTGGGAAGGAGGTAGCACCATTGGCCTTTGCTCTGGACCAAACCCAAGCCGAACTTCATCATGTGAAGCTAGAACGGAATCGCCTTCGCGAGAAGTTCAAACTGATAGAAATTACTACTCGGGCAATGTTGACCGAGCCACCCAAAGATTCTATCACCCTAGCACACCTTACTCTTAGGTCCTATGCTGGTATTATAAGGGGCTATGTAACGAGACCCTAATTGCCTTGTGTAATCCTTGTTTTAAATAAAAATTGGGATTTCTTCTTATGATGAAGTTTATGAATTTTCAAATGACTGGATAAAAATAGTATGCATATTTTTGATGAATTTTTAAAAGGATATTTTAAAAAAATATTTGTGTAAACCTTAAATAATTTAAAATGTGTAATGATTCTCAAAAAATGGTCTTCTACAATTATGTTCAGTATGAAATTTAGAGTCTAATAAGATCAACATGATTTTTGATGAATAGTAAATTATGAATAGTGATTTTATGATTAGGATTAGTAATATGACCAAATGGATTAGTAATCTCACTTAAAGAAAGTTTTAAAATAATCTAGGCACCTTGATTAAGTAATGTGATTCAATAAAATGGTTAAATAACGGTTTCATAAATTATTATTCAAGTATTAGTTTTTTCGGGTGAATAGTGTTTTTTAATTAAAAATTTAATTAAAAATAATTAGAAAATTATTTTTATAAAAAGGACTTTATTTTTGAACTAAGAGCATCGATATTATGTTATGGTAATTTTTGGGGATTTTTCTGAAAAAAATGAATTTTCAATGAATAGTGTTTTTATTTAAAAATTAAATTAAAAATATTTAGAAAATTATTTTTATAAAATGGATTTCATTTTTGAAATCAGAGCTTTGATATTTGGTTAAGGTGAAATTTTGGGATTATTCTGAGAAAGTTGAATTTTCGGTGAATAGTAAAAATACAGTTTTAGGGTTTCGGTATGTTTAATGACATAATAACTGTGTCATGATGATGTCATGAGTTTTTTTTAAGGGTTGTCCGGCCAAGGGTGATGAATTATTGTTTTGGGGGCCCCATGTGGCCTAACTCCATGATAAATTCCAAGGGAGAGCACATGGGTTTGAGAAAAGCACATGTGAGGTGTCCCTTGGTCATTAATGCCTTGTCCCCTCACTTTCCCTATAAATACCAAGCCCTCCTCTCATCAATTCGACTCCCCACTCTTCCCCAACAAAGTTCTGGTCTCATTACCTCCCAAGGATCCCTCCCAAGGTGCCCCCAAGCCCTCAAGGTCCCAACCATTGAGGTTTAAGAGTTACATTTTAAGGTAAGGGATCCGACCTCTCTCTTTCTTTTCAAGTAATCTATTTTATGTCATTTCTTTTATGCTCCATATTCTTATAATGGAGGATGTTCTTTTATATTAATCCTACTTCCCATTTCATTTTCATATGATGAGAGACCCCCTTGCTCTCATCAATTCGTTTTAAGAATGTTTAAGTGGCACCGTTATGCTGCTGAATTTTTTAAGGGATTCTTTCACCTTCCTCATTTTCAAGTTCTATTTTCATTCAAGTCTTTCATGTTCCTTTTTATTATGTTGGGGTATGATCTATAAATTTATCATACTGGTCTTTTATGATCATATGATGAGAGACCCCATTTTATCTCTTCAATTCAGTATTTTGAAGTTTTAAGTGGCGCCGTTAGGCTGCCGAATTTTTAAGTGGTTCTTCACCCTTCTCGTTTTGAAGTTCTACTTTCATGTCCATTCTTTCAAGTTACTTTATATTATGTTGGGGTATGATCTCTACATATATCTAACTGGACTCTTATGTTCATATGATGAGAGACCCTATTTGACCTTGTCAATTCAATTTTGTTGAAGTTTAAGTGACGTCGTTAAGCTGCCGAATTTTTTAAGTGGTTCTTCACCCTTCCCGTTTTGAAGTTCTACTTTCATGTCCATTCTTTCAAGTTACTTTATATTATGTTGGGGTATGATCTCTACATCTATAATACTGGACTCTTATGTTCTTATGATGAGGGACCCTTTTTTACCTTGTCAATTCAATTTTGTTGAAGTTTAAGTGACGTCGTTAAGCTGTCGAATTTTTAAGTGGTTCTTCACCCTTCCCGTTTTGAAGTTCTACTTTCATGTCCATTCTTTCAAGTTACTTTCTATTATGATGGGGTATGATCTCTATATCTATCATACTGTACTCTTATGTTCATATTATTAGATACCCTATTTGACCTTGGCAATTCAATTTTGTTGAAGTTTAAGTGACGCCGTTAGGCTGCTGAATTCTCACAAGAGAAATCTTATTTTTGTCTTCCTTCCATGTTTTTCATTTCAAATGGTATGTCCTTCAAACTTCATTACCATGTCCATATATACTTCTTATTTTTTTCCCTACTATCTTATGGGTCATTTATGAATTTTTGACCCATGTCCCCTCTCTTCTAAATGTTTTCTAAATCCTTGTAACATAGCCGTTATGCTGCAGAATTTTCGTCTCAAAGTGCCTCTCTCTCTTTTCTAAAAATTATTTTATGTTATAAAGTGAATACTTAAAGCTCTTATTTCTACAGGGGTATTCACATATATACCAAAATGTTCTATTTTAAATTCTGGGATTTACATACATGAGACCTACCCTCCTTTTCTGTGGGTTTTAAAGTGATGTAAAGATCATGTCTTTAAAGCAGTTTTTAAAAAGTTGTGATTATGAAATGAAACCCATTTATTTTATGATATATGGGTTATTTATGAAATGTTTGATGATGATATATGTGGCTCACATGATAATAAAGGAAAATTTAAGGGTGCGCCCTGATAGCGCTCCAATGCATTGGGTAATTATGTAACCACTAGAGATTACAATTTTCACGATACCTTGGTGAATAACCTTGGTAATTTTCAAATGACACCTTAGGGATGGACCTTGGTGATATGTTCATGATTGTCTATGTTAAATGATGTAGCCACATCTTCAAGTTATGAAAAATGTTATTTTTATTATGAAATGCATCATGATTTATTTCTCATGCCTTAAAGTTCTTTTCATGTCCTTATTGAAGTATATCAAGTTCACATGTAAAATGTTCCTCTTGTTTCCCTTACTGGGCCTTCTGCTCACCCTTTCTTTTGATGTATGTCCCCAGGTTATGAGATGCAGTAATGAACCTAGGATGAACTTAAGGAGAAGCCTTTCAAGTGTTTAAGAAGAATGCTTTATGTTGTTTTCATGTATTTTGTTCCTGGTTTCCAAGACACTAAACCTTAAAGATCCTCGGTTTTGTAAAATGTAATGAAAGATTATGTGATAAAGAGGCGGGATGTTATAGTTGGTATCAAAGGGAGGTTTAGTTATTTGTGGAAATTAGGATATAAAAACTTTAGGAAAACCCCTATAGAAGATTTTAAATATAGGAAGTCTTCCTGGTATTTTGGTGAGTATTGAGTAAGGGGTTTCCAAGCAAATACATCCCTGTCTGGATACGAGCAGGTAGAGGTGGCTCTGGCACAGATGTACATAGGGGTAAAACCCGAAAACACCGCTTTGAGCTAGACTCGAACGGGAACTGGTACACGACAATGGGCCTTTCTGCACTCTTGGTTACGACACTCACGGGGGATATGCTTTGGTAAATTCATAAGATTAGTATGAACCATTGTTAAAGGAACAAAGATAAAATAAAATAATGGTTCACATAAGAATATATGATCATGGATAACCTAGAAGGGAACCTAGGGGATCACAAGTTAGGGTATACTTTACTTCTACATGTTATTCTTAGATGCTTTAAGTTTCTTTTCATGATTATTGGCTAAGTATTTAAGCCCCTAACTATAGCTTCTTTTCTTAGTTAATGGCTGGAAATGGAAGAAAATGTCCCAACAACTAATGTGATAGGAAATGCTACGATTGCCGTATTATTACAACAGAGATGATTAGGGGATTAAAAGATGATTATTATTTTGGAAGACGTTCACTATTTTGAGGACCGTATATGATAGATTACTACGGTATTTTCATTGAGGAGTAAGGTTGACTTATATTTTTAAGAATAAATGAATTTAAGGTGGACTTATAGTAATTTAGGTTACTTACAGGAATGATTAACCTATCTTGGGTAAAATATGTTTAGGTTAGCTACTTTTGTTATAAGATGTTAGGAGTGGTTGATGTTGAACAATGAAGTTTATTTTGGAAGACTATGTTATCAAGTCCTTCTTGTATTTGGGTTTCAATCTTAGTTTGGTTTACTTTGAGGAATTTTAAGGACTGTTATTTATGGAATGGTCTATGATGAACCTTGGGTATTACCATGGAACTTTGAAGATTTAAAAGTAGTTTCCATTCCTATGGGATTCTTTTTGAAGAGTTGTTTTACCTTAACCTTTCTAATTTTGGGATAATGTTTAAAGATAGAAGAAATAGATAGTTGATCTTTTGTGGATTATGTGATTCTCTAGAAGATGATTCTTGTGTTTTGATGAGACCAAGTAGTTTTGAATGCTCATCGTTTGGAGAAAAGATTAGTTTTGGTAGAAACTTATTAAAGTATGAAACTCTACATGAAGGTAGATATATTTCCTTATGTTTTTTATCTATGTTTTAAATGAATTACTCAAAGTTATGAAAAGGAACGTAAAACAAAAATGTTGTTGGTTTACGTTTCCTACTGGGTAATCAAAGACCGCTTACACACATCATAATTTTGGGATTTTCTGGTGGTTAAATTCCTCCTAATCATGTTTTCTATCACTCTCCTTTAGAACGTTACCCTTTGTTTTCTCCTCCATGTCCATGTTTCCTACATGGAATCCTAGTATGAGTAAACTCGGGTGGCCTTTGTACTTCCTTTTATTTCTTTTAAAGTAATGGTGTTACTGACTCTTTTTCCGATGTGGGACTTTCAATGAAATTTCAAAACCCAATTTTAAAAAACAATTGCGAGGACGCAATTTCTTAAGGGGGGAAGATTGTAACAGCCCGAAATTTTTGAATAAATCTTGTTTCCTGATTTCATGTGTTATTTTATTTTATTTTTATACTCAACAAAAATGTTTTATTTGATAAACATGATTATAATTAAAATAATACCATTGGTTTTTGAGTGTTATATGACCATCGGTCAATATGACCGCCGTGAACAAAATGTTTTGATTATTGTCTCTAAATATAAGTAATCTTGGTTAATTATTATAGAAAGAAGATTTGATGGCCTCACCTAGTAGTCATGGACCGATCGAACCCCATCTAACAGAGCTTGGGAAGGAGGTAGCACCATTGGCCTTTGCTCTGGACCAAACCCAAGCCGAAATTCATCATGTGAAGCTAGAACGGAATCGCCTTCGTGAGAAGTTCAAACTGATAGAAATTACTACTCGGGCAATGTTGACGGAGCCGCCCCAAGATTCTATCACCCTAGAACACCTTACTCTTAGGTCCTATGCTGGTATTATAAGGGGCTATGTAACGAGACCGTAATTGCCTTGTGTAATCCTTGTTTTAAATAAAAATTGGGATTTCTTCTTATGATGAAGTTTATGAATTTTCAAATGACTGGATAAAAATAGTATGCATATTTTTGATGAATTTTCAAAAGGATATTTTAAAAAAATGTTTGTGTAAACCTTAAATAATTTAAAATGTGTAATGATTCTCAAAAAATGGTCTTCTACAATTATGTTCAGTATGAAATTTAGAGTCTAATAAGATCAACATGATTTTTGATGAATAGTAAATTATGAATAGTGATTTTATGATTAGGATTAGTAATATGACCAAATGGATTAGTAATCTCACTTAAAGAAAGTTTTAAAATAATCTAGGCACCTTGATTAAGTAATGTGATTCAATAAAATGGTTAAATAACGGTTTCATAAATTATTATTCAAGTATTAGTTTTTTCGGATGAATAGTGTTTTTTAATTAAAAATTTAATTAAAAATAATTAGAAAATTATTTTTATAAAAAGGACTTTATTTTTGAACTCAAAGCATCGATATTATTTTATGGTAATTTTTGGGGATTTTTCTGAAAAAAATGAATTTTCGATGAATAGTGTTTTTATTTAAAAATTAAATTAAAAATATTTAGAAAATTATTTTTATAAAATGGATTTTATTTTTGAAATCAGAGCTTTGATATTTGGTTAAGGTTAAATTTTGGGATTATTCTGAGAAAGTTGAATTTTCGGTGAATAGTAAAAATACAGTTTTAGGGTTTCGGTATGTTTAATGACATCATAACCGTGTCATGATGATGTCATGAGTTTTTTTTAAGGGTTGGCCAGCCAAGGGTGATGCATTATTGTTTTGGGGGCCCCATGTGGCCTAATTCCATGATAAATGCCAAGGGAGAGCACATGGGTTTGAGAAAAACACATGTGAGGTGTCCCTTGGTCATTAATGCCTTGTCCCCTCACTTTCCCTATAAATACCAAGTCCTCCTCTCATCAATTCGACTCCCCACTCTTCCCCAACGAAGTTATGGTCTCATTACCTCCCAAGGAGCCCTCCCAAGGTGCCCCCAAGCCCTCAAGGTCCCAACCTTTGATGTTTAAGAGTTACATTTTAAGGTAAGGGATCCGACCTCTCTCTTTCTTTTCAAGTAATCTATTTTATGTCATTTCTTTTATGCTCCATATTCTTATGATGGAGGATGTTCTTTTATATTAATCCTACTGCCCATTTCATGTTCATATGATGAGAGACCCCCTTGCTCTCATCAATTCGTTTTAAGAATGTTTAAGTGGCGCTGTTATGCTGCTGAATTTTTTAAGGGATTCTTTCACCTTCCTCATTTTCAAGTTCTATTTTCATTCAAGTCTTTCATGTTCCTTTTTATTATGTTGGGGTATGATCTCTAAATTTATCATACTGGTCTTTTATGATCATATGATGAGAGACCCCATTTTATCTCTTCAATTCAGTATTTTGAAGTTTTAAGTGGCGCCGTTAGGCTGCCGAATTTTTAAGTGGTTCTTCACCCTTCTCGTTTTGAAGTTCTACTTTCATGTCCATTCTTTCAAGTTACTTTATATTATGTTGGGGTATGATCTCTACATCTATCGTACTGGACTCTTATGTTCATATTATGAGAGACCCTATTTGACCTTGTCAATTCAATTTTGTTGAAGTTTAAGTGACGCCGTTAAGCTGCCGAACTTTTTAAGTGGTTCTTCACCCTTCCCGTTTTGAAGTTATACTTTCATGTCCATTCTTTCAAGTTACTTTATATTATGTTGGGGTATGATCTATACATCTATCATACTGGAATCTTATGTTCATATGATTAGGGACCCTATTTTACCTTGTCAATTCAATTTTGTTGAAGTTTAAGTGACGCCGTTAAGCTGCCGAATTTTTAAGTGGTTCTTCACCCTTCCCGTTTTGAAGTTCTACTTTCATGTCCATTATTTCAAGTTACTTTCAATTATGATGGGGTATGATCTCTATATCTATCATACTGGACTCTTATGTTCATATGATTAGATACCCTATTTTACCTTGGCAATTCAATTTTGTTGAAGTTTAAGTGACGCTGTTAGGCTGCTGAATTCTCACAAGAGAAATCTTATTTTTGTCTTCCTTCCATGTTTTTCATTTCAAATGTTATGTCCTTCAAACTTCATTACCATGTCCATATATACTTATTATTTTTTTTCCTACTATCTTATGGGTCATTTATGAATGTTTGACCCATGTCCCCTCTCTTCTAAATGTTTTCTAAAACCTTGTAACATAGCCGTTATGCTGCAGAATTTTCGTCTCAAAGTGCCTCTCTCTCTTTTCTAAAAATTATTTTATGTTATAAAGTGAATACTCAAAGCTCTTATTTCTACAGGGGTATTAACATATATACCAAAATGTTCTATTTTAAATTCTGGGATTTACATACATGAGACCTACCCTCCTTTTCTGTGGGTTTTAAAGTGATGTAAAGATCATGTCTTTTAAGCAGTTTTTAAAAAGTTGTAATTATGAAATGAAACCCATTTATTTTATGCTATATGGGTTATTTATGAAATGTTTGATGATGATATATGTGGCTCACATGATAATAAAGGAAAATTTAAGGGTGCGCCCTGATAGCGCTCCAATGCATTGGGTAATGATGTAACCACTAGAGATTACAATTTTCACGATACCTTGGTGAATAACCTTGGTAATTTTCAAATGACACCTTGGGGATGGACCTTGGTGATATGTTCATGATTGTCTATGTTAAATGATGTAGCCACATCTTCAAGTTATGAAAAATGTTATTTTTATTATGAAATGCATCATGATTTATTTCTCATGCCTTAAAGTTCTTTTCATGTCCTTATTGAAGTATATCAAGTTCACATGTAAAATGTTCCTCTTGTTTCCCTTACTGGGCCTTCTGCTCACCCTTTCTTTTGATGTATGTCCCCAGGTTATGAGATGCAGTAATGAACCTAGGATGAACTTAAGGAGAATCCTTTCAAGTGTTTAAGAAGAATGCTTTATGTTGTTTTCATGTATTTTGTTCCTGGTTTCCAAGACACTAAACCTTAAAGATCCTCGGTTTTGTAAAATGTAATGAAAGATTATGTGATAAAGAGGCGGGATGTTATATTGAACTTTTAAGGGTGTAAAAACAATCTTTGGGATGGACACTAGCTGTCATTCCTGGTATTAGTCCATAAATTTGTTCACATCATATTTTATTAAATGATGAGGCAAAACTAGTGAGGAAGGCACAACGTTGACTGAACCCAAACCTCCAATAAGTTTTGAAAAATGTGGTAACAAAATAATTGGCTACTAGAATCATTTAACCCTTCTATGATAGCCAATGGGTAAGTCCTGTTTAAGTAGTTCCTATTAAAACTGGCCTTACAGTAATCAAAAATGAAAATAACGAATTGGTTCCAACTCGTGTGCAGAATAGTTGGCGTGTCTTCATAGACTATCATCGACTAAACCAGTACACTATGAATGCCCATTTCCCTTTTCCATTCATTGACCAAATTCTAGAGAGACTAGTAGGTAAGTCACACTGATGTTTCCATGATGGGTATTCTAGATACATTAGGATCCATATTTCCCTCGAGGATTAGGAAAATACGACCTTCACTTTCCCCTTTGGCACGTTTTCCAATAGAATGATTCCATTTGGTCTAGGCAATTCTCTGGGTACTTTCTAGCAATGTATTTTTAGTATTTGTTCCAATTACCTGGGGAATTGTATGGAAGTTTTCATAGATGATTTAACTATTTATGTCTTTTATTTTGATGAATATTTGAGTAGTCTTGGTCTAGTCCTAAGTCACTATATTGAAAATAATCTTGTATTAAATTATGAGAAATGACATTTCATGGTGGGACAAGGTATAGTTTTGGGACATGTCATTTCTGGGGATGGTATCCAAGTAGATAAATAAAATGTGGATGTCATTTCTTCCATACCATTCCCCCAAAAATTTATAGGATGTGTGGCCTTTCCTAGGTCAGGATGGATTTTACCATCATTTCATTTGTGACTTTAGTAAAATTTCACCCCCTCTCCCGACTACTGCAAAAATAAAAAGACTTTTTTTGGTAAAGAATGTGGGTAATATTTTAATAAGATAAAATGGAGTCTCATGTCACCCCTGGTAATCCAACTACCTCAGTGGGATTTACCATTCGAGCTCATGTGTGATGCCTCTAACTATGCAGTTGAGGTAGTCTTGTCACAAAGGGTTGATCGAGCTCCACAAGTAATTGTATATGTCTCATGTACATTGGACCCTACCCAAGAAAACTACACCACAACTGAAAAATAATTTATTTCCATTGTGTTTTCCATGGATAGATTTAGGTCATATCTTTTAGGGGATAAAGCCATTGCGTTCTCAGACCATGCAGCCCTTCAGTACCTCCTTAAGAAACTAGAAGCCAAACCACATCTCATTCACTAGATGGTCCTCCTTCAATAATTCAATTTAGAAATTAGAGATAAAAAATTAGCAGAGAATGTGGGGGATGACCTTATCAGTAGGATTCAACCATCCTAGGAAGTTGACGTATCCCACTATATTCACATAAATGAAATGTTTCTTGATGAGAAATTGTATCAAGTGAAAGATGTTATTCCTTGGTATTCTGAAATTGTAAATTATTTGGTTTCTTCTTGCTTTCCTACTTATTTCAACAAATACCAGGCTAACGGTCTAAAACACAAGTCTCATTAGTATAGTTGGGATAAACCCTACCTTTGGCCCATATGTAGTGATCAGGTCTTTCAGTGTTGTGTCTCTGATAGAATGTTTCAGTTCGTCCATAGATTCTGCTACACTCTTGATTATGGGGTCCACTTTGGTCCCCAACGAACTGCTTGCAAAATCCTTGATTCTGGTCTCTTTTGCCAAACATTTTTTTTGGATGCCCATGATTTTTGTAAACCTTGTCCTCATTGTCAAAGAATGGGTAATGTATCTAAAATAAATGAAATGCCACAACAACCAATGTTCTTTCTGGACATTTTTTATGTTTGGGGTATTGATTTTATGGGGCCATTTCCTAATTCTTATGATTACATGTACATTCATCTTGTAGTTGATTACGTGTCAAAATGGGTAGAGGCACGATCCACGAGGACTGATGATTCTAAGGTAGTTGTAGAATTTTTGAGAACCAAAATCATCTATAGTATTGGATTACCTAGGTTCATCATCAGTGACCATGGTTCTCATTTTTGCAATCGAACAATGCAATCACTTTTGTGTCAGTATGGGGTCGGTCATAGAGTGTCTACTTCATATCACCCACAGACTAGTGGTCAAGATGAGGTGTCAAATAGAGAGGTAAAACATATTATTGAAAAAATAGTTCAACCCAAGAGAAAATATTGGAGTCATCGACTTGATGATTCATTATGGACCTACCGTACTTCTTTTAGAACTCCCATTGGAATGTCACCCTATCAGCTTGTGTTTGGAAAGTGTTTTCACCTGCCTATTAAGATTGAGCACCGGGCCTACTAGTCCATCAAACAATGAAAATCTAATCTTTCTGGGGTAGGTTCTCAATAGAAGCTACAAATTACAAATATGGAAGAAATTGGAAGAGATCCATATGAGAACTCTAGGATTTACAAGGAGCATACCATGGCTTCCCATGACCATCTCATCCTTCATCGTTAGTTCCACAATGGGTAGAAGGTCCTCCTTTATAATGCCAGGATGAAGTTGCATCCAGGTATTCTTCGTTCCCACTAGTTTGGCCTATACACTGTTATTAATGTATCTTTATTTTGTGTTGTTTGGGTTCAAAATAAAGAAACCACGAAAACCATCACTATCAATGGGAATCGGCTGAAGCACTTCCATGAAGCACTTCCAGAGTTCCTGATGGAGGAACACAATGTTCAAGAAGCAACATACCATTGAAAAACACCACATTTTATCCTTACTTATCATATTTTCAATTATTATAGTGGGGACAATGCACATTCTAGGTGTGGGTGATGGGTACATTCCTGGGTTAGTTAGGAATTTTCATCTTCTTTCTTCTTTCTTCTCATTTTCTCCTACTTTATGGTATTTTCACTTTTCCCCATCTTTTTGGTTTCATTAGGATTTTCATCATCTTTCTTATTTATTCTCTTTTTCACATTATTTATGGTATTTTTACTCCCCCCCTTATAATCACTAAATCATGGAACTTACTAAAAATTCATGTTGAAATTTTTGATTCCATGTTGATTTAACATTTGATCAAAAACATGTCTTTGTTTTTGATTGAATGTTTGTATGAATTTATCATCACTGAGTGATTTTTAATGAATTAGTTTTATGTAAATGATTTAAATGGTTTTATCACTGTGAGACATTTGAGATGATTGATTCCCCATGTGTGAGTATTTTTTGGAATAACTGTATCACTAATATCTCCACACATTTTAGCACCAAACCACAAAGTGTGAATATTTCTTAGTTAATATAAGTTAAATATATGTTAGGTTAATATTTTCATCTTTAAATGATATTTTCATATGTTCGTTCCTTATCTGATATGTTTCATTACTGTACCAGATTGACCTATGCGTGTATACCTAATGTCTGACTGTTGTACACCCTCAAAAAATTGGGTTGTGACTTGGGAAGGTAAAAAACTACGCCTTCTCAACCTTTGATATTGTTATAACTATTTCAATTAGTGTTGTGAGGAGGTCAAAAAATGGTTGAGAGATGAGTGTCACATTTGTCCCAAATGAAACTTATAAAAAAACAAAAATAATAAATGTGGGGAGTGATGAAATGTGGAACATATGGGTATATAGGTCGAGAGCTTATGGTTTGACTTCTTGGAATGCTTAAGTGAGTGGGTCTTGAAATATTATTTCAAAGGATGTAGGGTAGGTTCGGTGAAAATAAAAATCATTTAATGCTGAATAATGTTAAAATAACATATATTTATTGGAAAGAAAGTGGAATGAATAGCATGGAATTATTTTCACACAAACACAAGGAGAGTTAGTTTAATGGTTTACTTTTTAATTCCCTACTCAAATTTGTTTCATGAATCTCTATGAATTTAATTTCGACATGATTTATGAGACATCTATTTCTATTTTCATTAGGAAGAACTCTTTGGTGTGGTTCGTGCATTGTTCACATTAATTTAATGAATTAAAATTTCCTCAAATGTTAAATGTTCATGATGTTGGGAATATATACATGCATCATTTTTTTGATGTGTGACTTTTCCCAGGAGTGAAAATGTCTAGGGTGGGGGTGTGATCGCATAGCGATTCACTATTCAATTCCACCCTTACACCGCTGTTTTAAACTAGTTTGTTAATGAATAGTCAAAATATAATAATAAATTGATTTTCATGTTTTATAAAATCAATTAATGTTTATAACTATTAAAAAGTTTAATTATACTTGTTTTGATATTTTCATTGAAGGTGGTGGTGATTTAGAGGCCTCTGGATCATTCAGAAGAAAAATGGGCCAAACTGCATGGCATCCCATGGATATGTGTCCACTATTTTGAAAAGTACGAACATTCAGTTATTCCACATGGGCTGAAACATATTGGGCCTCTCCAAAACATCTTGTGATACAACTCTTATTAATAAACCGAAGATGAATTTTCCCATATGTTGGCCCATCCGAACCATTCTATCTTGGGGACAGAATCTGCACGATTTCAAAGGTTTGTTTCAGTATTTTTACTATACATCCCAATCCATTTGTCAAATGGCCACCACTTTTGATAGAGAGATAGTAATGAGGCCTCCCAAACACTCTCTTCTTTTGTTCAAGTCGTGATATGGAATTTAAATATTCCAAAACTAATAACCAAGTGTTATCTCAAAAACAGGGTGCCCTAAACCATGTCTCATTTCGACTATAAAAAGGCTCCATGGGCACCTCATTTGTAATTTCATCCCGGAGGAAATGTTCTGGTTTTTTGGAGACCCAGAGACGTCATTTCATCATCCAAGTAGTTCTGGAGGCCATAATATTTATAGGGGGTCAAGGATGAAGGTGAAGTTCCACCCGAGCTTCCTTCTCCTCCCGATGTCGAGCTAAACGGTGGACGGTCCTTTTGAGGGATATACACACACTTGGGAGGGACTTCCAACACTTGTTCTCATACTATTTTTTTGTAATTTGTGCGCTAAATATTGCACTTACTTCTTATCCGGACATGATTTTCATATGATTTCATTTCTATTTTTATAATTAAGTGAAATGATTTTTATTTCAACACCAACTGGGATGAGATTTCAAGTGGGAATCTTGGGTTTTTCCATTTGGAAAATACAAGAGTCATATTTATCTCACACAAACATAAGATTTCAGTATGATTTGTTATCATTTATTATCAATTATTGATACACAAACCTTGACTACATGATTGTTGTGTCAAGAGGTGGTTCTTTGAGCATCGTTTAAGAGGCAAGAGGGAAGTTGAGATCTTTAAAACCCTCAACCAAAGGATTCCATTAAACCAAGTGTATTTTTCAGAACAATGAACTCACCAAGATTTGTAGTGAACATGAAATGATCTCCTTATCTCATAATTCTTAAATTAGCACCTTTATCTACCAACTATTAATCTCTTTAAACTATGTTATTTTCTTAATATTGTTTTCAAAATCACCCCCATGTTTATTAATTTTTATTAAAAATTCATACTCTAAACCTATCAACCCTCCTTAAGAGATGACCTAGGGTCTTCCCTAGACTATAAATCATCCTTAAAAACATAATCAATTTTACTTGTCATGACAATGTGATCTGTGTGCAGCAAGGACCGTTGTCATATACCATATTACCCCTAGTCAATCACAAAATATCTTGTCAGAGTTTTAACCCCAAGTACATCTATGCCAGGGTCACATCAACTTGTAGTGTCCAGACAGGGATGAATGTCTTGGAAACTAATCACTCTATACTTTACCAAAATTCCTGGACATTTTCCAAAATCTTAACTCCTCCTTAGATACATCCCTAAAAATATTTTAGAAATAAACCAATTGATCTCACTAAGGATTTCCCGTCCTTGTTTCCAAGGGATGACTAAACCTTTCCTTTGATACCAGCTATAATGACCTAGGCTTAACATCCATGGATATTACATATTTTTAGATGAATATTTAGTACATTAAAAGAATACATGGTAGGGGACAATAATAGTTTAGTGTCATTGGAAACATGGAAACAAAATCTTCAATCTTGGTGAATGATATTTAACATCTCCCATAAAGATCCACACATTTAGTAATTCTACCTAAAAGATTTCTTCATAACATAGTGAAAGGAAAAATAAGAATGGGGTGAGCTCTGATGACGTGTAAGGGTATCAAGGGAGTCATATAAGTACAAATATGAACATAGTAGTATGATAATGCGATTGTAACATTATGAGATTATACCTTAGATATCATAGGTTATAAACATGAGTTATGAGATAAATCTTGGCAGTTTATAAGTCATGAATCATAAGGAAATAATCATAATCATCCCTGAAATCATAACTTATGAATAAGACATAAGATTTTTGGAATACATAAATGAATATAAAATTTTATGTCATGGATACCTATTAAGGCCTTTATAAAACGTTAGTCTTGGTCTATGACCTGTGTACCTACTTCTGGCATGGGATCACAACTAGTGTACCCACATTCATTTAGGCTTGGTCTATAACCTATGTACCTTCTTGTTTTCAGGTTTGTTCTACAACCTATGTACGCTATTTATTTTAGTCTTGGGCTATATCCCATTTACCTTCTTGTTTTTGGGCTTGGGCTAGTACCTGTGTACCCTCTTTCATTTAGGCTTGGGCAAAAACCCATAAACCCTCTTTCTTTCCTATATTTAGCTACAACCCATACTTTCTATTTATTTTCAGTATTAGGATATAACCACTAAACCCATTTATCTCATATAAAACTTATCGTTACCTAATTCATTGGAGGAAGATATAGGTCTCTCCCATCTCATAGTAAAATCATTCACACCTATGCCACTAGATAATAAAGTATTCATCATATCCTGACCCATAAAAAGTTATAGGTATTATTGGAATAAAATAATAACCCATAAAATGAAATGGTTATCATTTACATTTCATCACATCATAAACTATGAAAAAGGGAGATGTTTTATAACCATTTTATTGAAGCATAACTGATGAATGAGAAATAGATTTCATAAATATATAACCCGTAAAAGAGAAACATGTTTCATAAAGATCATGACATTAAGCGTAAACCATTCATAGAAAGGAAATTAATGGGAAGTTTACAGAATTTCCAAAATGTAATGAGTAGCATCAATGTATGTCATCTTATATGAAAAATATTTTTGAAATATCTTTCAAAAATGTTCCATGAGGAAAATATCCTTTTGTTAAAAAAACTATTTTTAATACACAAATCCATTTAAAAATAACTTTCTCATAAAATACCTTGAAAACATATAAAGAAGACTTGAAACTATTATTAAATTATTTTTAATGGAAAATTAATTTTAAGACAATATCTTATATATATTAATCTTTTAAAATTGAAAAGGAATCGTCAAATGAATGATGGTGGGTAAATTCATATATGTTGTGTGAAGTAAAAAAAAGAACATTCCTTTTGGATGGTAATAAGGTTAGAAGGAATTCCTATTTCAAAAAGTGACAAGCATATTCCTTTGAAGAGATTGGTAAAATATAAAAATGGTAAAAATTTATTTAAAATCTTATAGGATAATGGTTTAATATTTTTTATAATGATTTTTAGAAAAAATATATTTCCTAACATAGGGAGGGTAAAGTTAGTATTTCATAAAAACATATTACTAACTATATTTTGGACCCAAGAGTTGAAATATGGTACCTGTTATGTCCACTAGGCCAGATACCTTGAGAGGGGGGGTGAATCTGGGTATGAAAAATTAAATGAACTACCCCTTTTGATCTTTTTTTGTTGTTAGACAAAACACTCTTCTCTATATCCTTCCCATTGTAGAGTATGAATGAATCTTAAAGCATGCATAAGACACAACAGTTTTACATGGTTCACCATTATTGGGCTACGTCCAAGGAGCATACACCGGTGATGTGCCGATGTACCAAATCCACTCTAAGCGCACTACTGTTTACAAGTTCGGAGCGGAATCACTGTCCCTCTTGGTTTACCACCACTCACAATATGAAAGCTCACTGCTCTCTCAACTGAAGTGTGCTCATTGACTCTTCAAAATATCCAATCATAGTTTAAAGACATGTAGGTCCCTTCATTATATCAAATGAAATTGGCATTCTTAATTGTTAATAAATGATCCATTGACGTCCAAATTTCACCTGTAGATGAATCTCACTTTGCACCGGGTGTACCAGGTAACCCCAATTTTAACGCACTGCCTACACTGGGCCTTGCATGTAATTTCCTGATTTTTCACTAAATCCACTTTTCTCACAACCCATATTTTACATGAAACTGACTTCTTTTATGTGCATCTGTTTCTTTTACATGCAACCTTTTCCTTAGATGAAAATACTGATTTTACGTGAAACTCCCATCTTTTACGCGCAACCTTTGCTTAATCCACAAACACTATTTTATGTGAAAACTAGTTGTTTACACAAAACTCCTTTGTGTACATTAATTATGCACACCAGAACTCAGGTACTGTCTAAGTCTTAATCTACTCTTCATGAATGGGGTCACTTCATATTTATATGAAAAATCGACCCTGTGCGAAAAACCCTCCTTGAGCATGTAATTCACTTCGAGGGTGAAAAACAAATCTTCCACTCAAAATCGTATTTCACACACTGCTCCAATATTTCATGCACCTCAGGCCATTACCAATTTTCGAGCTTATGATCTCAAAACACCTCTTGCACAAAAAACACCAATCCTCTCTTTTGCGCACTATACTACAATTTTGTTCACTACTTTCCTTTTCCGCGCACCTCTCAAATTTTAAGTACACCTCATGCCTTTTCCAATTTTTGAGCTTCTGATCTCGAACAAATATTTGTGCGAAAAACATACAATCACTGTTTCATTCACCACTTTCTTTTTCACGCACCACTATAATTTTGTGCACACCTCATGACTTTTCTGATTTTTGATCTTTTGATCTCGAACCACTTTTTGCACGAAAAACTTTTCGCCACTATTTCGTGCACCACACCAATATTTCACACCACCTTGTATCTGCTCTTTTTGTACTGCATCCAGATCATCCATTCCTTTGTTGAGGTTCTTCAATCAAACATGGATGGCTAGAAACATCTCATAAACCTGAAAAATCACCATGTAAACCCCCTTTTTCAATAAATTTTTATATCGTGGTCTACTTTGTCAACAAATACAACATGAAGGCCCACTTTGTCCACATACACAATCACCTCAAAAAATGCTTCAATGACACCTTGAGGGATTTTTTTCCCAACAGTACCAATACATGTTTATATCATGGATTTCCATAGGATAATAAAATTCATGTATGACCTTGAGATATGGATCATAATATTTCATCAACTAAAATATAAACAATCTCAAAAATCGATGAGATTGTCCCAATAAACTCTTATAATATGGTAACATGAGACCATAATCTCTATGTAAGAAATGAAATTACTAAAATATTGAAATATAAAAAAATATTTTTATTCATTATATAACATGTAAAAAATATTTATATAAACCTTTAAGAAAAATTTTAGGTTCATAACAAAACATGAGTCTCAAAGAAGGTAAATTGAGACAAATCTATTTTACCAATTTGGTAACTTTTGAAACCTAAACCCCATGAAAGAGGGATCATAAAATGGAAACATGAATACCCATAAATTTAAGTATAAGACACATATAATACAATCATGGTCAGTACATACACCACACAAAATGAAATAGTGGTGAACGTGACATGTATCTTATGGAAATTAAAAGTTTGGTGAGATTCTCCTACCTTGTGTCTTGACTCTCTATGTACTCATAAAAGATTCCTATATAATAAATATAAGTTTATTATAAATATTTTACTGAATAATATTCATATATATATATATATATATTAACATATAAGGTTTTATTATGTCCATATATTATCCACTTGTAAACGATCCTATGATAAGGTTTCACTTTAGGTTAAATTTACTTTGTTCTTCGCATGTGTCTTAATTTGTTACATCTTTAGTCCTTATAATTATATCATTATTCATGAATTTAAAACATGATGTAAATATAAGGTATAGAAATTATATTTTTATTATAATAATCTATAAAAAAATAGGAGTATGAAATGGTATACATTGTTCATGGAGATGTAATCCATACGTACTCATGAATGTTGTTTCTGTCTTTATTGTCGTATTGAAAGAAAGTATGTAAATGACATATATATATATACATATTTGTGTATATATATATCTCATTATTCCATTAGAATTAATATATCATATATAGCACATATTTTCAATAAAACCATCCTTAAGGCTTTCTATGTGACGTGTGAACAAATCACATCGCTTGGAGGGGGATGTAGTCCACACTTCCTCAAATGAGATTATCATATTAACTACAAAAGGAAAGTAAAGAGATGTGTTTTATAAAAGTAATAAAAACATAAAAACATATTAAATATAATATATGAAAAATATAAATAGAGTGTTCATCAAAATGTACACATTGATTGGTGGTAAATTAGAAATGAACAATCATTGTTTCGTGAGGTAGTAGGTCACCATACAGAGAAGCATTGTGTTACATCCATTAGATGGAGGTGTGTGTAAGTCCAGGTCAGAAAAGATTTATAAAAAATCCTAGTATATGTATTATACAAATTTTGTCACAAAATAACCGAATAAATACATTAGAAGGGGTGAATAAGGGAAATAAAGGAATGGAGCTTGAGAGAAAATGTTACCTCTTTTCTAGGTAACTCCTTTTGGTCTGTGCCAAAAGGCTTCCTTGAGAAGATGTCTACATAAAATGGAGGATTAAAGATAGAAGAGATGATTTTTTCTAGGATACTTTGGATGATATTGTATGAACATAAAGGGATTTAGGGGTTTGAGAAATGGGTAGAGGTGGTGGCCTTTTATAGAGACGGAAAAGAACTCACTTGGAATTTCTAGAAACAAGTTAGGTGTGCACATGTTATTAAATAAAAAAAGTCTTAAAAAACCAACAAAACTCAATAATGTAAGGTTAATGGATTTGATATGGATATCAAACGGGTTTTGGAAATGTGTCTTGGTTTTTTGGGCCTTTAATTTTAAGGTTTAGTCACTAATTAATCTTAATTTGTCATTAACTACTGTGATTGATTTTAATCACTTTTACTAATCATTTTGTTAACAAATTAAAATGGCCATATTAGACTATAAATATTAGACTAAATAAAATGGTGCATGTCATATTTAGAAAATTTAAATCACAGAAGTGGAAAAATTAATATTACTGCTTATCCCAAAGATAGGACGAAATAATGGGGTTTTAAAGTAGGAAAATGTTGAAAAGAATGTTAAGATTTTATATTTTGTTTTAAATTGAAATTGATTCTAATTAATTAAATTTTATTAATAGATGTAATATTTTTCTAATGCAACCTTAAAAAATATTTACAATATCATTTGTAATTTATAAATAATTATACAAAAAGGTAGTTTTTAACTAAAAGGCAGTATTTTTCACTATTCATCAAAAAATGTTGTTTCTTGAAAAATACAATAAATTCACCCTAGAATAATTTTGAAATTCTGAATTCAAAAATGAATCTTATTTAATCAAATTAAATTTGTAAAAGTGTCTAAAATTAATTTCATTTTTATAAGAAATTCATTTGAGAAAACTATCTTTTTAAACATAAAATGACTTTACCAAAAGTCATATCTTTCATTATAAATATGTTATATTTATGTAAAAAATTTATAAAAAATATTTGGAAAGTATATATTTCTATTCCATTAAATATCTTTAATGGTTAGCATATAATTGTCTCATTTAATTATATATATATATATATATATATATATATCTGTGTGTGTGTGTGTGTGTGTGTTTCATAGAAACTCAGTGTGCGTGCATCGTATGCCAATTAAGTGTTGCTTGTAGTGAAAGGCAAGTTGGTATTGTTTGTATCGCAAGACAATTTGGTTTTACGGGTGAAATGAATGTCTGAATTATTGTTTTAATATATACATACATATATAACTATTTATAGTGTCATGTTAAATGAAAAAATATTGAAAAGATAATTTATTTTGAGAATAATAATTCTCAAAATCTCGGTGTGTTACAGCCATAGTTGTGATACCACCAGACCTGTGTTACTGCTAGAACTATGATACTATTAGAGTTATGCTACTGAAAAACCTATGCTACAAATAGTTAGATCTATGTCCAATCTGATCTACTGCCAGACCTGATTTACCATAAAACTAAAACTATCTGTGATCAGATCCACCATTACTTCATATGATCAACCATTATCATCTATAATGATAGACTATGATACTATTTGTCTAATATACAATTGGTTTATGCTACATTTAGAGAATTTATACCACCTTCATGCTACCATTTATATTTTGCATTCAAATTTTATTCTTCCAATGACTCTTTTATAGTAGTTAATGATGAAAGTGTCAAGTTGAATTATTAATTATTATTCATAAAAAATTCCATAGATGAATAGAAGATAATTTCAGGGGTTTCTCAATTTGGTTTTCAGTACAAGGATCTGGATATCTTTATTTTTATTATCATGAAATGGTTAATTTGAATATGAAGAGATAAATATCCAGAAGATATTCCTCATGCATGAAGAGCTTCACACATGTTGATACATGAGTTTTTGAAATGTGTGGAAAACATAAAAGAAAAATAACCTATCATACATTGAATCAAGAGACATGTTTGTATATTTTTCATAACATCAAAAGACTAAAAATAGAATAATGTTACCAGAAACTAACATACTCTATTTTCTGATAACTTTTTGAAGAACCTATTTGATCTCTGTTCCAAGACTTATTCAAGGACCATAAGAAATTAAAGCATCACATAATGAGTAACATCATATTTTCCTATCTCTACTTATATTATCTCTCTTTTTGATGATTTACATTTGATAAGTGTGTTATATTTATCTATTTATCTACACACACTGTCTCATGTGCTTAAATAGAAGAATACCCGGTATTTTGTTAAACTCATTTTATCTGTTTACCCATGGAAACTATGGATGAGGTCATGTGTGAAATTTTTATTGTTTTTTTGTACATGTATAAATATAGAGGAGACTTTGAGTCCAAATATCGTTTGTGATTTTATTTGTAAAAAACTGTTCTAGGATTTGGATCCAATTATTATTATAATAAAAAACGTGGAATTTTGTGATTACCAAGTGGAGAGGATTAAGTATCGGCTTGAGGCTAAACCCCTTTTTCTAATCCACTGTGTTATTCATTGGTTGTGTTTTTCTATTTCAAAGTTAAAATTATATCCACTTGAAACTTTTAGAGAAACTATAATATTATATTTAGTTTTAACCTATGTTTATATAGAGTGTAAGATTAAGTAATTTAGTTTTATAAGATAAAGTGATTTCCAAAATTGTTAAAACTGAACCCTAATCCTTCTTTGATGTAAAGCCTCGACCATAGTTACCTAGAGTCAGGGCATTATTACATATCATTGGCATGATCACAAGAGATTCTATGCCAAAGGTCTAATTAGTTAAGTAGCCTTGAAAGTACTAGATACTTACATAAGTTAGACATTACATCCTGAAATAAATAAAAACAACATTCTATCCCCTTTTAACACACACATATCCCTTAGCCTATTTTTGCAGGTTAATCATGATATACTTCTTCAAATATGGGGAAAAATAAAACATATAAAGGGGTGAGATCAGATGCTCAGTAAGGATAAAAGTATAGCAGAAACTTTCATAATTATGAAAACACATTTAAGGCAATGTATAAGACTAAAACACTAGCCTTTTAAACATAAATTTTATCATAATATGGAAAATATAAATCAAATAATTCCATTTACTTATTCCCATGGATATTCTACTAGTCAAATTATCTCATGTAATATCAATATCTAATTTCATAATTATGGAATGCATAATTCCGGACATCATAAACACATAGTCAATATAAGGACCCAACCTTATTACATACATATTCTTGAATCTAGTCAAGAAAACACTTCCTTTTATATTTAGGATCATTTCAAGATTATAGCTTTAGAGAAATAGGACAAAGCATTCATAACATTACACATTGTTACAGAGTGGATACCATAAAAACAGTTTCCATTTTTTCAAAATATAAAACATTAAAAATAAAAAAAAAACTCCTTGACAATTCTTCAACATTAAACGTGTATTCCTTCCTTGTATTACACATCCATTATCCTGTAAAAAATCATTTAAAAACTTGAGATGAGCACAAAAGATCATTAAGGAATGGAAAAGAAGGAAATATCTCATTAGTCCATGAATACTCATAACATATGGAAGCATTTTCAAAAGATATTCTTGTCACCCATATATACTTACTTTGTGTAACATGAGATTTAAAAAAGATCCACACAAAACATGAGAACATAAATATAATCATAAAGGTATCTTGGGGAATCACTTACATAATCTTGTAACCATTCTTGGATACCTTATAAATTTCAACCCACTCGGCTACCTTACTTTGTGTAACCATCGCAGTTACACTTGAAGTAACCACACGGCCAACCTCCAACTTACTCATACCCAATGAATTGGAGGGAAATATAGGTCCCACCCTTCATCATAAATAATTTCCAAGAACCAAAATATAATCATACAACATGAATAATTCCATAAAAACATTACTTTGGAATTTCGAAAAACCAAATTTAAAAAGAGGATTTGTAAAGAAAATCCCCTTATAAGTATCATACAATTGAAGAGAGATTTAATAGAGTGGATGGAGGATGTATATATACTATAAATAAACATAATACAACATAATATAAACATAAAACATCACAAAAACAATTTAAACAGCACATAATTAATGAAGTAGAAGGTTAACCCAAATAATGGAAATCGGGTTAAGAATTCCCTTACCTCGGGTTTGTCTTACTTAAAACTTGTTTAAACCTTATGTATAATGGTTAAAAGAGTTTTATTAATATTTTAAATAAAAATTTCATGTTTATAACATCTTATATGATCATCTCATAACATATTTTCACCCTTAATTGTTATTATTTTGCCCATTGCACTGTTTTTGGTTGAATTCTTTACATGATTTCAATGATTGGCTCATGGTGGATATTCTTGTCGATTGGAAGTGAATATCCAGAATTGGAATGGAGTAGTATTTCATATAACCAGTAACATAAAATATTCCATTTACCATTTTTAATTCTTACATGAGGATGATTCATAAGTAAGAACATTAATGATGTTCGTTTAGATCCTTTTAGTGCTTCGTTGATAATAACAACCTCGTTTTTTCTTATAAATTACAACCATGAGTAAAAACTAATTAAAGAACCATGGGTGAGTAATAAAACATATAATATAACCAGGTTCAACCATATAAATGGTTTCCTGACCATACTTGAAATAATTAATGGAAATTGAAATCACATCGTCCTCAATGTCGATAATTCGACACAAACGGACAATGTTTTTATTCTTGAAATAAGTGGGAGAGGAGAAGAATAATGATGAGTAATTTTTCATAAACATGATAAAATAAAGAGTATACATTATTTCTGTAGATTTCATGCCTCTTGGGTAAGGATATATGATGAATGAATAAGGAAGGAACTCAAAATAAAAGAAAAGGTGAGAAATCTCTTACAAACATTTGGCAGCCTAACAGCTAAACAAATTGGTTTTAGAAAATATTAATAAGAGACGGGACTAGGGTCACCCATCCAGAAATGAATCATAATATAGATAATATAAATAATAAGAATAAAATAAAAACATTGTATGGAAACTTGAAAATTATACCACATAAAAGATAATTTGAAAGGAAAAAAAGAAAGCAATTTAGAATTATCTTACCTTGTAAAGTAACCCTTAGAACATGAAGGTTGGGACCTTGGGGGCTTGAGGAAAACTTGGGGGGACTAATATGAAGTTAAGGATGCCAGATATTCATTGAGGGAGAATTGGGAATGAATTCAATGAATGGAAGAGTTGGAATTTATAGGAAAAGTGAGGGATTGTTTTAATAATTTTCAAGGGACACCTCATGAGTGGTATTTACAAAACCATGGGCTTTCCCATGGTATTTTCCCATGGTATAATCCACTTGGGACACCTCACAAATTATTTAACTATACAAAAGTCGACCAGATTTATGACATCATTATTATATCATTAATGATGTCATTAATACACTAAAACTAAAAACTGTATTTTTTACTATTCACCGAAAAATCTATTATTTCAGAAAAATTCCCAAAATTCACCCTAACCATTTATCGACGTGTATATTTCAAAAATTAAGTAAATTTTTCCAAAATAATTATCTAAATATTATTAATTTAATTTTTAAATAAAAGCATACTTAATTCAAAAATTAACAATTCTAATTCTGTAACAACTTCTATATCACAATGAAAAATTAACCTAGATGCTATTTTCTTAAAGCTTTAATAAAATGAAATAATAATAAAATTTAATATTCATTAGGGTCATATCACTATTCATATTACTATTCATAAGTGTATGTTACTATTCACCAAAAAAACAAGTTGGTTCCAATAGACTCTAAATAACATACTGAACACAAATGTAGAAGACAGTTTCTTGAAATTCAGAACATAGAAGTAGAAAAGTTATGTTTTAAAGGCTAATTAAAAATATCTATTTAAAAAAAAGTTCCATGAATTTATATTTATTTTTAGAAAAACATGGGGTGTTACATTATCCTTATCTGCTTGAAATTGCGTCCTCTCAATTTTATTTACTTATTAAACAACTCAGGGTATTTTTCCCTCATAGCATTTTCAGACTCCCATGTTACTTCTTCAACCATGTGGTTTCTCCACAAAACATTTACCTGGTGGATTACCTTATTCCACAATACTTGTTCTCTTCAATCGAGAATATGAACCGGTTTCTCTTCATAAGAAATTTTCTCTTCCATCTGAACTGCTTCTAGGCTCAAGACATGTGATGAATCTAGCACATAGTTTCTCAACATCGAAACATGAAAAACATTGTGTACCTGAAACAAACTCTAAAGAAAAGCTACATCGTATTCAACTGTTCCAACTTTCTACATGATTTCAAAAGGACTGATGAACCGTGTACATAACTTTTCGTTCTTACCAAAATGCATCACACTTTTCCAAGGAGAGATTTTAAGGAAAACATGGTCACCTACCTCGAAAGAGAAGTCTTTCCTTATATTATTTGCATAACTTTTCTGCATTCTCTGAGCTATCCTCATGTGATTCTGGATCATCCTCACTTTCTCAGCCACTTATTCAACTAATTCTGGCCCCATCAACTTTTTTTCACCGACTTCATCCCAAAATGCTGGAGTCCGACACCGCTTTCCATACAATGCCACAAAAGGTTCCATCTGAATGCTAGAATGAAAACTATTATTATAAGAAAACTCAACTGATGAAAGATGCAGATCCCAACTTCCCTTATAGTCCATTGAATAAGCTCGAAGCATATCCTCCAACGTTTGAATCGTTCGTTCTGACTTCCCATCTGATTGAGGATGAAAAGTTGTACTGAAATTTAACTCTATTCCCAATGACTTCTAAAGTCCCTTCCCAAAGATAGAAGTGAACCTGGGTTCTTGGTCAGATACAATGGAAAGAGGAACTCCATGTAACCTGACAATCTCCTTGAGGTACAATCAAGAAATCTAGTCCAAAGAAATCATTTCTCGAATTGATAGAAGATGTTCAGACTTTGTTAGTTGATCAATAATAACCCAAATCACATTGTTACCTCGAGAATTCGTTGGTATTCCCACCACAAAGTCCATGGATACATTCTCCCATTTCCACTATGGCACTGGCAAAGGCTGAAGCATCCCCTTAGGTAACTTCCGCTCTGCTTTAACCTATTGACATGTCAAACATTTAATGGTAAAATCAGAAATATCTCTTTTCATTCCATCCCACCAATAATACTCTCGAAGATATCTGTAAATCATAGTACTACCAGGATGAACATAAAATGGATAACTATGAGATTTACGCAACAATTATTTCTTCAACTGGGAATCACAATGCATATACAACCTTTTTCCAAATATTAAAACACAATATTTATTAAGATTAAATTCTAGAAACATACCCAATTTAACCAATTCTAGCTTTTTCTGTTGCTCATGGTCTTCCTTCTACGCTTGCTTAATTCTATCTGACAACAAAGACTGCACTGAAAACTGAAACAAAACAGATGTATTCCCTGCACCAATAACTTCTAATCCAAAATTCATCAAATCATTAATCAAGGGATCATGTTCTAAATGTATCATGGTTAATGATGTATGATGTTTCTGACTTAAGGCATCAGCTACTTTGTTTTCTTTTTCTGGATGGTAATTGATCATGCAGTCATAATCCTTTATCAGTTCTAGCCATCTTCTCTGCCTCATGTTTAATTCCTTCTGAGTGAATATATACTTTAGACTTTTATAGTTAGTATATATTTGGAATTTGGTTCAGTATAAATGATGCCTCCATATTTTCAAAGCAAAAACCACAGCTGCCAATTCCAAATCATGTGTGAGATAATTTAGCTCATGAGGTTTAAGTTGTCTCAAAGCATAGGCAATTACCTGATCATTCTGCATCAAAACACAACCAAGTCCCTTCAAAAAAGCATCAATATAGATGACAAACTCACCATTTCGGGAAGGTAAGGCCAAAACTGGAGCATTCACCAATCTCTTCTTTAGTTCCTGAAAACAAACATCACATTCCTCTGTCCAAACGAATTTAACCCCTTTCCGTGTTAACTTAGTTATCGGGCTAGATAACCGTGCAATGTTCTTAACAAATCGTCGGTAATAACTTGCTAAGGCCAGAAAACTACGAATCTCTGTAACATTTGTGGGTCTTGGCTATTCATCAACTACTTTTGTTTTGGCAGGATCAACTATTATTCCATCCTTATTTACAATGTTCCCAAGAAAAGAAATCTGTTTCAACCAAAAATCACACTTTATGAATTTTCCATATACTTTATTTTCTTTTAATGTTTGTAAAACAACCCTTTGATGTTTTTCATACTCCTCTTTATTTTTAGAAAATAAAAAAATGCCATTAATAAATACAACCACAAACATATCCAAGAACTCATGAAATACTCTATTCATAAGATTTATGAATACAGCAGGTGCATTAGTTAATCCAAACAGCATAACAACAAATTCAAAATTCCCATATCTTGTACGAAAGGCTGTTTTTGGGATGTCATCTTCCTTCACCTTCAGTTGTTGGTATCCGTATCTCTAGTCAATCTTGGAAAAGTACAAATCTCCTGGGAGCTGATCAAACAAGTCATCAATATGAGGGAAAGGATACTAGTTTTTAACAGTGATTCTATTCAAATCTCTATAATCAATGAAAAGTCTCATGGAATGATCTTTCTTTTTAACAAACAAAATAGGGGCTCCCCATGGTGAAGTGCTAGGAATACTGAAGCCTTTTTCAAGAAAATCCTGCAACTGGTTTTTCAATTCATGAAGTTATATTGGAGCCATACGATATGGGGGTTTTGAAATTGGATTATCATCAGGAACTAAGTCAATTGTGAATTTGACTTCCCAATCTGGTATGACACCGGGTAAATTATCAGGAAAAACATCAAGGTATTCATTTACCACTGGCACATCATTAATTTGAATAGTTCCCTTGTTTTCAATAATATGAGCAAGATAACTTTCATTTCAATATTTCAATATTTTCTCAGCTTCCTGATATGTTATCAATTGTATGGGTTCATTCTTGTATACAAACTGAAACTCTATCTGAAAAACAACTTCTTTAGCTCTATAATCAATATTAGTATGATAATCAGAAAGCCAGTCCATCCCCAGAATAACATCAAACTCGACTAAGGGTAAAAAACAAGGTTTACAGTTAATATCTTTCCATAGATCACAATAGAAAGATTATTATAATTCCTCTTTTCTATAACATCCCCCCTAAAGTTTTAATAAAAAATTCGAGTCTCATTTATTGAGGTGGTATTTTCAATTTACTAGAAAATTTCTCAGAGATAAAGGAATGTGTAGACCTCATATCAAACAAAACTTTAGCAAAATATGAGTGAGCAAACAAAGTACCTGCTACAAATTCATTGGATGGTCTGACATCTGCTAATGTAGTCGCAAAGGATCTCACTACACCTTTCTTCTTGCAGTCTGTCTTCTTGGCATCATTCAGATATCTCTTTGGGAAGACATTTTCATAATGACATATTTCACCACATTTAAAACACTTTACAGTTTTCTTATCAGGATTACTCTTAAGATCATTTTCATTGAAATCTCAGGCCATATGTCCAAACCTACCACATTTAAAACACTTCCCAGTTTTGCTAAGACATTCCCCAGGGTGTTTCTTTCCACACTTTTCACAAACTGGAAATTGGATTCTCTTACCATCAGATTGCTTTGTTTGATTCTTACCCATTACGTTCCAACTGGACCTATTCTTCTCTTGGTTTCCCAAATGCACATGATCATCAGCAAACTCCATATCTACCCTCTCAGCACATCGGACAAGTTTCTCTTAACTTTTGAATTCACGGGAGGCCAACGCCCTTCGATACCTTGGATTCAGTCCTGAGTAAAAGTGGTTCATTTTTATATCAAGATCCAGAATAAGATTTGGTGCATACCTCGCAAGTCGGGTGAAGTTCGCTTCATGCGCAGCCACTGAATCTTCCTCCTTCTGTTTCAATTCAAGGAATTTCTTCTCCATTCTAAGTCGCACCACCTTAGGAAAATATTTTTCAAGGAAAATTATTTTAAATTCATCCCACTCTAAGGCATCAAAATACTTTCTACCCATGATATTCCTTACCATTGACCACCACTAATCAGCTTCCCCTTCAAAATGATAAATGGAAAGACTTACCTTTTGATTCTCTGAACATCCCATAACATCGAATATCTTTTCAAGGGCTTTGATCCATCCTTCAACTGCTACTGGGTTAGAAGATCCATTGAATGCAGGAGGATGTTGTCTCAGAAAATGTTCCACTACTGTCATGTTCTGTTGTGGTACCTCTCTTGGTCCTCTTTCATGGATGCCACCACTATTTATTGCCTGTGTTAGCTGAGCCATTGCTGTCACAAACTTCTCGGTTCCAATCCCTACCATTTCGGGTTGTAGTTCAGGAAGGATGTCATTTTGTCGGTGCCTCTCCTCTTCAGAATCCATGTTCCTTCTATGTACAACCATTCTGAACAAACATATCTTAGATGAAGCAATATGGTAATCTTTAAAATATATAAAAAAATAAACATAGAGTGAAAATCATTTATGGTATTCTGTTAACATCCCCTTAACCCCTAATGTTATCTAAACCATCCTCTGATACCAACTATAAGGACCTGACCTTATTACATACATAATCTTGAATTTAGTCAAGAAAACACTTCCTTTTACATTGAGTATATTTTCTAGTTTAGAGCTTTAGAGAAATAGGACAAAACATTCATAACATTACACATTGTTACAGAGTGGATACCATAAAAACAATTTCCATTTTTTCAAAATATAAAACATTAAAACATAAAAAAAACTCCTTGAAAATTCATCAACATTTAACATGTCTTCCTTCCTTGTATTACAATCCATTAACCTATGAAAAATCATTTAAAAACTTGGGATAAGCACAAATGATCAGTAAGGGATGGAAAAGAATGAATGATCTCATAAGTCCATGAAAACTCATAACGTATGAAAGGATTTTCAAAATACATTATTGCCACCAATATATACTTACATTATGTAACATGAGATTTAAAAAAGATCCACAAAAAACATGAGAACATAAATATATTAAAAAATTTATCTTGTGCATTACTTACATAATCTTGTAACCATTCTTGGCTACCTTATAAATTGCAACCCTCTCGGCTACCTTACTTTGTGTAACCATCGCAGTTACACTTGGAGTAACCATACGGCTAACCTCCAAATTACTCATACCCAATGAATTTTAGGGAAATATAGGTCCCACACTTCATCATAAATAATTTCCAATAACCCAAACATAATCCCAAAACATGAATAATTCCATAAAAACATTACATTGGAATTTCGTAAAACCTAATTTAAAAAGAGGATTTTTAAAGAAAATCCCCTTATAAGTATCATACAATTGAAGAGAGACTTAATAGAGTGTATGGAGTATTTATATATAATATAAATAAACATAATAAAACATAATATAAAGATAACTCATCACACAAACAATTTAAATAGCACATAAATAATAAATAAGAAGGTAAACCCAAAGAATGGAAATCGGGTTAAGAATTCCATTACATCGGGTTTTTCTTACTTACAACTTGTTTAAACCTCATGTATAATGGTTAAAATAGTGTTATTAATATTTTAAAAAAAAATATGTTCATGTTTATAACATCTTATATGATCATTTCATAACATCTTTTCACCCTTAATTGTTAGTATTTTTCCCCTTGCACTGTTTTTGGTTGATTTCTTTACATGATTTCTATAATTGGTTCATGGTGGACATTCTTGTCGATTGGAAGTGAATCTCAAGAATTTTAATGGAGTAGTATTTTCATATAACCTGTAACATAAATTATTCCATTTATCATTTTTAGTTCTTACATGAGTATGATTCATAAGTTAGAACATTAATGATGTTCGTTTAGATCCTTTTAGTGGTTCTTTGATAATAACAACCTCGTTTTGTCTTATAAATTAGAACCATGAGTAAAAAAGAATTCCAGAACAATGGGTGAGTCATAAAACATATATTATAACCTGGTTCAACCATATAAATGGTTTCATGACCAGACTTGAAATCATTGATGGAAATTGAAATCAGATCGTCTAGGATGTCGATAATTCGACACAAACGGACAATTTTTTTTATTCTTTAAATAAGTGGGAGAGGAGAAGAATAATGATGAGTAATTTTTCATAAACATGATGAAATCCAGAGTATACATGATTTTTGGAGATTTCATGCCTCTTGGGTAAGGATATATGAATAAATAACAAGGAAGGAACCCAAAATAAAAGAAAAAGTGAGAAATCACTTACAAAAATTTGGCAGCCTAATGGCTACACAACATGGTTTTAGAAAATATTAAAAAGAGTGGGGACAAGGATCACCCATCCAGAAATGAATCATAATACAGAGAAGATAAAGAATAATAAGTAAATAAAAACATGGTATGGAAACTTGAAAGTTATACCACATAAAAAATAATTTGAAAGGAAAAACGAAAGAAATTGAGAATTTTCTTACCTTGTAGAGTAACCCTTAGAACTTGACGGTTGGGACCTTGGGGGCTTTAGGAAAACTTGGGAGGACTAATATGAAGGTAATGAGGTCAGAGCTTCATTGAGGGATATTTGGGAATGAGTTCAATGAATGTAAGAGTTGGTATTTATAGGAAAAGTGAGGGATTATTTTGATAATTTTTCAAGGGACACCTCATTAGTGGTATTTACAAAACCATGGGCTTTCCCATGGTATTTTCCCATGGTATAAGACACTTGGGACACCTCACATATTATTTAACTATACACAAGTCGACCAGATTTATGACATCATTTTTATATAATTAATGATGTCATTAATACACCGAAACTAAAAACTGTATTTTTTACTATTCCTTGAAAAATCAACTATTTCAGAAAAATTCCCAAAATTCACCCTAACCATTTAACGAATTATATATTTCAAAAATGAAGTCCATTTTTTTAAAATTATTTTCTAAATATTATTAATTTAATTTTTAAATAAAATCATACTTAATTCACAAATTAACAATTCTAATTCTGTAACTACTTCTATATCACAATGAAAAATTAACCTAGATGCTATTATCTTAAAGCCTTAATAAAATAAAATAATAATAAAATTTAATATTCATTAGGTTCATATCACTATTAATATTACTATTCATAAAGTTTTGTTACTATTCACCAAAAAAATAAGTTGGTTCCAATAGACTTCAAATAACATACTGCACAAAAATGTAGATGACAGTTTCTTGAAATTCAGAACATAGAAGTATAAAAGTTTTTTTTAAAGGCTAATTAAAAATATAAATTTAAAACAAAGTTCCATGAATTTATTTTTATTTTTAAAACAAACATGTGTTGTTACAGTCAAGGCCTCGTTCTAAGACTAAAAATAAGATTCTTTTTCAAGGCCTTTTGCTGAGAAACTAGTTTTTCTAATGAGACCTACCGATGCAGCAATGAGCTATAGAGGGATCTACCCTTTATATACTAAGTCTAATGCATTACTCATATTAAAAGGTTGAAACCTAGTCAAAAAATTTATATTAAAACAATCATATGTATTGTCAACATTTTAACTACAAACCATTAATGGTATAAAAAAAATAACATCCACATTCAAACATAAATCATTCAATACAATATGAAAGATTGTATTATAATAAATTAACCTCAATCAGGAATAATTAATGATATTTAAATAGATGTAAATAATCATCAAAACTATTTGAAAGAAATATCCCCCTTTTGTTGAAAACATTTAAAAGTCTCACTATTTATCATGGAAATGTTTAAAATAGATTTTAGAATCAAAGTTTCCATACCACTTTGAAATTTTTAAAAGGAATTTTAATTTTAAAATATTAATTTCCATATAATTAAATCCTTAAAAACATTTTTAAAACATGGAAAATAATGAGAAATATTTAGAAGAATAAATCTTATAAACATTTAAAATGATATTTTAGTTAGAGTTCCTAACCAAATGGGAGATGTATGAATACAAATAATTGAGGTAATAAATACTTTATAATATCATGAGAATAATGGGATTCATGATATAAAATGTCTAAGTACAATATATACACCATATAAAAGTGAATTGGCACATAACAACAAAGAAGTCTCAGTGGAATGTTAATTGAGATGAAATCTCTTATAAAGTCTGTATCCATAGGTTAAGGAAAAATAAATGACATAATTATGTGTGAAAAATATAAATACACTAAATACGATGGGATATTCAGTGTAAATAAATCATAGGACATTCACAAATATTCTTGTAAAAACAACATAAATAACTTGGATGTTAAACACAATGAATTGAAATTGAGTTAAAATTACGCTTACCAAGTTCATATCGATGACTTGAAAATTTATCAATGTAGTTATTATGTGTATGAAAACTATATCCACGCAAAGGGGATTGGAAATTACTACATAAGTAAATAAATAGTGATTTCATGCATAATTTTGGAGTAAAATAATCAATGAAGTTCGTGTAAAACCCATTGAGTGGAAATTGAAATTTGAAATTCCCTTACTGATTTGGTAAATTATGAAACATACACCCTATGAAATAAAGATCATACAATGATGATGTAAATACCCATACATTAAAGTAAACTGCACAAATAATACAATCATGGGCAGTACATACACCGCACAAAAGGTAATAGTGGCAAATATAGCATGAATCTCATGGGAATAAAAGTGAGATGAAAACACATTACCTTGTAATTTTTCTTAGTTGAGTGTACATTAACCTCATATATAATGGTGAAATAATTTTTATTAAATTATAAAATAACCATATACATAAATATAATATCATATATGATCTTTTAATATTGTTATGTTAATAATACTTCAGTAGTATCATCGTTCCGGGTGTTAACTGATTCGTTTTTCTTTATATGTTTTCTTACATAAGTCACATTTGTTATGGATAGGAAGTATTTGATTCATATACAGAATGATATTATGTTCTTAAACATTATTTTTTTAATCATAAAATGATATTTATTCTTTAATGTTTACGATGTGAATGAATCTTATCGCGTTTGTGGAAACGGTAATCTGTACGTATGCACAAGCAACAATACCATTATATAAATGGAAAAATCATATGTAATTGAATGTTATTTCATATATAAATAATAATTAACATGTTAAATTTATTATTTACATAAATTATACTCATTATTATACCCCTCCAAATAATTAAGTGTTGAATAACAAACTACACCACGACGTGGAGATGGTAAGCCATACGTACGCACATATGGTGACTTTTTCATTCATAGGATGGATAGAATAATGAATATGGTTGTACCATATTTATAATAACATCACAGTATGTAGAAGGTACTGGATTTATAATTTTGGTATGGAAACAACAGAGAAAGAGAAAGTGGAAGAACAAAAGAACATTGAAAGAGGTGATGAAATAATTACCTCTTCTTCAGGTTCTTCCTTTTGATTTGATCAAAAGGGATCCTTAGGATGGATTTCATATCAAATTAATGCCAATATGTTGAATTTAGGGTAGTTAGGAGGATATTTGATCTAGTTTTAGCCAAGACAAATGGCTTTGTAGGTGTGATTTTGACATAAGGGGAAGTACCCTTTTGTAAGAGAGGTGAGGGTCACTTTAGGAAAACCTTGAAATATTATTTTATTATACAATCATATTCAGTTTATAATGGCTCAAAAAGGATTTATTTTGAGACTAAGGAGATATTGGGTCTAAAAAATATCATTCAATAGGTTTTAGATAGGATTTGGTCACCATATTAACCTTATATTTTAGATTTAACTCTCGGTTAAGTGGTTTAACATTTACCATGTCACCTTGTATTTTTATATTATATGGTTAATAAACATACTATAAAATTACAAGAGAACCCCAAGGGGTTCATTAATGAAATATATATTATTATATAAGTCTTTTTTTCAAAAACATTGATTTTTAAGACTATTATATCATTTAATAATATGGTATTTGTTTTGAAAACTCATTTATGTAAATTTTGACATTATTTAGTATTTGGTTTTTCTGAAAGTTATAAAAATCTGATTTCTTCAAAAAACAACTAATCAACCATATCATGTAATATTAAACTAGAAAATTTGTGGAATGCATCAAAATTCTCAATTTACATTTATTTTAATATTTATAATATCAATTATTTTAATCTTTCATTAATAATGTAATTACAGCATCATCATTGTGTCATAAATAAATTTAATTATTTAATATATAAAAATTATAAATAAAATAACATTGTTTAGGAAATATTTTTATATTTTTAATGAATATTTATAGTCTAATTTATCTTATGTATAACCCTATATTAAAAATGTTTTAGTTGTTAAAATTTGAATTTAACACTTTTAACTCTTTTTGGAATAAAATAATAATAAATGTTCTAATCTAAACCAAGTGGACCCAAAAGAATCATATTTTATTTCTAAAATTGATTTTTGTCGAAATACACTTATCCAATAGAATTATGACATGTGTTAGGGTACTTATAACATCATTTTTACTTTTAATTACACTATTTAATTTTAACTTTGCTAAATAAATTCAAAAGATACTATTCATAAAAAATTATTTTCATATTATTGAACCAAATTTTACTTAATAATGTCAATCATGTCTCTCATATTTTTAAAATTCAATTCACAGAAGTGGTAAAATTTCATTTTATGCAAATTTGCTAACGTGCCTAGAAGGTGGGTAAAAGAAGCTAAAAAATTCAATAAACTTTTATACATCTAAATTTATTATAAAATCACTCAAATGAATTAAATTGAACTAATATTGTTATTATGTATCTATTTTTAATTAAAATTAAAATAAAATAAATAATTATTTTAATAAAAAGATGGTTTTTAAACAATAATGCAGTGTTTTTCACTATTAATAAAAAATTGAATGTTTTCCGAAAAATACCAAAAATTCACCTTAAGAACATTTTGATAGTCAGAATACAAAAATGATGTCTATTGTTCCAAATTCAAAACATATAAGTTTCATTAATTAATTTTAAATTAATTCCTCTGGTCAAAAACAAAAAAAAAGGTTTTTGAGAAGTAAAAACTATCAAAAGATTGATATGTGTTTATGTTCGGTTTAAAAGTGAAATTACTTACAATGGCCACCATTATATTAAATGATAAAAATATAATCTAATTATACTTAAGACCCATTCAAATATATAATTTAACAATATAAATTTTTTTTATTAAAAAATTTGTTTTCAATAAAAATTTAGTATCTTTCACTATTCATCAAAATATGAAAGTTATCAAATTAACAGAAAAAATTTATCAACACTAAAATTTTAGGTCCCACTTCTAAAAAAGAATTTAATTTCATTAAATTTAATATATAAAAGTGTCAAGTATTGGTTATATAAATGGTTCTCCATTAAAAGGTGGAAAATATCATTTTTTGAAAAATACTTCTTTTATCTGTAAAACTGAATTTGTCCTTATATCATGTCTAAGAAACACAAATGATGAATGTTAAAATTATATGGGATATATATAAAATTCATAATTTTTTATTACAATTAATAACCGCTTTCTTAATGGCTTGTTTGATAGGTTGTGGCGCGCTTGAACTCAGTGTTGTGTACATCGCATGTTATAGTATTATTGAAAGAAATCATACCGTGGAAGCTTGGGGAGTTAAGTTATTCCCTCTTTCAATAAATTGAGTCCTTTCAATTGGAAACTGTTCTTTGTAAATAAAAGGTAAAAAAATTGAAAATACCTTTTTGTAAAACCCACATCGAAAATAGGGTTTATAAAATTTAGTCTTAATAAGAGGGAAAGGGAAATGAGAAGGTCACTACCAAATTAGTATTTCGAATAGGAGGACATTGGTGGAAATTATACTTGGAGGAAAACATAAATATTAATAGTAAGTGATTGAGGTCATCAATCACAAACAAGTGAATGGAAGATTGAGGGCCTCAAGACCAAAAATCTATGATGAATAACATAAGGTATTAGGATATCTCATTTTTTGGTTTAAGATACTTTAACTAAGGTGTAAGAATTAAATTCATCATAGAATAAGAAAAAAAATACATCTTAAGTAGAGTTTCATCCTTTAACTAATTTCTACCCCAAACTAATCTTTCACTCCCAAAGATGTGTATTCAAGATGACTTGATAGCACCTGATGCGCTATAATCAACTTATAGAGAATCACGTAATGCACAAAGGATGATCTATATATTTCCCTTTCCATTATAGATTAACCAAAACCAAAATGGTTAGTACAAGATTAGATGATCCCCAAAAAGAATAATCCTTTAGAGAAAGAAATACTAATCTTAATTTCTAAAATTAAACCACCAATACCAAAAGTTCAATAAATTACATTAAATAAAAAATTGTCCTTTAAATATTTCAATATAATCCAAACTAAGATTGAACCCCAAAAATCAGAAGATTTTGATTACATAGTCTTTCAAGTTAAATTGTATCTCAAAATAACATCAACTACTCTTAAAGTCACATACTTAAAAGTAATTAACCTAATCACATATTCTCTATCATAGGTTAATCATTTCCAAAAATAACACAAATCTCTATAAATAAACAATAAAAATATAGATAAAAATCCACCATTACTCCTCAAATATAATCCCATAGTATTCTATTTTCCATAGGCATATAGTGTTCCCAACAGAGTGAACATATACCAAAATAACATTTATCACTTAATCAAAAAATCATTTTCCTACACTAAGGGTATCCATTTGACAAAACATAATATCCCAAATAAACTTATTATTGATCAATAAAATAATTTAACAAAAAATAATTAGTCACACTAAACAGGAACATCACGTAGTCCATTGGTAGGCGATAAATCCCAATCGCACTTTGGTTGTCAGTTAGATTCCTACATCTTTGTCTGACGTGACAGGTTGTCACACGGTCTGCATGTTGTCCTTTTTTTAAAACTATATTTTATAACATTCCCAAAATGATATAAATTCATCAAAATAACTATAACATAATTTAACCAAAAATGTTATCTCATACCTCTTATTTTCATCCAAAAAATTAATAACATATAATTTTCCCAAATTCAAAGATCATATAAACCGAAATGGTTATTTATAACTATATCTACAAAAGAAAAGATAATTCTTCCTCTAATAAAATTTTCATATAACAAAATATAGGGTTACACATTCAATAGAAAAGTCTTCCAAAGTAATCCCATCAACAAAGAGAACTAATACTATGAAACATTTCACCATCCATTTATTTCCACCTGGGTTCTTCTTTGACCAAGTGGTTATCCTATAGAATAAGGAATTTATTTGGGTAAATCATAGGTCCCCTACATTTAACTCAAATGACTATAAATGGATTCTTGGGATCATATTTATTTTCTTCAAAAGTACTTATCATTTTTTTTCTCAGTAATTATTTACTTTATGTTCTTCTTTCCCACACATAAAGAATTTCTTTGTTCTATTGACGCACTTTCCTTGGTGTCTCCTTCAACATTTCCTGAATCATGGAAATTGATATTTCCTTTCTCAATGGTCTCCACTATTGGAACTTTTATCATTCACCACCTTTAACTTATTTTTTGTGTCCAGGAGTTGGTTAATATATATGTTGTTGATCATATTTTTTGTAAAACTGATTAGTCATGAACATGATATCTTTTACCTCTATCAAAATTCCATTTAATTGCTCATTTAGACCATTGTTCCCACCTTGTACATCATGTTCATTGTTACTATGACTTCCTTGGAATCCAACCATTGAAAAAAACCTGAAATCATTGTTTGAGTAACAATAGTCATAAAATCATTTACAGAATATCATGATAGCTTATTTTATATCTATAACACCTTAGGATTAACCAAGGTTATTTATCCACATCTTATATTAAAATCTTTCAAATCAGTTTGTAAAGAAAATGTGAATTATCTTAAGCATATCCCCTACGAGTGTCGTAACCAAAAGTGCAGCAAGGCCTGTTGTCGTGAACCAGTTCACATTCAAGTCATGCTCAAAGTGATGTTATTAGGTTTTTCCCCTAGGTACAAATGTGCCATAGCCGCCTCTACCTGCTCGTATCCATAAGGGGATGTATTTCTGGGGAAACACACATAATATTTACATTACCAAAAATTATTGATTTTCTTCTATACTAATCCCCAATTTCTATCTTAGGGTAATGTTCTCTAATCAGAGTTTTTCTAAATCAAGTTTCCATGTTTTGTACTAAAATTTCTCTGATACGAACTATAATGCATCAACCCTAGTTACCCAGAGTTTGTGTTTTATTACATATCATTGTCATGATCACAACATATCATGTCCCGAATGACCGATTATTTTAGTAGCCTTGGATGTACTAGATACATACATATGTTTTACATTACATCATGAAATAAATAAAAACAAAATCGTGTCCCGTTTGAACACAATCACATCCCTTATCTTATTCCTATAGGTTAATCAGGATATAATTCTTAACATCCTTGGAAAAATCAAACATATAAAGGGGTGATCTCAGACGCTCAGTAAGGATAACAATATTGTAGAAACTTTCATAAATAATCATAAACATTTATGAAAATGTATAAGACTAAAACATAAGCCTTTTAAAATTAAATTTCAGTATAATATGGAAAATATAAACCAAATAATGAAATTTACTTATTCACAAGGATATTATACTTTTCGAATAATCTCATGTAATATCAATATCTAATTTCACAATGATGGAATGCATAATGCCGGACATCATAACCGAATAGTCAAGGCCTCATGCTAAGAATACAATTAATATTTTTTCAATTCCTTGTGAGAAGACACTAGTTTGTCTCAAGATACCTACCGATGCATCAAGGATATATAGCAGGCTCCACCCGTCATTTACTATGTCCAATTCATTCCTTATATGAAATGTTTGAAACATAATCTGAACATTCATATTAAAACTAGCATAGAAAATGTCATTATTTTAACCACAAACCAGAAATGGTATAAAAGTATCACATTCAGAGTCAAACATAACTCCTTCAATAAAATATAGAAAATTGTATTATAATAAATTAACCACAATCAAGAATAATGAAATATATTTACATAGATGAAAATAATCATCCAAACTATTTGAGAGAAATATCCCCCTTTTTATAAAATTTTTTTAATAGTCTCATTATTTATCATGAAGATGTTTAAAATAGATTTTTGTATCAAAGTGTCCCAAACAAATTTGAGTCTTATAAATATAATTTTAATTTTAATTAATTAATGTCCATATATATAAATCCTTAATACCATTTTAAAACATGTACACCAATGACAAAGATTGAGAAGAATAAATCTTTAAAACATTTAAAATGATATTTTAGTTAGAGTTCCTATCCAAATGAAAGAGGCATGAATAAAAATAATTCTGGTAATAAAAAATTTATAATATAATGATAATAATGGTATTCAAGATATATTATGTCAAAGTTCAATATATACACCATATAAAATTGAATTGGCGCATAACAACAATGATGTCTCAATGGAATGTAAATTGAGATGAAATCCCTTAGAAATGTTGTATCTTTAGGTTAAGGATAAATCAATGAAATAATTATGTGTGAAAAATATAAATATACTAAATATTATTAGACATTAAGTGTAAATAAATCAGAGGAAATTCACATATATTCTTGTAAAAACAACACCAATGACTCTGATGTTTAACTCAATGAATAAAAATTGAGTTAAAATTAATCTAATCATGTTCATATCGATGACTTGAGAATTTATCAATGGATTTATTAAGTTTATCAAAAATATATCCACAAAAAAGGAATTTTAATTAACTAAATAAGTAATTAAGTAGTGATTTCACACATAATCTTGGAGTAAAATAATTAATGATGTTTGCGCAAAACCCTATGAGTGGAAATTGATATTTGAAATTACCTTACAGATTTGGTATCATACCAAACATACACCCCATAAATGATAGATCATAAAATGATGATGTAAATACCAATAAATTAAATTATATAACACAAATAATACAATCATGGGTAGTACATACACCACATAAAAGGTAATAGTGGAAAATATAGCATGAATCTCATGAGAATAAAAGTGAGATGAAAACCCCTTTTCTTGTACATTTACTCAGTTGAGGGTATATTAACCTCTTTTATAATGGTGAAATAATAATTATTAAATTATAAAATAATTGTATACATAAATATGATATCATATGTGATCTTTTAATATTACTTTGTTAATAATACTTCAGTTGTATTATTGTTTTGTGTGCTAACTGTTTTATTTTTCTTTATATGTTTTGTTACTTAATTCATGTTTGTTGTGGATATGATGTATTTGATTCATATCAAGAAAAATATTATATTCTTAAACATTATTGTTTTAATCATAAAATGATATTTTTTCTGGAATGGTTACGATGGGGAATGAATCTATCAAGTTCATCGAGACGGTAATCCGTACGTACACACGAGCAACAATACCATTCTATTGATGGTGAAATCATTTTTAATTGGATGGTATTTCCTATATACAGAATTATTAACATGTTATATTAATTATTTAAATCAATTATACTCATTATTATACCCATCCAAATAATTAAGTGTTGAATAACAAACTACACCACGATGTGGAGACGATAAGTTGTACGTACGCACGTATGGTGACTTTTTCATTCATATGATGGATAGAATAATGAATATAGTTGTACCATATTTATAATAATATCAAAATATGTAGAAGGTACTAGAGTGATTTTTTTTGGTATGGAAACAACCAAGAAATAGGAAGTAGAATAAGAAAATAACATTGAAAGATGTGAAGAAATAATTACCTCTTTTTCGGGTGCTTCCATATTATTTGATAAAAATCACTCTATAGGTTATATTTATAATCAATGTAAGGCCTCTAGGATTAATTAGGGGTAGTTTTAAGGATATTTGAGAATTGTTTGGCCTGGAAAAATGGCTTTGGAGGTGTGATTTTGAGAGAAGGGGAAGTTCCCTTTTATAAGAGAGGTGATGGTCACTTTAAGAAAACCATGAAATATTATTTTATTATACAATCATATTCAGTTCATAATGGATCTAAAAGGATTTATTTTGAGCCTAAGTTTGGGATGGTTTAAAAACCTCTCATCCAATAGGTTTCAGATAGGTTTAGGTCACCATATTAACTTTATCTTTTAGATTTAACTCTTGGTTAAATAGTTTTATATTTACCATGTCTCCTTGTATTTTTATATTATATGGTTAATAAACTTACTATAAAATTTCAAGAAAACACCAAGTGGTTCATTAATGACATATATAATATCATATAAGTCCTTTGGCCGAACAATATATTTTTAGGACTATTATATCATTTAATAATATTGTATTTGTTTTAAGAACTCCTTTATGTCAATTTTGACATTATTTAGTATTTGGTATTTTGAAAGTCATAACAATATGATTTATTTGATAAAAATAAATTGAATCAGCCCTAAAATATAATATTAAACTAGAAAGTTTTTTTAATGTATCAAAAGTCTCAATTTAAATTTATTTTAATATTTATTTTACTAATTATTTTATTCTTTCATTAATATGGTAATTACTGCATCATCATTATGTCAAAAATAAATTTAACTATTTAATGTCAAAAAATTATAAATAAAATACCATGATGTAGGAAATCATTTTAAATTTCCAATGAATATTTATATTCGAACTTATCTTATGTATAACCCTATATTAAAAATGTTATAGTTTTTAAAATTTGAATTTAACTCTTTTAACTCTTATTTAAATAAAATAATAATAAATGTCCTAATAGAATCCATGTGGACCCAAAATGATCATATTTTATTCCTAAGGTTTATTGAGATCTAAATACAATTATCCAATAGAATTATGACGTGTGTTACGGTAATTATAATATCATTTTTACCTTTAATTACACTATTTACTTTTAACCGTGGTAAATAAAATTCAAAAGTTACTATTTACCAAAAAATATTTTCATCTTACCGAACCACATTTTACTTACTGATATCAACTGTGTCTCTCGTATTTTTGAAATTCAGTTCACAAAAATGGTAAAATCACATTCTATGCAAATCAGCTAACCTGCCTAGATGGTGGGTAAAAGACATTAAAAAATTCAATAAAATTTTATACACATAATTTTATTATAAAATTACACCAATGAATTACATAGAACTAATATATCTATTATGTATTAATTTTTACATAAAAATAAAATAAAATATTTATTTATTTAAATAAAATGTTGGTTTTTAAACAATAACGCAGTGTTTATCGCTATTCATCAAAAATTAAATGTTTTCAGAAAAATACCAAAAATTCACCCTAAGCTAATTTTGATAATATGAAACCAAAAATGATGTCTATTTTACTAAATTCAAAATATATATGTTTTATTAATTAATATAAATTTAATTCCCATTGTCAAAACTAGAAAGCGAGTTTTTGAGATGTAAAAACTATCAAAATATTGATATGTGTTTATGTACGATTTAAAAGTGAAATTACATCCAAGGAACAAAATTATATTAAATGATAAAAAATATAATCTAATTATGAATCCAAACCATAAAAATGTATAATTTAACACTATATATTATTTCTATTTAAAATGTTGTTTTCAATTAAAATTGTGTATCTTTCACTATTCATCAAAATATGAAAGTTATCCAATTAACACCAAAATTTTATCCAAGATAAATTTTTATGTCCTGCTTTTAAAGAAGAATTTAATTTAATCAAATTTAATATATAAAAGTGTCAAATATTAGATTTATAAATGGTGCGCCATTAAAATGTGGAAAACAGTATTTTTTGAAAAAAAACTTCTTTTATCTGAAAAATTGAATCTGTCCTTATATTATGTCTAAGAAATAGAAACAATGAAGGTTAAAATTATATGGGATATATATATAAAATTTAAAATGTGGTTATTACTATTCATAATTACTTTCTAAACGGCCATTTTGACAGGCCGTGGTGCACTTGAACTCAATGTTGCGTACATTGCACGTTATTGAATTATTCAAAGAGTATCATACCATGAAAGCTTGGGGTGTTAAATTTGATAAATTTTAAATAATTTAAAACTTATAAAATTATATTGTTTTCATTAACAAGTAATTATTAATTAACATGGTGGTTTTTTATATTTTTTTAATATAAATTTTATTGGCTACTCAATTCACCACCCCTATGGAGTTACTCCGACCAGCATATTATATCATAAGTTATTCAAATATATTTTAAACCATGATTTATTTATATTTAAAATTTATTAAATTTATGTTATTTTAAAATTTAATTCTTTGTGGTAAATATACAAGAGGTATCTACTATAAATAGGACTCCTTTTTTAATGGTACAAATTGTGCTAAATGGAAGATTAAATTGAAAATTCTTTTTGAAATCATGTGTTTTGAAATATGGATTTTGTTGGACGAAAAATATAAACCACCCAAAACTACTAGAACTACATAGAGTGATCCTACTACAACATCTTATAATAATAACTATAAATATATAAATTCATTTTATTAAGCTTTGAGTGACACAAATTTAATAGAACTTCTACATGTACTACTATTTTGAAATTTAGGATACTTTAGTAGTTTATCAAGAAGAAACTGTAGGGTCGGAACAAAAGCGAGGAATGATGGCAAGAGGGGGGGTGAATTGCCTTTTAAAAAATGATTAACAAATTAAACATCAAAGTTGAAATGCAGCGGAAATAAAGGAGGCAATCACACAAGAAATTGATAACGGAGTTCGGCCAAAACCCGGCCTACGTCTCCGCTCCCAACTCAACCGTTGAGAGATTCCTACCGCTTGCTTTTCAATGGTTTTAGCAAGAAACCCACTAGGCTTTGAGGTAGCACTAGGACCTATTACAGCTTGCTTTTGTTGGTTAAGCAAGAACCCACTTGCTTTCAATGGAATAGCAAGAACCCACTAGCCTTTTTAACGGGTGAAGGCTAGCTCACCGAAACACAAGCCTTTTAAAAGGAAAGGCTTGAAGAAACCTCTTCACACCTTAATGGTGGTGTGAAACCCAAAAGAAAGAGGGGATGAGAAAAGTTTGGGGTTTGTAGGCACAAACCCAATTTTAAGCTCAAAATGAATAAAACAATAAAAACCGTATTTGGAGAAGCCTTGGGTGCCTTTGATTGGATGGAGATGTTGAAGGCCGCTTCCAAGCTTCTTTGAAGGAGCTCCTTGGATGTGGAAGTTGTTGGAGCAAGGTGGGTTCCTTTGGAGGAAGTCGCCGGAGGTTGGCCAAATGATGAGAATTGTGTACGTTGGATTCACAAGTGTTCTGGTAGGTGTCCGGGGCTTCCTTGGCCTTTATTTATAGGCATGGAACCCTTGGGGAGGCTTCGGAGCCGTTGGAGAGGCTTAAAGAGCCGTTGGGAGCCAAGTGGGCCAGCCTGGTCAAACTCCAACGGCTAGTTTGACTGGCTCCACCGGCTGGCCGGTACAGTCCCATCGGCTGGCCGGTGCCTTGGTAGAGGAGGAGAATCTTGGTCCAGGCTCCACCGGCTGACCGGTGCCAGAGCCACCGGCTGGCCGGTGGCAAGACAGTAGCTCACACTGTTTGATCTGGGTGCCACCGGCTGGCCGGTGACAGAGCCACCGGCTGACCGGTGGAACCTGGCAGTGGGCAATGCCTCTGCCAGGTCCACCGGCTGGCCGGTGCTATCACACCGGTTGGCCGGTGGACTGAGTTTCAGTCCACTCCTTATCCTTTCTTGGGCCATTCCTTTGGCAATCTTTGTGCCTATCATTCAAAAACACTTGAAACAATATTAGACAAATAATAAGGTGATTGTGATCATGAAAATCAAACAACGAGGGGAACGAGAGGTACAACAATCTCCCCCTATTTTGATGATCACAATCACCGAAACAATCAAAGTAAAAAACTGAAATTAAAAGGAAATGCTAAGCATGATGAAAAGGATTCTCCCCCAATCAATCAAGAAATTTCTCCCCCTTTGTGATTATCAAAATAGCACGGGGCATAAAACTTGATTGAGGGAAAAGTTTGAAAATCAAGATTTGAGATTTGAAAATCAAATGAAATTTGAAATTTGAATTGAAAGTTTTGAATCAAAAATGAATAACAGTTTGAATTGAAAGTTTTGAATCAAAATTGAAATGAGAAATTGAATAACAGTTTGAATTGAAAGTTTTGAATCAAAAACCAATTGAAATTTGAAATTTGAGAGTTTTGAATCAAAAATGAATTTAAAATGAATTGAAAGAGATTTTTGAATTTAAGAAAATTTCTCCCCCTAAATAAAACAAAAGATCATCGGGGAAACGAAACTATTTTTGGCCCGGAGAGACTCACCAAAAGGGATTTTTCAATCCAAACTTGTCTCATGACGGGTCTTCTCCTATAAAATTCGTCCGAATAAAAAATAGACTTGGGTTGGCCGTACCGGGCATTTTTGCAATTACACTCATAAATAAGGTGCCCGGGTTTTTTGCAATAGTTACAAAATTTGAAACTAGAGCTCCCCCTTACAAAAACAGTTGGAGCATGGGAGGAGGAAGCTACATTGGTATATCCTAGCCCTTGGGTGGTCCTAGATATGCGTTGGGAACCAAGCAAATTGTTCAAATTTTGTTCCCCTTGTGTGAACTTAGCTAGGGTTTCTCTAAGGTCTTTGATGGTTGATTCCATAGAATCAACATTTGGAAAATTTTGGATTTTTAGGGAGAGTTCCTCCTTCTCTTTGAGAAGTTGGTCTTTTTCGGAGGAAAGCTTTTTGAAATTCTTTTTCAAAGCGACAAATTTTGAAGAAAGCTCATGAAAACCATTTTCTAATTGATCTCTAGCGTGTGAGAGTTCTTCATAAGAAAGATGATTAAAAGAATTAGAAGAACTAGAGGATGAAGAGGAGGAAGAGGAGGAAGATACCTCATGTTTTGCCATTAGGCATTTTGTACCTTGGTCGCTTGAGGAGAAGGAGGAGAAGGAGGAGCTATCACTCCAAGATGCCTTTGAAGCCTTCTTCTTTCCCTTCTTTTTGGCCCTTTTCTTGTGAGGTGGGAAAACGGGCTTGATCTTTTCGTCGGGTTCTTGCTTTTGATCAGATTCTTGCTTTGGAGCCTCGCTAGTACCTTCATGAGTTAGCTCTAAAAATTTCCAAAGATCGTAAGAAGTAGAGCAAGAAGAAATACAATTAAAAACATTTCGGTCAAGACCACAATGAAGAGCGTTCATGGCTTTGCCATCAAGCTCGAAATTTGCAATGTCGGCGGGGGTCCATTTAGACTCATCGGAAGAAGTGAGGGTAAAACCATGCATAACAATTCTGAAAATAGGATAGCCAATACTTTTTAAAAAAGTGGTCATGCGGGTTTTCCAAAAAGAATAGTCGGTTCCATCAAACAATGGAGCACGATCCAAAGAAAAGCCTTCGGGGGCGTAAGAGGTTGAAGCGGTAGAAGCCATCAAAAAAAATAGGATCTTTAATTTGAAACCAGTTAAGGAATTATTCAAATACTCCCTCTGATACCAATTGTAGGGTCGGAACAAAAGCGAGGAATGATGGCAAGAGGGGGGGTGAATTGCCTTTTAAAAAATGATTAACAAATTAAACATCAAAGTTGAAATGCAGCGGAAATAAAGGAGGCAATCACACAAGAAATTGATAACGGAGTTCGGCCAAAACCCGGCCTACGTCTCCGCTCCCAACTCAACCGTTGAGAGATTCCTACCGCTTGCTTTTCAATGGTTTTAGCAAGAAACCCACTAGGCTTTGAGGTAGCACTAGGACCTATTACAGCTTGCTTTTGTTGGTTAAGCAAGAACCCACTTGCTTTCAATGGAATAGCAAGAACCCACTATCCTTTTTAACGGGTGAAGGCTAGCTCACCGAAACACAAGCCTTTTAAAAGGAAAGGCTTGAAGAAACCTCTTCACACCTTAATGGTGGTGTGAAACCCAAAAGAAAGAGGGGATGAGAAAAGTTTGGGGTTTGTAGGCACAAACCCAATTTTAAGCTCAAAATGAATAAAACAATAAAAACCGTATTTGGAGAAGCCTTGGGCGCCTTTGATTGGATGGAGATGTTGAAGGCCGCTTCCAAGCTTCTTTGAAGGAGCTCCTTGGATGTGGAAGTTGTTGGAGCAAGGTGGGTTCCTTTGGAGGAAGTCGCCGGAGGTTGGCCAAATGATGAGAATTGTGTACGTTGGCTTCACAAGTGTTCTGGTAGGTGTCCGGGGCTTCCTTGGCCTTTATTTATAGGCATGGAACCCTTGGGGAGGCTTCGGAGCCGTTGGAGAGGCTTAAAGAGCCGTTGGGAGCCAAGTGGGCCAGCCTGGTCAAACTCCAACGGCTAGTTTGACTGGCTCCACCGGCTGGCCGGTACAGTCCCACCGGCTGGCCGGTGCCTTGGCAGAGGAGGAGAATCTTGGTCCAGGCTCCACCGGCTGACCGGTTCCAGAGCCACCGGCTGGCCGGTGGCAAGACAGTAGCTCACACTGTTTGATCTGGGTGCCACCGGCTGGCCGGTGACAGAGCCACCGGCTGACCGGTGGAACCTGGCAGTGGGCAATGCCTCTGCCAGGTCCACCGGCTGGCCGGTGCTATCACACCGGTTGGCCGGTGGACTGAGTTTCAGTCCACTCCTTATCCTTTCTTGGGCCATTCCTTTGGAAATCTTTGTGCCTATCATTCAAAAACACTTGAAACAATATTAGACAAATAATAAGGTGATTGTGATCATGAAAATCAAACAACGAGGGGAACGAGAGGTACAACAGAAACATCTAATATAAATTTAATGTTGTTAAGAACTTATACCATTAAAGATGATACTTTTAAGATTAATCTTAATGAACTAATTTATGTAATTTATCTCACATTCAATGAGATCATGAATATAATCTATTCACGAGGAAAATAAATTCCTAATACAGAAGAATTGATGTGCTTGTTGAGGTGTTTAATAGAATTATGAAGAGGAATATCAATCTCAATTTGAGAGTCAAATGTTGTAAGAATGTTTCTTGGTGGAAAAATAATTAGTGTGTTAGGGTTTTTTTGAACTGTTGGATTTTTGTTGGGAATGCCCAATTGTAAACTTTTTTGGGTATATTTCTAATGTTATTTGTACCGTTGGGCTCCTGCCACTATAATTTATGGTTGCATGCCTTAGGCATTCGTGCATGTTATGGGTTCTCCCTTACCCCAGTTCAAAAGGGATTCTCTTCTTCTTTTTCTTTTTTAATAAATATGGATTTTCCATAAACATTATGATATTAGGAGGAAGTTAAAGGAAATAGAGAAGAAGAGGATTAACAAAAACGGAGTGTGTATTCTTTAAAAGTACTAACTCAAAATAAAAAGAAAAGATCAAAGTAGAAAGTGGAAGTGATGAATGACCACTTGCTGGCAGTAATGAAGAAATTTATCACTTGGCTAGAAGATTTAAAAAACTCTAAAAAATGAATATGTTCTTTAGGAAAGTATTTATTAAATAAATATATGACAATACAAAAAATTGGATAATGGATTGGAGAAAGAATTACACTAAAAATGAGATAGTTTATTATGGATGCAAGAAAAAAGTTTTTTGATAGTTTAATGTCCAAAGATAAAATTAAAAAAGAATAATGTTAAATTGGATAATAGGTAGAAGAAATATATGAACTCAAATTGGAGTTCTTTATTGGATAGATCAAGTGAGTCTAATTCACGTTATAGAGTTAACATTTTTTTATGACAAAAATATCGGAGGTAATATAAGGTTTTTCCTACATGACATGTTCATATTTTAAATAATTTTTAAAATGAAAACATTTAAAAAAAATGTATAATTAAGAAATATTTTATTATAGATTTATATTGAGGATAATTTTAATTATAATAATGGTAAATATAATATTTGAAAGAATCGTCATTCCTTGACTGTTAGTTTTAAAATTGATCTTAATGTAGAGAAATAAAAAAATCACAACTATTTAAAGAGAACAATGAGATATAATTATCTAATGAGCAACTAAATAGGGATTTTCAAAGACATATCAAGGGGATAAATACCTTGACCTAAATTATTAGAAATAAAACAACACCTAAATATACTGCTGGGATAGGATATCAACCTAGAAATAGAACGATCATTAAATAATTTTGTTCATAGTTTTGTTTCCTTTAATTATTCTTAAAAAATTTATTCTTATAAACCTAATAAATTTTTTTATCTCAAATATAGTTTGGATTACCAAACTGTTGATAAGTAACATCACTTGACCCAAGAATATTAGGGTACCAAAGTAATTTTGGGTTTAAAAAATGTTTTTAGGAAACTTATTTGAAAATATCCAATAATAACATATAGTATATGGAAAATGGATTTTCTAGACATAGGATTGTGGAATATCGATCTTTTAAGAACCTGATCAAGGTTGATGGTGGACATGGATCTTTTGGTGATAATTCCAAAGAAAAAATTATTATACTTTGAAAAATTAGTAACTCTAACACCATTTAATTTCTAATGTTTTATTTATTAATGGATTAATGAATTATCTACATAGAATATCAGAGCTATGTGGTTATTTTTTTCAAGTAAATTTAAAAATAATTCTTCTAATTTTTTTGTTCCTAAAAATGATTTAGTTTTTACTACTCTAATAAATGAAAATGTTTATGAAATTTATTTATTTTATTTATTTTATAAAAATATTTCCTATATAGGTAACAGTCACAATTAATCTTGTATTTATCATAGGAGATTAATCTATTTCAATATTCACTGAAACAGAAATGTTACTAGGAAAGGGTTATTCTAGGATCTACCTAAGCTAGAATTCCCAAATGAAAAACTCTGTACCCATGACAAAAAGGGAAACATCAAAAACTGTATTCCAAATCTTAGAAATAAGTTTCAACTTCTCAACCCATAGAATTAGTTCACATTGATTTCTTTGGACATTATATAGTTTCTAGCTTAAATGGGAAGCACTATGTGAATGTTCTTTTAGATAAATTTTCATATATATACTTTGGAATTCTTTCTAGTTAACTATATTGAAACTTGTTCTTATTTAATCATGTATTCCATATATGTAGAAAATATTAGTGGGATAAAACTAAGACATTAAGAATTGATCATGAAAGTGAGTTTGAAAATCAATATTTTGAATCATTTATCTCAAAAAATGGATATAATCATAACTTTACTACTCCTAGGACCCCATAATAAAATAGAATAGTTGAAGAATAAATAGAGCCTTTATAAAATTTCTTAGACCATGCTCAATTATTATTACTTACCTATTTATTTTGGGATATAATCTATGAATACAACTTATTACATAATAAATATAGTTCTTATAAGACATATCTTAAAGAAAACCCCTTTAAAATTATAGAATAGAAGAAAACAAAATGTTAATTACTTTTTAGTTTATGGGGGTAGAGTATTTATTCATAATACTAAGGAAAATATAAACAAATTTTCTTCTAGGAGTGATGAATATATATTCCTTAGTTATTCAATATCTAGAAAATCATATAGGGTATTTAATAAAAGAAACAAGATCAAGGAGCAATCTGTTCATATCATGTTTGAAGAAAATGATCCATATAAACCTAAAACCCTTTTAGAAAACCTATATAATGACATAAATAATCTGAAAAAAAATCAAACCTTCTGATAATTATTTTAAACAAGTATAAAAATATTTCAATTCTATGTAAACACCTAAACCAAAACCTACAGAAGACAATGAGATTTCCATCCCTTCTTTTCCAAGAACTGTTATTACTCATAGACACCATAATTTTGATGGTGTAGTTAGAGACCTAGGTAGATGTAAAAAATAGATATTATCCTAGAAATAAAGTTCAAATGAATAAGGATTGGAAACTAATAGTTAAAACTTAAGAAACTCTAACCAATATAACATATTTGGTGTTTAGAAAAAACATTTATGGGTTAGGCACTACATTAATAAATAAACTAGAATGGTTGGACAATGTTATAGTTAGGAAGAGTGTGTTAAATATGAAGACACCTTTTCACCAATGGATATACTTGAATCTATTAGAATACTAATTTCCTATATAGTACATTTTGATTTAAACCTATATCAAATGTATTTAAAGAGTACATTCTTGAATTGTAATAATTTTTAGGATGTTTTTTTTGAAAACCACCTATATTTAAAAATCATTATTTTCATAACCATGTTTTTAAATTCAATGAATCTTTAAAAGGATTAAAATAAGATCATAGATCTTGGTATGATAGTGTCATCCATTTCCTAATTTCAAATGGTTGTACAAAAGGAATTATTTTTCTTATATTATTTATAAAAATAATTTAAAATGATGTTTTAGCAGTCCAAATTTATATTGATTAAATAATTTTTAGATCTATAAGAAATTATTTATATACTAATTTTTTTAAAAGATATGAAGAGTTAATTTGAAATGAGTTCAATGGGAGATCATAAATTAATTATTAAAATTTAATTTTTTTCATAATAATGATTGAATTACATTAATACAATGTATGTACACTAAAGAACTTGTAAAAAACATTTTTTGGATAACACTAAATGTAGTGATATTCCCATGAGTATTACTTGAATGTTGGATCTTGGTGAAACTAGAAAGTTTTTAGATCAATCCAATTATAGATGTATTATTGAAATCTTTCTATACATGACTTCTAGTTGACTATATCTTATGATTAGAGTTTTTATGTGTGATCCTTTGTAACAAAACCTCAAATAAACAAATTTACTTTAGTTTAAAAGAATTTTCAAATACCTCAATAATGAAAAAAAAATTAATTATTGGTTTATCAATGATGAAAAGAATTTGATTTATAAAGTTATTCATATTTGGTCTTTTGTGGTTTCATGTTAGATGAAAAAATTCTCATGTGGAACATATCACCTTTTGGGAAAGTCACTTGTATCATGGTGTATCTAAAACAATAATTTTTTTCCTATCCATTTATAAATATGAGTACATGTCTTGAGGAAGTTAATTTTCATTTATTTTGTGGATTAGATATAGTATTCTAGATTATAGATGTAAATTTAGACATGTACCTATAAATTGATACAATAAAAGTGTGATAAAGATATATAAAAATCATATGTATCATTCTAGGAAAAAAAATATTGATATAAGATATCACTTTATGAGAGAGAATTTCAAAAATTGTGAAATAACACTTGAATTAATATGAACTAAACACTAACCTATAGAAATTTTTATAAATCTGTTGAGTTCTGAGATATTACACTATATCAAACATGGACTTATAATGATATTCTGAGGTTAAACCATTATTATAAAATGATCCACCATTGGTGATCCACCATTTTGTGATCCACTGTTAGGTGATCCACTATTGGAAGAGTCACCATTGAGGATCCACCATTGGGTGATCCACAGTTGGAATAACCACTGTAGGGTGATCCACCATTAGAATATCCACCATTTGGTGATCTATCATTGGAAGGTCCACAATTAGTGACCCATCATTGGGTGATCCACAATTGATAGATCCATTATTGGAGATCCAGTGTTAGTGATCTACTGGTCGAGTATTTGATTCTATTTTTCTATCCATTATTGTTTTTTATTAGTAAAAAAAATTATTTGTTTTATTTGATTTATATTTTAAAATATAAAATCCCAAAATGATTAAATTTAACACAATTCTGATTTTAGAACACTCTCTTGCTCATTCATACCCTTTGAACCATTTAAAATTCACTTCTCTCTTGACCATCAACCTTTTTCATTCTCTTCCTTTAATTTTTGATTTAGTACAATGGTGAGAGTGAAGAAACCCTCAGTGTAGTCTTTTAAAGGGTTTTGTTGAGAAGAAATCCCACAAGTTATTGTTGCAACATTTTTGGGTTGGTTGTGTTTGTTGGAAAATCTATTTTTTGTATTGAATTGTGGATTTATAGAGATATTGTTGACAAACTATGTTGACAAAGAACCATGATAAAGATAAGTAAGGTCTGGAGGCAGTACAAAAAGAACATATATAAGGTGGCTCTGTTTTCCAGTGTTTTCCTAATATTTTGGGTCCAATATTTTGAGTTTGGTGAGAATTGTGAAATATTAATTTCCTTAAATATATCATAAAAATACACCAAAAGAATGAATTTTTCAAATATGGAATTCATGGAGTGGATTTCACAAATTCAGGAATAAATTTTATGGTCATATCTACGATTACGATGACATTTGAGAACGGTGGAGGTGAAGAGTTTTATGGAGGCATGAAAAATTTGATGGAGAGAATTGAGGCAATGTCAAATTTTAGTGGTGCATTAGGAATGGAAGGAGCACCATGGGGAAATTTTTGACTGATCGGGAAATCACTTTGGAAGAAGTGGTGCTCCGCGTTCGACCGCGCCTCTAAATAAGAGGCTGCCCCAATTCATTATTTAAGCACCTAAGAGAGAAAATATATAATCTCTTTGATTTTATGAATCAAGGGGTGGTCTATGAAGAAATGTTTGGAACAGAGGCTTAATAATTGTGAAAATTCAATTCTAGTCTTTATCGAAGCCAATTATTACATGTTTTTAAGGCTTTGTGAAGATGGGGTCTTCTGCGTTGGATCAGTGAGCTTCACGAAGGAAGTTGTTATGTAGAGGAAGTGTGCTTTGCGATGACAGTGAGTTCCAAAAAGGTAGTCATGCTCAAAAAATGCTTGAGCTCTATAAATCAGTGTTCTCTGAAAAGCAATGTACTCAACAAATCAGTGTTCTTTATGAAGGTGTACGCTTTACGAAAATATAGGAACTTCATGAAGGCTTGTTTGAGCTTTACAAAATTGGGAGTTTCACGAAGCAGTGAGCTTTGTGAAATATAGTTCAAATGGTATTTCTCAGTGCTCAGTGGAGATGGGGTATTCATCACTGGATAAAATTGGGACTTCAATAGAGCATCTACATTAAGTAGAGGATACATTCATTAATGATATTGAAAGGACTTACATTTCTATAAACAATGAGTGTACCATCTAAAGAATCTGTGAGAACATTTCTATTGAGGGAAAAGTGAGCTTTCAAATTGTGATTGGTTGTAAACAAGGAGGTACAACATATCCTCTTCCAACATGTAAACAGTAGTTTACTTATAATGTATGTGGTACACCAGCACATTTCTGGTGTATGCTCCTTGGATGTGGCCAAATGAGGATGAACCAAGTGTAATTTTTGTATCCAGTGCATGCTTTATGATTTTTTCATACTCTACTACAATAAGGAGGGATAAGAGAGTATTTTCTAATAATGAAACGAGATCAAAAGGGTCAATTTTCTTAATATGTTATAACCTGGTCCCCCCCTATGGGTATCTAACCTAATGGACCTAAAAAATGTGATATATGAAGAAATCTTTTAGAGAATCAAGTTGTGTTTTATTTAAACAGAAGAAACCCCATATTTCAAATCATGTAGTTGTTTCAGAGAAATAAATGGATGAAAAATTTCAGTTGTCATGCAATTTTTTATTCCTCCAGGTGATTCAGGACTAGATATGGTTATAAATGTTTTAAAATAATCATCATACATTTCATATGAGGTTGGTTCATCATTTTTACCAATATGAAGGGTATATTTTTTGTCAAAATAATGATATCATTAAAATTATGATATATGGAAAAGAAACTAGACTTTCTTCAAGTTAATGGGTTTGGTATATCAATTTTCCTCACCGATGTGTCTTCAATGACAATCAAGTTTCTATACTAATGGATAATGAGATTTTTGTGTATGAGTATACATTACAAGTACTTACTGGAAATGATATAGTGAGAAGACCTACTCCAACAGAGCACTATGGTGAGAGTGTACTTAGATTCATATTTATTTAGAATATGATATATCCTATTAAAATTGATTTTTGATCGATGAGGTATTAGGATGTATTTATTTTATTCATTATGAAAATTGGGAAAAAATGAATCTGTGTTGATATCTTATAGTTATAAGATATAGATTTGTAATACCTCATCCATGTCAAAATCTATGATCTATAATAAGCTAATACTAGGTATTATAGAATACAAGGGCCTAGTTGATGAGGACAAGGAAGAAGAGGTAAACATTAGTGGTTTTGTTTAAGAAAACATACTTGTAAAATAATGAGGATCAATGAGAAACCCTATATTAAGAAATGTCTGCATGATAATGATAATATTTATGAAGATTTTGGTTATATATAACAACTTACATGACCTGAGAATATTTTTAATAATAGTTTTGATATAGATAAATTCATGGATTATTTTTATGTTGAAGTGGAAGAATAAGTAGTTATCTCTCTTGAAAAAGGAAGTGATATAGATATTTCAAATAGATAAATTGTATCTTATGGATCTGCTAGTACACTTATTTATCTTCTTGTTAGAGAAATCCTATTGAGTGAAGGAGAAGAGAATGATACCAATTTATTAGAAGAGGAACAATTGTAAAGTTCTTCTGAGACCTCAATTGAAGTAGTTGATGTGCCTGATGGTTCGGATAATTGGAATGGTGATGAAAATCATGACTCAAAAGATTATAATGATAATGATGTTGTTTGTAGTATTGAGAGGTATCAATTACATCCTTATCTTATTGTTTCTATTTTATGAAGGTCTATATATGTGGATAGACCAGGTTTTGTTCAACCTGCAGATGATGTTGCCTATGTTAGAGTTTAGCGTAGAGCATCTGGTGAGGGGGTAGAATCACAATGTTCTTCCAAACATAGATTAGTTTATAGAGATGATCCTTATATAATATATAAGAATGGAGATTCATACAAGGTGAATATGTCTCTTGGATCCATGTTTCTTGACATATCATACCTTGAGTTAGCTATGATGGAGGAAGTGATGGTGATAATAGCAGTCCACCAGATCATGGTGGACCTACCATCTCGTTTTCTTGAATAGATCTAAAGGATTATTTTTTGAGTGGATTGATATAGATCGTTAGCTACAAGAATTTCCTTCTAATTATCATGTTTCTGGATATGAGCATGCAGAGGCTATATTTCCATGCCTTTAGAGGGTTCCTTCACCTCTATATGATCTATATGTTCCTTTAGGTCTTGTTACTATAACTGATTTGAAAGATTTCAGGGAGAGGTTTCTTTCTTATTTTAGTGAAGTTATTACATCTTATTCTCCTATGTTTAGTCATCTTAGTGAATATCATACAAGGAATATCCTTGATCTATTCATCTACTATATTTAACTTAAAATGATTTTGAAGGTTCAAGAAGTCGATATTGAGAATATAAGCTTGGAAAATGAGATGGAAGATGTGAAATATTACATGGAAGAGATGAGTTCCAGTTTTGCTTCAAGATGGACATCTCTTTTGGAGAGGGTGGAGACCATACCGCCTACTATTTCATATAAATCCATTTCTCCACCTCCTTCACCCATTTTGATACTGATATGATCAGAGCTATAGTTAGGGAAGATTTTCATTCCATAATGTGTGATCTTACCACATCTTGTGAGGAGGAACATCGAAAAATCAAGAATCTTTGTGATAATTTATATAAATTGGTTGGGGATTGTATGAATGAAGCTAAAAGTGATAGAGATACTATCACTAATGAAATTAAATACTACCTTTATAGAATATATACCTTTCATGAGATGAAATCTCTTTTTAATGATCTTTCTAACAACATAAAAATTCCTCCTATCACTAGGGACTTCAAGGAACAAGTATACCAGCTAAAATTATTGTCCCCTATGATAAAAATATTTAAGGAAGAGAAGAATGATTTCATCACTATCATATAGAGATGTTGAAATATTATTAGGGATTTTTTGAACATGGTGAATCCATTTTTGAATGTATCTAGAATAGAAGATGTGGAACTTGAGGTAATTCCCATGTTATCCTTCACCTCTGAACCATCATCCGTACCCATGTCTCCTTAGTATCAACCCTTTAGCCTAGCACCAGCTAAAGCTACTATGAATCTTAAGCTAATGGTGATATGAGATATTCCTACTTCTATATCCTCACCCACAAAAACTACCCCAGTGGTTCCTATTTCTAGAAAAGAAAAACACAAAGTTGATCCTTCATCCTATAGAATTGATACTGATTCAGACTAGGATTAGTATTTTCTAGGCATTGTGTATTCCTTTTATTTCATTGAGATATGTAATCCAATAAATTTTCATTTATTAATGTTGATCTTTTATCACTTCTTTATCTCTTGCCTTGTATTTAATTTATTTTTATTTTATCATTTAGTCTTATCTTCTCTCTAACACCAAAAGGGGGAGAAACTACTTGGATGACATTCCATTTTACTTTTTACATAGGTTTCAAAATTATAATTTAGTATTTACATAAGTAATTTTACAGTTTAAACAGACCATTACTATTTTGATTCATCTATGGTTGTCTTTACTCATATGGTTTTAAAATTCAGTGATTTTTTATCATCAAAAAGGGGGATATTATTGGAACCAACTTATTTTAATCCTAAAAAATAATTATAATTATGTCTCCAATGAGATTAATATTTTGATAAGGGTATATATTTTTATATAGAAAAATTTGAAAAGTATAGATCTATTATTAGTTATGAAGATGTATTGTTGGATTTTATAATCTACTATTAGTTTAATTAGACATACCAATGGATTACATCTTCCACCAGAGATGTGATACCTCCATATTTGTGGTATTCCTAGAGTTGTGATGCCACTAGAGTTGTGTTACCTCTAGATTTGTGCCCCCTTCAAGAGTTATGTTACCACCAGAGTTTTCCTACAACTATATCTGTTTAACCACCGAAGTTTTTCTACTTCTAGAGTTGTACTACCGCTAGATCTGTGCTACTGCCAGAGCTCCTCTAGCCAGGTCTACTACTAATCAAAAATGTTGGAAGACCTAATCAACTAATAGACTAGATCTTCCACTGATTATAACCATTGTTAGTTAAGAAGATATACTATTTCCATCTCAACCGTTGAAATATTCTATTGTAGTCAAATATTCCATTTTTCTATGCTATTATCATAGATGTTCTACCTAAAACATGCTACTGTTTCAATTTCTCACCCAAATTTAATGCTCCCAATGACTAGTTTATACGATTTAATGTAGAAATTTTCACATAGATGAATTGAAGAAAACTATAGAAGTTTCCTGATTTAGTACTCATTATGAGGATCCCAGATGTCATTATTATTATTCTTAAATGGTTAATTTGAATTTACAAAGCTATATATTCATAATATATTCCTCATGTGTATAGATAATCACACATTCAAGAACATATGTCAGTGTGAAAATTTTATAATACATATAATAAGAATAACTGTTTATATATTGAATCAAGGGAACTATGTTGATGTTTTTTAGAACATCAATAGACAGAAAATAGAAGATGTTTAACACTCTGTGATACTCTACTTTACATTACCTTTTGAACAACCTATTTAAGATCCTTTACATAATTTATTTGATGACCTATGTATAAATGAAGCATCAAAGATCGCCTAACATCATCTTTTATTATCTCTACAAATTTTCTCTCATTACATTATGATTTATATTTTATTAGTGTTTTGTATTGATATGTTTATTTGCATACACTGTCTATTGTGATCAAACTAGAGAATAAATGTTGTTATCTCAAAATATTTTAATCTGTTTACCCATGAATGTTATGGAAGAGTTCATGTGTGACCTTTTTATTGTTTTTCTTCCCATGTATAACTGTGGAAGAGGATTTGATCTTGGACAACCTTGGTGCTCTTTTTTTATAAAAACTTGATTCATGTTATGGATTTGAATATTGTAATAATAAGTTTCTTGGTAGTAGGTGATTTCTAAGTAGAGGGGATTATGTCTCCACTTAAGACTGAACCCCTTGTTTTTTTTGTGATTCATTGGTTTTGTTTTTCTATTTCAGAGCTAAAAGTATATATGTTAGAAACTTGTAACGAAATTTAACATTGATCCTTAGTATTAAAACATGTTTATATATAGTGTTTGATAAAGTAATTTAGTACCAAAAGTTATATTCATTTAAAATATTGTTTTAATTGGGCCCTAATCCTACTTTGAGAAATTGTTTGTTTGATCAAACTTATATAATTTTACTGTTTTTATTAATTGGGTGTGCTTAGTTTACATGATGGATTTTGTTTTAGGGTATTTTTAATGAAACTTTTTATTGGGTACTCAATTCACCCCCCCCCCCCTCTTCAGTTTCTCACTCTGACCAACAAATATTATGTGCGAATTATTGGATATATTATGATTTTGATATATGTGTTTATTATAGGTTGTTATAGGCTAAGGCCTCATAGGCTATGTTATCTCATTTCCCAGATCTAATCGCCAACCCAATGCCAATTGAAGGTAAGATTTGGGTGGAATACTCATTTTATAGTTGATCCAAATAGGCCCTTAGTGGGATGGGATATGTTGGAGTGGTATAAAAGTGGGTATGTCCTAGGAATGAGGTTTGGAGTTAGGTTTCTTGTGAGGATGGTTGATGAATTTTGAGAAACAATGTTAAAGGGGTTTCATGTATGGATTTTAGGCCAAGATGATAGTGTGGTGGGAAATATATCTATTAACTCTAACTAAAATACTCTACTTAATAAATCAATTTACTGAGGAATTTGTTATAGGAATTAATAATGGTACAAGTATCATATAAGAATTAGTCATTGATTTTAATGACCTTTTTCTTTCAATACCCCAAATATTCTCTATTGACTATAGTTCACCTGATTAATTGTTGTAGGTTACTATGTAGATAGCTAGTTATGATTTTTAGTAATGGTTGTGGTATAACCCTACATATGATTGGGACTCTTATCATCAAATAAATTACCGACGAGGCTTATGTTCTTAGGTTTGATATCTCTTTCTCCCATTATGTTGTTTGTCTTTATTTTGACATGTGTGGCCCTCATCTACCATGTGAGATTTTGATGTGGAGCCTAATATTATTTATACAGCATATAGTTGTATTCTACCCTCATATATTTTGTGTGATTTGATAAATAATGGGATCCCATAAATACATCAATTGATATGTTCTACACTTATATGTTGTGTGCGATGTGATGAGGAATAAGTTCTTATTTGTATACAAGATGTTTGTGTGCCACCATCACTAGTAGTGTGCTATAGGATGATATACAGGTTATACTTTAATGTTTCATAGGGGTAATAAAGTTTTGGTTTTAGAATCAATTGAGAGATATCATCTCCTTATTATCTAGTGACGATTTTTCTCCCATTATGCTTGGTGCAGACTTATTTGTAAGGAAGAATGTAGTTTCTATTATGTGTGGAGAAAATACCAGTGGTCGAATATGTTTGGAGTATTTTAGAATGTTTGGTTATCCTAATACTCAAGAGATTCAAGATTATATGGATCATATGGATCTATTTTCTAACTATATCATACATTTTGTATCAGAATGGAAACAATGACGATAAAGGAGCAATATGTAGTTGAATTGTGATATTTTAAAACATTCTGATGAATTTGAAGCACCAATTTTGTTTTTTATTGATCCTTTCTTTTTTTTCTTAAAGGAGGGTGATGTTATTAATATTTTCATGACTTATTATATACTCCCTTTATTTATTTTATATGAAATGTGCATAATTTGTGTGAAATATTAATGTTTTAATATTAAATATATTTTTTTGAGCATTTTTTAGAAGTAGTCCAATTGAGTCAGTTTAATGTTTTAATAATAACTATCACTATACGGATCCAAATTGTGTGGTTCTTGTTTTTTAGGATTATAAATTCAATATATAACATTTCATTAGAAGGTACCATGAGCCAATTCTTCCATTTGAAGGGTCATATGGTCCTCACAAACAAGACCAAAGAATTTGTGAACAAAATGGACTAGCCTTGAAGATTGATTTACTGGGATCAATCCAGAAGTCCAAAAACTTTAAATCTCCACCATAAATCGTGGGACACTACATGTCATCCATGATAAAAATTTCAGAACCCAATCACAAATACAAGGGGCCCAACTGATGCATTTAAGTCTAGCCCACCATTCTGGAAGAGAATTAAATTTAGTATAGTATGCATGACATATCTCATGATTTAAGAATCAAATAGAGCTGATATTTTTCAGTGTTAAATAGGAGATATAGGTGGCCTACGTTTTTGAAGAATTCATTCGTATTTGAAGGAATATTCCTGTTCAAAAACCCATTCACATTTTGGCCATCGAAAAAGACTGGATAGAAATGGACAGTTTTCCTTTGTTTAATAAAACCGCCATAATTTTGGATCCACTTGTCCAAATGCCTCCAAATTTTGATAGTAGTCGTCCAACTTTATTATCTACAACTTTGAAGAATGGGATATTGGGAGATTCGGCTTTCTGAATAGCCAAATTGGCGATTCAAGTGGAGGGACATATTGGGAATGCAAACAATCTACTCCTTGGGCTATAAATACTCTCCCCTTCTCTCCTTGAGAGGGGTTGGAATTTCAGAAGATTGGAGAACATATTGGGACGACCAAGGCCTTTAAAAAGTCTTGGGAGGATCTTACATACTCAAGTTTTCACTTGATAGACCTTTCCTCCTCTCTTTGTTTTCACTTAATTTCGTGTTCTTCATTTTTGTAATTTTGTAAGTCTCTTTCTTTGTAATTCTGTTTTAATGCAAGTTACTTCTTCAATATCTCTTATTCTCATCCACCTTCTGTAGTTTAATATTTATGTTCTTAAAATAGTATAAATTCAGTTGAATCCACTTCCCTTCTTTTGCTTCCTCATTCAATCGAAAATCCGTTTTTAATTATCATCATCGTTCGTGTGTGTGTCGACGTACCACTCTTTTATAATCCCTTTCTTTTTCTTCTATTCTTAATTTATCATCATAATTATTATAACCAGAATATTAAACACCCAAATGTCTGAGTAAATATCTCATTGGGGTGAGTTATAATTTAGGGATGTTAAGTGATTGAGAGTATTTGCTCGATGAGTATTCGTTAATTTAACATTGTGTATGTTGGACTTAATTTATCATGGATTAATGACATATTTTGTTTAGCATGTGGTTTTCATGGATTATTGGAAATACAAATACACTACCATAAACATTTACTAATTGAGATTAAAATCCTAATTAAGTTAAGTCTTGGATTAAAGCTTTAACACTTAGGAATTCTAATCGATGTCAACTTGTGAAGTGGGTGTTAATTTAAATGCAATATAAAGCAAAGTTCAAGGATATCACAAGATTAACTCCCTAATAATGAACTCACCCAAATCTTTTTCAATTTGTTGAATCAAACATCATCCATAAATTATTTCATAATCTCTGCAAACAAACCCCCCAATCAAAATACAATTAACTAAAAACAAACAACTATTTCAAAGTATCATCGCCGAGGATTCGACCCGAGTGCTGCTATACACATTAGCAGAGCACCGGAACTTTGACCGGTAGATAGGCGACAATAGTCCGTGTGTTTCAAATGGCGTCATTGCCAGGGATGGTGCTTTAAGTAGTCATTCGTTTCTGGTTATTGTCAAAAAAACCCAAAAAAATACAAAATTTTAAAAAAAATTGAAAAAAATCACAAAGAAAAACCCGTCTTCTCATAAAAATCATAAACTGAAAAAATACAAAAAAAAACCATCTTCCTCTTTCTTCCAAAATCTCTCTGAATTCCCCGTAGCCTTCCAAACAATCCCTCGGATTTTTTTGACCCTGAAATTGAGCGAACACTTCGCCAACTTAGGAGGAACATAAGAGATACTCAAATAATTCAAGAACCAGTCCTCATCCAACCAGTTGAAATTGAAATGGCCAATCCTAGGGAACAAACCCTAAAAGAACTTGCTACCCCTGATATGAATTACCAACCTCTTGGTATTCAATATCCAAACATAGAGGCTGACTTCGAACTCAAGTCGGGTTTGATTCATCTTCTTCCTCATTTTCATGGTCTAGCCGGTGAGGATCCACATCTCCACCTTAAAGAGTTCCAAGTAGTATGCTCTACCATGAAGCCTCAAGGGGTTTCTGAAGAACAAATCAAACTTCAAGCATTCCCTTTCTCCCTAGATGACACTGCTAAGTCATGGCTATACTACCTACCTCCTGGTTCCATAACTACATGGAATGACATGAAGCGGATTTTTTTAGAGAAATTCTTTCCTGCTTCTCGTACTACTTCTATCTGAAAGGAAATAAGTGGTATCTTTCAATTCCCAAGTGAATCACTCCATGAGTACTGGGAGAGGTTCAAAAATCTTGTGGCAACCTACCCACATCATCAAATCCCTGACCTACTCTTGATCCAATACTTTTATGAGGGGTTATTGGCTATGTAGCAAACCCTCATTGATGCCGCAAGTGGCGGTGCTCTTGTTGAAAAAACTCCAGCAGCTGCAAGAGATCTCATAAGTAACATGGCTGCAAACACACAACAATTCCATACTCGAGAACATGCTCAAGTCAAACAAGCCCAAGATAATCAATCAATTGAGCCGAACAAGATGATCGAGTGGATGAGTGAACTTACAGGTCTTGTGCGACAACTAGCTGTGGCTACCAAATCCCCAACCTCATCTTCTTCGCAATCAATGTTTCCTGGACCTATCAAAAACTGTGGAATCTGCAACTCTCCATCCCATCCAACTGACACATGTCCACAACTTCAGGAGGATCAACCCGATTCATCTGGACCAATGGAGATCAATGCAGCATATGCTCATCGGAACACCAATCCTCAACTATCAGGTCAGTTTGTTAGAAACTTCAAACAACCTCACTCTGAGACCTTCTCTTCTTCCTATAACCAAGGCCTTAGGTATGGTAATCCCATTTCTCATCCCCCTCAATTCCCTCCTCAAAATCCAAACCAGTTTCCATATGGTCAAGGTGTTGGTAACTTCCATCAACCTTATCCTTTTGTTCCTCAACCTCAAAGGAACAATCCTCCTCCTGGATTCCATCATCCTAGTGAGCCTTCCCAATTCCAAAACCAATACAATCGATTTCCCAAGAACCAAAATCAAGGTAATCCCAATTCGGGACAAGCCTCTTCTTCCAAGAAACCATGGGAAAGTGTAGTGGAAGATCTTTCCTCCTTCACCCGTTCTAGCCTTAAAAAATTGAAACTTAAATAGGTCAACTTGCATCCCACCTGAGCCAGAAACAACAATCAAATTCTTCCCAACTCCCAGATCAACCATTACCCAACCCCAAGGGTAATGTAAGTGCAATTGCACTTAGATCGGGAAAGCACATTGCTATGCCTCAAGATAATTCCTCTATCCCTCCTTTGAATGTTGACCTAAAAAATGAAAAGAAAAAGAAAATTGAAAAGGAATCTGAATCCATTCCATCACCTCCTTCCATCCCACTTAAGAACCCAATTCCTTTTCCTCAAGCTATTTCTAAGACAAGGAAGTCCTTTGAACTTGATCCTGAAATGCTCGACATGTTTAGACGTGTTGAAGTCAACATTCCTCTCTTAGATGCCATCAAACAAATTCTTAAGTATGCCAAGTTTCTCAAGGAGTTGTGTACCCACAAGAGAAAACTTAGGACCTTTGAAAATATTTCCACCCAGCAGTCCATACCCATTAAGTGCAAAGATCCAGGTACCTTTACGGTTCTATGCAAAATTGGAATTTACAACTTTGAGGATGCACTCATAGACCTAGGAACCTCAATTAATGTCATGCCCAAATCCATATTCTCCAACCTTGGTCTAGGTCCCTTGCACCCAACGGGTGTTGTCATTCAGTTAGCCAATCGAAGCACAACCAGTCCTGAGGGAATAATTGAGGATGTCCTTGTTCGAGTAAATGATCTTATCTTCCCAGCTGACTTCTATGTCCTTGACATGGAAGGTGAGACAACTTCTTGAAAATCTCCTCTGATTCTAGGAAGACCATTCCTTATGACATCTAAAACCGAAATTGATGTCCATACTGGCATCTTATCTATGGAATTTGGCGACCAAATGGTCAAGTTCAATATTTTTCAATCCATGCGATACCCATTAGAGAATCAATCTGTATTCTCTATCCATGTTTCTGAAACTCTCTCTGAGAGTGTGTTTAATCCTAATCCATCATGTTCTTCCTGTTCTACTAATAGAGGAGTTTGTGAATATTGCATCCTCATTAACCAAGTGATTAATGGTGAAATTTATGTTGACATTACAAATGAAAACTCCATTGATCTAAAGGATCTTGAAAACTCTTTGGAATCTCATCTCACCTATGACCTCCAATGCTCCAACATGGATGGTAATGAGGAAAATGAACTAGAATGCTCATTTGTTGATTCAGGTCAGATTATCCCACATTCATCCTTTCCTATCCATGATTCATAAAATTATGTTATATGTGAAGTGAACCTTGAACCAATGTGTTTATATTGTCTAGATGGTAGTGATGTTTGTGATATTTGTACCCTAATTAATAAAGTGATCGCTGGTGAGGTTGAAATTGACCATTCTTTGGCAAACAACATTGAAATAAAGGATATTGAAAATTTTATTCAGTCATATGACTCCACTGATCCCCATTACTCTACATCAGTAAGTGATGAAATAAATGAGTAAAAAACAATTGGGATCTCATACTGTAGTTCTGTGTTATCTGATCCTCACATAAATGAACCATCAGAATTGATCCATCTTCCTGAATTTCCAAGAATAGAAAACCATCACTTTGTGGATAAAATCATTCCTCAGGTTGAAGACCAAAGTGAGGATAGAAATATTCTCTTTCCACCCCCATTGAATTGCAAGCACACCAACAAGGATGGGAAGAAATTATCCAATGAATCATCAGGCCTCCCAAAGAAAAAGTTTTTCTGGAAGCACACTGGAGTTGAGGAAATACGATGGCTACCGTCAGACTATGGGTAGTCCACTGCAATTGTCCACCTGTAGACAAATAAATGCAGCACTTCTTGGGAGGCAACCCATTTTTTCTTTTAATTTTGTGAAATTTCAATTTCTTTTTAGTTTTTCATTATATGAATAATAATTTTTCTTTTTCAGGTAACATCCCACGATCTTGGATCAACATCGACTTCCATTGGATACCCAACTTCTCCAGTCAACCCACCACTAGATGGAGATGGAAACCCACCAAATCCAAACCAGGGGGCACCTCTTTACCTTTAACTCTCTCTTTATCTCTTCATCTCTCTACCTATTTCTTCCTCTTCTTCTTCTCTCCTTCATTTTTTTTACCACTTTTTTTTCCAACCATTTTTTTCTCTTTCTCTCTTTTGAGGGTGTGTATTTTAAAAAAACCTTAAAAACTAAAAAAACCAAAAAACACAATCACATAAAAAAATAAAAAAAAGAGTCATGCTAACTCACCATCGAGTTTTGAAATTTTGTCCAACCATTTTGGGGAGTTAACAAACATGTTTTCATCTCAAAATTTTTTTATTTTCATCATGACTTTGGATAAAGAATTTTGTGTCAAAATTAAAAAATTTTGAATGCTCAATTTTTGATTTAGAAAATGCTTTTACCAAACCGTGAGAACAAACAATTGATTTCATGCCAAGGCCACCTATGGCCATCTTTTCAAAATGTGTGTTTTCACCCCCATTTGTGAGTCTTGAGTTTGTGGACCTTCGATCTGAATTTCCTACCTTAGTGTGTATTAATATGATGGAGGCATTTTCTAAACCACATGAAAATTACAATAGACAAATAGCCTCCCATTTCTCTTACATTAATCCTCCTTTTGAAAGCCCCTTCAAGCCTATGAAAACTTTTTTTTTGATAGACACATTACAATCCAAATAACTTATCCCACCTAATATCAACATGGATTTTCATTGCATAAGTTTTTGAAATTTAAGTGTGGGGGGGGAATGGATTTCATTTTTGGGTATCATTTCCTTACTTTCTGGTGTGTTATCATATTCTTGAGGGAAAGCATCCATTTTAGTGTGGGGGGGAGGTTTTCATTCAGTGAATGTATTGTACAAATGATATTGAAAAGTGTTCAAAAAAAATTCAAAAAAAATCAAAATAAAAAAAACAAAAATAAAAAAAATGAAAAAATGGGTTGTGTCTTGGGTAGGTCAAAAATCACTCTTCCTCAACCTTTGATCTTGTTATAACTATTACAATTAGTGTCGTGAGGAGATCAAACATGGTTTGGGATATGAGTATGAGATCTGTCTCAAGGTCAACTTTTGAAAAAACAAAGAAAAAAAAAGAACACTTGCATTATATTCTTATATCATTGGAAGAAGTTTGGCGGTTTGTAAATATTTCATCTTCTCATAACTTTCATATTTTCTTTCTCTACTGTGTATTTCTTCACACAATAATTCCCTTGTAAATATGTGTTTTCATTTCCTTCCATGTTTTATTTCAAAAAAATGTGCATTGTTTTTCGATGTTGGTATTTTAACCCTCTTATTCTCTCTCTTGGACATTATATTCCTACCATCCCATAGCCACAGAAAAACCCCTTAAAAAGACCTCTTGATTATTGTGCACTTTGGATAGGTATTGGAAGTTGAGATCTCTTTTCAAACTCTAAGATTTTCACTTTTAGTTGGTGAAAGAGTGAACCTCCACAAATAAATTTTATCATCTTGAGAGGTGTGAGTTTTGTGTGTCCACATTCTCCATTTCTAAATTTGAGCATGGAAAAATGAATTAGTTTTGGAACATTGTTTCTATAACAACTTGTGGTGGATTTCAAAATGGATGAGTGAAATAGTCTAAACCTCCCCTGATTGGAGAAAACAAAATTTTAATATCTGTTGGTGAGTAAAAATGATTTTGTAATGTTTTTATATTTGTTGCACATGAGGACATGCACAAAACTAAGTATGGGGTATTGATGTTATTAATATTTTCATGACTTATTATATACTCCATTTATTTATTTTATATGAAATGTGCATAATTTTTGTGAAATATTAATGTTTTAATATTAAGTATATTTTTTTGAGCATTTTTTAAAAGTAGTCCAATTGAGTCAGTTTAATTTTTTAATAATAAATATCCCTATACTGATCCAAATTGTATGGTTCTTGTTTTGTAGGATTCTCCATTCAATATAGAACATTTCATTAGAAGTTACCATGAACCAATTCTTCCATTTTAAGGGTCATATGGTCCTCACAAACAAGACCAAAGAATTTGTGAACAAAATGGACTAGCCTTGAAGATTGATTTACTGGGATCAATCCAAAAGTCCAAAAACATTAACTCTCCACCATAATTCTTGGGACACTACATGTCATCCATGATAAAAATATCAGAACCCAATCACAAATAAAAGGGGCCCAACTGATGCATTGAAGTCTAGACCACCATTCTGGCCGAGAATTAAATTCAGTATAGTATGCATGACATATATAATGATGTAAGCATCAAATCGAGATGAGATTTTGCATTGTAAAAGAGGAGATATAGGCGGCCTACTTTGTTCAAGAAGTCATTCGGATTTGAAGGAATCTTCCTATTCAAAAACCCATTCACAGTTTGGCCATCGAAAAAGACTGGATAGAAATGGACAGTTTACCTTTGTTTAATAAAACCGCCATAACTTTGGCTCCACTTGTCCAAATGCCTCAAAATTTTTACAGTAGTCAGAAAACTTTATTATCTACAACTTTAAAGAATGAGATATTTGTATATTCTTCTGTCTGAATAGCCAAATTGGCGATGAAAGTGGAGGGACATAATGGGAATGAAAACAGTCCACTCCTTGGGCTATAAATACTCTCCCCTTCTATCCTTGAGAGGGGTTGGCATTTCAGAAGAGAGGAGAACATATTGGCATGACCAAGGCCTTTCCAAAGGATTGGTAGGATCTTACATACTCAAGTTTTTACTTGAGAGACCTTTCCTCCTCTCTTTTTTTTCACTTGATTTCGTGTTCTTCATTTTTTGTAATTTTGTAAGTCTCTTTCTTTGTAATTCTGTTTTAATGCAAGTTACTTCTTCAATATCTCTTATTCTCATCCACATTCTATAGTTTAATATTTATGTTATTAAAATAGTTTAAATTCAGTTGAATCCCCTTCCCTTCTTTTTCTTCCTCATTCAATCGAAAATCCGTTTTTAATTATCATCATCGTTCGTGTGTGTGTCGACGTACCACTCTTTTCTAATCCCTTTCTTTTTCTTATATTCTTAATTTATCATCATAATTATTATAACAAGAATATTAAACACCCAAATGGATGAGTAAATATCTCATTGTGGTGAGTTATAATTTAAGGATGTTAAGTGATTGAGAGTATTTGCTCGATGAGTATTCGTTAATTTAACATTGTGTATGTTGGACTTAATTTGTCATGGATTAATGACATATTTTGTTTAGCATGTGGTTTCCATGGATTATTGGAACTAAAAATACACTACCATAAACATGTACTGATTGAGATTAAAATACTAATTAAGTTAAGGCTTGGATTAAATCTTTAACACTTAGGAATTCTAATCGATGTCAACTTGTGAAGTGGGTGTTAATTTAAATGCAATATAAAGCAAAGCTCAAGGATATCACAAGATTAACTCCCTAATAATGAACTCACCAAAATCTTTATCAATTTGTTGAATCAAACATCATCCATAAATTATTTCATAATCTCTGCAAACAAACCCCCCAATCAGAATACAATTAACTAAAAACAAACGACTATTTCAAAGTATCATCGCCAAGGATTCGACCCGAGTGCTGCTATACACATTAGCAGAGCACTGGAACTTTGACCGGTCGATAGGCGACAATCAGCCATGCGTTTCAGAGGCTGAGTAGAAAAAATAAATAAGGAAAATAAGACAATGACGTATAATTATTTAGGGAATAAAGATTCTTTAGTTCATTCTACCAATTCTATACTCCATTAGATTAGTGATTTTTTCTAACATGTCCATTTACCTGGAGACCTCTACAACTGAGTATGGGAAGTTGAAACCTTAGAATATTACTTTTAAAAATCATTCCGGTTATTTTATATGGAATAATAAATCCATATCTTAGTCTGAGAAACTGATACTCTTCCTTAATTATGACTGTCTATGAGCATCAAAACCTCCAATAAATAAATGGAGATTGATTTTATTGAGAATAAAAATTTTCACATAGTTTCAACAGAAAATGACATATGTATTTGATCTTCAATAAAAATTGAAACAAAAAATATTCTTCAATGTTGAACATGCTATATGTTAAATAATAGTTGAGAAAAAACCAGATAGATGTATAAAAATGAACGTATCTAAAGTGTATCTCTCAAAAATTCATTTTTTAGCTATTAGAAGAAGATGTAATCATAAGATGAAGTGGTGGAAAATCAACATAAGCGAGTTGGTAAGATAGATCTAAAAATGTATGTCTCCAAAGTGTATCTCTGAAGGTGATTATGCAATGTTATTTACATACTAATAGATTTTCATAAAACTCAATATTACATGTGTATGTCTCCTGGTATTTCAGGGATGATCATATCAATATTTATACTATAGGTTGAACCATCCTAAGTAAAAAGACATCCCAAAATATCTCATAATAAATTGTGAATATTTTTATTCAAGTCATTCAAAGAGAGTCAAAATATCCCTTAGAAATATGAATTATTTAATCCGTTTAAAATTGGCCTTTGAGTCAATTGCAAAACAACTTTGAAATGATATGTACATCCATTGAGACTATTGTAGAATTCATGGATAATATATTTAATTTTAAACTTTATTGTTTCATAGTCAAACATAGAGTTCCTTCACATAGTGAAAAAACTCAAAATGTAAGGTTGACAATGTGTGATTGTTTACAAAATTAGGGTTAATTAATAATACATTTTATTTATAAAATGTAGGGTTTCTTCCAAAAATAGGGTATATGATCCATAATTTTCAAATAACATAGGGTAGATGATCCATACGTTTCATTGAAAACATAGTGATTCGAGACCATATTTTTACGCTTACAAATTTAGGGTGTGAAAAGTGTTTTAAGAATACTTAAAACACGCCTAGAATAAATAGAAAAATATTCTTCCATAGATCAACGGCTTGTATATGCTTCCATAATAAAAATAAACAAATATTTTATTCCTGAAATTAACTTAAAATAAAATTTATTAGTATCATAGATGAGGGTGTTTATGGGAATCAAAACCAAAGAAAAATTAACAAAATTGTGAAATCAACACATTCTCAAGAATCTCCCTATTTTTGTTGATCACAAAACGTATTAAAAAATTATAAAATAAATATTTAAAATTAATAAATAAAATTTATTCGAAGAAATTTCAAAAAATATAAATATATTATAAGAACATTTCTTCCCTATAATAGTTCTCATAGAGCTATCTTATGAAACTTTCTTACATAAAATTCCCAAATAATTTTTTCTCATAAATTTAAATTTGTCTCTAATACTAAATTCTCCCACAAGTTATTCATATAATCATCTTCCCCTTTTGTGACGTCAAAAATATGAGATTAAAATGAATCAATGTAAACATCCCTTAAATTTACGCATCATTCAAAAAGATATAAAGATGAAATAAAGGAGCATAAAAACTATTATTTAATTAATAAAACATTATTTTTAATGAATATATTAAAATAATTTCCCCTAATACATAGCATATTTGGAAATGATATTCTTGGAATTAAAATATTTTCCACTAATGTTTTCATATTCCATGTTGAAAAAAAATATTTACTACTCTAAATAATAGAGTAATTAACCATATGTAATGATATAATCAAATATTAAATAAATTCTTACGTAAGAAAACCATTTTCATAAAATTTTAATGGGTATAAATCATAATTATAAATTATCTGACAAGTAATAAAACATTTTTACTAATAAATTATTTAATAATAAAGATAAAATATTGATAATAAACTACTAAAATGAATAATATGTCGGGGTGTTATGAAGGATTAGATAGATAATCCAAACTATCCCAACTTTATACTTTTTCACTCAAATATGCTAGTACTTTTGACAGTTATTCAATTCTGGTATAAACATTTACAGTTCGTTGATATAGCAAAGATGATGAAAATTGGTCAACCAATAACACTTTTAGTTTATTACGGTCTAGCATAGTAACAAATTCCATTATAAGTAACCCCATATAACATAACATTTCCTTTTTGAATGATTAAAAATATTTTTTTGAAAATGAAAATTTTTTTACATTATAACCCTCTTGTAGTTCTTCATACGAATTTCTAGATTCATCCAGATCAACACATAACTTAACATTCTATTTATTCATGGAACTAAAATTAAATATATTCTATTCATAATGAACACGTATACCATGATAAAAACATTTAATAGCTAACATGTTGTTACTATTTATACCATGAACAAAATAATTCCAATCTAACTTTAGTTTTTCACAATTACTACTGATTCTATATTTTAACTTTTTTATAATTATCTTTCTTAGAATCGCATTAATATATTTTTTCTCTAGTTAATATACAATCAATACATTTGAATGATTCTAATTTATTTTGTAATTCTTTAATTATAGTTCCTTTCATATCATAAAAAGTTTTGGAATAATTAGACTTCAAATGTATAATTAGTTTTACCAATACATCTTTATCTAATAACAGAGTATCAGAATATTTTATAGGTTTTATAAGATCCTTTTTTAAGGTTTCAAATTTATCTTATAGCATAAATCCATCCGGAATTAATTCATCATAATTTATTTTTTCATAGTTAGAGTTTTGAGAGTGAGAAGATTGTACCTGATCAAAATGATTCATAAGACCAACCATTTTTTATGCCAAACGACTAAATTTTTAGAATATTCCTCATTTGAACTAGAAGATTCACTCAATGTATCTGTTAAAATTTTATTTCTTTTCTTTTATAATTGACTTTCTTTAGCTATTTTTGTAGAGGAAAAATATCCTTTGTATGATCATTATCTTTATATTAACAACATCTATTCTCCTCATTTTATTTCTTTCTCCTATTGTACAGTTTTCAAACTTTTTAACAAGATTTGATAAATAATTATATGTATCTAGATGAATTCAATAAAAATATCTATCCAAATTAGTATTGAAATTTTTTTCCTTACATATTATATGATGATATACTTAAACATCCATTATAGCTTCATACATCATCAAAGTTACATTTAATACTTACATTACTAAATATTTCACTAGTGTAGATTTTCATATAGCAACATATATTCCAATGAACATAGAGGGTTAAAATATAAGTACATTTAACTCTTGATCTAATTGTTTAACTTTATTTCCATAATATGAAATATTATTGACAATTTTTTTCAATATCCCATTCATCTAAGAAACATGATCATCTATATTCATTATGAAATTATAAAATTTTAACATTTCAATAGTGTACCTTAATTTGCTGACATTGTTAGTTCCTTAATTGGAGAAAGTAATAGTTTTCCCCATTTCATAGGTAGAAAAACATTGATAAAAGCAATTAAACTCATCAATCCATACACTATACACAATAACATTCATAGCTCCATAATTAAAATCAAATTCTATTTCTTCATCATCATCAAATTTTCCAGATCTTCTATATGAATTTCATAAGGTTTGAAAACCTTAAAATAAACCTATATTCCTAGACTTTTAAATAAACAATCATATGATCTTTTCATCATCCACGATTTTCACCCATAAAGAAAGGATCATGAACCATCGACATAGCTTCTCTAGAATCAGCTACTTCAAGATTTCTTCATCTGAATTTTTAGTTATGGATTGTTAGATCTAGTAAATTCTCTTGATATTGCACAAGATCACAAAATTTTATGTTACATGTTAATATCCTAATAATTTTAAAGGATTTACAAGAATAAAATATACCAAAAGAGCCCTTTATTACCACTTGTTTTTATGGAATGTAAATTACGAAGACATAGACATAAGAGGGTTGAATTGTATTGTTTTAAAAAAATGATGAATTTATATCACCTCAATTGTTATAAAGTTATCCTTTACTTTTAACTTGAAGAAGAGTGAGAATTATAAATAAAAAAAGGAACATAATGATGTATTGTGGTTCATGGAACTAAGATCTTATAGTCCACTCTACCAACTCTTTACTCAATGATCTTGGTTATTTTCACTAATAGTTTGTTTTACCTAGAGACCTATTTAATTGAGTAAATTCAGTTGAAAGCTTAAAATAAGAATTTTAAAAAGCCTTATGGTTTATTTATAGGTAACCATAAATTCAAGTCTTATTTGGAGAAGCTTATACTCTACCAAAAATATGACTTGGTCTGATCAGCTGAAACTTAAATAATTCAATAGTGATTGATTTAATAGAGAATAAAAATATTCTCATAGTTACCGAAAACCTGACAGATGTATTTTATCTTCAATAAAAAGAGTACAAGAAAATGGATCTTTAATTTTTCAATAGATTTATTTTAAATTAAAATTTAAAAAACACCAAATAGATGTGTAAACATGTATGTCTCCAAAGTGTATCTTGGAAAAATTCTTTTTCAAACATACATAAGAATATACAATGATAAGATATAGAAGTAAAAACCAAAACAAAAGAAATTCAATCAAATTTATCTAAACAATTATTCCACCAAAGTGTAACTCTAAAGGAGAAAATAAGATGTAATGTCCCAGAAATTCCCTGTAATGTGTTTTATTATATGGAATTATTTTGAGACCATTCAATGATACGGTGTGCAATTTTGAGGCCCGGAGTTCCCAGAATGATCCATAAAAAAATGTTAAGCATTTAATCATACGCAGGTGAGGTTTTGTATAATAACTCTTAAATGGGTGCCCGAGACCAAAATCTGGGGGGTGTTGCAATTGGGATAGAGAGTTTACCCTAGGAGAGACTTATGTTTAGTCGGTGCAACCCTCCAACGTTGGTCGTGAGGGTATGGTTTCCTTAGGCGGATCCTAACATTGGTTGTCATGGGCCAACGATGGAAGTTAGTTTTGGCCTTAAATAAAATAATTAAGTAACAATTATTTTATATACAAATCCTTTTAAATCCAAAACGGTAACTTGGATTGATAATATGAGAGTACCGTTGAGACCGTGAAGACATGTTTCCTTTAGGCAGAGCCTAACCTCAACCGGCACAGGTCGGGGGTGAAAGTTAATTTTTGAACTTTTTTTAAGGTACATTATGTAACCATGTGAGTGGGTTTTTATTAATTTTGAAATGGTGCTTGGACTTAAAATCTAAGGGTACTGTTGAATTCGAACGTTAGGAGTCGCGTAGAAAGGACATAACATTGACCGGCATGGGTCATATGGAAAGGTTAATTTTTGAGACTTTTTGGAAAAATAATAAAATAACTTTAAACAATTTTTTTATTTTTCTTTTACACAATTGAGCAGTAGATGATGATGTTGTGTTGCAGTGATGCGTTGACGATGAGGAATAATTATGGAATCCCCTTAATGGATCTTTGTGCAAGAGTAACTACTATAATGTTTCATAAAAGAAATAGTGTAATGATGCAATGTCGCAGCATAATAGAAACGTTTTGACACATTTATTTTTATTAAAAAAAATCATTGGAGAGTGGGGGAAACAAACTGCGAGGTTTTCTAATGAACCTTAGATGAACTTCCTCTCCAATGAAGAATGAAAAATGCTAGTGAATGTCAAAGATCTTTGACACAACTCGAATACCGAATTCAGAAGTGATTAATGATGTTGAAGCCATGAAACCTCGAGGACGTAAAATTGTGAAAACAAATGTCAAAGAGGTAGGGTTTAGTTTGTGAAAGTTCTTCCACATTTTTATTCAAGAAATGATGAACACAGATCAACCCAAAAACATGTTGATCTGTGAATTATGTGTTTATGCAGGAGGGTAGCTTTATTTTGGGGATTCTCTATCCAGGATTAGTTTATCTTTTTCTATGATTGATCATCTCCTCTGATCCTCCATGGTTTTAATGCTTCTAACGCAGAGGGCACGACCCGACATGAAAAAGGCTCGGACCCCTCCAGATGTGCACTCCTTTTGAAAAGATTGTCCAAAGTAGCGACACGGCGCATCCTAGGTCATCACAGTGATGGAGGCGACCCAGGAGTCCCATAGGAACAGATAGATTAGAAAACAAACCACTAGAGAAACTCTGGTCGCCCAATGAAGGTGTTGAGGCCGCAACACCACCAGTGCGGGTAACCAACCCACGCCGTCCACCTGGATGGGGTGACGCTAACCAGCTCCAAGGAAAAGGAGGCGGACATCCCTCACTGGTCTCAATGAGGACAGGGTGACACCTGTGGACACGCCATGGTTACAGGAGGTTGCAGGGTTACCCGGCGCCAGGAGACCACCGCGGGGTGACGCGGTGCCACGCAGGCGTTGTAGGGTGACATGGCGTCAGGCGGGCGTTATGGGGGATGCGACACCAGGCGGGCGGTGTGGGGTGACGCAGCCCTAGGCAGGCATTTGGGGGTGACGTGGAGACAAGTGGGTGTCACAAGGTGATGCAACCCTAGGCAGGATCTGTGTAGAGGGTTGGCCCATGTCTGAGTAACATTAGTGTCACTTTTCTGGGCACATCACCTTTTAAGATCATGTGACAAGGACCCATCCAATTAGTTTAACGTCATGTTCTTAGTAATCCTAGGAAAAGGTTGCCTAGCCATGTTTTGGTGAGGGACTTATACTAAGGAGGACCAGAATTCCTAGAAAAGATGTTGTCTCTGGGGTGGATATGACCCTACTGGGAATATGGCCTGAGGAACATTAGGGTAATTTGGGTGTCAGGTTTGGTCTATAGAGAGGCTTCTTACATATCCTAGTTGGTTGAGAATCAAACCTCTTATAGTTTTTTTGTATGGGTCTTACATATGGAAGCTTCCAGTTTGAGGGGATATGGTTTGGGCATACACTATAGAGGAGGCCTTTCAAGAAGAATCACTTCATGTCTTATACCTAAAGAGGATTCCCTATTGATATGGTAGAATTTCATCGGGACTGAAGTTTAAAAAGAATGTCCCTCATGCTCGGGCCTTAATTAGTTGTCGTGTGTATCTTGTTAGAGCAGGAATCAGAGTCCACATAGTTCATTGGTAGGATAGTGTGAATTTTGTGGTCACCATTAACCTCTAATCCCATGAGGGTCATGCTTGGTGTGAGAAACAAGAGGATGTAGTATATCTATAATACCACGTGCTTTCCATTATCAGCTAATGGAAATGGAGGAACCTGCGGTGGAAGAGGACATGGAGATAGTGGATTGTGGCATAGAGTAATGAACCTGTCAATGTGAAATGAATGTGATGGTCATTAATTCTAGCTTCAAAGGTTTGGGACTTACTCTAGGAGGGATGCCCTGAAACGCGTTCTGGGAAATGGGAGTAGCATCATCCCTTGCGAAAGGGGAAGGAAAGTGTGAAATCCTCTTTTATCACTGACCCTCATGGAAGGGAAAAGCAAGTGATTACCCTTAATATTTAGAATGGTGAAGTTCACATCTGTATCCCAATTATGAACTCTAGGTTACATTGGGAATACGGAATTAGGGACATTCTTAGGGATCGTTTTGTTGTAGGGATTACCCACATGCCTCTTCTTAAAATGGGTATGTGAACTCAGAAGGGTGCACAAATGTTCTTGAATGTCTTATTATACAGGTTCATTGGCTTTGGAAGAAGCTTCATCCTGATTCTAGTGGACTTGTTAGTGGAGAGGCTACAGAGGATATGATGAAAATGGAAGGCGATGATCGAGGGTGGAGGATAGAACGTATGAGGGTACCCCATTATACGTACTATTTCTTCATGCATGATGGTCCCCTCCCCACATACATGTTGTTATGTAGGGGTGAGGGGTCGTCCACGTATCATGATGGTAAGCATTTATGCATTCGGTCCATGTAGAATTTTGCGACATGAGACTAGTTCCTGATCATGTTGAATGGTGCTACATGGTGTCGAGTTCCATCAGTATAGTGGGTTGTTACATGGTTCATGTTTACTCCCATTCATCCTTGGGAAACGTGGGTTTTCAGATAGAAGAAGAATTGGTTTTTCAGTTCATGGGAAGTTCATCTATGTTGGGAATATGGTTCTTGGTTTACCAATTTAGGTTCACGATTGTCCAATAATTATGTCTCCTCACTCTATTTTTCTATGTGGAAAATTAATACCTGTGTAAATTTTTCTGAAGAAGTTTGTGCCTTATAAATCAATCTCATCGAGAATCCTTTTCTAAGAGTCTTTCTGATCATCTGAAATCCGGTGTGCCTTTTTTGGATCTCCTCAGGGTCCTTTTATAGAGTGTCAGGGAAGCTGGATCTATGGGAGGCCTGACACCTTTTTCATAAGTCCATGAAGAAATCACTCAGCCAGCATATGACTCGGTAAACCAGGGTTTGTGAGGCTATGGTTTTCGGGGCCTTGGTTCGAGGTGGAATAAATCACCACCTCAATCCTGTGAATGAATTTTTCTCATTCACATGATGCGACATCTTCACCTCATTTGAGAACCCTTCAGGTCTGTTGGGGAAGTATGCTGGGGTCTACCACTCTACCACATTTTCTCTAATAACATCATTCTCGGTGGATCTAGTACCAATATCATAGTCCATGTTCTACATGGTTTACTGGCCAGCGCCTTACGACATAGCATTTCAAAGGTCATATGCATACTGTGGTTCACGATTGATGCTTTCCACTGATAATTCCCAGAACTCAGTACGCATAAAAATTTTATTCCTTTACCAATTATTAATTATTTTATATTCTTCTTTAAATCTTCATCGAATTCCTTTTACAAAATTATAGGATTATTTTCTTTCCCTTTGCAAAGATTTTAGGACCCAACAAATACACCCCACCAAAATTTGTTATGATCAAGATGAAGAGGAGGCTATTCCAATGTATAAAGTGTTCATGGACTGTTTTTCAGTAGAATGGTTCACCCATACGGGGGCCACCCCTATATATTGGGGGCCCGTGTCATTTTTCACTTACCATATTGCTCTGTGAAAACCACTCTCAATTTTCCTCTCGGCCTCCTTGTTTCTGTATACCGGTCCCTTCGTAGAATCCTTTGCTGAAAATCGTTCATTACATTCCACGAACAGGAAACTATTCACAATCACTTTAATCCATGAACTAATTTTTGAACCCATGAACTGAACTATAATTTGGTGAACTAAACATAAAATTTACAAACCATTATCTTAGATTTCAGTGTAGTGAGGGTTAACATGAGGCTTGCATGCTCTGTTAACTACCAATTTCGTTGGCTGATGCTTCACAGGCCAATGCCTCGAGGGGCATTACCAAAGATATTGGTTCACAAATAATGTTGTCCATGAACCATTTTTGGGGTTCTGTATATGGACTACTTTGTACATACATCTTTTAGTCCTTTACCATTTTACAGTCTTCTGGCCTGGTGATTTTTTTAGGGTAACCCATTGGATGGATTTTTTGTAGGATGAGATGGATCTTCCTCTTAATTTAGTGCATGCAACCATAAGAAGGGAGGATATGGTCAAGGATGTTGGAGTTGATATCTAGTGTCACATTACTCCTCTATAGATCACCCTGGCACACTTCCTTTCACATGAGCTAATGGCCTACCCCTTTTCTAATTGATTACCACTTTATAACTTTGGTCTCTAAAATGACACTCCCCAACCACTAGCTAAACGAAGTGGATTTATCATTTGTCTAGAGATGAATTGAGAGTACTAAAGGTAGAATATTTCTAATATTTGCGAAATCATGACCATTTTGATTGATTACAAAATATTTTTTTTGAATGGATCCAGGTGGACACAGAGCAATCAATGATGTCGTACTATGTCTTCATAATCGACTACCCATGACTACCCATTAATTTTTTATCTTTTACAAAATAATCCAAATGGTGGGTGGAGCTCGAAATGTGACCTACAGTCCAGTGAGTGATTTCTGATGAGTGGGATTGGTCATTCTAGGTTCATCAAAACTACTAGGAAGCCTTTGTGCTGCTGAAATTTGTTAGCCTATTCCAAGCGGTGTGGGTCTCCCAATTCCCCATATATTCTTCGGGTGAGATACTGACTAAACTTCCCTATCTCTAGTTCGTGATCACCAAAACCATCAATTTGTTTCTACGGTGAAGTGGGGATTAGTTTATGAGATTTATACCAGATAGGGGGACTTTCTATCCATAGAGACATGCAAGATTAATTTTTAATCGTTGCCAATTCCAGGAGGAACATTGAGAAAGTATCCCCATTGGAAGGGAAGTTTATAACCATCATGGAAAGGATACTCAGTTAGCCTCTTCATGCTCACTCAATTATTTCATTTGAGGATTGTAAAAGACTATTCTTGCAGGAAAAAAGACCTAGGTAAAGAGGTTGATGTAGTTGAAACCATCCGACTCCATAGTCACAACTCATTCTCAGATCCTTCTATACTACCCTCAAGGAGGATTGATAAACCACCTGAGGTTTGAGGTCCAAACAGATGCATCTCCCTATATTGTATTGGAATGTTGCATCTCCATGTTATTAAGTGGGTGGATCTTCCCTTACTGTGACATTTACACTACTATGTGAGTTTTCACATTAATGATGGTGGCCGCATTGGTAGAGGGGAACCGTTCAATATACATATCCCACCCTTTCCCGTATTTATGAGTTATTGGGGAAAATATAGGAAGGGGGCTCCACATCATCTCAGTGGTCCATTTCATTTTTTGTATGTTTCGATATCTAAGCATTTTCTCTACTGCGAATATCATCACATTGCAACGGTTCCTCACTTAGACATTCGTCCATCTTTACTTAATATTTTCGCTTTTTGTCCCAAGTCCTTGAGTGTTGTAAGCATAATTGATTTTCTGAGTGGGTTTTCTCATTTTACATTAAAACCTTACCATATTCCTGATATGATAATAGTAGATGATGTGTGGGGATATTTTGAAGCATGTTCATACCACATCACACTTCAGGATGGGATCCAGACCGCTCATATAGATAAGATGACCATTTGTGAACTCTACATGCCTACTGTCTTTCCCAATAGTTTAGATGTCTGTAGTGGGTCTCATTCCTTCCGGTTACCCTGGTTAAGGGGGAATATCACCCAGTAATCCTTCGTCAATTGTGGTTTATGATGATGCGGGATTAATCTCACGTGCATGTATTTATTCCTCCCACTATGGCCTCTACATACGTATCATTGGAAAATTCATAAAGGTGGGAGTGCACTATCCTAGTGGCCTACTATCTAGGAAATCCTAGTGGGTAAAAAGGCCCTTGACTGCCTCCAATCCCTTCTTACCCATTCCAGCTGCATCGTCTCCCTCCATTCCAATTTCCCAAAGGAGTTCTACCTATCACCACATGCATTCTAAGGGGACCTCCTAACCACAACTTATATCTATGGAGATAGAATCAAACCATTTAGCTCTAGGTGACATGGTCTATAATCCTTTTAAGGATACCCCTTGTGGAACGTCACCTAGTGTCCCTGATGTCACAGTCAACGATCTGGGATTAGTTCTAGATATCTACCCACCTACATAGTGGGGAAGTTCCCATATTTTGTAACCTAGACTCCTTCAGCTCTATCTTCCATAATTTTATTTCCTGGATGCATACCTGTCAAGGCATAAGAGCAAGGTCAAGGGTCCAATACTGTCCGTAGACTTCGGCCTCTACAAAGATGGGTGTTGCCTCAAATATGTAATATCTCTAATGAAAATTCTCTTCTAGAATTTGATAATGTGGAGGAAACCCTCCTATGGTTATTTTCCTATTTGGGTTTAGGTGGACTTGACTACGGACTCTTGCACCACCTCACATAACAAATTTTTATGACTTAAGGGGATCTGGCTATCTGTGAGGATAGTCTTTCTCAGTTCAATTCTTTTCATCACCAATTAATGACTATTTGAGATATCACCGAAGAGATGCATCACGTCATGGATGAGGATATAGATTCTCCTGACAAATTTATTGCCCCAACGGAAGAGTTATGGGTGCATGAAGCTCATGTGGCCAAGATAAAGGTGAAAATGACATCAATTTTTTTCAACTTCAAAGTCGTAAAATAGAAAATGTGGGATCTTAGTTCCATTCTTATGTAACTATGTCCCTCGGTTGAAGTTGAAGCTAAACAGAGGGATTCATTAAAACAAGATCTTGATGGTTCATGTCACATGATTATTGATCTGTTGGAAATATATAGGTAGTAGTATTTATAATATTTTGGATAATCTTGTGCCACTTTTTTCTTTATAACTAGGGAGAGGCTCTAGGATGTTTGTGTGCTCCTTGACTTCTTCTAATAAAATAAAACCATTTTAACCCTAGTTCTTCTTCTTAATATTTTACAAAAATGTCAATCATTTAGGATTAATATAATTCTAAACCAAATTCTTGAACAGATCTCTATTTATTTTGAAAACCAGGATAAAGGAAATAATCAAATAATTCTCTATTGTTTTCTTGAACCCCAGGGCTCAGCAAGCATAGTTTTACTATTTTTAGTATTTCATGGAAAACCCCCCTAGGAAATATGTATTTTTTCAAATCCCTAATTCTTGCCTAATCCTGATTTGGTGTGGGCTTAGTGGGCATAACATGACTTTTTGTTAGGCCTCTCTTTATGAGTTTTCAACTTAACCAGCTTTATGTATATTTAACTTTATTTGATCACTTAATATATTTCATAAACCTTACCTTTAATAGGTTTATGAAGATGGTAACCTACTTTTATCTGGGGTTTCCTTTGCAGGTTTTCACCATGGACAGTGTTGTGTATCTTTTTTATGGGAAGTTTGCAGTCTGGCCAATCTGACTATCATTACTGATGTTTTAGGTCGAACAGATTTGACCATGATTGTACATATTTCTTTGGTCAAACATCTTTGACTGTGATTGTACTAATTTTTTAGGTCAAACATATTTGACCATGATTGTAGTGATTCTTTAGGTCGAACAGCTTTCACTAGGTTTTTTAGGGAGTTAAACCCACATTATGACTCATTAATAGAGAATGTCATTATTACATTCAGAAATGGACAAGAGACTTTCCATGTACCTAATTTTGTGTTTTTTGGACATGGAACATGAGGTTGGTAGTGGAAGAAATTTGAAATTTAGAAGTAGGAACAACCTATCTTTAGAATGAATTTTCCTTTTTTGTATATTCCATTTTTGAGGGAAACATATGTAGAGTTGTCGGGGCATTGTGTGTATAGTCATGCAAAGGTGTCTGTAGGATACTGAGATTCCATTTCAGATGGATAGAAAATTGAATTATAATTTTGATTTTTTTTATTATTGAAGACCATAGTATTTGTCTGATTGAGGGGATGATGAATGAGTGTAATAGGGGCATCTATATTGGCATTAGTTTAGAAACTGATACCACATGAATTTGAATCATGTAAAGGAGGGTGGAGAATATTGAAGTTTAATGTCATAAAAATAAGACATTTGAGATATATGATTTAAATTTGTTTTACTCTAACAAGTGGATAAACGATCTACCATTATCCTAACGATTTGACCAGAAAATATTTCTCATTTTTAGGCATAAAAAGGGGGAAATAATGTAAACTATAATGCAGGTGGATTCAAAAACAAGGGAATGAGGTAGAAAATAAATTTTATAGGGGAGTACGGAGGTAGGAAGAGCCCCTCATGAGGATGTATTTTCCTTTGGTTGATAAGAAATTTTTTGGGAAACGTATGTAGAGCCATCAAGGTATTTTGTGCATTGTCAAGAAAAGGTTTCAACATGACACTGACCTTCTATTTTTGATGGCCCAAGATGATTATGTGGATTCCGAAGTTTTTTGGAAAAAAAAGTATGGTGTGTGAAGAGGGGAACATGAACATGAAAGGGGGCATTGAAATCCATGGTCAGTCGAGGATAGGTGAATACATTCTTACCATATAGGTGTGATTAGGTTCCATATGTTAGTCTGACCCTTGCAGAAGGAAGAATGGGTTAAAGTTGTTTCGTGGATGGACCTGAAATATGAGTCTCAGGTGTCACTATGTATCCTACAAGGATAGGAATCATGATGAATTTAGTTCTATTAAGTTTTATCCATATGGATATCTGGTTCACACATTTTAATGTGGAATTGTCATTTTGTACATGGGGTCACTGATGAGTTGGGACTCACGCTAGAATTCCCTATTCAGGTTCATTTCATGCACATGAACATGGGGGAAGAAATTATTTGGTGTGTCAGGACCAAAGAAAATTGATTAAATATCAAGAATCATTCTATTTTAATGTCATGAAATTATGATGTTGATGTAGATGATCTGATTAGCCTGAGAATGATCAGCTTGAGGTGTTCCATCATTCCCAAGATGTAAATATGAAGGAATGTGTAAGCCACTGTTTTAAGGGATCTTGGATCAGGAGAGATGATACGATGGTTTGATACCATTAAGCATACAAAAATATGAAAATATTCTCATGAGGACGAATTTTCCTTTGGTTGATAGCCCATTTTTGTGGGAAACATATGTATAGTCATCGGGGCATTGCGTGCATAGTGAAGTAAAGGTGTTGGCAAAACACTGACCTCCCATTTCTAATGGTCGAGGTGGTGTATGAAAATCCAAAAACACTCAAGTAATGAAGTTTGATGGATGAAAATCATGGGTATAGACATGATAGAAATATTAAGGTTGTGATCACCCATAGAGTTAGGAACTCCTATATGTGGATTTAGCTTGTACACAGGGTGCAACATTCTTGATTCCCTTACTGAAGCGGGGCCTGATTTTGAAGATCCTTACATCCCAACATTAGGATCCCTACATAGGTTTGGCTTATGTTCAGGGAGTATAGAAGTTTAGTAGAATTTTTTGTACCTTGAAGTATAATGTCATAAAGTCAGGACTTGGTTTCCCAATATGGAGTGGAAAACTCTAACATGCCTTTTAAATTCGTGCAAAAAGGACCAGTGACTTTTTTTGGTTTGGTGGGGAATCTCGTGAAATAATTCCTAAGACCACATTATATATTCATGGTGTGAGAAACAAGGGGTAGTAAGGGTTTTACTCCACCACCTAGGGATGGAAGGATTAATGAAGGGAGCTTTGTATACACAGTATGGTGTTGTGTAGTTTAACATCACAAAACAATGACATATTATAATTAAGATTAACATCATACAACTAGGACGTATGTTGGGAATTTTGACATCATGTATTAAGGACATGAAAAGGGGAACATATGGTTTATCTTAGTCTGTTAGTAGGAGAAGGGACATTTCTATGCATTTCGCAGCTTGGTCTGGGCCATAGTACTCAGGTGTCACTATGTATCCTATGATGATAGGAATCAAACCACATAGTGTTTTGCATAGGCCACTCCCCTATGTAGGACTATCCCAAACATAGTTGGAGAGGAGTCATTTTTGATCTTTTGGGGTGGATGAACTAGGGTTAAAATCCCAATAACCCCATGTGTCCTATAAGGGAAGGAGTTATTCCAAGTGATTGTTGTCAGAGGGAAACGTCTTCTCAGGTGAGAACATTTTTGGGCCATGCAGTTTAACATCATGCAGAGAGGAAATTGACATCATAGTATAATGTCATGTTTAAGGAACAAAATATAAAATTAATCATGCATAAATATGGGCTAATCATGTTGAGATATTCTGATACTCCCCAAATATGAGCAATATAAGGAAATATAAACCACAATTATAGGATCCCTTGATTTAGGTGGGTTGATATGAGGCTTAGGTGTTAATGGGAATACAGAAGTAGGAAAAACCTCTCTTGAGGTAGAATTTCTATTTTGTTGACATGCTATTTTTGTTGGCAATTTATGCATAGCCATGGGGGAATTGTGTTAATATTTATGAAAAGGCATCTATAGGACATTGTCAATCTATTTTTGATAGATGTGGGTATTTATGTTGATCCAAGATTTCCTAGAGAGTGAATTTTGATGGGGGAAAAGGGGGATATATGGGTATGTGAGAAGTATCTAGACCATGATTAATTATGAGGTACAAAATAATTTACAGTGATCTGAATCGTATGTAAAGGGGGCATGATCTTTTGAATAATCCTTGTCACAGGAACTAAGATTAGGAATAATCTACACTAATTTACATTTTCTTGCAGGAGATGGGGGAATTTTGTTTCCCATATGTATGGACCTAGGAAATATGAGGTGTCACTATATATCTCATCATATCGAGAATCAAGACACATATATTTCTTGTGATACATTATAGTTTAATTTTATGTGGTTTGGACACTTTGTCCATTTATTTTAATGTCATGCAGTTAGGACTCATGAATTAATATGTTCAAGTCTAACCTATACGTAGGGGATTCATTTTTTTTCATTGTGGCTAGAACAGGATATAAGATCCCGGTTTCAATATGTATCCTACGAAGGTAGAAATAAATCCATACATAGTTATTAAAATACAATTCACTATGTAGTTCTGACCCACACATAGGGAGAATGATAATTTTGGTTTGGATAGTGGATGGACCAAGATGAAAGCTCCGAGCGTTTCTTTGTATCCTATGATGATAGGAATCAATCCAAATGTAGTTTTAAAATTCACTCTACCAGTCAAGACTGTGCACAAGGAAGGAACATTTTGAACAATTATTTGGAGGTGTTGGGCTTGTCAGATACCTTTGTGCTCGGTTTGTATGGGGGAAACCCTTAGCACCATTACTAAGATCATGTGAGTTATGCTAGGTGTGAGAAACAAGGAATAGTATGTATTTCTATCATGGTCTGGGGATGACCGAAGACATGATTGAGGCACTTAGAATCCTGAAATTCCTGATCCAAGATATAAAATCTAGGCATCACTATGTATCCCATAGAGAAAAGGGAATCAAGACGCATGTAGTTCTATAAACCTCCTGACGTAAATTCGGACCATACACAAGGAGGGGAAGCTTGTTTTTAATCTCATTTTTTTGTGGTGGATAGACGTGATACAAGGGACTCAAGTGCCACTATGTATCCTATGACGATTGGAATCAAGCCTCACGTAGTTTTTGGGGAGCGATAATTCTCATGGGGACCTCTCTCTCATAGAGACAATTAATTTTTGTCTTCCTCGCGCACATATCTGACTAATGTACAATGAAACATGAATTGAAAAATGATGGTCCCCATATAGTTTAATGTAAAGTTGTTAAGAAAATATTAAAGTGTAGTTAAAATTATTGTGGTTTAGAAATTGATGTTGAGTATTTTAACATCTTGTATCAAGGATGTAGATGCTAGCATCGATGGAAAGGGATGTTACATCCTGTAGTTTAATGTACAATGATTTGGACCCTTGGCTATGTATTTTAACATGATACAGCTAAGATGAATATGTTTCTATTCTATTTTAATGACTTTTATCTAGTATGTATATGATTCTGTACATTTTAATTTCATACAGTTATGATGAATATGTTTCTATGTAGTTTTAACGTCTTTCAACATGGATGTATATGGCGCTATATAGTTTAATGTCAGGCAGCAAAGTCGAATACATCGCTATGCAGTTTTAACATATTTCATAAAGGATGAATATGTATCTATATAGTTTTAACATATTGTAGCTAGAATGTAGATTTTGATCAGTTTAACTTCTTGCAGCTCAAACTTATATGTCTCTATGTAGTTTTGATATCTTGAAGCTAAGACATATATGCCGCTATACAGTTTAATGGCATGAAACTAAGAAGAATATGTCACTATAAAGTTTTAATTTCTTCCATATAGGACATAGATGTCTTGATTATGCAATGTATTTCTTTATAAAACTCACATTGGTTGGAGTTTTGATGAGATGTACATCCATTGATATCATCGAATATTCTCCATTAGAGTAGACCTTATGTATGATGTTTGGACCTTACCATTTTGGATGCAATTTTGGGTGATTCGTCCTATGTATCATTGGGGCTCTGAGTACCAACACTATTTCTCCTTTGAATAATGATCAGAGGAAAATCTTCTTATATAAGGCTCGTGCAATCCAATTTTGGTAGATTTCCAAGTGGTGAAAAGTATGCAATCTTATTTCATCCAATCGCACTAGCTCATTGAGTCATTTTTGTGAATTCTATTCTATGGATAATTGATCGGAGACGGAAACACAGAGTGATGGTAATTGACCCTCAATGGGTTGAACCACCTCTAACCCATATACTAGTGAGTATAGGGCCACTTTAGTGGCAGTTTAGGTCATAGTATGGTAAGACCAAAGAGCAAGTGGAAGCATAGATTTCCATGATTTCTTGTCTCTATCTACCATCTTTTGGAGTATATTGGATATGTTCTTGTTAAAAAACTCTATATGTCCATTGGCCGCTACATGGTAGTGGGATGAATGGTTGGATTTTATGACATACTCTTAATATAGCCGATCCAAATCAGCATATCAAAAATTGGTTCTGTTGTCCGTATTTATTGAATGAGGGACACCAAATATGGTGATGGTATTTTCTTTCAAAAAGTTGAAAATTATTTTCCCCCAACTTCTTTAAAGGGTATGTCTTCTCCACTTTCTGAAAATATGTCAGTTACTATTAGAATATACTTGAATTGTTTGGTTATAGTGAGAGCATATGGTCCCACGACATCCATTCCCCTTAAGGAAATGTCTAGTAAAACATGGTTGGGTGCTGTAATTCTGTGGGTTGGTGGATGAAATTAGCATAAACTTGAAAGGTATTTCATTTATTTGTTAATTCAGTGAAATTGTGTATCATAGTGGTCCAATATTATCCAAGCCTTTGGATTTGAAGAGAGAGCTTGGATTCTAAAAGATGTGCTCGATATGTTCTGACATGTACTTATTTCATGACAGCAGGGTTTTATTCTTCATTGATGCACCTGAGGAGGATTTCATCAAGGCCTCACTTATAAAAGTCCTTGACCTAATTTTTTCCATCGTACATCATGAAGTTGATTGACCGTTTTTTTTATTTTATCATTTCCACCCCTATCCGGTGGGAGTTCTCCCTTTTGGATGTAATTATCAATTGGATTCATCCAATCGAAGGTATGACCATAAGGCTTAGTGATGAGACTAATTATTTTTATTTCCTCCATATTGGTCTGAATGAATGGTTGGGACATACAATGATGGGAAATGCTGATAATTGTTTCATCCTTGTATAGATAATCCAAATTTGTTACTAAATTTTCTAACGCATTGTCTTGTGCATTTTGTGATACGGGACATTGGTTAAGGTTGGATCTGATGGGAATTTTTCCATTAGTTCTCAGATATAGTCTGTCAATAGGATTAGTTCATCATTATTCATGGAATAGTGACCATTAACATTATTGATGACTAGTTCTGAGTCACATTTTATCTTTATGTTCTCGGCTTATGCTTGAAGTGTTAGTTCGAGGCTTGCAGTGATTGTGTGGTACTCTACTTCATTGTTTGTGAATCCTATTGATATGAGAAAGCAGTAATGAAGGAAAACCTTTTCTAGGGATATGAGTATGACTCCCATCCCCGAATGATTCAACATATGGTCCACCATCCATTTTCTTATCGGGATTCTAGATGATCTTTCAAAATATATCTCCCATGTATGGGAACCCTCTTGAATAGGGGGTACCTCTTCATTGGGTGGTTTTGTATCCAATGAAGTCATGTTTTTTGAGGGGTTCTCTATCATAATATATGCTAATCCAAAACATTTGATGGATTTGATAGGCTAGAAACGTATGTCGAACTGCTGCAGGATGACCACCCACCGTGAAAAATGTCCATTCCACATCAGATGACTGAAAATATACCAGAGTGAGTTTCTACGAGAGACCAGGTGGACCTCGGGGAGCAGCATATAATGACCCAATTTCTGGATCACAAATATTACGTCTTGATATCTCTTTTCAATATTTGAATAATGTGTCTCAGCATCATTCACGGTTTGACTAGGATAATAGAGACTATTCCTTTAGTCAGTGTCATTCTTCTATGTGAGGAATGTGACCGGTGATCTCTCTAAGGCAGTCTCATATAGGATTAAAAGTCATTCATTTACAAGTTTAATTAACACTAGAAGGCTCAAAATATATTTCTTGAGATTTTCGATGCTTCTTGGAGTCTTTCATCCATCGATACATGACTCCCTTCTTCATTAACCTAGTGAAAATAGAACACTAACCTGCAAGGTTGGAAATGAAGCATCGAATGTAGGCCAAATTCACTTGAATTCCTCTCATCTCAGTGAGGTTGAGAGGAGGTTTCATGTTATGGGTAACCATTCTCTTCTTGGGAGTGACTACGATGCCATGATAGAATATGATTAATATGAGTAATTTTCCTAATGTAACACTGAAATAAAAATTATGGGGGTTCATTTTCAGTCTATTATGTTGTATTTTATTGAAGACGTTTTCAATATCTGTCAGTTGGTTTGATCATTTTAATTATTTAACCACCATATTGTCAACATAGAATTTGTTAAACTTTCCCAAGAAGGGTTTGAAAATGGGATTCACAATGTGTTGATATGTGTCGCCAAAATTATTAAAACCAAAGTGCATTATGTTTATAGAAAAATTCTCTCTAGGGCCCTAAATGAAGTTTCTTTTTCATCTTTGTGGTCCATTATTATTTTATTGTAACCCGAGTAATATCCCATGGAAGAGAGAGATTCATATCTATCATTTACATCGATAAAAAGTTTTTGGATTGGGATTGGGAATTAATAATTTGAGAAATATAGATTAAGATACCTAATATCAATGCAAACTCTGATTGGAACATTATTCTTTATGACTGGGATGATATATACCATCCAGATAGGGTATTGGACTTCCTGAATGAAGTTGGATTTGATGATCTTGTTGACTTCAACCTTTATTTTTGAAATATGTGTGAGGTGTGTCCTTCTAGCAGTTTTCTTGTATCCATGATGTTCTTCTAAAAAACCCATATGATGAGTGGCCACTTTGGGATCGAGACCTGGAATCTCCGTATAGTTCGAGGTGAAAAAAATCATGGTTCTACGACAAAAAAATATGGGTACACCTATTTCAATTCGGAAGGCATGGTCTCACTAATCAGAGTAGGTTTCATGTCTTCTCCCATATTCAAATTGATTTCCTTGAGTTCATCAATAGTGGTATATATTCCTTCCTCAAATGATGAAGGGGGATCCTTAAGGACTTCTTCTTCTTCCACCTCTTCTACCTCCTACTAATATTCCTTTTATTATTATGGGGAAACAATCCTAGAGATATGATCCCAAGAGTTGAGATAAGATTTTCAAATTTGGCATCTAGGAGAGGATGAAACTTCTTCTAATCTGGATGATAGTGGGGAATCCCTTTGAGAGGTCTAAGAGAGGGGTGTAAGGGTGTCTTCTTCTTCTTCTACAACAACGGGTTTGGAGAGGGTTTTCTAGATCATTGAGAATGTCTCAAGGGCCTTTTCATCTAAGTATTATCCTTGTTCTTGGGAATTTATGGACCTTTTAACATTATCAGGATTGGTGACTATGATTGAGATCCTGAGGACCACAAAATATTCCATTGAATTTGGACTTGTGCACTCAATTCAATTGATGGAAAATATATAATCTTCTGTGAGCTGCTTGAGGTGGTCAGCATGAACCATTTACCAACCATTTGGGGTGACAACCCAATCAATTACATTGGATGAGGGTCACTTCCCTTTTGTATTGCAGAACCACAAATCAATATAGTGTGACTCATATAAGTCAAATCGATCCAATTGGTGTGCAGTTACCCACTCTATCCATTAATTATATATTTTAGGCACTGATGGTATGAGGGGGAATCGTTTCATGTTGATGCATTTAGGTCCTTCCCAATAAGATGTTGATGGATGTGTTTTTATGAACCACCATAAATTTTGAGTGGGATATAATATCACCAAATTGGGTTTTGATCTTTGTTCAACCCAACCATTTCTGCTCACATTTTTTATAGCCCAATAGAGTTGCCATGTATGTTGTCATATTTTCTTCACTACAGCCAAGCTGGTGAAGTGTTGGCAGTGGGAGGAGATTTACTCTAGATCCATTTTCCATGAAGACCATTCCATCATAGACATTATTTATCTTTCTAGATACATATAATGGCTTTATGTTCCCTTTCATTATGGTGTATTCATCTTGACCTATGAAGAAGACAACTTCATAGAATTCTACAATATTGTTATACGTCCAACAGACCTCAGCATCATCCACTTCAGATTAAAACACTTAGGGACTTAGCATAACTTCTATAAGCACTTCCCTGAGAAATAATGATAGATTTAATGCATATATGATTGATAGCTTGGAAAGTATTGAAGCTAGATATTTTAGAGTATCATATTTATTATCTTAGGGATGGGGTTTCCCAACATGGCGATGGAATTTCATAGGAACTTTGAGGGATTGTTCCTTGGATGTCGACGGCCCGACTCCTGGGGTAGGAGCCACTGGTGCTTCTTCACTTCATGGATTTGGTTGGGCTGGACTATCAGTGCACCATAGGGAATTATAAATTTTTCCTCCTCTAATATATATTCTAGGATAATTGGGATATATTGGAATCTGGTGGGGGTAGGAAAACATCCGTGTTCCTATTGGGTCTGTTAGAGTGTTCTTTCACAGGTTTCTATAACATTGACAGCTTGAGCAGGGGTGCGACCATGAATTTGATTTCTACCATGGTTGTACCTCCCTAGGAATCCAATGCTCCTACAACCTCTCGCTATATCCCCCTGATTGGGAGTGGGGAATTTTGGTTGATAATTGTATTCATAACTGAATATGGGATATATTAAGTGGATGAAATTAATGGATCCAACTGAGAAAAATATTATTTCTTCATTAGATGATGACTCTGACTCATCATCTGCCTCTATTGGTTCCTTTTGGTAGGATGATGCATGTTCACTCAGATCTGATGGCTTGAAATATAAGTATCACAAAGACATATTTTACCTCATGGCAATTTCATCTTCTTGCACTTGTTCTTCACTTTTTTGGAGGGACTTATTTTTGGAAAGTCATATTTTTAAGGATTATAGGGCCAAATATGTCAGTTTGTTTTGCATCAGAATCATTTGGAGGAACAATTGGTTGTTTTAACTATTCTTGGATTATTTCATGGGCTCGGATAACTATTTTTTGAGTCATCCAACAATCTAACTTATGTTCTTTTTTTCTGAAAACTTGCTTCCACTCCCCTTACTAATATGGGTCAGTGGTGGAAAGATATGCCACTTGTACTGGTGGTGGTCCTAGTTTGACCCTCCTAGAGTCTACCATTTTTTATTAGAGGTCCTTGAAGATAAAACACTCTTTTATGTTGTTTCCCAATATCTAGTGGAAAAGGAAATAGTCTAGGTGGTCATCAAGACCTACTTCATCAGCACTCTTTGGCTCTGGTAGCTAAACCAATTTTCAATTCATGGTAGCTATGAAGTAAACACAAATATGTTCATCTCATAATGAGTAAAATTTATTCCTTAGTTCCTCAAATTGATTTCTCTTAGTTACATTTCACTCATCTTGTCGAGGCGGGGGATTCTTCTATTCATAAGGTCACATACTATTGTTTTTGGAAACGTCGAGATGAATTGGAATAAGAACTGGAATCATAGATCCTCCCATATTGTTATTAAGTTATCTAGAAAACTAGTGTAACACACTAAGGATAAACCTTGAAGAGTTCATATGAAGCATCTGATCTTTACAGCTTCTTTTTCTCTGAGGTTCCCATTATGGGGTCATAGTAAGATGAATAGTGCATTGGATTCTCCTCTGGGTCTCCCAATCTATTGAACTCTATGAATATAGGATTCACAAAATTTGTTGGTGGCATAATTTTTCTTACCCAGTGGGGGTATGGCTTCTTTTTTGGTTTTATTGGATCACATCTACATTCCATAGCTTCCTATCAAGCAGTGATTGACTCAATGATATTCATGATTCCTTGATGTGCATCTTGTTGGACTTGATCATGACCTATCATAGTAGGGGGGAATATTAGACATGCTGGTTCTTCTGGTACTTGAATGGGATACCTGGATGGGGGTATCCTATGTGGATTATCATGGACCTGCTCTATTTTCTTTCTCAATGAATGGAAATCTTGATATCCCTCTGGGAATGGATTCAAATAAACTGATGGGCTCGGTGCTGCCTTAGACAAGAACTCAGGCATAAATTCATTTTTCATGATGAGCCCATAGGGAATAGGTACATCTTTTGTGAGTGTGTGTTGATGATCCACATAGGGAACATACCCAATTGAATGTTTTTCCCATAGTAGCTCAGTGTTGACTGGACATAACTCCATCATTTCTTCTTCGTATGGAGTGAATCTCTCCTCTAGCATAAGAGACTTGTTTTCCTGATTAGGATAAGGTGGGTCATATATGACCTTTCTCTTATTATTGGATTTGATGGTGATTTTGTATGTAGGTAACTACAGATTGGTTGAGGGGAACCCAAATGTAGGGTATCTCTATGGTTCCAGGTGCACTCACCTTTACTCTTGTTGTGGACCACCTATGGAAGAGAACCCTCTTATCACGTATCTTCTTTATTGGTACCATTTATGGTGAGTTCATTGAGACTAACGTCTACAAAATTCACCGATGTATACCACATTATGTGTGGCGTACTTTGCACCGAATGGTAGGAGAGCTTATTCTGTCATTTGTTGGATTTTCACCTTCCATTCAGTGGTACTCTTTGGGTTTCCTAACAAAGAGTGACTCGAAGGGGGCCTTGATCTAACCTTGTAGTATGCCTTTTTCTCAAGGGACATGATCCATGAGATGGGATGAAATGAGTGACATCTTTTATTTCATCCTCCCTAGATGGGAAAATATACACATTTGTTGGGTGGGTAGTTAAGGTAAACATTCTCCCAGCCCTATGGGATGGGGTTGATCCCATTCCCATGTTATTGTTCCCTGGACTATGTTTTGTTGGTATTAAAGGGGAATTTGTGTCAAAAAGTCCCCCGACCCTCTAGGTTGGGGCTGATACCGTATTGCGGCAGTGCCTACTACTATTTCCACTTTTTGGATCTCATGCATTCCACTACAGGTGTGATCCGGACATGGTGTCGGGTCTGAATGAGAACTAATTTCTTTTAAGGACATGATCAATTATTTTTGGTTAGATGCCCTTGAGGGAGAATACTATTTAATGTTCTTAGTAGACTAGGTCAGGATATTTTCGATGTATTTCTCTCATCGGGCCTGACGCTTTTGATACTTATTCAAGACCAGTTCTTGTTGAGCATGCCACCACTCATGAGTAGTGATTTCATATGACTGCTATTTTGGAATGATGACACTACAGGATTTCACTTCCAGTGGGTCTTTCTAGATGTGGTTTTGGGTGAAGTGTAAAGAACCACATTCTCCCCATCTGAAATTTTGAACCCTAGATGGTGTGTTACTGATGAGGCAACACAACTTGGGAAGCTTGTGGAGGCAGGCTATTTCAATGTCTTTCTTTCTCCACTCTGATTACAGTCATCGTACAGATGGAATGGGTTCTAGGTTGATGTAATGTCCAATAATTCCATGTAAAGTTTTTAAAAATTAAGTGGGATTACTTAGAAACCCGTCACTGAGATGGAATGTGATTACAAGGCTTAGAGTGGCCAGAATGTATTTTTGAACTATTTTTAAAGTTCATTAAAAAATGTGTGAGAGATTTTTACTAACTTTCAAACAGGTTCCAGGATAAAAAAATATGAGGGCAGTGTTGAAATCAGAGTGTCAAAATTCATGTAGGAAGGGCCTAACATTGGCCGACGTGGGTTGTTTAGAAAAGATAGTTTAAAAACTTTTGGGAAGAAAAACAAAATAAATAAAAAAGTTATTTAATTATATTTTTCTTCTTCTTTACACAACAACAAGGCAATATTGTGTAACACCCCAAGATTTCATGGTATGATTCTCTTTGAATAATACAATAGCATGTGTTATACGCAACATCGAGTTCTAACACACCACAACCCATTAAACTAGCCATTAAGAATAGTAATACCCACTTTTTGAAATTTTATACATTTTATCATTCAAGATGAACTTCATTTTTGGATTCATAATATCGAAATTATCTTAGGGTGAAGTTTTGGTAATTTTTTGATAACTTTCATATTTTTATGAATAGTGAAAATTACTAAATTTTAATTAAAAACGACTTTTTTAATAGAAATAATTAATAGTGATAAATTATGCATTTGGGTGATTTTAAAGTATAATTAGATTATATTTTTACCATTTAATCCAATTTTGGTCATTGGAAATAATTTCACATTTAAACTGGACATAAGCAAGTGTCAATCTTTTGATAGTTATTATTTCTTAAAAACACGCTATTTGTTTTGACAACGGGAATTAATTTTTAAATTAAATAATTTAACTTATATTTTTGGAATTTGGTAAAATAAACATAATTTTTGAATTCATAATATCAAATATATCTTAGGCTGAATTTTTGGTATTTTTCTGAAAACTTTCAATTTTTGATGAATAGTGAAAAAACACTGAGTTATAGTTTAAAACCAAATTTTTATTTAAATAATTATTTATTTTATTTAAATTTATTTTAGGTAAGAATAGATACATAGTACCTATATAAGTTCAATGTAATTCATTAGAGTTAGTTTAGAATAATTTTAGACATATAAAAATGTTATTGAACTTTTCACCGTCTTTTACCCACCTTCTAGGAGAATTTGCAAATTTACATAAAATTTAATTTTGCCACTTCTATGAGTGGAATTTCGAAAATCTGAGAGACACAGTGAATATCAAAGAGTAAAATTTGGTTGAATAAGGAAAAAATAATTTTTGGTGAATAATAACTTTTTACTTTTATTTACCACGGTTAAAAGTAAATAGGGTAATTAAGGGTAAAAATGATATTAATATTACCCTAACACATGTCATAATTCAATTGGACAAGTGTATCTCGACCAAAAAAAATCTTAGGAATAAAATATTATCATTTAGGTCCACTTGGATTAGATTAGGACATTTATTATTATTTAATTCAAAGAAGAGTTAAAAGAAGAAAAATCAAAGTTTAATAACTAAACCATTTTTAATATAGGGTTATACATAAGATAAATTCGATTATAAATATTCATTAGAAATATAAAAATATTTCCTAAAGAATGGTATTTTATTTATAATTTTTAGACATTAAATAATTTAATTTATTTATGACACAATGGTGATGCAGTAATTGCCTAATTAATGAAATATTAAGATAATTGATAATAAAAATAACCAAATAAATGTAATTTTAGACTTTTTATGAATTAAACTAATTTTATAGGTTAATATGACATGTTAGTATTGATTTAATTAAGTTTTTTTGAAGTAATCATTCTGTTATGATTCTCACAAAAATCAAATTCCAAATAGTGTCAAAATTGACAAAAAAGAGTTTTTAAAAAAGAATTTTATTATTAATTGATATTCTATTCCTAAAAATATACGGTTCGTCCAAATGACTTATATCATGATATGTGTATCATTAATGGACCACTTGTGGGTCTATTGTAAGTTTATAGTATGTTTATTAACCATATAATATAAAAATACAAAGAGACATTTTAAATGTCAAACTAATTAACTAAGAGTTAAAACTAAACGATAAGGTTAATAAAATGACCCAAACCTGTATAAAACCAATTGGTTGAGTGTATTGCGACCCATCCCTACCATATTCTCGAAATAAATTAATTTGGAACCATTATAAACTGAATATGAATTTATTATAAAATAAATATTTTAAGTTTTTTCTAAGGTGCCCCTCACCCCTCTTATAAAAGGGCACTCACCCTTCACTCTAATTCACACCTTCTAAGCCGTTTGGATCAGCCAAAACCTGCTCAAATACCCTCTCAACTATCCTAACTTCAACCTAGAGGCCTTATTTTTATCATAAAGCCAACCTAAGGAGCCCTTTTGATCAAATCAAAAGGAAGAACCTGAAGAAGGGTAATGATTTCACCACCCTCTTTCATGTTCCTTTCTTCTTCCACTTCCTTTTTCTTTGTTGTTTCCATTATAAAATAAAACTACAGTATCTTCTATATACTGTGATGTTATTATAATTATGGTACAACCAAATTCATTATTCTATCCACCCTTTTAATGACATGTCACCATACGTGCGTACGTACGGCTTACCGTCTTCACGTCGAGGTGTAATTGTTATTCAATACATTATTATTTGGATGGGTATAATAATGATGTGTATTTGATATAAATAATAAATATAACATGATAAGGATTTTGTATATATAATATAACATCCAATTATATATTATTATAATATCAAAAGAATGATATTTTCGCTCGTGTGTACGTACGGATTACCATCTCCACGACGCAATGAGATTCATTTCCAAGTTCACCATTCATCAACAATTATAAATATATATATATTACTAATAAGTATGTAATATATGACATAATAATGCTAAAGGATATATATATATATATATATATATATTTATAAATATAATTATTTATGTACTTACATATATCTTATTCACTTACATGCATTTAATACTATATGAAAACAGAAATAGCGTTTATGCATACGTACGGACTACCGTCTCCATAAACGGTGTTTTCCATTTCATATATATGTCTATTATAAATATTTATATTCTAAATATATATGTTATATAAATCATGTTTTATATTCTGGAAGTATTTCAATCATGTTCTATGTGATACAATCAAGAGTAACAAGTTAAAACACGTATGATAAAGAAAGTGATTATTACCCAAAATATTAATATAACATGGAAATTATTGATAATTGGGTAGTATAAAGTCATAAATGAATAATGTATGATATCATAAATATTAATATGGTTCTAGTATAATTTAATAACATACTATAGTCTACATACAATAGGTTAAACGTACCCTCGACTAAAGGAAATTGCAAGGTAAGGGGTTTTCATCTCACTCTTTATTTCCGTGAGATTCATGCCATATTGCCACTATTACCTTTTGTGTGGTATATGTACTGCCCATAATTGAATTAATTGTGTAATACACTTTAATTTATGTTTATTTACATATTAATTGTATGATACCTCTTTCATTCAGTGTATGTTTCGTATGTTACCAAATTGGTGAAGGTTTATTTCACAATCTCTTCATTATCCGAGGTTGTTTATACGTAATTATCTAATGGGACCTCTTTATCATACACATCCATGTTTCTTAAAAATTTATTTCAAAACATTCTTACTATTTTACAGAATATGGGTTAAAGTCATTTATACCCCTGTTTTAATTTTTATAAGAAGTTTATAAAGGAATCTTTCCATCGTTTTCCAAACAAGGTACTTTTTATCCTTTTCGACAAAATTAAGGTAAGAATGTCTTTCTAAACTTATACGGCGGGTGAGGATATTTTCCGCCATTATAAAATCTTTGAAGCTTCCCTTACAAGATTATAAGAATATTTTCAAAGTAAATGTTTTCTTTTATAATTATGTGACTTTTAAATGATTTCAAAAAAAAGAGATATTTCTCTCAAATAGTTTTGTTTTCATCTATGTCAACATCCTTTGAAAAATTTTACACTTGTTTGAAGTTGATTTATTATGATAAAAATCTTCCATATAGTATTTAAGGTTTTGTGATATGTTTTACTATGGATGAGTTATTTTTATGCCATTAATGGTTTATGATTAATGTTTTGGAATTTCGTATGCTAGTTTTAATATGAATGTTTATGTTATATTTCATCAAGTTCTTAAGATTAATCTGTTGGACTAGTATGTTCCGGATTGGGGATCGGTAAAAGTAAGCCCTCCGGGTTGGGGTCCGGTTATAGCAGACCCTCTGGGTTGGTGTCCAGTTTTTAGAGGCACTCCGGGTTGGTGTCCAGTTATTAGAGGTACTTCGGGTTGGTGTCCGGTTATTAGAGGCACTCCGGGTTGGTGTCCGATTATTAGAGGCACTCCGGGATGGATTCCAGTTACATAGGCTCTCCAGGTTGGGTTCTGGTTACAGTTATCCCTTAGGTCTTGGCACGAGGCCTTGACACAGAAATTAAAGTTCGACATTATGCATTCCCTCATTATGAAAGTGGTTAGTGATATTGCATGTGATTATTCGACTAGTAGAATATCCATGTGAATAAGTAAATGGAATTATTTCATTTTATTTTTTCCATTTTAAGCTGAAGTTCAAGTTTAAAAGGCTTTTGTTTTAGTTATACATTGCCTTAAATGTTTATGCTTATTTATGAAAGTTTCCACTGTATTTCTTACCCTTACTGAGCATTTGAGCTCACCCCTTTCTATGTTTTATTTTTTCCAGGATTCCAAGAAGTGTATTGTGATTTATATGCATGGTTAATCCAAGGTATTAATGGCGTTCATAAAGGATTATTTATGTTGTTTTTTTATGTCTTAAAGTGTAATGTAACATTCATGTATGTAATCTATTTTCCAAGACTTCAAAACTGATCAGTCCTTTGGGACATGATTCCTTGTAATCATGCCAATGTATTAAAATAATGCACTGACTTTGGGTAACTGGGTTCGGGGCGTTACAGTTCGTATCAGAGGAAGTTTAGCAATAACCTTGGAAGATAGATTTAGATAAAGTCTGATTAGATCACGTAGACCTAAGATGGACTTTGAGGATTAGTATAGAAGAACATCCTAGAATTTTGGTATTGTATAGATTTTGTGATTTTTCCGAGCAATAAATCCATGTCTGGATACGAGCAAGTAGAGGCAGCTCTGGAATAGATGTACCTAGGGGTAAAACCCGAAAACACCGCTTTGAGCTAGACTCAAACGGGAACTGCTGCATGACAACGGGTCTTGTTGCCCTCTTGGTTACGACACTCCAGGAGGATATGCTTAGGATAATTCTCATTTTATTTACAAACCATTGTGAAGGGTTTATGAGTATATAATTCCTCAAAGAAACCATTTTTATGATTATGGATTATATCCAAAAACTATTTAATTTATGTTAAGTGTTTTACAAGTTTGGGATTAGGTATTGCTATTCATAAACTAATCTAGTGTATGCCATTGTTTAGAAATGGCTCCTAGTAGAAGGAATGAGAACTCCAGCAATACGCATGATCAAAAGAGTAAGAAAGGTCATATCTTTCATAGTCTTAAGCCATAATTTATAAGGGAAATAGTATCCCATGTATTATCATCATATGAAGAAATAGTATCATGTGTTATAAGATAAGTAAATAATTCTCAGAGTCCTATGGCATTGAAGTGAAACCAGAGAAGGAAAGGATGGTAGAGAGAATGACATATAAAGGGAAGAAGGTAAAGAAGGATTTTCCCATATGTGATAACTGTGGAATGAATCACCTTGGAAAATGCTTGAAGGGAATGGGAGTATGTTATAAGTGTGGTGAAAATGGACACCAAGTACGTGACTGTAAGGGTAAGAAAAAGGTTTCAAATGTACAATGCTTCATCTGCAAGAAGTTTGGACACTACACGAACCATTGTCCCAGTCATCAAACTATGCCGCAAATGATGCTATTGGATAATAATCCAGTTATGATACTACCACATATGAAGAGGAATGACTAGTTTTTTGATGTTGTTATTTTTGAATTATTTCATTGAAGTGTTGTATCAATGATGTACTGGAAATAAATAAGGATTGTACTGCAGTACTATTTCGTTGAGAATTTGAGATTTTAATGTACTAAGAAAAGTGACTCTACAACGAGTTAAATTTTTTGTAAATTACATGGTTGAAGGAAAGATAACCCTTAATATGGTCTTAATATTGAGGTACTGATTTTTGAATAAGATATGGTCGATTTGGGTAAATTATATTGGATATTCTTGAATGCCTTGAAACTGATTAAAGATTTGTATATTCCATCATTATTGGAGTTTACAACATTTTTGGATGGATGAAGTATATCCAGTATTCTATAAGGAATAAGGGAGCATGAATGTAATCAATAAGGTTTTATGGTAAATCAGGATGTTTCAGTGTTTTAAAAGAATACATGATGAAGGTATTCACATGCTATTATGGGGTAAAAAGGATGTACATTATGTTTACCTTTCATATAAATTTTGGACTGAGAGTTTACAGAAGTATTTTGGATAAGTATAAAGGTTGGAATGGATTATATTTTACATCGAATACTATTGTTAAAGTTATTTTTGGATATTTATAAAAAGGACAACATGCAGACCATGTGACAACCAATCGCGTCGGACAAAGCTGCGGGAATCAAACCCACAACCATAGTGAGATTGGGATTTATCTCCTACCATTGGACTATGTGAACTCCCTGGATTGTATAATGTAGCTTTTTTTAAAGGGTCTGATATGTGAATTATAAATTCATTATATTTGGAACCCTATACGGTTAAGATAAATAGAGTATTTTTGAGTTGTATTATGTTTAAAATTTATTAATGCATAAAACTATAATTATAAAGTAAGTATATCTCTTTATGATATTATCCAATATCATAAATAAATTCCTCAACATTAAGAAAAGAAACTTAGAACAAAAACATTGTCCTAGATGGTACCTTAGATCATCACAAATTTATGGATTTGTGATTGTTGGCCTTTTCGTAGTCATGTTCTCTACAACTCTCCATCAGATATTGATGGTTAGATTTCTCTTCCATATCCATGTTTTCTTACATGGAACCCTAGTATGTGCTATTTTTTAGTAACCTTGATACTTACCACTTTTTATTTTAAATAGAGGCCTCATTAATCCATTTTTCGATGTGGGATTTCAACTATGATACTTTGAAATGTCAACCCCAAGTTTCCAATACCGATCATAAATTATGAGGATGAAATTTATTGAAGGAGGGGAGAATGTAACACCCCAAGCTTTCAAGTTCCGATTCTCTTTGAATAATACAATAGCATGTGTTATACGCAACTTCAAGTTCTAACACACCACAACCCATCAAAATAGCCGTTAAGAATAGTAATACCCACTTTTTGAAATTTTATACATTTTATCTTTAAAAATGAACTTCATTGTTGGATTCAGAATATCTAAATTATCTTAGGGTGAATTTTTTGTAATTTTCTGATAACTTTCATATTTTGATGAATAGTGAAAATTACTAAATTTTAATTAAAAAAACTTTTTTAATCGAAATAATTAATAGTGATAAATTATGAATTTGAGTGATTTTAAAGTATAATTAGATTATATTTTTACAATTTAATCCAACATTGGTCATTGGAAATAATTTCACATTTAAACTGGACATAAGAAAATGTCAATCTTTTGATAGTTATTATTTCTTAAAAACACTCTATTTGTTTTGACAATGGGAATTAATTTTTAAATTAATTATCGCAAATTATTTGTTTTGAATTTGGTAAAATATACATCATTTTTTAATTCATAATATCAAATATATCTTAGGCTGAATTTTTGGTATTTTTCAGAAAACATTCAATTTTTGATGAATAGTGAAAAAACACTCAGATATAGTTTAAAACTGAATTTTTATTTAAATAATTATTTATTTCATTTAAATTTATTTTAGGTCATAATAGATACATAATACCTATATAATTTCAATGTAATTTATTGGAGTTAGTTTAGAATAATTTTAGATATATAAAAATGTTATTGAACTTTTCACCGTCTTTTACACACCTCCTAAGAGAATTTGCAAATTCACTTAAAACTTAATTTTACTTCTTCTGTGAGTGAAATTTTAAAAATCCGAGAGACACGGTTAATTTAAAATAGTAAAATGTGGTTCAATAAGAAAAAAAAATTTGGTGAATAGTAACTTTTTACTTTTATTTACCACGATTAAAAGTAAATAGGGTAATTAAGGGTAAAAATGATATTAATATTACCCTAACACATGTCCTAAATCTATTGGACAAGTGTATATCGACTAAAAAAAATATTAGGAATAAAATATTATCATCTAGGTCCACTTGTATTAGATTAGGACATTTATTATTATTTAATTCAAAGAAGAGTTAAAAAAGTTAAAATCAAAGTTTAATAACTAAACATTATTAATATAGGGTTATAAATAAGATAAATTCGATTATAAATATTCATTAGAAATATAAAATTATTTCCTACATAATGGTATTTTATTTATAATTTTTAGATATTAAATAATTTAATTTATTTATGACACAATGGTGATACAATAATTTCCTAATTAATGAAATATTATGCTAATTGATAATATAAATAACCAAATAAATGTAATTTGAGAATTTTTATGAATTACACTAATTTTATAGGTTAATATGACATGTTATTATTGATTTAATTAAGTGTTTTCTAAGTAATCATGCTGTTATTATTTTCAAAAAAATAAAATTCCCAATAGTTTCAAAATTGACATAAAAGAGTTTTTAAAACAATTATTATATTATTAATTGATATTCTATTCTAAAAAATATAAGGCTTGGCCAAAGGACTTATATCATGATATTTGTATCATTAATAGACCACTTGGGGTAGATTGGAAGTTTATAGTAAGTTTATTAACCATATAATATAAAAATAAAAAGAGACATGGTAAATGTCAAACTAATTAACTAAGAGTTAAAACTAAAAGATAAGGTTAATAAAATGACCCAAAACTATCTAAAACCTATTGGTTGAGTGGATTTAGACCCATAACCACCATATCCTCTAAATAAATCAATTTGGAACCATTATAAACTGAATATGAATTTATTATAAAATAATATTTTAAGTTTTTTCTAAGGTGCCCCTCACCCCTCTTATAATAGTGAACTCATCCTTCACTCTAATTCACACCTTCTAAGCCATTTGGCTCAGCCAAACCCTACCCAAATACCCTCTCAACTATCCTAACTTCATCCTATAGGCCTTAGTTTTATCATAAAACCAACCTAAGGAGCCCGTTTGATCAAATCAAAAGGAAGAACCTGAAGAAGAGGTAATGATTTCACCACCCCATTTCAAGTTCCTTTCTTCTTCCACTCCTTTTTCCTTGTTGTTTCCATTCTAAAATAATAACTATAGTGTCGTCTATATAATGTGATGTTATTATAATTATGGTACAACCAAATTCATTATTCTATCTACCCTTTGAATGACATGTCACCATACGTGCATATGTACGACTTACCGTCTCCACGTCGTGGTGTAATTGTTATTCAATACATTATTATTTGGATGGGTATAATAATGATTTTTATTTTATATAAATAATAAATATAACTTGATAATGATTCTGTATATATAATATAACAACCAATTATATATTACTATAATATCAAAAGAATGATATTTTCGCTCGTGTGTACGTACGGATTATCGTCTCCACGACGCGATGAGATTCATTTCCAAGTTCATCATTCATCAACGATTATAAAAATATATATTACTAATAAGTATGTAATATATGACATAATAATTATACTGGAGATATATATATTTATATAAATAAGTATTTATTTACTTACATATATCTTATTCACTTACATCCGTTCAATACTATATGAAAACAAAAACAACATTTATGCATAGGTACGGACTACCGTCTCCATAAACGGTGTTATCCATTTAATATATAAGTCTATTATAAATATTTATATTCTAAATATATATGTTATATAAATCATGTTTTATATTTTGGAATTATTTAAATCATGATCTATGTGATACAATCAAGAGTAACAAGTTAAAACACGTACGATAAAGAAAGCCATTATTACCGAAATATTAATATAACATGGAAATTATTGATAATTGGGTAGTATAAAGTCATAAATGAATAATGTATGATATCATAAATATTAATATGGTTCTGTTATAATTTAATAACATACTATAGTCTTCATACAGAAGGTTAAACGTACCCTCTACTAATGGAAAGTGCAAGGTAAGGGGTTTTCATCTCACTCCTTATTTCCGTGAGATTCATGCCATATTGCCACTATTACATTTTCTGTGGTGTATGTACTTCCCATAATAGCATTATTTATGTAATACACTTTACTTTATGTGTATTTACATATTCATTGTATGATACCTCTTTCATGGAGTGTATGTTTCATAAGTTACCAAATTGGTAAGAGTTTATTTCACAATCTCTTCATTATCCTAGGTTGTTTATAGGTAATTATCTACTGGGACCTCTTTATCATCCACATCCATGTTTCTTAAAAATGTATTTCAAAACATTCTTACTATTTTATAGAATATGGGTTAAAGTAATTTATACCCTTTTTTGACGTTTTATAAGAAGTTTATAAAGGAATATTTCCGTCGTTTTCCAAACAAGGTCCTTTTTAACCTTTTCGACAGAATTAAGGTAAGAATGTTTTTTTTAACTTATACGGCGGGTGCGGCTATTTTCTATCATTATAAAATCTTTGAAACTTCCCTTACAATATTATAAGAATATTTTCAAAGTAAATGTTTTCTTTTATAATTATGTGACCTTTAAATGATTTCAAAAAAAGAGATATTTCTCTCAAATAGTTTTTTTTCATCTATGTCAACATCCTTTGATAAATTTTACACTTGGTTGAAGTTGATTTATTTTGATAGAAATCTTCCATATGGTATTTAAGGTTTTGTGATATGTTTGACTATGGTTGAGTTATTTTTATTCCATTAATTATTTATAATTAATGTTTTGGTATTTCGTATGCTAGTTTTAATACGAATGTTTATGTTATATTCCATCCTCTTCTTAAGATGAATCTATTGGACTAGTATGTTCCATTTTGGGGTCCGGTAAAATTAAGCCCTCCGGGTTGGGGTCTGGTTACAGCAGACCCTCTGGGTTGGTGTCTGGTTATTAGAGGCACTTCGGTTTGGTGTCCGGTTATTAGAGGCACTCTAGGTTGGTGTCTGGTTATTAGAGGCACTCCGGGTTTATGTCTGGTTATTAGAGGCACTCCGGGATGGAGTCCAGTTACAGAGGCTCTCCAGGTTGGGTTTTGGTTACAGTTATCCCTTAGGTCTTGGCACGAGGCCTTGACAGAGAAATTAAAGTTCGGCATTATGCATTCCCTCATTATGAAATTGGTTTGTGATATTGCATGTGATTATTCGACTATTATAATATCCATGTGAATAAGTAAATGGAATTATTTCATTTTATTTTTTCCATTTGATTATGAAGTTCAATTTTAAAAGGCTTTTCTTTTAGTTATACATTGCATTAAATGTTTACGCTTATTTATGAAAGTTTCCGCTGTATTGCTTACCCTTACTAAGCGTTTGAGCTCACCCCTTTCTATGTTTTATTTTTCCCAGGATTCCATGAAGTGTATTGTGATTGATATGCATGGTTAAGCCAAGTAAATAATTGTGTTCATCAAGGATTATTTATGTTGTTTTTTTATGTCTTAAATTGTAATGTAACATTCATGTATGTAATCTATTTTCCAAGACTGCTAAACCAATCGGTCCTTCGGAACTTGATTCCTTCTAATCATGCCAATGTATTAAAATAATGCACTGAAACTGGGTATCTGGGGTCAGGGCATTACATATTGACTCTCATTAATGAATATCATTAATGAATCTTCATGGTGATGTTAGAATGCATACACTTCTTCCTTCTTTTATTAAACAGGGAATTACGGGTTGGTGGGCAACCCCAGAATCCCTTTGATGAAAGACGAAGTAGATGAGGAGAAGGCACCCTTGGAGAGAAGATTTGGGACCAGAGATCAATGGTTGATGACAGACGACCATCCACAAGAAATATCCTTTCCTGGTAAGGGGTTTAAATTTGTTTGATTATTCATTCCATTGTTCATCCCTTCTAAACGAAGAACGCTGATCAACCCACTAATTAGTTGATCTGAGGATGATTTATTCTCATGGGATTTGGAATAAATATTGTGGGATGATGTTGGGTTATAAAATATTAGGGATTAAATTATGCTTCATGAACCCACTAACACGAACAAATATGGGCCAAAACGACCAAAATCTCAATTTGTTCATTGGGTGTTATTTTTCATCCTATCTCTCTGTCTCCTATTTTTCCTCATGGATGGACCCACTATGTCACGTCAGGTTTTACTGGGAGGTCTTGAGTGAAACCAGACCCCCAGATTGATGAAAATTTAGTTTTCATTCCATAATAATAATGGCGGTGACCTGAGGATCACATAAGTGCTTTTGGAATGAAAATCCGACCACCACAGCGAAAGTGGAAACCCACATAAGGGGGGTATTCGGTGGTGCATGTGGTGGCATGTAGTGGTGCAGACACCCAACAATAGAGGTCACTGACTCAATGGTGGTGGCGGTAGGGACCTAGGTGGTGAGATTGAAGGTTGCACTAAGGGTCACGGTTAGGGCGGGCCGTGACGTAATGGGGGCAACGCTGTGTAGTGGGGGCGATGTAGCACAACGTCATGTCACATGGTGGCAGCACATGGTCAATGGACCATGTGTGGAGGACCCAGTCATCCCCAGGTAGGTCGTGTGGCCTCGTAGGCCGCAACATGATGTTGCAGCAGAGGGGGACGCGGCTCCATCGAGCCATGTTTGTGGAGTAGGGAATCGTCACCCGCTGCATCCCCGGGGGACCGGACCAGCCCGCCCAGTGGGGCGGGCTTGACCAACAGGCCATACCCAGCATTGGGCCAGGCTGGTGGAGCGAATCAGGCTACTAGGTAATCCGGGATGGATAAAAACCATCCTGCCATTTTGAGCCAGGATGTATTAAAACCAGGATGCTGGGCTGCCCAAATGGTCAGAACCATTCTAACTGAGTTGGATTGGGCCAAATGAATTGGATCATGTCGCGGGGTCCCCCCAGTAGGCTGGACCCATGACCAAACTGGGTTGGTTCCATCAAGGCCCAATGGGCCTGACCACTAGGCCAAGTTGGAGAGGGTCGGCCCAGAACCAATCAGGTTAGGTCAGGTCAGCCAAAATGGGCTAGGTCATGGGGGACCCCGAACCGGGTTGGTCGGACCGGTCTGAAAATGATGGATCGGGACCTTATTTACTAAAATGAAAATATATTTTAGACCGAGCATCGGATTGGAACATCGTCTACAGAGTTTGGACCCTTTTGACAAGACGGTCCATTGGATATACTCTAACTGAGATTTTATTTCAGTTGAGATATGACTGATGGTTTGAGTATGATATATCAGATTCAAGGGCACTAGAGAGTGGGAATCCTACATCTGGTTGTGACACAAAGGATATGACAAGGAGGACCTCGGTGGACCAGGAGTCGAGTGGACCTTAGTGGTCCAGCAGTTGATCAGACCTCAGTGGTCCAACAACCAAGAAAACCTCGATTGTCCAAGAGTCAAGGGGATCTCAGTGGTCCAGTAGCTAAGAGGACATCAGTGGTCCAGCAGCCTAGTAGACCTCAGTGGTCCAGGAGCCGAGAAGACCTCAGTGGTCCAGCAGCCGAGCAGAAATCAGTGGACCAGTACCCGAGCAGACCTCAATGGTCCAGTATCAAAACGAAAATCTATGACTCATCAAGGATGATTCCTTCAGTAGTACAAGATGATTCAGTTTTAAGACTGATAAATATCCTTTTATACATTGAGTTATACCTTGTGTGAGTTGTCTATTCATTGTCTTATTTTTTTTTTGTACACTTTCTTTGTGGTCTTTCCTTTGTGTATTGGGTTCCATACTGATTATTGTGTTAATAACTTCTGCACGGGCTTCTCCCGCACATTTTGTGTCTCATACAGGTGATCGACGCATAGACAGAGACCCAGTAGGTCTGAGACCTGGTGGTGCTTAGTGGGATGGGAAGGATAGGTGTTCATCTAAGGCTACAGGAAGCTACCTTTCACCTACCATTTATGTAGGGTATCGAGTGGAAGGTCTATGGTAGTTTTACTTTTGTTTGTGGTTTTGGCCCTATATTTTGGACCTTTTGTACTTTCAGTTTATATTGTACTCTCAATGGTTGTCTTAGTGATAGTTGTGGTTTAATTTGTGTTTACCTTCTACAGTTTGAGATTTTAAAGTCTATACATGTTTAATGGGAAATTCCTTCCCTTTTTAAGATATGCATACTCAGTGTTAGTCGTCAGCCCCTGGCCTATGGAAGGTGGGATTCAGGTAGTCACAACATGGGCCCTGGGGGATGGGTTGTGAAAAAGTAGAATTAGAGTTGGTCGGTTCTACAAGAAGAAAATATGGGGAAATAATGTTATGTGTTCCAAGTTTAGCTTTGAGGATAGGGATTCCAGGGTTATTGCGGTGGCTGGTGTTTCCATACACCAGCACCCTGAATTCTACATTTTGACTCGGTATAGGAAAACACCAGTTGCATGTGTCATTGAATGTTTTCTCATGATCTTTCTTAGTCAAATTCATATCACCAAGTTTAATATATTAAATTTTGATTCATATTTACGTCTTTCAAAATTCCTCCACATAGAAATCCATCTAGTATTCCAATGCGTGCCCACGATGATGGACAACTAAGCGATGAGGCTTCGGTGTAGGGACCATTTCCGGATATGGTACCTTCTGGTGGTGTCCTAGTGATACCACCACCCATTGGTCATCGGTTAATATTGGTGATACTGGTATAGGATGAATGTAGGCTCAATTTATTATACATGTTTCATATATAAAGACCTCCCAGGTTCAAGGGAGAGACAAATCCTCAGGTCGCTAAGGATTAGCTAGAGGCGGTGACACGATTCTTCTGCTTATTGAGGACGCTACTTGACTAGATGGTAATTCTAAAAACAAGCCTTCTGTAGGGCTCAGTAGGGATATGGTGGATTTTAACAATAAATACTCATGAAGAGGCGACCCTCAAGTGTTCTGACTTCGAGCAAATTTTCAGGGAGGAGTTCTTCCCCACAACTTTTTGCTCGGTGCGCATACAAGAGATTCTTCACCTACATCAGTTCTGCCTGACAGTGGCTGAGTACTCTGGGAGGTTCACATACCACTTCATTACTCTATGTATAAGGAACAAGACCATTTATTCAAGGTTCCAACCATTGAGTAGGGACTCTGATAGAAGATCTGGGCATTAATAATTTCCCTCATCATCCCTACGTAGATTGGGGTGATAGAGTGAGCCCTACTAGTGGAGAGATTCCTTGTAGAGAAGACATTGACAATGGGATCTACCACCAGGTGGAAGGTTGCTGAACCATCCATGTTAGGTAGCTGACACATAACAGAAATAACCAAATGGGATATAACATTCAGAGGGAAACCCCAGGACTCAGGGTTGGTAGTACGTGGCTCTTGGGGTAGAGGGAGTCATCAAAATAGAAGACTATGGTATGTGTGTAGTGGGTAGGGGCACATGGTTCGATATTTCTTGAAGTTATATGTAGAGGACCAACAGATAGTCAAGGGACCACTAATGTATTAGAAGAGATAAGAACATGGTGTTCTTCTAGGTGGATGTTGTGGAAGAGGAGCGAGACGAGTGGCAGGAGGTGGGTGTAGGTATGAGGAATAGCCACCACCACCCCCAAGTGATCCACCAAAGACTCTGGGATTTGGTGGGCAGGGGTAGGCTCAACTACAGGCAATCATGGTATATGGTTCCAACGTCCTATAGATGATACATGGTACGATATGTGTCTTCTACACTTTTGTAGCAGTTCTTATAGACATAGGTTCCAGTAACTCATTCATTTCCACAGACCTTGTTCGAAGCATAGAGATTTCGATCGATCTGTTGGTGTGATCCTTAAAATTAGAGAATCCTACTAGAGGGGATTCGACAATCACACACTGGTGCTAATAGTGTGAGATTACTCTTGGAAGCAATATTTTGGCTGAGATATTCCAGTAGCAGCATCGAGGCCTTATGAAGTCATTCTAGGCATGGACAATTTATCCACAGTATATGCTCAGATCTACTTTTTTAGGCACTGAGTGTGGTGTTTCCATGGAGATGGGACCATATTTACCTTCACCAGCGATAAGGGAGGTCTTACAGCATGGGATGGACTCGCACACAGGAGGGTGCATCCAATCACTCAGCAGTTGTTTTGCATGACCCTTGGTGCAGTGGATGAGATGAGTCCACAGTTTCCTATAGTAGTGGAAGATCATGACAAATCCCTTCTAGAGTATGTTCCAAGGATAACTCCTTAGAGAGAGGTAGACTTCATCATTGATCTTTACCCCATGATGACAATGATATCTACACCATCATATCAGATGGATCCCGCAGAGTGCCAAGAGCAGAGGGTATATTTAAAGAACTTAGAGAGGATGAGGTTTTTAAGGCCCGTTGTTTCACTATAGATAGTCCCAATGTATTTTTCCAATAATAAATACATAATATTGAGGTTAATCATAGACATATGGTGCCTAAAACAGGTGACCATGAAGAACAAGTACCCTCTACTGTGGATTGATGACCTATTCAATCAGTTGAATGGAGAGAGATGGTTCTCAAAGGTAGACCCCAGATCAGGATTTCACCATCTTTGAGTACGAGATGAGGAAATCTTGAAGAAAACATTGAAATGTCACTTCGAACACTAAAAGTACTTAGTGATTTTGTTTGGCATGAAGAATGCCCAAACAGTATTCATGAGACTCATGAATAAGATCTTCTAACCATACTTAAACAGGTTTTTTGTGGTCTCCATTGATGACATCTTAGTGTATTTAGTGTCTGAGGAGGAGCATGCGATACACCTGAGGATGTTTCTAGATACACTCTGAGATCACCAAACTTATGGAATGCTCTCAAAGTGTGAGTTCTAGATGTGAAAGTTTCATTTCCTATGACATGTCATCTCAGAGGCTGGAGTTGTGGTGGATCCAGTGAAGATTGAGTCAGTGCTTGATTGGGAACCACCCAAGAGTGTTACCAAGGAGCGGAGTTTCTATGGGATTTCTAGGTACTATTGGAAGTTTGTATCTGACTTCTCTAGAGTGGAAGCATCGATGATGATATTTACAAAGAAGGGAAAAACCTTCATGTGGATAGAAAGATAATAGAAGATATTTCTACAGCAGAGGCAGACCTTGAAGAGTTCTCATATATTAAGTCTACTAGAGGAGGGAACCAACTACATGGTGTTTGGTGATGCATTAGGTACTAGACTTGGTTGTGTCCTAATGTAGGGGAAAGCAGTGATCGCTTATGGATCACAACAATTGATACTGGCTTACCAAAACTATGTGACTCATGACCTTGTGTTTCCAATAGTAGTTTTCACACTCAAGATGTAGAGACACTACCGTATAGGTGAATGATTAATCATCTACTCTGACTATAAGAGTAAAAAGTGTATATTTTCTAAGGAGTATTTGAATCTGAGACAAAAAAAAATTGGATAGAGTTCCTCCAGGAATATGACTTTGAGACATTCTATACTCATGGGAAGGGGAACATGGTGAAAGATGCTCTTAGTATGGGTCAAGTTCATAGTTTTTGAATGAGGCCTTAGAATAGTTAAACTCAATTTAGATATCCTTCTAGGATAAAGATGAGATAGATTTTATTCAGTTTATTTTAGTTTCAACTCCACTCATAAAGTGAGTTAGTGAGGTGCAACTCAGAGATGCCAGCAACCAAACTACACATTCCCATATTTCCACAGGGCATGCCCTAGATGGATATTCAAAAGGTGGGGATAACGTCATCCTTTTTAGAGGATGCACTGTAGTACCGGTGGTGTTGTGCGAGGAGGTGTTGAGGGAGTTCCATAAATTCCATTTGGTAGTACATCTAGGTGTGGAGAAGATATACTAGGACCTCACATGTTAGTACTAGTGGTAGGGGATAAAGAAGGCAGTGGTAGAGTTTGTCTTGAGATGCATCACATGTCAGAAAGTGAAGGCTGGGCACTAGTTTCTAGCAGGTTTGTCCTAACCCCTCGAGATACTAGAGTTTAAATTGGATGGGATATCAAAGGGAATTTTTTATGGTCTTTCCACGTATATCCAGGTGGCATGATACCATCTCGGTGATAATAGACCGACTCACCTTGTCAGCCCACTTAATACCTATTCAATAATGGGTTTCATTAGAGATATTGGGATTCCTCTATATGGAGGAGATAGTTTGACTCCATAGAGACCCATCTAAGATTGTCTCAGATCGTGATTCATTCTTTACATCCCGGTTGTGGAAGACATTACAAGAGGCATTTGGGACTTAGCTACACTTAAGCACATCCTTTCACCCATAGATAGATGGTCAGGTAGAGCGAACAATACAAACATCAAAGGACATGCTTCGTGCATGCATTCTTGATTTTAGTTGCAGTTGGAAGGACCACCTACCACTGGTGGGATTTTCATAAAACAACAGCTACTACACCACTATCGGTATGGAACCATTCAATTAACTATACGGATGACCATGCTGGTTGTTGTTACACATGACAGACCCATGGGAGTCAACATTCATGGGTCCAGAGATGTTATATACTACCACCAAGAAGGTACAGGTCATTCGCAAGTGGATGAAGACAATACAGAGCAGACATAAGTCTTGTGCAGATAGGTTATGGATACTCTTAGAGTTTGAGGAGGGGGACCATGTAATCCTACAGGTATCTCATTGATGAGGGATACAAATATCTGGTCGGGGCGGAAAGCTATCTATGAGGTTCATTGGACATTTTTTGATATTGCGTAGAGTGGGTGATGTGGAATACCTTGTGGCTCTACCACCACAGTTAGAGAGGGTGCACGAGGTCTTCCACATATCCTAGCTAAGGAGATGCCTGAACGACCATTCTCATGTCATCAACCACAATGAACTGGAAATTGACAGCGGGGCGACATTTGTGGAGTACCCGATGAAGATAGAGGATCGAAAGTACATGATCCTTTGTAGATATATTGTTCATATTTTAACACCCCAAGCTTCCACAGTACATTTCCCTTTGAATAATGCAGTAGCTTGCATTGTACGCAACTTCGAGATTCTAACACACCGTGACCAATCAAACTAGCCATTATGAATAGTAATACCCACTTTTTGAAATTTTATAAATTTTATCTTTCAAAATAGACTTCATTTTTGGATTCTGAATATAGAAATTAGCCTAGGGTGAAATTTTGGTACTTTTCAGATATCTTTTATATTTTGATAAATAGTGAAAATTACTAAATTTTAATTAAAACCCACTTTTTAATCAAGATAATTAATAGTGATAAATTATGAATTTGACTAGTTTTAAAGTATATTTAGAATATATTTTTACAATTTAATACAATTTTGGTCATTGGACATAATTTCAAAATTAAATCGGACATAAACAAGTGTCAATCTTTTGATAGTTATTATTTCTTAAAAACAGTCTTTTTGTTTTGACAGCAGAAATTAATTTTAAATTAATTTCTACCACTTTTGTGTTTTGAATTTGGAAAAATGGATTCCATATTTGGAATCAGGATGTCCAAATTTTTTAAATAGGTAACTTTTATTTTTATACATTTTGAATAATTACTTTGGTAAATATTTTATTTGCCATGGTTAAAGGGTAAATCCGGTAAATAAGGGTAAAAAATAATATTATAATAATAATAAATTACCCTAAAACGTGTCCTAACCTTATTTTTTGATACATGTACCACCATGGTCATCTTTGGCTCGATTTTGGGACCCCATGGATCCACTTTTAGGTGATAAGGGTACTTTATATTAATTAAGTTAATGTAAATACAAAAATGACATAAGCATATATCTTTTAGAAGAAAAATTTTTACATAGTGTTATATATGTTATCTTTTCGACTATAAATATTCATTAGAAATATAAAATGATTTCCTAAATAATGGTATTTTATTTATAATTTTTTGGAATTTAATAATTAAATTTATTTATGACACAATAATGATGCAGTATTTTTCTTATTAATGAAAGAATCAAACAATTGGTATTATAAATGTTAAAATAAATATAATTTGAAAGTTTTGATGACATTAACGAATTTTATTTGTTAAAATGACATGTTAGGATTGATTAAATGAATCTGGTTTGAATTAATAAATTTTTTATGACTTTAAAAAAAATCAATTATGGAATAGTTTCAAAATTGACATAAATGAGTTTTTAAAACAAATATTATATTATTAATTGATATTATATTCTTAAAAATCTATGGTTCGGCCAAAGGACTTAAATCATGATATATGTATCATTAATGGACCACTTGGGTGTCTTTTGTACGTATATATTATTTTTATTAACTATATAATATAAAAATACAAAGTGACATGGTAAATGTCAAACTAATTAACTAAGAGTTAAAACTAGAAGATAAGGTTAATATAATGACCCAAACCTATCTAAAATATATTAGATGAAAGTATTTCGCCCCATACCAACCATATACTTTGAATAATCCACTTTGGAGCCATTATAAACCGAATATGAATTTATTATAAATTAATACATTAAGTTTTTCCTAAAGAGCCCCTCCCCCCCCCTTATAAAATGACACCACTTCTAACCAATTCTGCATACCTTAAAAGCCTTTTGGTTCGGCCAAACACTGACAAAATACCCTATCAAATATCCTTCCTTAATCATATAGGACATCCTTTAGTTATAAATCCAACATATGGAGCCCTTTTGATCAAATCAAAAGGAAGAACCCGAAGAAGAGGTAACGTTTTCACCACCCTCTTTCAAGTTCCATTCTTCTTACAATTATTCTTTCTTTGTATTTTCCATTCTAAAATAATAACTACAGTATATTCTACATAAATTGATGTTATTATAAATATGGTACAACCATATTCAGTATTCTATCCATCCTTTGAATGACATGTCACTATACATGCGTACGTACGGCTTACCGTCTCCACGTCGTGGTGTAATTGTTATTCAAAACATTATTATTTGGATGGGTATTATAATGATGTTTAATTGATGTGAATAACAAATATAACTTTATAATTATTCTTTATATATGATATACCATCCAATTATATATTATTTTAATATCAAAAGAATGATATTGTCGCTCATGCGTACGTACGGACTACCGTCTCAACGAACGTGATGAGATTCATTCCCCATCGTATCCATTCAAGTCTAATTATCATTTGATAATTAAAAATAATGTTTAAGGACTTGATATAATTCTTTATATTAATAAGATACTACCTATCCATAAAAAACACAACTTATGTAACAAAACATATAAAATAAAACGAGTAAGTTAACACCTGAAATGACGATAATACTAAGACATTATTAACAAAGCAATGTTAAAAGATCATATATGATATCATATTAATGCATATGATTCTTGTATAATTTAATAAAAATTATTTCACCATTATACAAGAGGTTTACCTACCCTCAACCAAGGAAAATTACAAGGTAAGGGTTTATTTTACAATCTCTTCATTATCTGTGGTTGTTTATATGTAATTATCTACTGGGGCCTCTTTATCATCCACATCCATGTTTCTTAAAAAAATTTCAAAACATTATTAATATTTTACAAAATATGGGTTAAAGTAATTAATAACCTTGTTTGAATTTTTATAATAAGTTTATAAAGTAATCTTTCCGTTTTTTTCCAAACAAGGTCTTTTTTAACCTTTTCGGTAGAATTAAGGTAAGAATGTTTTTTTAACTTATACGGAGGGTGCAGCTATTTACACCATTATAAAATCATCGAAGCTTCCCTTACAAGATTATAAGAATATTTTGAAAGTAAATATCTTATTTTATAATTATGTTACCTTTAAATTATTTCAAAACGAATATTTTAACAATTTGTGAAAGGTACTCTTTATCAAGATCATAATTTTAAATGTTTTAAAGATTTATATTTCTAAATCTTTTTAATTAATGTCTATGTTTTCAAAATGATATTAATGATTTATTTATACAGACATGAATGTTTTGAAATTATATTTCTTTTCAAAAGTTTCAAAGTGGTATAGGACACTTTTATTCAAAAATCTCTTTTAAATTACCTCCTTTATAAATGTGTGACTTTTAAATGATTTCAAAAAAGAGATATTTCTCTCAAATAGTTTTGATTTCATCTATGTCAACATCCTTTGATGGATCTTAATCTTATTTGAAGTTGATTTATTATGATACAAAACTTCCATATTGTATTGAAGGTTTTGTGATATGTTTGACTATGGATATGTTATTTCTATACCAATAATATTTTATGGAAAAAGTATTGACATTTCGTATGCTAGTTTTAATACGAATGTTTATGTTATGTTTAAACCTGTTCATATGAGGAATGCATTGGATTTAGTATGTGATGGGTGGAGCCCGCTATAGCTCCTCGATGCATCGGTAGGTCTCATGAGACAAACTAGTGTCTTGGCACGAGGCCTTGAGAAAATCTTATTTGTAGTCTTGGAACGAGGCCTTGGCTATGTGGTTATGATAGTCTGGAATTATGCATTATATCATTATGAAATTGGTTATTGATATTACATTTGATTATTCGACTAGTAGAATATCCATGTGAATAAGTAAATGTCATTATTTCAATTTATTTTTTCCATGTTATGTTGAAGTTCAAGTTTAAAAGGCTTTTGTTTTAGTTATGCATTGCCTTAAATGTTTATGTTTATTTAAGAATGTTTCCACTATATTGTCATCCTTTCTGAGCATCTGAGCTCACCCCTTTCAATGTTTTATTTTTATTAGGATGTGAAGAAGTATTTTATGAATGTTCTATAGGGATAGTATGAGGGAATATGAAGACAAGATTTTGTTGTAGTTTTTTACTTTATTATGCAATGTAAGACTTATGAATGTATCGAGTGTTTCCAAGCATACTAAACTAATCAATCTTTCGAGACTTCATCTTTTGTGATCATGCTAATGTTATGTAATAATGCACCGACTTTGGGTAACCGGGGTCGGGGTGTTATAGTTGGTATCATAGGAAGTTTAGTACAAACCTTGGAATCTAGATTTAGATAAACTCTAATTAGAGCACATAGACCTATGATAGACTTTGAGGATTAGTATAGAATAACTTCTAGAATTTTGGTATTGTAGAGATTTTGTGAGTTTTCCGAGAAATACATCCATGTTTGGATATGAGCAGGTAGAGGCGGCTCTGGCACATATGTACCTAGGGGTAAAACCCAAAAACACCACTTTGAGCCAGACTTGAATGGGAACTGGTGCACGAAAACGGGCCTTGCTGCACTCTTGGTTACAACACTCCCGGGGGATATGCTTAGGATAATTCTCATTTCCTTTACAACCCATTATGAAGGGTTTATGAGTATATACTTCCTCAAAGAAGACATTTTTATAATTATGGATTATATTAATAAACTGTTTAATTTATGTTAAGTGTTTTACAATTTTGGGATTAGGTATTTATATTCATAAACTAATCTTGTGTATGCCATTGTTTAGAAATGGCACCCAGTATAAGGAATGATAACTCCAGCAATATGCATGATCCAAAAAGTAAGAAGGATCATATCTTTCATGGTATTAATCCAGAATTTAGAAGTGAAATAGTCTCTCATGTATTATCATCATATGAAGAAATAGTATCATGTGTTGATAAGATAAGTAGATAATTATAGGATTTCTATGGCTTTAAAGGGAATCCATAGAAGAAAAGGATGGTAGAGAGAAGGACAGATAAAGGGAAGAAGGTAAAGAAGGATTTTCCCATATATGATAACTGTGGAAAAAATCACCATGGAAAATGCTTTAATGGAATGGTAGTATGTTATAAGTGTGGAGAAAAAGGACACCAAGTACGTGACTTCAAGGGTAAGAAGAAGGTTTCAAATGTACAATGCTTCATCTGCAAAGAGTTTGGACACTACACGAACCAATGTCTCAGTCATCAGACTATGCCATAAATGATGCTATTGGATAATAATCAAGTTATGATACTACCACGGATGAAGATGAATGAATAGTGTTCTTATGTTTTTATTTTGGAATTATTTCATTGAATTTTTGTATCAATGATTTACTGGAAATAAATAAGGATTGTACTACAGTAATATTTCATTGCGGATTTGAGATTTTATGGTACTAAGAAAAGTGACTCTATAGTGAGCTAAACTTTTTGGAAATTACGTGGTTGAAGGAAAGATAAACCTTAATATGGTCCTAATTTTGAGGCACTGATTTTGGAATAAGATATGGTTTATTTGGGTAAATTATATTGGATATTCTTGACTGCCTTGAAACCGATTAAAGATTTGTATATTCTATCATTGTTGGAGTTTACAACATTTTTGGATAGATGATGTATATTTAGTATTATATAAGAAATAAGTGATCATGAATGTAATCAATAAGATTTTATGGTAATTTAGGATGCTTCAGTGTTTTAAAAGAATACATGATGAAGGTATTCACATATTATTACGGGGTAAAAAGGATCTATATTATGTTTACCTTTCATATAAATTTTGGACAGAGAGATTACAGAAGTATTTTGGATAAGTATAATGGTTGTAATGGATTATATTTTACATTGGATACTATTTTTTAAAGTTATTTTTTGATATTTATAAAAAGGATAACACACATACCATGTGACAGCCCGTCGCGTCAGACAAAGATGAGGGAATCGAACCCACAGACATAGTGAAATTGGGATTTATCACCTACCACTAGACTACGTGAAGTTCCTAGAGTGTGTAATAAAGTTTTTCTTTTTTTTAATGTTATAATAGATGAATTGTAAATTTATTTTTGGGACCCGATACGGTTAGGATAAATAGAATATTTTTGAGTTCTATTACCTTTTGGAAGGAAAGATGGGTTTGTGATAAAAAATTATTAAAGAATGAAAGTCTACATGACAAGTAAGTATATTTCCTTATGTTATTAGTAAATCTCATAAATAAATTCCTTAACTTTTTTAGAGGTAACTTAAAACATAAACGTTTTTGGTTAACTGTTCCTACTGGGGAATCAAAGACCGTTTAACCAATCACAAGTTTGTGATTTTCTTGTAGTTAACTTTCTCCTAATCATATTTTCTACCACTCTCCATCAGACCTTGATGGTTTATTTCTCCTCCATGTCCATGTTTTCATATAATCCTATTATGGGATATCTCGGGTGACCTTTGTACTTCTCTTTCATTCTTTTAAAGTTATATTTTTATTAACCCTATTTTCGATAAGGCTTTTCCACAAAGGTATTTTCTCATTTCAACCTTTTATTTTCAACGAAAATTTTCAAATAGCAAGGATGAAATTTATTAAAGGAGGAGAGAATGTAACACCCCAAGCTTCCACGGTACATTTCCCTTTGAATAATGCAATAGCTTGCCTTGTACGCAACTTCGAGACGCTAACACACCGCGACCAATCAAACTAGTTGTTATGAATAGTAATACCCACTTTTTGAAATTTTATAAATTTTATCTTTCAAAAAGGAATTCATTTTTGGATTTGGAATATCGAAATTATCCTAGGGTGAAATTTTGGTACTTTTCGGATAACTTTTATATTTTGATAAATAGTGAAAATTACTAAATTTTAATTAAAACCCACTTTTTTAATCAAGATAATTAATAGTGATAAATTATGAATTTGAGTGGTTTTAAAGTATATTTAGAATATATTTTTACCATTTAATACAATTTTGATCATTGTAAATAATTTCACAATTAATCCGGACATAAAAAAGTGTCAATCTTTTGATAGTTTTTTTTGAAGGAGGCATGTAACATTAATGACAAAGATCAGCCAAAGTACAAATGCTAAGCCATGAAGGGAAATTTTCCTACCAGACCTGGTTGGATTCGAAAGGGCCTGAGTCCGCAAGATGATGGGCCGCGTTGTTTCCTTCCCTTTTGGTGAAGGAGAAGGTACAACATGAGAAGAATTGGATAAGCGAGAGAATTCTCTGAATGATGAAGCCAAAAGACTGGAGGCCGCCATCTTTGTGATTAATAGCTTCGATCATGGTGAGGCAGTCAGGCTCAATAATGATATCACCCCACCCACATTCCAAAGAGAGCATCAAACCAGCAAGGATGGTCATGGCCTCAGCAACTGTCGGTTCCCAGAATGCCTGATGAGGGACATATTTAGCAGCAAGAATCTGCCACATATGATTTTGGGCCAGGAGACCGAGGGCAACAAGCCTATCCTTCGGAAGAGATGCGTCCACATTAATCTTAAGGATCCCTTCTATAGGGGGATTCCAGTGGGCAGGATGGGAGTGGGGAACACCTGGCAAAGAAAATCTGTTGTGTCCTTTCCAGCCCTCAATCGAAGAGGTGTCCCGGTCAATCCAGAAATTGGTGGGTCTGTGAGCTTGATTAAAAACAGCATCGTTACGCCGGACCCATATAATCCAAGCCAAGGTGCAAAGTGAGCCAACATCCGCCGAAGAGAGAGAGGAGCACCAACGCGTCAGTAGATCGGGAAGGTCAGAGGCCAATGCTAGCAAAGCACTTGAACCCGGACCCTAATGGTTCCAAATATCCTTCGCTCCCGGGCAGTAAACAATAGCGTGCAGAGGAGTTTCTGGAGTTCTCGGGTAGAAAGGGCAAAAAACGGTACTGGCCATATGTCGATAAGTGAGAAGGCTCATTGTTGGGAGAATGCCCGAGCAAGCCTGCCACCAAAATTGGCGAATTATTTGGGGAACGTTGAGCTACCAAATAGCTTTCCACGGTCCCCTGTCCTGGATAAGTGAGTAGATTCCCATGGCAAGTCTGTAGCTGGATCTCACCATGTATTCGCCCAAGATGTCATTGATCTAGAAAAGATGGTCAGGGCCTGCGTCTGGTACCCAGGGAATGCTAAGGATAATTCTCTGATCTCTTTCATTGAACCATTCAAGGATTTTTTTGCAAATCCCACCCCAGTCCCTGGTTGGAATAGAGGCAACTGACAGTGGCATCTTCAAGGCCTGGTTGGGCTGCGGATCTAGCCCGCAGGCCATCCTTGTTTTGACAGCGGGAATTAATATTAAATTAATTTATGCCACTTCTGTGTTTTGAATTTTGAAAAATGGATTCCATATTTGGAATCAGGATGTCCAAATTGTGTAAATAGTTAACTTTTATTTTTAGACATTTTGAATAATTACTTCGGTAAATATTTTATTTACCATGGTTAAAGGGTAAATCCGGTAAATAAGGGTAACAAATAATATTATAATAATAATAAATTACCCTAAAACATGTTCTAACCCTATTGGTTGATACATTTCCAACCATGAGCATATTTGGCTCGATTTTGGGACCCCATGGATCCACTTTTATGTGATAAGTACATTTTATATTAATTAAGTTAAGGTAAATAAAAAAAATACATAAGCATATATCTTTTAGAAAACCAATTTTTACATAGGGTTATATATGTTATCCTTTCAACTCTAAATATTCATTATAAAGATAAAAGGATTTCTTACATAATGGTATTTTATTTGTAATTTTTATACAATGAATAATTAAATTTATTTATGACACGGTAATGATGCAATATTTTCCTTACTAATGAAAGAATCAAACAATTGGTATTATAAATGCTACAATAAATATAATTTGAAAGTTTTGATGAAATACACGAATTTTATTGGTTAATATTACATGTTAGGATATATTAAATTAATTTTGTTCGAATTAATAAAGTTTTTATGACTTTTAAAAAATCAATTATTAAATAGTGTCAAAATTGACATAAATGAGTTTTTAAAACAAATATTATATTATTATTTGATATTCTATTCCTAAAAATCTAAGGTTCGGAAAAAGGACTTACATCATGATAGTTGTATCACTAATGGACCACTTGGGGGGTCACTTGGATGTATATAATAAGTTTATTAACTATATAATATAAAAATACAAATTGACATGGTAAATGTCAAACTAATTAACTAAGAGTTAAAACTAAAAGATAAGGTTAATATAATGACACAAACCTGTCTAAAATCTATTGGTTGAAATTATTGAAACCCATCCCCACCTTAAACTTTGAATAATCCACTTTGGATCCATTAGAAACCGAATATGAATTTTATATAAATTAATACTTTAAGTTTTTTCTAAAGAGCCTCTTCTCCCCCTTATAAAAGGACACCACTTATAACCAATTCTTCATATCTTCAAAGAATTTTGGTTCAGACAAAATCTACCAAAATAACCTCTAAACTATCCTCCCTTAATCCTATAGGCCTTCCTTTATTCAGAAAGCCAACCTAAGGATCCCTTTTGATCAAATCAAAAGGAAGAACCCGAAGAAGAGGTAACGTTTTCACCCCCCCTCTTTCAAGTTCCATTCTTCTTCAAATTATTCTTTATTTGTTATTTCCATTATAAAATAATAACTCCAGTATCTTCTATATAATTTGATGTTATTAATAATATGGTACAACCATATTCAGAATTCTATCCATCCTTTGAAGGACATGTCACCATACGTGCGTACGTACGACTTACCGTCTCCACGTCGTTGTGTAATTGTTATTCAAAACATTTTTATTTGGATGGGTATGATAATGATGTGTAATTGATGTAAATAATAAATATAACATGATAATGATTCTGTATATATGATATACCATCCAATTATATATTATTTTAATATCAAAAGAATGATCTTGTCGCTCGTGCGTACGTACGGACTACCGTCTCCACGAACGCGATGAGATTCATTCCCGATCGTATTCATGCAAGTCTAATTATCTTTTGATGATTAAAAATAATGTTTAAGGACTTGATATCATTATTTATATGAATAAGATACAACCTATCCAAAACAAACACGACTTATGTAACAAAACATATAATAGAAAACGAGTAAGTTAACACCCAAAACGACGATAATTCTAAGACATTATTAACAAAGCAATGTTAAAAGATCATATATGATATCATATTAATGTATATGATTATTGTATAATTTAATAACAATTATTTTACCATTATACAGGATGTTAACCTACCCTCAACCAAGGAAAAGTACAAGGTAAGAGTTTATTTCACAATCTCTTCATTATCCGAGGTGGTTTATACGTAATTATCTACTGGGACCTCTATATCATCCACATTCATGTTTCTTAGAAATTTTTTTCAAAACATTATTATTATTTTACAGAATATGGGTTAAATCCATTTATACCCTTGTTTGAATTTTTATAAGATGTTTATAAAGGAATCTTTCAGTCATTTTCCAAACAAGGTCCTTTTTAACCTTTTTCGACAGAATTAAGGTAAGAATGTTTTTTTAAGTTATACGGCAGGTGCGGCTATTTTCTACCGTTATAAAATCTTATAAGATTCCCTTACAAGATTATTATAATATTTTGAAAGTAAATGTTTTATATTATAATTATGTGACCTTTAAATTATTTCAAAATGAATATTTTAAGTATTTGTGAAAGGGACTCTTTATCAAGATCATAATTTTAAATGTTTTAAAAATTTATCTTTCTAAATCTTTTTAATTAATGTCCATGTTTTCAAAATGATATTACGGATTTATTTTTATGGACATGAATGTTTTGAAATGATATTTCTTTTCAAAAGTTTCAAAGTGGTATGGGACACTTTGATTCAAAATCTCTTTTAAATTACTTCCTTTATAAATGTGTGACTTTTAAATGATTTCAAAAGAGAGATATTTCTATAAAATAGTTTTGATTTCATTTATGTCAACATCCTTTTATGGATTTTAACCTTATTTGAAGTTGATTTATTATGATAAAAAACTTCCATATTATATTGAAGGTTTTGTGATATGTTTGACTGTGGATGTGTTATTTCTATACCATTGATGGTTTATGGAAAAAGTATTGACATTTCGTATACTAGTTTTAATACGAATGTTTAGGTTATGTTTAAACCTATTTATATGAGGAATGCATTGGACTTAGTATGTGACCGGTGCAGCCCACTATAGCTCATCAATGCATCGATAGGTCTCATGATACAAACCAGTGTCTTGGCACGAGGCCTTGACAAAATCTTATTTGTAGTCTTGGGACGAGGCCTTGGATACGTGGTTATGATAGTCTAGCATTATGCATTCCATCATTATGAAAGTGGTTATTGATATTGCATGTGATTATTCGACTAGTAGAATATCCATGTGAATAAGTAAATTGAATTATTTCAATTTATTTTTGTCATGTTATGTTGAAGTTCAAGTTTAAAAGGCTTTTGTTTTAGTTATGCATTTCTTTAAATGTTTATGTTTATTTTAGAAAGTTTCCACTATATTGTTATCCTTACTGAGCATCTGAGCTCACCCCTTTCAATGTTTTATTTTTCCCAGGATGTGAAGAAGTATTTTATGAATGGCCTACAGGGATAGTATGAGGGAATATGAAGACAAGATTTTTTTGTATTTTTTACTTTATTATGTAATGTAAGACTTATGAATGTATCTTGTGGGATTTTATAACATTCAAACCATTTCCCAGATCAAAAATCTTAAGGCATTATTGAACTCATTGCATCGTTATTCACTAAAGACGGTCTTAACATCAACTGGTGCAGGTTGATCTAAAAATATAACTTTCATACTATTTGGAAGAGAAATAAAATAAATTAAAAAGTTATTTTATTATTTTTTTCCATCTTCATTACGCAGTGACTCGCCATTGTTGTAGTGCAGCGTTTAAGATATGTGGAATCCCATTAATGAACCTCATTAATGAATCAACATTGTGATGCTGCAATGTGCACACGTCTTCCTTATTTAATAAAATAGGGAATTCAGGTTTGACAAACAACCCTATAATCCCTCTCATGAACGATGAAGGAATCCTCTCCAATGATGTATTCTGGCGAATCAGATAATAGCGATTACACCTTTAGATAGAGGATTCAGGACTGGAGATTGACGGACGATGACATACAATCATCATCAAGAAATATATTTTTCCATGTAGGGGTTTATATCTGTGTGATTATTTTTTCCCCTATTCTTCTATTATAAAAGTAGAAAGGCAATCAACTCACTAACGATTTGATCCGCAGATGATTTCATCTTGTGGGATTGGGAATAAATATTGCGGGTTGATGATGGGGATTTAAAATCATAGTGATTAAATTATTCTTTGTGACCCCGCTGATAGGAACAGATCTGGGCCAAAATGAACAAAGGATTATATCGTTCATTGACTGTTCTTTGTGATCCCCCCTCTCTCTCTCTCTCATATTGTTCCTCGCTGATAGAACCACAAGGTAGTGTCAGGCATTTCTAGGAGGTTCTGAGTGTGGCCAGACCCCTAGAGAAATGAAAAGGTAGTCTTGAGGCCATAATGATTAAGGCGACAACCAGAGGATCTCATCAATGCTTTCAGAACGAAAATAATACCACCACACCATTAGTGGAAACCCACCGAGGGAGAGCCACCAGTAGTGGTGCACAATGGCGCAACCACCTGATAGTAGTGGTCGGCGGTGGTCGGGACCCGAGGCGGTCCAGTCGTGATGAGAGTCGCATTAGAGAGGTGGTGACGTGGCACAATGCCGCATCTCCAGGTGGAGGCCTAGGGTCAAAAGACTGCATGCGGAAGACCCGACCAGCCCCAGGCTAGCCACGTGGCTTCGGAGGTCATGGCTTGATAATACAACGGAGGGGGATACGGCTCCGTCGAGATGCGTCAGTAGACCAGGGATGTGGTTCCCACCATGTCCCGAGTGGATTGGACTGACCTGCCCAATGGGGCAGGCTGGAGTAGAAGCTCGTACCCAGCATCAGGTAGGGACGGTGGAGGAAATCGGGACACTGGGCAGCGTGGGCTGGAAAAAAACAATTGTGCCATTATGAGATGGGATGGATGGAAAACAAGGCTACTGTGAATCCTAGCTCATCAGAACCATTTTGACTGAGTCAGAATGGGACAATGGAATTGGACCGGGTCACTGGGTGACCCAGTGGGCTGGACCCACGGTCAAATCGGGCTGGGTCCAGTAAGGCTCAATGGGCCTGGCCACTTGGCCAGGTCGGACTGGGTCGGCCCAGACCCAACCAGGTCGAGTCGGGTCGGTTGAAATGGGTCAGGTCAAGCAGGACCCCTGTGTTAGGTTTGTCGGGTTGGCATAACCAATAGCCTAAGGAATAGAATCTCCCAAAATCCAGCATACAAGATATTGAGAATCCTACAGCTGGCTGTGACGTGAAGGATATGATGAGCGAGACCTCAGTGGAATAGGAGACGAGTAGACCTCATTGGTCTAGCAGCCAAGGGGACCACAGGGGTCCAACATCGGAGAATAATCTAGGGTCTAGTAGCTGAGAAGACCTCAATGGTCCTATAGCTGAGAAGACAATAGTGGTCTAGGAGTTGAGCGGACCTCACTGGTCTAGTAGCTGAGCAGACATCAATGGTCCAACAACCGAGCAGACCTCAATGGTCTGTGATCTGAGCAAACCTCAGTGGTCCAATAGCCTAGGTGACCTCAGTGGTCCAACATCCGAGGGGACCTCTGTGGTCCAACAGATGAGAGGACCCCAGTGGTCCAGTAGGAGAGCAAACCTCAATGGTCTAGTAGCCGATCAGATCTCAGTGGTATATTAGGCGAGTAGACATCAGTTGTCCAGTAGCCGAATGGACCTCAATGACTAATCCAGAATGAGTCCCCCAACTATACAGGATGATTCAGCTACAAAATTGATAATATTACCTTATATACTTTGAGTTATACCTGTTCTAAGATATATTTGCTTTGTGGTCTTTGCTTTTTTCTCTTTCTTTGTGGTCATTCAATTGTGGATTTGGATCCCTACATAGTATTGTGTCACTCTCCCTTTAAATGGATTCTCCCGAACATGTCATGTCTCTTACAGGTGATCTACACTTTGAATGAGACCTAGGTGGTCTGAGACCAGGTGACGCTTAGTGGGACATGACAGATGGGAAAACGTTTATGCCTACAAGAAACAATCGTTCACCTACCCTTCAGGTAGGGTCTTGAGTGGATGAACTATGGTAGTTTTACATTCTATTATGGTTTTGAGCTTGTATTTTTTCCCTTTTTTACTTTCAGTGTTACTATACACTCAGTGGTTGTTTCAGTGATAGTTGTTGTTTATTTTGTGTTTACATTAGACAGTTTTAGCTTTGTGCGTCTATATAATTTTAAAGGAAATGCCTTTCTTTTTTGGGATATTCCTACTCGGTTCTAGTCACCATCCCCTGGCCTATGGAAGGTGGACTTGTGGTAGTCACTACACAATCCCTGGGATATAGGTCGTGATAGTCGATTTGATAGAAAAGTTCCCCTAACAAATTGAAATGGTCTATGTACCCTTCATAGGGCATAAAGTTTCCCTTTAGCTAGTGGAGAGTTGTCTAGATATTGAGGGGAATGTTGTGCATACATTATTCTAACAATCCTCTTGGTATGTTGTACTGGTAAGTGGCCATGGTACAACATGTCACTGGTATGTCATCCCTAGCTAGTTTTCTTCTCACAATAAACATATCCTACTGTTGTTCTACTAGGGACTCCTTTTCTTGATCTGCCCAACTTGAATGCTTCTTAATGATTTTATTCCAAGCATTAGGGATTGTGGGAGCCTCATTTTTATATGAATAGTATGGGGGTGGCATAGAAGATGAACGTTGCCCCAGGATGTCCTGCAATTGAAAAAAAATGTCCCTCATCATATAAAGAGTATATGACATGTCAAATTGTATCCTTACAAGAGCCTTGACATATGATGGAGTTCTATTATATTTCCCGGTGAGGGGAGGACCTTCTTGCCAATATAAATGTTGAATGTGGGGAGAACCATCGTAGTTGGTTCTATAATGGTGAGTACTACCATCAAAACTTGATGTCCGACCGCCGGGAGAGTTCCCATGGCATATACCCCTGGAAGGACCATAGTAGGGGGAGGACCTTCTTTCAATTTGATGTCACCGAGGGGAGGACCTTGACAATGACTTCTGTAATTTAAAGTAATACCATCATAACTTGAGATCTGGATACATTGAGAATATCTGAAGTGTGAATCCTATGGAGGGCGTTTAGGATGAGCTGCAATAAGGGGAGGACCTTATTGTTTCTTGATTTCACATTGGGTAGGAACTTTGCTGTGACTTCCATCAGGGTGAGGACTACCATGATAGCTTGACATTCGACTATAGGGAGAAATATATCTACAACATATACCCTGGGGAGGACCATTCGGGTGGAAAACAGGAAGGGGAGGACCTTCTTGCTATTCGATATTGTTATCAATGGGAGGGATACCATGACACTCGTCAGAAGATAGGTTTTCTTGATTGATCATTGATTTCCCTCAAATTAAGGCCATGTGGATTCTCTAGGGAGGACTTTTAGAGCTGTTGGTAACAATATTGTTGGGAGCACCTTCGTAATAGCAATCGTCACTTATGTAATGTTGTAATGGGTCAGTAGGATATTGAGCCTCTGTTGAAGGATGTTTCATGGTGTTGTGAACACCAGCTTCTAGTAGAGAAGAATCTTGAATGTGATCTTCATTTTAAAATTTCCATTGGCACATTTCATTTTTAGGCACTCGCTTGTGGGAAACTGGGGTCGTCTGCTATTGGTAAATACCTTCATTTATGGGTCTATATTTATATGGTTTCTAGAATTTTGTTGGGATATGATGACGTACATCTTGATTTATAACAGGGATATAGGCCTTACTTGGAGAGGACATCATGTTGGATCAGCGTCCCTCAGTTGGAACCTGATTTTGCCTATCGATTGACACTGTATTGGGTTGGTGGGCTCCATATGCAGTACTAGTGTCATATGACTGCCTATAGTTTGCCTCTCTATTTGGATGTCACCCTTGGTGTATTTCAGTGGTAATTTTTACCAACTTGTATCTAGTTGTCATCCTATTTGGATGATGGGATTATTGTACATTTGTAAAGATTAACATTTGCCTATAATTAGATGCGCCAGCGGACTAGGGTTTGCGCCGACCCCCGCCTCAGTGCCGCCTCCCCTCCGCCGCCCCTCCTCGTCTTCTCATACCGCCCTCGTCGGGATTATTCCTTGTGTGACGCAGATCTCACATCGACTCCTGCTAGGATCATGTTCTGCTCCCCCTCGCGCGACGCACGACCCTTTGTCTTCTCCCTGGCGTTGTCGGCGACGACGACGACGCCCCTTAGTTCTAGAGCTTCAGATCCAGGGTTTTCTGTGTTCTGAGGCATCAGAGGCTCATCTTCAGCCTCGAATGCTCCCCCTGTCCCGATGCTCGATGTGGAGGTCTTAGATGGTGCTCCTCACATCAGCTTGGGTCGAATGGGTCTCTTAGTCGGACAACATCGGCGATGCGGTCGAGATTCTTGTCGGCGAAGCCCCCCTCCCCTTCGACGGAGCGACGATGCGGTCAACCTTCAGTTTTCTGGAGTTGATTTCCCTGTTGACGAACCCCTTGCTTGCGGTTTCCTGGGGCATTTGCTTCGTTTCGGTTGTTTGTTTTCGATGGAGTCGGTATGAGGTTAAAGCATCGTTGCCATTTTTCTAATGCGGATGGCAGATGCATGAATGTTTAGGCCGACGATGTCTCTCCTAAACAGTTCACTCCACTGTTGTTCTGGTTGTGCGTGGTAGGCCTCGGTGGTTCCAGCGTGGTTCGTGGTGTTCTGGATTGGGTAATTGTTGTTTGTTTTCTAGAGTTTGTACGTAGATGCATATGGCAGATGTAGGAATGCTCGATTCTGACGATGTCCTTTCTTCAATAGTTCACTTCCGTTTTGCTTCAGGGTCGGATTAGGGCACGGTTTGTGTCTTCTTCCCGGGTCAGTACGAGGTCACAAAGGGCGACCCCAGGAATGCTCGGGACTGAGCAATTCCCTCACCTGATCTCCCCTTTTCGATGTTTTCCCCTTTTTGGTTATGCTTTTATTTTCGAGAGTCCGGTTCCATCATTTGACGATTCTCCTCTGCTCTTTTGGCCTTACCCTTCACGCACCTCCCCACATTGGCCTGGTTCGAAGGTTTCTTTGGAAAATTGGGATGGTGTTGGTGGATCTGATAATGGTGTTTCTGATCTTGGAGGATTTTGGGTGCGGTTTTATTGTGGCTTGTTCCAGTGCGGCTTTTCAGTTTGTAATGGTGGGTTCTCACTTAACTAACCAAGAAGTGCTTTTCAGAAATCAAAATAAATGAATTTTCATCCTATAATTAGATGCGCCATCTTTAGGGTGCGACTGGAATGCATTGGTGGGAATTTGCGTTGGCTCATTATATTCCACCGTATGTCCGTGGTCTTCATAATATTGAGTGGGAATTTGCATAGGCTCATAGATTTTCGTAGTGTTTCAATGGCAGGCTTCAAAGGGGAGGAAATGTTGTATGTCTGTTCGTGGTACACCAATGTGTTTGTACGGTGGATCTCATCATCATGAAATAGGGTAATGACCTGCTCCTGGTTTTATATTATCCACCCTCGACGGGTTGCTCGAGGGGCCTGTGTCCATTGGAATTTAGTAGGATCCCTTGGCATGAAATCCTCTCTAGAACGAGGATATAGAGTTGTGGGCATTAGCGACGACATTATCTAGTAGGGGAGAATGAGCGGGGATCCTTTACAATTGGGATGAATTCATTAGTGTTAACCTCATATGCCTCCCTAAGATAATGGATGCACTTATTATCATGCTCTAAGGATAGGCTCCTGAAATGATTGGGGTTAGTCAGATGGACCACCCTGTGCTGATTTTCTAGCCATGGATGAAGAGGTGTCTGGTGGGATTATGTCGATTGGACGGTCTGTCATGTACCCTCCATCATGGTGGGGTACCCTTTTGGTGGTACTATCAAGTAAATGTTTTTGAAACCCAACTTTGATGATACTGAGTAGGTTATGGGGTCTTCTTCTTCATAGAGGACTCATCTCGTGTGTTGATCCTCATGCATGATAACATTTGGATTGAAGGATTCTCTAGAAACAAGAAATATATGAAACAGGTATAAACAACAGAACCAGTCACAGTAGCATCTCTTGATCACTTGAATAATTGATGATTTGTCTTAGAACATTTAATTTTATGTTATGAAAGGTGATTGAGGTGGGGTAATATTTCCACCTTGGTCAAGGAATCACATCGGGTTCACCATTTTTGTTTCAATCAGGTTCGCATCATACATACATTCCCTGGAGATAGAAACAAAATGGTCCAACAAATCATAACATAATAGTTTTATCACTTTAGTTATTTCACATCGAGTTCACCAATTTTATTTTGACTTGGTTTCCATTGTACCAGACCTTCCCAGGGGATAGAAAAAAAATGGTCCACTGGATCATAACCCAGTCATTTTTTCACTTATGTTATTTCATGTCAGGTTCTCCATTTTTGTTTCAACCCAATTCACATCCCGACCCTTTTTTGGATTGGATAGATGGTCCCATCAAGACTAGGTAGTATAACCTTTTTACATTATAAAGGAGGTACCACATTTTGAAAACTTTGGAGGGCGATTGTAGGAGGTTAAGCATTTTTGCAATCAGACAATGTTGGGTACGAGGTCCTTAGATGGTCTCCAATGGGTTTATTCATGGAACCAGAACACCCAACATTCCTTTTATCTAGGATTCATAGACCTTCTTTCCAAAGGAATTTGATCATTGACTTATTTTTCTATTGAAACTTAAGGACTCCATTGGTCGAGAAGATGGGGGTCAGGCTTGTCACACCCTTGTGGGGGGGGGATTATTTCATATTCCATGACTCTCTTATAGATTTAAGTAATGTTTATATATTCACAAATCCTTGGTTCAATCCCAAGAATGTGTCTATGGTGTACCACTCGGATGGAAAGGTCAATCAAAGTATGCAAGGGTCTTCAATTTGTTGAGACAACACTAACATAATCGATGTAATGAGGTGCTCTAGAGTTTACTATCATCCTGGGGGACAAGAGCTGTTTTGATGATGGGATCGAACCCATAAGATGGAATTCCCACATATCCTCATGGGTAGAATTAGATTCTATGTTTTTTTATGTCTCTTTACTAGAAAAATAACCTTTTAAGATCATGTGACAAGGACCCATCCATACAGTTTAATGTCATGTGGCAATGATGCCTAAGTTAAAGATGCATAGTCAAGGATTTGTGCGTGACTTGCGCCAAGGGGGACCGAGATGCCTAGTAATGATGTGGTCTCTTAGGTGGACATGATCCCACATGGAATATAGACCGGGGAACATTAAGGTGATTTGGGTGTCAGGTTTGGACCTCCGGTATGCATCCCATGTATCCTAGTTGGTTGAGAATCAATTCCAATGTAGTTCGATTGGATGAGGATTATGTGTGGAAGCTTCCCAATTGAGGAAATATGGTTGGAAATTACATCGCAGAGGATTAATTTTTAGAATAATTACATTGGTGCTTATACAACAAGAGGATTCCCAAGTGAGATGGGGGTATTTCAGTGGTACTACTTTTAAGGAGAATGTCCCTTGATCTCGGGACTTAAGCAGGCATCCAACATATCATGGTGAGAGAAGGAATTAGAGTCCTCATAGTTTATTGGTTGGATTGTTGGAATGTTGGGATCACCATTAACCTCTAAACCCATGTGAGTCGTTTTTTTTGTTAGAAATAAAAGGAAGTGGTGTATATCACACACCACATGCTTTCTATTATTCACTGATGGAAAATGAGGGGCCTACAGTGGAAGAGGCCGAAGTGACAGAGGAAGAGGGAATGGATCAAGGAATATGTCAATGTGAAATGAAAGTGGAGGTCATTAAGTATGGATCAAAAAACCTAGGGGTTTACTCCAGGTGGGATACCCTAAAAATGGTTTTTGGAAAGGGGAGGACCATCATCCCTTCCCAAAGGGGAATGAACATGTAAAATCCTCTTTTATCACTGGCACTCATTGAAGGGAAAAACAAGTTATTACTATTAATCTTTAGAACAAGGAAGTTCACATAGGTTTCCCAAGGTTGGACTCCATCATTCCATGGGAATGATAACTTAGGGTTATTATGAGGGACCATTCCATTGTGGGGATTACCCACATGCCTCCACTTAATATGGGTATGCGAACTTAGAAGGGAATGCTGGTGCACCTGACGGTATTATCATACATGTCTGGTGGCATTGGAAGAGGCTATGTTCTAATGCCAATAAACATGTTTGTGGAGGGGCTATAGATGATATGACAGAAATGGAAGGAGATGATCTAGGTTGGAGTTTGGAACGTCTGAGGTTACCCAATTCTACATACTATTTATTCGTGTGGGATAGGGGACTCCCCATAAAGTGTGTTTCTATGTGGGTGAATAGAACTTCTGTGTACATTGATGGTACACTGACCTTTATTTGGTATGTGTAGTGTTTTAATATGTGGGGATAGGTTCCAGTCACATAGTATGGTGCTACATAGCATTGAGTTCCATCCGCGTAATGGGTTTCAATGCGGTGCAGGGTTCTTACCACGCAGCCTTTGGCAACGTGGTTTGCCGGAGTGAAGGAGCATTGGTTCTGTAGTTAGTGGGAAGCTCATCCATGAAGGACACATGGTTTGTGGTTCACCAATTTAGGTTTGTGGTTTTTTAATTATAAGGTTTCCTCCTATTTTTCTACATGGAGAATTTATAGCTGTGGGAATTCATCAGAAGAGTTTTATGTCTCATCAATCAATCAATTTGAGAATCTATCACTAAATGTCCATCTGATCCTCTGAAATCCAGTGTGCCTTTTTAGCTCCCCTCGGGGACTTTTTATAGATTTATAGGGAAGATAGATCTATGGGTGGAATAAAACCTTTTGCAAAAGTCCCTGGGGAAATCACTTGGCCCTGTTGACAACTTGGTCAACCAAGGTTTGTAGGGATGTGGTTTACATGGATGCGATTCGTAGTGGAAGAAATCACCACCTCAATCCGGCGAATGACATTATCCCATTCACAAGATGCCTTTGTCTTTGCCTTGCTTGTAAACCATTTTGGTTTGTGAGGGTGGTATGTGGGGGCATACCACTCTATCTCGTTTTCTCCAACGACATCGTTCGTGGTGGAGCGGGTACTGACATCCATATCCACATACTGCTTGGTTCATAGGACAATGCATCATGGGCCAGAGATTAGCAAGGCGTCCGGGTACTATGGTTCACAGTTGATGATTTACGCATACCATTCCTAGAATTTAGTATGCATATCACTTCAAGTCCTTTTCCAATTTTGACATATTCAAAATTCTTCATTAAATATTCACCCAATTCCTTTTCCAAAATTAGGGACCATTTTCTTTCCATTTGAAAAGTTTTAATGACACAACAATGATATAATAATAATTAGAGGAGTTCAAAGAAGAAATAAAACCGAAATACTCATGGATGAATGCTACCTCTTTTTCAGGTATCCCCCTTAGGTTTTCACTAAAATCCTTTATATGATGAATTTATGTCCAAAGAAGGGTTCTGGGATATGGGGAGGGAACATGAGAAGTGGTTTTTTAGGAATGTTATAAACCAAAAAGGTTTTAAGGTGTTAAAAAGGCTGGATAGGGGGTGGCCTTTTATAGGTGGGGGAGAGGACACACTTGATATTTTTGAAAAGAATTGGGTGGTCCAACGTTTTTGAAATGTCAAAATGTTCCAAAGTGGACCATTATAAATCCTTATAGGTTTAATTGTAGAAATATGTTCATCCAATAGTTTTTTCATGTATATAGATTAATATTACCCCTATATTTTTATTGTAACCCCTGGAAAATCTATTTTTACCTTAATCATTATAATAAAGTTTTACTGCATTTACTATTCATTTTGCTAAATCATTTACTTCATATTATTATATAATATATATTATTCTAATTACAAATATATAATATATTTTCCATTTTAAATTCATATAATTGGAAAATATTAATTTAAAATTAATCCCATAAACATGACGAGGAAGTGAGGTTTTAATAGGAAAATGTTCAAATGTTTTAAATGTTTCTATATTGGGAGGGCTTGTGATAATCCTCTGATGCTTTCCCCCCACTGGTGACGACGGCGCCTGGTTCGGCTCCTCCCCCCTTCGCGGGGGAGGGAGAATCGTCGTTTCCCAGTAATGCAAGTTCTCTGTTCCAGCCCTTTTCCAATCCTGACTTTCTCCCTCTGTTTTTGAAAGCCTTTATTAGCCCTAAAGTTCCGGATCTGTTGGATGGTAACCCTAATCTTCAGATTTCGATGTCCGAGTTCTTGGAAACCTCTTCACTGCTGAATCTCACTCTCGTTGCTCGCTTCAGACAAAGGAGACCTTCCGTCAATGTGTTCGATCGGGTTGTCTTCTCCACTTGGGATCTTCAAGAAAGGGCGACTATTGGGCTGTTGGATAGACAACATATTATGATCCGCTTTGAGTCAGAAGAGGATCTCATTCAAGCTTGGTCAAGAGCGCCTCGCAGCTGCAATGGTATTAGGTTTTTTCTTCTTCGTTGGTCGTTTGATTTTCATATGAAACGGGATTCACCCTCGGCTGCAGTTTGGGTCAGTTTCCCTAATCTCCCCTTACCTTTTCAGAATCCATCTGTTATAAGAATATTGGGTAATATTGTGGGTAGATTCTTGTGTGAGGATAGCAGCACTGAAGAGGTGTGCCATCTGATTAACCCTCATGTATGCGTTGAGGTTGATGCTTCTAGAATTCCGTTTGAGTTTGTGTGGATTACAATCGGCGAGGAATATAGGTGTAAACAACAGGTTGTTTATGAGAATTGGTATGATTTTTGCTTAACTTACAACCGTTTTGGGCTTCTTCTGGGGAGTTGCTGAAGAGGATCATCATCTCAGGTGCTGTATTCTAGGCGTCTGGCGTATCAGGCTCCAGTTAGGAGGGAGGATACTACATGGATCATCTTGGTGACACAGCTGATGGAAGGTCCGGAGATGAGGACTAATGTTATGGAGGGGACAAATGGAGGTTACCAATCACTGGGTCCTTCGGTTCAACAGCTCGCCAAAGGGGATGGCAAGGAGCCGGATAGGCATGGTGATATCACACCCTTGACGGATGTTATGGAAACTAAAAGCATTCAGGAGGCTCCGGATGCAAGCAAGAGACAGAGGCAAGAGACACTACCACAAAAACAGTTTTTCGCAGCGCCCCCCTTTATCAGCGCTTGCTTAATAGCGCTGATAAAGGGCTCCCCTTTATCAGCGCTTGCTTAGTAGCGCTGATAAAGGGGGGCCTTTATCAGCGCTTTTTTAGCGCTGATAAAGGGTCAAATTCAAAAAATAAAATAAAAATATATTAATATATAAATATAGTTATATTGTTATATAAATATAATATATAATTTTTAAATATATTTTAGATAAGTATAAATGTACATTTACACTTATTATACTTAATATTTAAGATATTTAGTGAAAATGACTTCTTAAAAAATTAAAAAAATATTTTTAATTAATATTTTGATAATCATTATGGAGTAATAGTCATTTAATAACAATTTGAGGACTAAAAAAACTAAAAAAATTTAAAAAAGATCCAAAATATGTTGAAAACGCAACTCAAACTTCAAACGGCCATAACTTTTGATCCGGGTGTCCATTTGAGCTCTACCACATATCAAATCGAAGCCTGCGACGAGATCTACGTCGCTGTGACTCGGGGGGGGGGGGGGGGGCAGTCAAGCGTTTTTCGAGGCCAAAAGAGGCCCAGAAGGCCTCCAAAACTGAGTTTTTTGTCGGGGTACCCAGATTTTTTAACATTTTGTGGATTTTCAAACTCGTTTAAGGGGGTATTGTTGGCTTTTCTTGGTGGGGACTAAATTTATTCCAAGGTATTACATTCATATTGATATTATGTCTTTGAAATTTCATCCTTTTTTATAATGAACTGCTATTTATAATCAAATATATAACTATATGTACATATTTTTTATATATTCGCACTTAAAAATTAATTTTTTTAAATAAATAATTAAACATATTTACATATAAAATATATTAGCTTTATCTAAATAATAACTAATATCCATTTTATTTAAAATACCAATATATGAATATTTATATACCTATATATTAATCTAACTATATATATATATTAATCTAACTATATATATATTAATCTAATAACTATATATATATTAATATAACTACATATATATATATATTAGTATTACTATAAATATATATATTAATATCACCATAAATATATATATTAATATCACTATATATATATTAATATAACTATATAAATATATATTCATATAACTATATATATGTTAATATAACTATATATATGTTAATATAACTATATATTAATATAAATATATATTACTATACGAATAAATATAACTAAATATATATATATATATAGATATAGATATATATTAATACCACTATATATATATATATTAATATTACTATATATATTATAATATAACTATATATATATATTAATATAACTATATATATATATTAATATAAATATATATTACTATACGAATAAATATAACTAAATATATAAATATATATATAGAGAGATATCATGAATTGGAAAGCAAATCAAAATAGAGTAGTGGTAAGGGCTTAGGCGCGCAGGGGGGAGGTCTCGAGTTCAAATCCTGGTGGAGGCAGGGGTGCGCGCGCATGAGGAATATTGGAGCAAGTGCTGTTAAAGGGTGGAGGGGGGTGCGTGGGGTGTTGTTTAGGGGCCGAAAAGCACTGTAAAAGGGGGGGTTCAAGCGCTATAAAAGCCCCCCCGATTGGCAGTATTTTTTAAATTTTTTAATTTTTTTAACTTTTATCAGCGCTTTTTTAAAAGCGCTGATAAAAGGGTCCTTTATCAGCGCTAAAACGAGAGCACTGATAAAGGAAGCGCTGATATAGGACCCCTTTATCAGCGCTAAAAAAAGCGCTGATAAAGGGGTACTTTTATCAGTGCTTTTTTTAGCGCTGATAAAGGGGTCTTATATCAGTGCTTTTCGGAGCGCTTATAAAGGGGACCCCCCCTTTATCTACGCTGGCTTTATCAGCGCTTTTCTAGCGCTGATAAAGGCCATTTTTAGTGCTGATAAAGGTCGTGTTTGTAGTAGTGAGAATCCTAATACTAGGAGTGATCAAATGAATGGTTCCACATCCGGTGGGGTGACTTTGAGGGATTAACATTTGGGTGATGCCTTGGATACGAGGGATCAAAGGGTGGAATGTAAAAGAGGTGACTTGGTAGTGACTCTTGGCAGGAATGGGAGGAAACAAGATAGTGGGGGACCGGGTGTTGCTTCTGCGGCTATTCTTCCTTTGAGTAACAGATTCCTGGGTCTTGATGAGGTGGGTATGGATGTTGTTGCAACGGAGCAGGGTGAATCCCTAAAGACCAGTATGCAGGATTGTGGAGGAGGGGAAGCTGACCGTGAGGCTTCTTGTGAGGTTGTGGGAGATTCTACTATGGAGAATACAGCTTACCAACAGGGTAAACCAACTGACTTGGGAAATGTCCTAGAAGGGAAAGGAATAGGAGCAGTTAAGTATGATGGTGTTGCAGGCATTTACATGTGTGATATTGACTGTAACACACCTGATCAGAGGAGAGGAAGAGATGAGGAGGGCAAGGATTTAACTTCGGACAACATTCTTAGGAGGAAGGGGATGCTATCCAGCTGCGACAAGGAGAATATAGGTGATATGGTCGCTCGTTCCTTTAGCGACATAGTGCAGAGTGGAGACAGAATTGGGACCGATGATGGAGGAGTGACTTCTGCTACTCTAAAAAGAAAAGGCAGGAAGGATTACTCCTATCTGCCTCAACCGCTGTGCACCAGAGCATCCTTTAAATGGGACCATGGGGTGTCTCTGGCTTTCAAGAAAGGCAGCTTGTCCGAGCAAGAAGGTTCCGGGCGAATCACGCAGGATGATGTGAGGCGGGACTACGATGGTGATTTCATGAGGCATTTAAACCCAGCTTCTGAATGGGGAACGACCACCGTGGAGGGGAGTTCATGCGCTGGTGGAGATGATGGGTATGGTAACTATGATTTTTAGTTTTTGTTAACTGCTTGTGTGTATGTTTGTTTGTTCATCTTTGGAGGGGACTTGTTTGTGCCTTTTGGGTTTGTTTTGACTTTGGGTTTCTCACGTTTCCTAAAAGTGTTTGAAATAATATAAAAAAAGTATTCTAATAGTATATTGAATTTTAATATGAAATTGATTCAAATGGATTTAATTTGACTAATGGATTTATAATTGAAGTAATTTAACATTAAAATAAATTTAATATATCATTAAAATTTATGAATAAATTAAATGAGAAGGAAATTTTCAATTAAAATTCTGTACATATCACAGTTCATAAAAAATGAAACTTTTCAGAAAAATTCCAAAAATTCACCAGAATTTTTTTTGTTATAAACATTTAAAAAATGAAGTTTATTTTTGAAAATATTTTTTTTTAATTTTATAAAAAAAAAATTTAACGTAATTGCACCATAAAAATGTGACTAAATAATTTTTAGAAAAATACAGTTTAAGCATAAAATTTGATTTATTATATTCTCTTATCTATAAAACACATAAGATGAATGCTCAAAATTTTATTAAGTATATATAATATATAAATTTAATTTTAATCATTCACTAAATTGGATTCGTTTAATTTTTTAGGAAAAATGTGTTTATCTGTATAAAGATTGTTTTTTAGATAATGAATTCCTTTATTTTCAAAAGTTTTCATTTTCCTAGTAAATAATTGGTCTCTAAAGAATTAAATATATTTACATGTTTAAACAAAATATTTTCCTAATTTATTTAATCATACTAATACTCTACATTAAAATGACTTGGTGGTAAGTATCATATAAAAATATTTAAATAGTATATCATGTTTCGTTTAAACTATGTGTTGTGTGTAACTTAAGGAAAACTCAGTGTTGTGTGTAACCAAATACAAACTTGGTATTGTTTTTAATACATGGTAAATTTAGTGTTGCATGAAAATCCAGCAAAACTCAGTGTTGTGTATCACAAAAAATATATAAAAGTTCAAATTTATTTGAAAATTTTAATTTCATAAAATCTATAGGTGCTACATTCTACCCCTTTAAAATTTATTTCTTCCTAAAAATCATCTTAGTCATCAGAGGTTTAACATTTTAAACATTCCTTCTTAGAAACCCAAATCATTTAAATTAATAAGAATACATACCTTAAAAATGGAAATTTTTAAACATAAAGGTTACCAAAAGTAACTTATAACTAGGATTCCACATAAGGGAAAATAAGTGGAATGTGAAGATTTGGACACAGAAGAAAAGTATAATTAATTATATAGAGTGATAAAGATCAACGATCAATAGAATTTAGGAGATCTGGAGATGGTTAATGACCATAAAATAATAGAAAATAGTGCCGTGAAAAAGGTCATTGATATCATAAAATATAGTGAAAATAGAATACCAATTTATTTAAAGATCCTTTTCTTAATTTTGACTGATTTTTACAAGAAGATTCACCTACTCGATTTCATTCCATTTCATTAAGAGAATATCTATATTTGGTTTATCCATGATCAATTTCCACTTCAACTTATACATTAAGAAATTAATGTGAATTTATTATGAATAAAGAACTAATGGTTCATAAAATCTGTTGATAGAATGATAAGTCATTCTCTCTATATTTAGTTATCATCTATAAAAAATGGTTAGCAAGGGTTATCCAATATAAATAAATCTATATATGAAAAAATAATACATTAATCTCTAAAACCTCCTCAAAATTTCAATATAAATAATTTCCTACGTTATTATACTTATGAACCTTCCAAAATATTAAAATCCATAACTTCATAAAGAGGGTCACTAAATGTCCAAAATGAACTTATCATTAATACCCCAAACAACATGAAATTGTTCTTGATTTTCATATACCAAACTTGTTAATAATTTCAACATGTATTCTCTTGAAAGCAAAATTACCATAAAACATCATTAAAAATAGGTATTTTTTCTCTTTCCTTGAATAAAACCATAGATTATTGAATATATTCCATAGATCCAATAAAGTTTTGAACTCAATCAATGATAACATAAAACATATTGTCAAAAATTACTTTATATATTCTGAGGTCATCGATACTATCTAATTTACATTATCCATATCAATTATCTCTTTATCCAAACTAAAAAACATTTTATAAACATCAAAAAAATATTAACGGTTACCTTCCCATTTTCAAAATATCACATTACCATTGAATCACTCTTCCAGTACATCAACATCATTCAATATATTCCTTCAATTCCTTAATGAAAAACTTATACCAAACTATACTTAAATATTTTTGGATTCATAAAACATAATATTTTAATTCCAATTAATAGATACTTCAATCAACCCACATCCATGTCAAACCATTCTCTATGATTTATCATCTCATTCCACAATACCTATTTCCCTTAATATTTCATTTGTAGCCTCTTCATCCATAGAAATATAACTATTACTTATAAAAACTTTCTGATTTTTTTTCAGAATAATTACCCTTTTGACATCGATTTGTATAATGATCATACTTTCAAAATTTTAAATCATTCAAAAGTCAATGAAATCTTAGGGAGGCCTTTAATCTCATCAATTTCATAAACCAAAATTTTTATTTACCCTTTACAGTTACTTGTATTATGACTATATTTTCTACAATTAAAACATATTCATTTTTCTATAAGAAACCAGCATGGGTATTTATTCTAACATTCTCAATATATAGGAAACTAATATTATTTTATTCATGGTATCCACTTCTTGAAATCCCAATGAAACATTTCCTTCTCTTCTATGGTGAGTGTGAGATTTAGTTAGGGTATATGTTTTAAATCATGTTCCATGAAAATTTATTAGGTATAATAAAAATTTCCTTCACTCTAATCATAACCCCATTTGGCTATTCATCAGAAAATTTTCTGTCATACTAATTATTAAAACAGTTCCCTCAGGTTCCAGCCATCGACTAAAACCAAAATCATAGTGTGAGAAACACTTATCATATTGTAAAACCATATAGTCTAAAAAATAATTTAAGAGGTCTAAATCAAGACCCCATCTTTTAAAGCTATGACACCTTAGATTTATTCTATCTCATTCATATTCATCTTCTATTTAAATCCTTCATGAAGGTTTTAACTATTTTTTGAATTTCTAAGGAATATTCTCCCTAGAGTGTCAAACCAGGTGTGAGACAATGCCTATTTTCATGCACCAGGTGACCATCAAGTCCATCTTAATGCACCATTTTCAAATTTATTACCCATAGAAACCTATGGACTAGACCCACATCCAATTTTAGTATCCTGATAGGGATGTAATTGATTGCAAAACACTCACTCTATCCTTTAACAATATCCCAGTACATTTTCCTATACACTGACTTAGTTGTAGATTTTTCCTAATATACATCCCTAGACATATCTATATAAATATCCATATGAATATCACTAAAGTTTTATCATCCTAGTTTCCAAAGGTAAACTAATCTTTTCTTATGATACCGACTATAATGGCCTAGGATTTTAATACATGGATATTACATATTTATATATTAATATTCAATACATTATAAAAGTACACTCCTGATGACTTTAATAGTTTAGTTTCGTCGAAAACTTTGATCAAAATAATTTTAATGGGTGAAATATATTCAATGTCTACCATACAAATATTCCATTTTAGTACTCATAAAAAACATAACCAACATAAAAAAATATCTTCATAACCTGAGGAAGGGAAACATAGTAAAATATGATCTTAGATGTATAGTAAGTGTAAAAGAGGGTGATATGTAAGTATAACATAAGAATATGGGTTCGATGACAAGAGTATAATATTTTGAAACCAAACCCTACATATCAAAGTTCATAATCATAAATTATTGAATAAATATTTTTAGTTATAAGACATTCATCATAATACAATCAACAAACTAGGGCCATGATAGGACAACATTAACATACAAACACGTTTTTGCGAATACACATAAGCATAAGGAATATTATTTTAAGGATACCCTTATAGAAATTCATAACATGTTAGGATTTGGATAAATGCCAATGTACCTTCATTGAGATTGGGATGACCTCCCATGTACCCCCTTTCTGGGTTGGGATAACTACCCATGTATCATCATTTTCATGCTTGGACTAACAACCTGTATACCCTTTGAGATCGTAGAACATTTACCATTACCTAATCCTTTATAGGGATATGTAGGTTACACCCTTCACATAATGAAAATAATAGATAAGTCTGCCACAAGATCATAAAAAATAATTATATAATTTCCCATGAAATGAAATTTCTTTCATAAACATTTCATCATATCATAAACTTTGGAAAATAGGCAAGTTTAGTGATCATTTCATGATTTCATCCTAGAAAAACCCCTGAAAAAAACTGTGTTTCATAAGGATTCAATAATTGTATAACCTACATAAGAGAAAATGGTTTCATGAATATCAAATAAACATAAACAAAACGTAATTATAAAACCAATAATAACGGTATCCATGGATCATATCCCCATTAAAGAATAATTGGTCTAAGAGGATGTCATCTTAGATGGAGAGTGATTATGAACCACTTGGAGTGCTTCTTAAGGAAAAAAATTTCTTTGAAAATCACCTTTTATAACTAATCATTATAAAAAATCATATAAATACTTTTCTTTGAGAATAAAATTGAATCCTTATAAAGGAAGCTTTAAAATAAATTAAAACATTCATTAAGAAAAATATCATTTCCACTTTGAAAAAAATTAAAACATAAAACATTTTGAAAATATTATTAATTGAAAGTGAACATGAAAACATATAGGGGAATCCCAAATTAAAATAATTTCCATGATTAAGGGAATATTTTTCTTATCTTGTATAGGTTAAAATAATGGATCCTTTCAATTTGTTAGTAAAAGAAAAACCTTCATTTTTTAGAAAAGGACATGAATATTCCATTAATTGTTTTTTTAAAAAGCCATAAATTTGTAAAATGTTATATAATAAATATTTTGGAAATGGTTAAAAACATTTTTGAAAACATTTTGATAAAACATGATTTTGGAAGAAAAAGCGTTTTCGACCGAAGAAATAAATAAATCCAGTTTTTATTAAAAACACATTCTCAATCATATTAAGTACCATAGAATTAAAAAATCGTAATATTAGTTTAAAATACCATTAATAACTAGATGAGAATAAAATTAAAAAGTTTTTCTAGAGATATATCATAATATTTTATCATTGGAAACATTATTATAATCATCCCTGACAAACGATGAGATTCTGGCATAAAATCATCACTACTTTCATAACATTGAATCATAATACCCATGATGGAATAACATAAAATGGAAATTAAAATATAAAGAGGGTAAATAAATTCATTATATTACATTTAAAATGCTATGTGTATACACCTCATGAAATAATATAGGTGCATAATATGATGTACGTCTCAAAGAAGGAAAATCGAGAAAACAATCTATTATGGATTTAGTAATATTTTGAATAACAATACCCAATTAATAATAACATTAAATGAAATTTTAGATATCATTAAAATTATTTTATTTAAGATATATTATGTCAAATGGGTAGTATATATACCACACAAAAGATATGTTTAGAGAATTTTCATATGTCTCCCAAAAATATATAAGAGTATAGAAATCCCATTACCTTAAGTTATGACTTCTAATATAATAATTCAGACCCCATGTATAATAAATATATGTTTATTATACATATATTATAGAGTTATATTCATATATAAAATAACATATATGATTTATTTATTTATTTATTATTTCCCATTTATTAACAATTCAATGTTAAAATTATTTTTCTGGAATAACTACTTTATTATTCATGTATGTTTTAACTTGTTATATATTGGTCCTATTTATTTTTCATGGTTTAATAATATCCATAATTTAAAAATTATATAAATATATTATATATTTATTTATATAAATACATAAAATTCAATGATAAAAAATGAAATACAGTGTTCATGGGGACGGTAGGTTGTAAGTACGCCTGAACACTACTTCCATTTTCTTCTCATATTGAAAGAAAGAAAAGTAAGAGATATATATTATAATTATATAATTATTTTTATTTCATATATATTACATATTTTCATTAAATACTTTATTAATACCTACCCTAAAAAGAATGAATGAATTACATCACTTCGTGAGGCGGTAGTCAACCGTACAGATGACTGTCGTAATCATATTCTCTATAGATGGAGAGTATGAAGGAATGTCTAGTATAATAATTATAGAATAATAATAAAAACATATATATCATATATATAATTTAACAAAAATAAATCAATCATAATTTCTATCCTTGAGATAAGTTATGTCAGAAATGAATGATATCGGTTCTCTAGGGAGTAGTACACCATACTCACAAACAATGATTTCATATACAATTTGATGGAAGTGAATGTGGTTTTAGGTCATGAAATAAACCAAAAAAAATCTCAGTATATGTAATATACTTATTTTATTATATATTAATGATATAATTATAATTTAAGTATGTAGAGGAAGAAATTAAATAAAAACGCTCGTTGATGAATGTTACATCTTCTTCAGGTATCCTCTATTGTTTTGCCCTAAAAAACTAACTAGGATGGTTTTTTCCAAAAATAGGGATTCCAAGATAAGGGTAGGGAAGTTGGGATGTTATTTTGGTTTGAATTAGATGAACCAAAAGAGTTTTAATGTGTTAAAATTATATTAGAGGGTTGTCCTTTTTATAAGTGGGGTAGAGGACACACTTGGTATTTTTGGAAAGAATTGAGTGGTACATTCTTTTTCATATGTAATAAGGGTATAAAATGGAAAATTATAGAACATTACAGGTTTTATGGTATAATTATTCCCATAAATTATTTTTTAGAAAAGTGTATAGGTCATATTTACCCTTATCTTTTTAGATTAACCACCCGATAAACCCATTTTTACCCAAACTGCGGTAATTAATTTTTATTGCATTCACTATTAATTTTAGTCAAAAAATTAATTTAATAATATTAGATAATATATATTATTTTTATCCTAAATATGGAATCCATTTTTAAAAATTCCATTCAAAGAAGTGGAAAATATTAATTTAAATAAAATCTTACACACGCGATGGGAATGTGGGTTTTGAAAGGGAAGGTTTTCAATATCTTGAACTATTTTTGTATCAAAATTATAAATAAAATTTATTAAAATTACCTGAATTAGATTAATTGATGTTTAATTTAATGAAATAAAATTTATGATTAATTTAAAATATAATTCAACTCTATAAATAAATTAAATTAAAAGGAAGTTATCAATTTAAATTCTATATTTCTCACTATTCATCAAAAAATGAATCATTTCATAAAATCCCAAAAATTAACCCAAATATTATTTTGATATTATGATTACAAAAATGAAGTTTATTTTTTAAAAAATAATTAATAAAAGTGTAATAAATTATTTTTAATGTTAGTTATCCATAAAAACGAGACAAAACTACTTTTAACAAAATACTATTTTAATCCTAAAATTTGATTTATTATTATATCATGTTTATAAAATACATAATATGAATGTTAAAAATTTTAATTTATATATAATATATAAATTTCATTTAAATAATTAACAAAATGTTATTGTTTTTAGTTAAAAAGAGTTTATAGGCATAAAAATAATTTTTTAGAAAATTATTTCTTATATTTCCAATTATTTTATTTTCATTTATAACTAATTGGTCATGAAATAATTAATTATATATACATGTTTAAACCATATATTTTTATAATTTAGTTAATCCTACTCATAACCTCTATTCAAATTGTTTGGTGATAACTATCATATAACAATATTTTAATAGTATTTCACATTTCATTTAAATTAGTTGTTGCATGTAACACATGATAGACAAGGGATTGTGTTTAAAAAATGAAACAATTAGTGTTCCATATAACCCAATATATAATTAGTGTTTCTCTTTACACAATCCAAAATCAATTTTTATTTTCACACATTATATATAAAAGATCAAATATTTTAGGAAAATAATTTCCCAAAATCTTGGTTTGTTACATTATACCCCCATAAAATAAATTTCAACCATTAAATTCACATAGATCATCAAAAGTTTACCATTTTAAAATTAATTCATAGAAACTGGAATGATACAAATGAATAATAAAACTTCCCTTAAAAGTGGAAATTGGGAAACAAAAAGGTTACCTATGGTAACTCATAACTAGGTTTCAAAATATGAGAACATAGGTGGGAATTTAATATTTGGATATAGAAGAAACACATAAATAATTATAGAGAGTGTAAATTTAATTAAATAAAAAAAAGTGGGTGATCGAACTAAGTTTAGTGAACATAAAACCATAGACCAAATGAGTACTAAAAAGGTCACTGATATCATCAAAAATGGTTACAATTTGACAAAATATTATTTCAAGATCTATTTCTTGATTTTAATGAATTTTCATTAGAATATACACTTAGTTGATTTCATTCTATTTCAAAATCACAATCTCCCCCTTAGACATGACTTGATCAATTTACACTTCAACTCATACTTGATGAAATAAAGGTGATGTTTTATGCTTGAACCACTAACTGATCATAATGTCTATAAATGAAATGATAATTTGTTACAATTATCATTAATTATCATCATAATAAAATTGTTAGAAAAGGTTACCCAAATATACATAATTGTTCATATGGTGATATAATACACTGATCTCTAACACCTGATTCAAAGTTCTACGTAAAACATATCTTAAATGGTTAACCTTATGACCCTTCTGAAATATTAAAATCTATATCATTAAAAAGAAGGTAACTAAATTTTTAAAATGAACATATCATTAATACCTTAAAAAATAATGAAATAGCTCATAAGTTTCAGAAACCAAACATGTGAATACCTTTATTTTATATTCTCAAGAAACCAGATTTACCATAGAATCTATATATTTTTCTATTCTTTCTCATTCCTTTAAATAAACCAAAAATTATTGAATATATTTCATAAATACAAAAATGTTTTAAACTCCCTCAAAAATAAAATAAACCACTTTTCCAATAAATCCTTCATCAGTTCGGAGGTTATCAATACTATCTAATTTACTTTATCCATATCAATCATTTAATTATCCAAAATAAATGCTATTTTCTCAACATTAGGAATAGATTAAGGGTTAAATTCTCATAATCTAAATATCACCTTGCTATTGAATCTCTCTCCAAATCAATAATAACTATTCAATATAGTCTTTCAATTCCTTAATAAAAATATAATACTAAATAATACTTATATATTTTATGATTCAAATAACATAATCTTTGAATCCCAATACATAAATACTTCATTCAACCCACTTCCTTGTTAACCCATTATCTATTCGTTTTCATATAATTTCTTAATACATATATCATTTAATAATTCATTTTTAATCACTTCATCGTCAGCAATATAAACATTACTCATAAAACCTCGCTCATTTTCTTCACAGTCTTTCCCATTAGTAAATCAATTTTTATAATGCTTGTACTTCCCATATTTAAAGCATTCAACATTTTATGATATCTTATAGAGATAATTATTCTCATCCATTATGTTAACTGAACTTTTTATTTTCCATTTTCAGTTACATGATTTATGTCCTTATTTTCCAAAGTCTAAACATCTTAACATTCCTCTAATACATCTACTTGTGTGTTTCTTACCACATTATCAGGATATATGAAACTTAATTTTCTTTCCTCCATGGTCTCTACTACCTGAACTCTTAGTGAACTATTTACTTATATTCTTTGGTGTGTCTAATATTTAGTTAAGGTATACATTGTCAATCATGTTATGTGAAAATGGATTTGGAATAATCACAACATCCTTCACTCTAGTTATCATACCATTTGGATGATCATCATCAAATTGTACATAACATTCAGCATTGACATAGTTCTTTTAAGTTCCATCCATTGAATAAAACCAAAATCATAATGTGATCATCACTAATCATAGTGTGAAACCACATAGTCTGAAAAAATATTTAAAAAATCTAAATAAAGACACATTCTTTTAAAGAAATGTCACCTCAGGTCTATCCAAGGTCATTCATAGTCATCTTCTATTTAAATCCCACATGAGGATTTATAAAGAGATTGAGAATTTTCAAATCATATTCCCTCAGGATTTTCAAACCAAGAGTGCAGCAGAGCCTATATACCCTAGGTGATGATTGAGTTTATCTCAATGTGCCCTTTTCATATTTATTACACGAATTCACCTCTGTTCCAGTGCCGTATCCACTTGTAGTATCTATAAAATGATGTAATTTCTTCATGACCACTCACTCTATTCTTTACCAAAATTCTATGAAATCTTTACATACATTCAATTATCATTAGACTTATACTTAGATAAATATATGGACATATCCTTAGAAATATCCCTAGGTATATCAAAAAACAATTCTCATCCTAGTGTCCAAAGGATAAGTAATCCTTTCCTCTAATTCAAACTATGAAGACCAAAGCATTTCATAAAGGAATATTATATATTTTTTAATGAATATTCAATACATTACAAAAGTAGACACTCAAGAATTGAAATAGTATAGTTCTTTTGGAAACATGGAATAAAATATTCTTAATTGGTGAAATATATACAATGTATCCCATTAATATCTTCTCTTTTAGTACTCTTCAAAAATATACCCCACTAAAAACATATATTCATGACTTGGAGAAACAAAACATAAGAAAGGATTAGTGTAGATACTCAATAATGGTAAAACAGGGAGATACATATGCATAAAAAAGCATAGGGATATGAGGACATGAAAAAAAATTTGAAAACCGTAACATGCATATCAAAGACCATAATATTCAATTATGGAAAAAATATTGGTAGTATATAAGATATATATCATAATATAATCAAATAATAGGATCCATGATGGAATTACATTGTCATAAGACATAGTTTTGTGGAATATACATTGGCATAGAAAATCTTATGACAATGACACCCTCCATGACATTCATAACATGTTAGTTTTGGGATAATAGCCCATGTTTCTACTTTGGTCTTGGGATGAAATCCCATGTACCCTCTTTTGGGCTTGGCATAACAACCCATGTACCCTCATTTTTTCTCTTGGGTTAACAACCCTTGTACCCTCTAAGCTCACACATCATTTATCATTAACGAATGTGTTGAATGGAAATATAGGTTCCACAGGTAATATAATAAAAATCCAAGGTCAGTGTTCCACAATATCATAATACATTAATCATGTCATATCCCATAAAATTAAATGGGATTAGAAAAGTGACTAGTTTCATGATCATTTCATCATTTCATCATAGCATATCCTATGAAAATAAGTGGATTTCATAAGGATTTTATCATGGTATAACCCATAGATGACAAAAATAGTTTTATAAAAAACATGTAATCATAATCATAAACCATTTAGGGAGATAATTAGAATGTAATCCTTAAATTCTATCCCTAGTAAAACATAAATAACATCAATGGTTTTTATCTTAGATGGATAATGATTTTGAAAAATAATAACATAGAAAAATTCTTGAGAAAAAGAACCTTTATTTTGAAATAAAATTTAGAAAATATCTTGGAAAAACTTTTCTTTGAGAATAAACCATAAAAAATACAATTTATGATTTAAAAACAATTTAAAATATTCCTTGAGTAAATTATCCTTTTATCCTTGAAAAAAATAAAACAAAAAATATATTGAAAATAAATTTGTTTGAAAGTGGACATGAAAGAATATAATGGAATATTCAATGAAAAATAATTTTCATGCAAATAAGATGTTTTCTTCATGTCATACAGGTTAAACCAAAGGTTATTTCCACATTTTTTGTAAAGGAAAAATAGGCATTGATTTTGAAAATGACATGAAGATTGATTTCAAAAAAAATTTAAAAATTTAAAACATTGGTGAAATTTTATTAAATTAATCATTTTGAAATGGTTATAAATAGTTTTAAAACTATTTTTAAAAAACTTGATTTCGTAAAAAAAGGTTTTTTGACTTAAGAGATAAATAATGATTATTTTTATTTAAAACATTTTCTCAATCATATTAAGTACCAAATAGTGGGAAAATGGTATTATTACTAGAAAATACCATGAATAAAAAGTGTGTAAAAAAATTATTGAGTATCTTGAGGGATTTATCAAAATATTTTGTTATTGTAACATAATCTTAAACATTCTCGATAAATGATGAGATTCTGAAATAAAATTATTATCACTTAGGAATCTTAGAATCAAAATCCCCATGAAGAAATAATATAAAATAGAACATAAAATACCATGATGATAAATAAATTAATTATATTACAAGTAAAAGGTGTATTATATACACCTCATGAAAGAATATAGGTGTGTAACATGATATACATTTCAAAGAAGGAAAATTGATACTAAAATAACTTACTAGATTAGTAGTTTTTTAAATCGTAATCCCAAATAAATAATAAAATAAATAAAACATTAAATATAATAGATATATTTGGTTATATTATATAAAATTTCAACTAGTCAGTATATACACCAGACAAAAGACACTAGTGGTGAATTTTCATATGTCTCCCAGAAATAAAAGACAGACTAGAAATCCCCTTGCCTAAAGTCTTGAATTTAATCGTACTTATTAAAAACTCACGTGTAACAAATATTAGTTTATTATAAATATATTAAATAAACATATTCATATATATTATTCCATATATGATTTTATTATGACAATTTACTACCAATTTGTTAAAAATTCCATGTAAAACTCATGTTTCAAGTAATTACTACTTTGTTTTCCACTTATTTTTTAATATGTTATTTCTTGGTCCTAATACATAGATAATTTTTTAATAATATATATATTTTAAACCATGATATAAATATTATATATATTCACTATATATTTATTTATTGATATCCCTTAAATTTAGTGATAGAAAATGAAATACACTATTCATGGAGATGGTAGGTCGTACGTACGCTTCAATGTTGTTTCCATTTTAATATCTGATTGAAATAAAAATATATATGTGATATATGTTATTATTATAGAATTATTTGTATTTAATATATATCACATATGTTATTTAAACCATCCTTAATACCTTCCATGTAATTTGTAAATGAATCACATCGCTTTACGAGGCAGTAGTCCGCTGTTCACACGAGCAACATTATCGTATTCCCAAAAAATGGAGAGTATGAAGGTATGTGTGATATAATAAATAAATATTTATAAAAAAATCATAAATATAATATATATCATATATTAATATAAAATCCATCATTATTTCCAGTCTCAAGAGGTGTTAATGGGGAATCTAATGACACCAGTTCGCAAGGTAGTAGTCAGCCGTTGTAATGCCCCGACCCTAATTACCCAGAGTCGGTGCATTATTACGTATCATTGTCATGATCACAAAAGATCATGTCTTGAAAGAATTATTAGTTTAGTATCCTTGAAAGTACTAGATATATTCATAAGGTTTATATTACATCATAAAATAGAAAACAACAACAACATTGTTTGCATGGAAAACACTGAGATCCCATAGATTATCGATGCAGGTCAGTCATAATATAATTCTTCGCATCCTAGAAAAAATAAAACATATAAATGGGTGATCTCAAATGCTCAGTAAGGATAACAATATATAGGAAACTTTCATAACTATGCATAAACATTTAAGGCAATGTATAAAACTAAAACAAAAGCCTTTTCAACATAAACTTCATCATAATATAGAAAATATAAATCAAAATAATGACATTTAGTTACTCACATGGATATTCCACTAGTCCAATAATCACATGTAATATCAACAACCACTTTTATAATGATGGAATTCATAATGCCAATATTTCATGACCACATAGTCAAGGCCTTGTTCCATGACTAAAAATAATTTTTTGTCAAGGCCTTGTTCCATGACACTATTTTTCCTCCTGAGACCTAATGATGCATCGAGGAGCTATAGCAGGCTCCACCCATCACTTACTAAGTCCAATGCATTCCTCATATGAAAAGGTTTAGACATAACTTAAAAAATCGTATTAAAACAAGCATACGAAATGTCAACACTTTATCAATAAACCATGAATGGTGTAAAAACAACACATCTACAGTCAAACATATAAAAAAACCTTCAATAAAATATGGAAGTTTTGTATCATAATAAATCAACTTCAAATAAGCTTAAAATCCATAAAAGTATGTTGACATAGATGAAATAAAAACCTTTTTTTGAGAAATATCTCTTTATATTTTGAAATCATTTAAGAAAAAATTTATTTTGAAAATATTCTTATAATCTTGTTAGGGAAGCTTCGACAAGGTTATAACGGCATAAAATAGTTTCACCCACTGTATAAGTTAAAAAATACATTCTTACCTTTATTTTTTCAAAAAGTTTATAAAGTACCTTGTTTGGAAAATGACTAAAAGATTCCTTTAAAAAACATATAAGGTCAAATTATGGTATAAATTACTTAAACCCATTGTTTAGTAAATAGTAAAAATGTTTTGAAATACATTTTTAAGAAGCATGGATGTGGATGATAATGAGGTCCTAGTAGATAATTACGTATAAACAACCTCAGATAATGAAGTGATTGTGAAATTAACCCTTACCTTGTACTTTTCCTTGGTCGAGGGTAGGTTAACCTCCTGTATAATTATGAAATAATTGTTATTAAATTATAAAATAATAATATACATTAATATGATATCATATATAATATTTTAATATTGCTTTGTTAATAATATTTTAGTATTATCGTCATTTCATGTGTTACCTGATTCATTTTACTTTAGATGCTTTGTTACATAAGTAATGTTTGTTATCGATAGGATGTATCTTATTCATATTCATAATTATATTATGTCTTTAAACATTATTTTTAATCATTAAATGGAATATAGTCATGAATGGATATGATGGGGAATGAATCTCATCGCGTTCGTGGAGACGGTAATCCGTACGTACGCATGAGCGATAATATCAATCTTTTAATATTAAAATAATATATAATTGGATAGTATATCATATATAAAAAATCATTATCATTTTATATTTATTATTTACATCAATTACACATCATTATTATACCCATCCAAATAATAATGTATTGAATAATAATTACACCACGATGTGGAGACGGTAAGTCATACGTACGCACGTATGGTGACATGTCCTTCAAATGATGGATATAATAATGAATACGGTTGTACCATATTAATAATAAAATCATAGTATATATAAGATACTGAAGTTATTATTTTAGAATTGAAACAACAAAGAAAGAGGAAGTGGATGTAGAAAGGAACTTGAAAGAGGTGATGCAATATTTACCTCTTCTTCAGGTTATTCCTTTTGATTTGATCAAAAGGGCTCTATAGGATGACTTTCTGTCTAATATAAGGCCTCTAGGATGAAGATAGGACAGTTTATAGGGAATTTGGGTAGGGTTTTTTCTATCCAAATGTATTTGAAGGAGTGAATTAGAGAGAAGGGTGAGTGCCCTTTAATAAGAGGGGTGAGGGTTACCTTAGTAAAAGTTAGAAATATTATTTTATAATAAAATCATTTTCGGTTTATAATGGATCCAAAATGAATTATTTAAAGGTTAAGGTGGGTATGGGTCGAAAAATTCTCAACTAATAGGTTTTATACAGGTTTGGGTCACTATATTAACCTTATCTTTTAAATTTAACTCTTAGTTAAATAGTTTGACATTTACCACGTCTCTTTGTATTTTTATATTATATGGCTACTAAACTTACTATATACTTCCAAGAGAACCCCAAGTGGTTAATTAATGATACACCTATCATTATATAATATTGTTGGCTGAACCATATATTTTTAGGAATATAATATCAATTAATAATATAATATTTGTTTTAAAAACTCTTTTATGTCAATTTTGACACTATTTGGTATTTGTTTTTCTAAATTCATAACAACATTATTACTTCAACAAAAATTTATATAACCAACCCTAAGATGAAATATTAACCTAGAAAATTAGTTTAATTCATAAAAAGTCTCAAATGAAATTTATTTGGATATTTATAATATCTATTATTTTAATATTTCATTAATTAGGTAATTACTGTATCATCATTGTGTCATAAGTTAATTGAATTATTTAATGTCTAAAAAATATAAATAAAATACCATTATCTAGGAAATATTTTTATCTTTATAATTAATCTTTATAGTCTAATTTATCTTATGTTTATCCCTATATTAAAAATGGTTTAGTTATTAAACTTTGAATTTAACACTTTTAACTCTTCTTTGAATTAAATAATAATAAATGTAATAATCTAATCCAAGTGGACCTAAAGGATCATATTTTATTCCTAAGGTTATTTTTTGTCGAAATAAATTTATCCAATAGAGTTATGACATGTTTTAGGGTAATAATAATATAATTGTTACCCTTAATTACCCTATTTACTTTTAACCGTGGTAAATAAAAGTACAAAGTTACTATTCAAAAAATATTATTTTCAACTTATTGAACCAAATTTTACATACTGATATCAACTGTGTCTCTCATATTTTTGAAATTCAACTCAGAGATGCGGTAAAATTATGTTTTATGTAAATCTGCAAATGCCTCTAAGAGGTGGGTAAAAGACGGTAAAATGTTCAATAAAATTATTTACATATCTAAAATTATTATAAACTGACTCAAATTAATTACATTGAACTTATATTGGTATTATGTATCTATTTTGACCTAAAATAAATTTAAATAAAATAAATAATTATTTAAATAAAAATTCGGTTTTAAACTATAACTCAGTGTTTTTCACTATTCATCAAAAACAGAATGTTTTTAGAAAAATACTAAAAATTCAACCTAACCTAATTTCGATACCCAGAATACAAAAAATTAAGTCCATTATGAAATATATATTTTATAAAATTTCAAAAAGTGGGTATTACTATTCATAACGTCTAGTTTGATTGGTTGTGGTGTGTTAGAACTCAGAGTTGCATACAACACACGCTATTTTATAATTCAAAGAGAAGTGTACCATGGAATCTTGGGGTGTTACATTCTCCCCTCCTTCCAATAATTTCTTCCTCAAAATTTCTATAAAATTACTACATAAAAAGACTTGGTGGTTCTTCATCATAAGTTCCTCGGGTTCCCACATTGCCTCTTCTATCTTATGGTTTCTCCATAGAACTTTTACCAGACGCGTCGTCTGGTTTCACAACACTTGTTATCTGGTATCAAGAACCTTGTCAGGTTCTTCGCAAAAAGATAGATCTGGTTCCATTTCTAATTCCTCATAGGTGAGTACATGCGTTGGGTCAGGCATGTATTTTCTCAACAGTGATATGTGGAATTCATCGTGAACTTTGGAGAGACTTGGCAGTGTTTCCAAATGGTAAGCTACAGCCCAAATTATTTATATAATTTCGAGTGGTCCGATGTGCATGGGACATAATTTTCCCTTCTTACTGAAACGTGTAACACCCTTTCATGGAGATACCTTCAAGAAAACATGATCTCTTACCTGAAATTACAAATTCTTCCTTCGGTTGTTGGCATAGCTCTTCTACCTACTTGAAGCTGCTTTGATGTGGTTTTGGATTACCTTAACCTTTTCCATTGTTTCATCCACCAGTTCTGGGCCTACATGTTTTCTTTCACCAAAATCATCCCAACATGTAGGTGTGTGACATCTCTTTCCATATAACGCTTCATATGGTGCCATCTGAATACTTGAATGGAAGCTATTTTTATAGAAAAATTCTACCATAGGTAAATATTGATCCCATATACCATGAAAGTCAAGTGAGAATGATCTCAACATGTCTTGTACAGTTTAGATAGTCTGTTCTGATTTCCATCAGTTTGGGGGTGGTAGGCAGTGCTCAAACGAATTTCAGTATCCAGGGCCTTCTGAAGACTTTTCTAGAATCCTGATGTAAAATGTGGATCACAATCTGAAAACATCGATAGGGGTACTCCATGAAGTCTCAAAACTTCATTAATATATAGTCTTGTTAGAAATTCAAGTGGTAAATCGTCTCTTATAACAAGAAAATGTGCTGACTTGGTAAGACGATCAACAATGACCTATATTTCATCGTTCCTTCTAGGAGTCTTTGTTAATACCATGAAAAATTCCATCGTAATATTATCCCATTTCCACTAAGGTATGGTAAGAGGTTCCAAGAATCCTCTAGGTTGTTGCCTTCCAAGTTTCACTTGTTGAATAACCAAACATCTTGACACAAAATCATCAATTCTCCTTCTTTATGTTGTCCCACCAAAAATGTTCCTTCAAATATCTATACATTTTGGTACTCCCAAGGTGTATAGAAAAATTGAAACTATGAGCATCATCCAACAATTATCTTTTTTGATCAGGTATATCGGGAACACAAAGTCTCTTCCCAAATTTAAAAATTCCATCTTTATATACGAATTCACTCAATCTCCCATTATTCACAACATTAATCTTATTTTGAAACTCCTCATCATTAACCTGAGAACTTTTTATCCTTTCTAGTAAAGATGGGTTGGAAACAATTTGAAAAATCATTAATGTTTCACCTTCCATGGTTATTTACATATCTATCTTTCCTAGATCCATGAAAATATGATCCCTTTCAACTCTCATATTGTTCAAAAATCCATGATCTTTTCTGCTCAAAGCATCTACCACCTTATTTTCCATCCCCGGGTGGTAGTGTATCATGCAATCATAATCCTTGAGTAGTTCAAGCCATCTCCTTTGCCTCATGTTGAGTTATTTCTGTGAGAAAATATTCTTCAAACTATTGTGATCGGTATAAATCTAACATTTTTCACCATAGAGATAGTGTCTCCAAATCATCAAAGCAAATATTACATCTGCTAACTCAATATCATGAGTATGATAGTTTTGCTCATGAATTTTTAGCTATCGTGATGTATAGGCAATATCCTTATCATTCTGCAGAAGGACACAACCAAGTCCTTTCTTTGAAGCATCACTATAAATAACAAACCCATCATCCCCTGATAGTAGAGTAAATATAGGAGAATTGACTAATGTTCTATTCAATTATTCAAAACATTCTTCACATTCTTTTGTCCAAAAAAATTTCACCCCTTTACGTGTGAGCTTGGTTAATGGGTTAGCCAATCAGGAAACATTCTGGACGAACCACCGATTATAAACTACAAAACCAATAAAACTACGTAACTCTGTTATACTTGTCGATGCTGGCCATTCTAATATTGCTCTTGTCTTAGAAGGATCAATAGAGATTCCATCTTTAGAGATGATATGGCCAAGAAAAGAAATCTCCTGACGACAGAATTCACATTTGATAAACTTCCCATATAATTCATGTCTTCTAAGAGTATTCAAGATAATGCACATGTGATTTTCATGATCTTCTTAGCTTTTGGATTATAACAAGATATTATCAACAAAGACCACTACAAAGTCATCATGATATTCCATGAAAACTCTATTCATATGATCCATGAAGACAGGGGGTGCATTAGTGAATCCGAAAGGCAATACAGTAAACTCGTAATGCCCATACCTAGTTTGAAATGCTGTTTTTGAAATGTCTTCATTCTTCACACAAAACTAATGATATCCAGATCAAAGGTCAATCTTTGAAAAGTATTGAGATCCATGAAGTTGTTCAAATAAATCATCAATGTGAGGTAGGGAATACTTGTTCTTTATTTTTATAGCATTGATCACCATGTAGTCAATACACAGCCTCATAGATCCATCTTTCTTCTTAAAAAATGGACAGGGGCTCCCCATGGAGAAACACTACTGTGAATAAATCCCTTGTTACACAATTCCTCTATTTGTTTCTTTAGTTCCACTAATTCCACAATTTCCATTCTATAAGGGGTCTTCAATATGGTCCTTGAAACAGGAATTAAATAAATGGAAAACTCAATTTCCCATTCTGGAGGATGTCCAGGTAAATCCTCTAGAAACACATCAACATATCCTTGCATAATAGGTACATCCTCTATTTTAACATTCCTTTCTTCACGCACAATTATTTCATTCTCTTCCTCCCCAATAATTGAATTTAGTTGAGCTACTGGGGGTGGATCAAGATAAGAAATAGGTGGTGACGTTTCTGATCTAAAGATAAGGTACTCTTTATCATCATCAAAAATTGTAACCTCCTTCTTCATACAATAAATTTTCGCATCATGGTCTAAAATCCAATCCATATTGAGGATTATATCAAATTAAATCAAGATTATGACGATGAGATCAGCAGATAAAGAACATTTATATTCCCTAACGAGGAATGATTCACAAAACATTATTGCAATAATACTTTCCTTAGAAGTTTTGACTGACAACTCACTTGTTAAATCAAATTGGAAATATCTAATTTTCTTAGTAAACTGGGAAGATATGAAACAATGCGATGATCCAGAATCAAATAATTCATTTTCTAAACATGAGGAAACCATTAAATTACCTACCACTATGTCTTTTGGAGATCCATCATCAGTAGTAGTTATAGTATATTCTTGGCCTTGTTCCCTTGGCCTTTTCTAAGGTAAGTTAACCTGATTCTTAGGACATTCATTTGCATAATGCCCCCTTTCTCTAAAATTGTAGCATTCAACATTGACAACCCCTTTCTTCCCCTTGAAATCATGGGTTTGGTGGCCTTTTTCACCACACTTATAACAGACTCCCATTCCATTCAAGAAAGTACTAGGGTGTTTCATCCCACATTTTCTACAGGATGGATATTCAACTTTTCTTTTCTTCCACTTATTTCCATTTCCAGAGTGTTCGGTAGATCTCTTCTTCTCTTGCATTTCTTTAATGTCGTAAGACTTAGGGAATTATTTTTCTATCTTGATAACACATGAGACAATATATTCATACAATATAAGGATTGTGAGACTAATTCTCGACAGAGAAATGGGTTTAACCCATCAATTAAATGATCAATATTACTTCTTGGGTTACATATATAATTTGCAGCTTGCCTCGCTAACCTTGTAATGTTAGCTTCATACTTTGCAACATTCTCATCCTCCTTTTTCCTCAGACTTAGAAATTGTCTTTCCATATCTGCTCGATGGTCATGAGGAAAGTTGTTTTTCTAAGAAAATTTCTTTAAACTCACTCCATTCCATATTTTATACTTTATCGTCTTCTTTTGTGTTTTTAATCAATGACCACCATTAATCCGCATCTCTAGTAAGGCAGTAAACTGCCATGAAAACTTTTTCCCTTTTGCTACTCCCCAAGGCGTGGAATATTTTCTCTAAGGAATTTATCCATTGCTCAGCTACTAGTTTATTAGTACCCCAATTGAATGTTGGTGGTTTTTTCCTCATGAAGATATCTAACATTGATCCTCCATGTTGTGGATCAGGGTGCTCCATACAGGTAAGGTTTTTATTCATAACCTGAGTGAGTTGTCCCTGTATGGTGATAAGTTGATCAGTACCAGTTGCTTTTCCAGCTCAACTATAATTATCTTGAGTAGGAGTGAAATCCATACATGGAGTGCATGAATTGATAGTGTTTCCATTCCTTCCACTAGGCACCATTTCTAAACAATGGCATAAACTAGATTAGTTTATGAATCCAAATACATAATTCTAAACCTGTAAAACACTTAAAATAAATTGAACAGTTTATGGATATAATCCTTAATCATAAAAAAAATTCTTTGAGGAATAATATACACATAAACCCTTCATAATAGTTTGTAAAGAAAATGAGAATTATCTTAAGCATATCCCCAAGGAGTGTCGTAACCAAGAGTGCAACACGAGCCATTGTCATGCACTAGTTCCCATTCGAGTCTATCTCAAAGTGGTGTTTTCGGGTTTTACCCCTAGGTACATCTGTTCCAGAGCCGCCTCTACCTGCTCGTATCCATATAGGGATGTATTGTAGGGAAAACTCAAAAAAAATTATACAATACCAAAATTCTAGGAAGTTATTCTATACTAATCCTTAAAGTCTATCTTAGGGTAACGTGCTCTAATCAGAGTTTACATAAATCTAGATTCCAAGGTTTTTAATAAACTTTCTATGATACCAACTATAATGCCCCAAACCTGGTTACCCAGAGTTGGTGTGTTATTACGTATCATTGGCATGATCACAAAATATCAAGTCTCTAAAGACCTATTAGTTTAGTAGCCTTGAAAGTACTAGATACATTAATAAGGTTTATATAACATCCTAAAATGGAAAAATACAACAACATTGTTTACATAGACAACACTGAGATCCCATAGACTATCCCTCCAGGTCACTCATAATATACTTATTCTCATCCTTGGAAAAATAAAACAAAGAAATGGGTGAGCACAAATGCTCAGTAAGGATAACAATATAGCAGAAACTTTCTTAAATAAACATAAACATTTAAGGCAATGTATAAAACTAAAACAAAATCCTTTTCAACATAAAAATCATTATAATATGGAAAATATAAATCAAAATAATACCATTTACTTACTCACATGTATATTCTACTATTAGAATAATCACATGCAATATCAATAGCCACTTTTATAACGATGGAATGCATAATGCCAGACATTTATAACCATATAGTCAAGGCCTTGTGCAAAGACTACAAATAAGATTTTCTCAAGGCCTTGTTCCAATACACTAGTTTTTCTCATAAGACCTACCGATGCATCGAGGATCTATAGCGGACTCCACCCGTCACTTACTAAGTCCAATGAATTCCTCATATGAAATGGTTTTAAAATAACATAAACATTCGTATTAAAACTAGCATACGAAATGTCATTAATTTATCCATAAACCATGAATGGTGTAAAAATAACACATCCATAGTCAAAAATATCACAAAACCTTCAATAAAATATGTAATTTTTGTTTCATAATAAATAAAATTCAAATAAGCTTAAAATCCATCAATGGATGTTGACATAGGGGAAATCAAAACCTTTTTTAGAGAGATATATATTTCTAATATGAAATAATTTAAGAAAAAATATATTTTGAAAATACTTTGATAAGCTTTTAAGGGAAGATTCTACAATGTTATAATTGTGGAAAATAGCCACACCCACCGTATAAGTTAAAAAAGTCATTCTTACATTATTTTTTGTCGAAAAGGTTATAAAGTACCTTGTTTGTAAAACGAAGGAAAGATTCCTTTCAAAAACATATAAGGTTAAATTAGGGTATAAATGACTTTATCCCAATGTCTATTAAATAGTAAATTTTTTTTAAACACATTAATAAGAATCATGGATGCAGATGATAAAAAGGTCCCTGTAGATAATTACGTATAAACAAAATCGGATAATGAAGAGATTGCGAAATTAACCCTTACCTTGTAATTTTCCTTAGTCAATGGTAGGTTAAAATACTATATAATAGTGAAATAATTGTTATTAAATTATAAAATAATCATATATATTAATATTATATCATATATGATCTTTTAAAATTTCTTTGTTAATAATATTGGAGTATTATCGTCGTTTCGGGTGTTAACTGATTCATTTTTCTTTATATGATTTGTTATGTAAGTAATGTTTGTTATGGATAGGATGTATCTTATTCATATTCTGAATAATATTAAGTCTTTAAACATTATTTTTAATCATTTAATGAAAATTAGTCTTGAATGGATATGATGGATAATGAATCTCATCGCGTTCGTGGAGACGGTAATCC